>CM077643.1:323397632-324036203 GCA_039707465.1 Rhabdophis nuchalis
CCTTGTAGGTCTTCTAGTCCAACCCCCTGCGTGGGCAGGAACCTTATACCATTTCAGACAAATGGCTATCTAACATCTTTTTAAAGACTTCCAGGGTTGGGGCATTCACAACTTCTGGAGGCAAGCTGTTCCAGAGGTTAATTGTTCTTACTGTCAGGAAATTTCTCCTCAGTTCTAAGTTGCTTCTCTCCTTGATTAGTTTCCACCCGTTGCTTCTTGTCCTGCCCCCAGGTGCCTTGGAGAATAGTTTGACTCCCTCTTCTTTGTGGCACCCTCTGAGATATCGGAACACTGCTATCATGTCTCCCCTGGTCCTTCTCTTCATCAAACTAGACATACCCAGCTCCTGCAGCCGTTCTTCATATGTCTTAGTCTCCAGTCCCCTAATCATCTTGGTTGCCCTTCTCTGCACTCTTTCCAGAGTCTCCACGTCTTTTCTACATCGTGGCGACCAAAACTGTATGCAGTATTCCAAGTGTGGCCTTACCAAGGCACCATACAGTGGCATTAACACTTCACGTGATCTAGATTCTATCCCTCTGTTTATGCAGCCTAGAACTGTGTTGGCTTTTTTGGCAGCTGCTGCAC
Organism: Rhabdophis nuchalis; assembly: GCA_039707465.1. Lineage (NCBI taxonomy): Eukaryota > Metazoa > Chordata > Lepidosauria > Squamata > Natricidae > Rhabdophis > Rhabdophis nuchalis. The sequence goes on from CM077643.1 coordinate 323,398,221, forward strand.
ACTGCTGGCTCATATTTAAATGGTTGTCCACTAGGATTCCAAGATCCCTCTCACAGGGATGTCTGCAATCAGGTTCAGAGAGCCACAAGGACACCACACAGTGGTGTCCTTTCTTTATTCAACTATTACTTTGAACTGACATAATCCAATAGAAGAAAAATGTTACCTGAACATTTCGGTTGAGACTTAATGCAGGCATGAAAACACCCTCCACGTTCTCAAATGCCGAAGGGCCCTGCTGCTGCCCATTTATGTAAAACGTTAAGGAGTGCTTGTTGAGGTCCAGAAGAACACCTACAGTTGCACCTTTTGAAACACCACCTTCTGTCCTAAAAAGCAAAGAGACAATAATGACGTTAACAACATCAGACTCTGTCATATTTTAATTTTCTTAATGCAGGGATCTCTTAGAAAAGTGCAAGACACTAAGTAACTCGTCACTTGGTCTCTGCTGGGCTTCAGATTAGATTCCAAAAATGTAACTTAGAGTGCATAGGAAAGAATTTGTCTATGTGTGTAGAACCTGTTTGTACCTGTTTAAAGCAGTTATGTCTTTTCTCAGGATATGTGGTAGCTACACAGTGCAGACAAAAGATCCCCAGAAAAGGTGCAACTGCTTAAAAAAGTTACCAATAAATACTATCGATTTATTTGCCTGACTCTAGGGAAAAAATTAAACAGAATAAGGGGATGGAAACAATGATACGTATATGTATATGTGTATGTGTATGTGTATGAGTATGTGTATGTATATGTATACGTATATGTATATGTATATGTATATGTATTTGTTCCACAACACCCTGTTAGGCCCCAATTAAGGGAGGAGACATACTGTTTCCTTTTCTGCCTTTCGGCTCATCACCAGAGACCATCTAGACAGAAAGCCATGAGTTCCGTTGTGTAATTTTTTTTATATGTGTGTTGAGCTGATCAATAAATAATTTATTGAGCTGATCAATAAATAAGTCAGGGAGACTAGTATAGATCTATTTCAAAAAACGTAACACACACAAACACATTTATATATATAAATGTGTGTGTATATATATATATATATAGGTATGCTGGCATAGCTGGCTTTGGGGATTTTCCCGTGTATAAGGCATAGAAAAGTTGTTGCAACGTTTCGACAAGATCTCACTTGTCATCATCAGGCAGGCTTGTGTCTGTGAGTGTGACTGCGGAGGCATCGCCCCTCTTTAAATCTTGGGGGGGGATGGAGTGCTGACTATTGTTGTGAGTGGGTTGATTGGCTGTGCAGTTGCATCGTGACTGGCAGATTGATACTGATTGGTCTCATTTGTATGTTTCTCCTTGTTTTGAATTTCAACGGCTTGGCTAGAGGGTGGGGCTCGTCTGCTGGTCAATGCTGGCTTCCAGATATCTGATAGGCGGGAGGTATCATCACATCTGTTCATGCTGCTAGATTGTTTCTCTATTTCAATGGCTTCTCTGATTATTCTCCTGTTGAGCTGTTCCGCCTTGGAGATCATTTTAGTTCCTTGAAAGTCAATGTCATGTCCTGTAGTTTTGAAATGTTGATAGAGAGATGAGGTATTAAGATGATTTTTTAAAGCATTTTTATGTTCAGCAATACGTGCACTAATCCTTCTGTTGGTTTGTCCTATGTAAGTGGCAGGGCAGCTTTTACATGGAATTTTGTAGACTCCTTGGTTTTCTAGCTGGATCTTGTCTTTTGGGTTCCTTAGGATATTGGTTATTTTTTGGTCGGTGTTGAAGGCTGTCTTGATGTTGTGCTTGTGGAGAATTTTGCTGATTTTGTCTGTGGTACCTTTAATGTATGGGATGAGGGCAATGCCATTTTCCTGTTCTTTGTCTTGGTTCCTGGGGGGTGTTTCTTGTTGGATTAGTTTGGTGATTGTTTTTCTTCGGAATCCGTTGGATATTAATGTATTTGTGAGGAAGTGTATTTCGGTTTTCAGATGGTCTTTGTCAGCTAGGCGTTTGGTTCTGTGTATGAGGGTTTTGGCTATAGAGTTTATCTGTGCAGGGTGGTGATGGGATTGTGCATTTAGGTAGCGGTTGGTGTGTGTTTTTTTCCGGTAGATGGTGTAGTCTTTTGATAGGGTTTTAGGTTTTTTTTAGTATAATTTAAATTGAGGGGATTTTAGCGCAAGGACAATTTCGGTTTAATTCGTTTTTATCATCGTATTTGTTTTATGTATATATATATTTTTATAGTATTTTAATTTTTCCCTGTGCACCGCTCCGAGTCCCCTTGGGGAGAGGATGCGGTTATATAAATAAAAATTTGATTTGATTGATTGATTGAATAGGAGAATAATCAGAGAAGCCATTGAAATAGAGAAACAATCTAGCAGCATGAACAGACGTGATGATACCTCCCGCCTACCAGATATCTGGAAGCCAGCATTGACTAGCAGATGAGCCCCACCTTCCAGCCAAGCGTTGAAATTCAAAACAAGGAGAAACATACAAATGAGACCAATCAGCATCAATCTACCAGTCACGATGCAACTGCACAGCCAATCAACCCACTCACAACAATAGTCAGCACTCCACCCCCCCCACCAAGATTTAAAGAGGGGCGATGCCTCCGCAGTCACACTCACATATATATATATATATATATATATATCAGTAAGGAAAGAGAGATGGTGCAAAGCTAAAACTTTTGATTGATTTAGCAAACTCCATTTAAATGCCTTTTTTCTCTTCAGTTGTTTGCATTATAAGTGATGGGAGCAGGCCCAGGTTAAAACCAAGAATCTGCTGAATGTGATATCATATTTTGTCCATAAGCTTAATGCTGATAAATGTCAAAACAGCTATGTATTGTAACACAGATTTATGAGCTATGTTGGCAGGAATTGGGATGTATGATAAATGTTTCTGAAATGGTGGGGTGGCAGGACGCTCACTGCACAGCTCTTGAAGAACAAGAAGGAAACCTGGTTTAAGCCAGAAAGCAGCTTCTTGAATGCTTACCGATTAGTGTGGGAGTTGCAATGCATGAACCAACTGCGATTGTTGTCAACATACATAGCCCAGGCTTTGTCATCCTTCCCCAGCATCATATCCTTGACCACATTGATTCTAGCAACCCCAAAGGCTGGATCAGGATGGTTATCATAACGGTCCACATGCAGCTCCCAATAGTGGACTCCCTTTGAGAAAGCTGCAGTGCCCAGAACCACACGATCATCATAGCTACTGCAGGTAGCAGTCTGGTTGTCATTTGAAAGGACTATGTCTCTATGGGCTGAACAGGGATCAAATGTAAACCAAGCCACTATTAAAAAAGAAAAGAAAAGAGGTGGGGCATATTAGAACAGTACAACAACTAACTGAATTGGAATGAGCAGTAGCACTGTATTAATAAATGAAGATCATTCATGATTCAGGATACAGTTCTTTGAACCCTAGGAACCCTTATAGACAGCTCACTTCAATCAACTTTTTAAAGTGTTGTGATTATTACCACATAGCCAATACCATCATATGAATATATATAAATATACAACCTGTTTCCCTGAAAATAAGATCTCCCCAGATAATAAGTCCAAGCCCCAATCGGGCTTTTGAGTGCATGTGCTAAAATAAGCCCTCCCCCCGAAAATAGGCCCTCTCTGAAAATATTGCAAAACAGCAGCAGCCATGAGGTAACCATGCTCGCCGCCTCCTGCACCTCAAAAATAATAAGACTTCCCCGAAAACACAATCCTATTTACAAAAATTCTAATCTATATCACTAGCCTAAATTATATCCTTACTTAAATTATAATAACATCCACTCACACATCAATATCATATATTTCTTATAAATTTTGCATTCTATATATTATACTTTTACATCTTATATGTTAAGTTTTACATTTACTCTCAAGCCAGGAGTACTATCTATTCCAAATTCGATAGTACTTGGTTTCTTCCCTCTCATTCATTTCCATAGACAGTCTATTCATTTCTGCGCATTCATAGATTTTTCTTCTTAAAATTGGGTCTGGAGGAGTATCTGTTCGTTTCCAATGCTGTGCTAAGACGATTCTACTTGCAGTTAATATATGTAATGTTATGTATTGTAGTTTTTTCCCCATTTTTCCATCAAAAATACCCAGGAGGAACAATTCCAGCCTCAACTCTATCCTCTATCCTCTTCCAGCCACTTTCTTACGCCAATATTTTCTAATCTTGGGGCAGGTCCACCACATATGGTAGAATGTTCCTTGCTTATACCCACATCTCCAGCACTCCAGTGATCGATTTAAGAACATCTTGGCCAATCTGGCTAATGGTAGATGCCACCGGTAGAACATTTTATAGAGGTTCTCCTTATAAGCAGTTGACGTCGTTAGCTTGTAGTTTCTCTCCCAGTTTATCCCATTGATCTTTCTGTAGATTTCCTTAAAGGTAAAGGTAAAGGTTCCCTTTGCACATATGTGCTAGCCATTCCCAACTCTAGGGGGCGGTGCTCATATCTGTTTCAAGGCTGAAGAGCCAGAGCTGTCCAAAAACGTCTCCATGGTCATGTGGCCGATATGACTAAATGCCGAAGGCACATGGAACACTGTTATCTTCCCACCAAAGGTGTTTCCTATTTTTCTACTTGCATTTTTACATGCTTTTAAACTGCTAGGTTGGCAGAAGCTGGGACAAGTAACAGGAGCTCACTCCATTATGCTGGGCTAGAGATTTGAACCATCAAACTGCCGACCTTTCTGATTGACAAGCTCAGCGTCTTAGCCACTGAGCCACCGCATCCTTACATGACTTCAATTTGTATCAGTAAACCAAATTTTCCCAATGGGGTTTCCTCCAAATTTGTAGAACTTCAAATCATATGATCCTCTTAGCCATTCTGTCTGCTGACCCGAGTTTATAATAGTCAATGTCTAAGAGACTATAGAATTCAATGTTTAGAAAAGATCTGCTATATTTTATGAGAAAGCCTGACTCTTTTTAGCAATATCTACACACCTAATGAAAAAATGAATTATGGATGCAGCAGTTAATATTTTAGTGTGATTCTCATCAAATCGAGATGTGCAACATACTGTAAATAATACATACAAATATTTATGTATGGAGACCAAACATTATCTTACACAGTGCCAATTTACTCCTACTAAGAATATAGACATAAATTATTTCTTTTATCAAATTGGCACATTGGTTTTAAATATACTTCTTTATCTGTGGGTAGGTCTGTTACAAAAGTTTAATATTTTCTGTAGACTTTTAAAGAAAGGATCTCAGAGAACAAATGTTTTTCCCCCCTCCTAATCTAATCTGGCAATGTTAATATAAGGAAGAAAAGAAGAGAGAGAAATGTTTTATGATTCATAAAGGTTATCATTAATCAATATTAATTTTAAGTGTAATTATATGGAACTGAAGCTTAAATTCACATTCATATGTTATAAGACATGATGGAAAATAATTTCCTTGCAGTGACTTGAAAGACAATTAAATTCTGCAATTCCTCACCTGAATAAAATGGAGGTAGGAACTTCAGATACACTGTAGCTCAATGAGGATCATTATTATCAGTCATATTAATTAACTTCAAAAACATCTGTAGTTCTTGTAGAATGCCTTCCTGCCTGCCTGCCGTCCATCCATCCGTCTGCCCATCCGTCTGTCTGTCTATCTATCATCTGTCTTCTGTCTGTCTATCTATTCAGAATCCATCAGAAAACCTAGCATATTCTGAAATGTTTTCAAGACTTGACAGATTCTGCCATGGAAAGTGCCAAAACCACTGGCGCATTATGATATATACATTATCCCAAAATGAATCAAACTTGTTCAGATGGATCTGAATTGTATCTGAAAGGGAGTTCTCTCAAAAGTTATGCAGAAAAGAATTGCTTTTGATCCTTAAATATTCTGGAAACCAACAAAATCTGGAAAATCTAGTATATTCTAATTGCAAAGGTCAATGTTCAAGAAGGAAGCATATATGGTATGTTAAAGAGATTGGCATTAAATGATTCAGATATTTATTCCTCATTCAATTTTAGCAGCCTGATCTAAAAATTCAAAGCTACTTTTGTAGGAAATACAGTTTTGTTAAAGTTCAACTGATTCCAAATGTAAAGAAATTTTAGGAAGGGAAAGTATCTATTTTTTTAAAGACTCACCGTCAGAAGTTTGTAAAACAACCGTCTTGCTATAAGGGCCTACCCCAGATGAATTAAAGGCTTTCACTCTTGCATTGTAGGTACTATTGAAATGAAGACCATCAATTGTACACAAGGTTTCCTTGCCCACATATACTTCCTAAACAACAACAACAAAAGATACAAATGTCCATCAAAAGACCATCAATTGCTTTTGGACAATTATCACTGTGAGACACAGTAACATGAACACCAGTTAAGAAGAAATGATACTAAAAAGATATGCATAATTAGAAAAAGCTTGAAGATTTCAAGAAGAGTATGACTTCAGTTTTTAAAAGCAATCATTTTCTAAGAAGAGAGATTCATCGATGTCTGTCTAGATCCAGTAAGGGCTTTCAAAGTATGGGCATGTAGGGGGGAAATGAAAAGGCTCTAGCAGCATGCACAAAAATCATAGCAGTTGCATTGGCCAAGACCTGCAGAAGGACTCTTTAATTTCGGATCCTCCCTTCAGATCTTGTTTGGATCTACTTGACTGCAAAATGAGGAAGCTTTGGGTTCCCATTTCTGATACTAAGCTTGCCCATCATAGGGCAAGCAGCAGAGGTGGTATTAACAGGTTCTGATGAGTTCTGGAGAACCGGTAGCAGAAATTGAGTAGTTCAGAGAACTGGTAGATACCACCTCTGACTGGCCCCGCCCCCATCTATTATCTGCCCCCTGAGTCCCAGGTGATCCGTAGGGAATGGTGATTTTGCAGTAACTTTCCCCTGGAGTGGAGAGGGAATGGAGGCTTTACAGTATCCTTGCCCTGCCCTGCCAAGCCACCAAGCCATGTCATGCCCACCAAGCCATGCCCACAAAACCAATAGTTTAAATTTTTGAATCCCACCACTGGCAAGCACACTAGCATTTGCCCAAGAAAGCCAAACATAAATATAAGAGGAACAAAAACTCACTCGAAACTGGCCACCATCTCCATCATCAAGCTCCAAGATGTATCCCTCCACTGGGTTGTGGCTAAAGGGCGGCATTCGCCAGGCAAGTGTCACACTGTTGTTTCGAGTACAGCATTTCTCCAACTGCAGGAGTGGCACTGGAGGTACTGAAAGAGGAACTGAGCACAGATTAGTGCAACTCTGCCCTTACTTTTCGGGCTGGGCATATAATGAGCCACACAACATTCACGACACAAGAAAAGCATAACTGACCCTCTTAGACCACCCATCTTTCAGCCTGAGTTCTGAAATGGCAATCCTGACAGCTGCAATCTCATCCCAACTAATTCCCATTAAACTAATGTAGAAAGAGTTCAGCAATCCAACATTGAGAAAGTCACCACTGTGCCATCTTGCAAACTTCATTTCGGGATATGATGACTCAGCTAGTTCAGTGTTTCTTGACAACGGTGGATTTCAATTCGCTGAGGAATATTGGGAGGTGACATCCACACATCTAAAAATTGTCCAGGTTGAGAAACACTAAGCTAGACAATAGTTTTGGTTTACGTTCAGTGCTGTTCTTTAAGTAGTCAACCTGTCAGTGGATTTAATGGGCCTGTGAATGGGAGCTGTATTTCTTGAGAAGCTGCTCTGCAATGCAGCCCAATGCAATTCGCCTATTCAGGATGCAGAAGCAATGCGATTGGCACTCTGCGCCATATCAAAGCCTTGTACAGCAGTTGCAGTACTCAGAAGAGTCTTCCTGTACTTTCCTCCATGTTTTCTATGGGCGAGGAGACCCTTTGTTTGGTCATTTGCAAAATCCATGGAGCAACTGCTGCGCAGGGAAAGCTTCTTCCTGCAAAAAGTTCCATTGTTTGGTTGCATTTTTAAAGCTTCTGGAACATTGCAATGGTGCAACGAACTGCTACAAACTCGAAATCTCTTATTTTATCCTATGGGCTCTTTGTGTCAGGTAGTCTCTCTATGAACTCATATTAAAATTCTTCTCCCTATCCACTAAATTTTAATGAATTTCCCTTTTCCCTGTATCAGGTTCCCTGCAGTAGCTATTATGTTTTTAAAAAGTAAAAGTGGGAAAAAAGAACAGTAATACATTTAATATTATTTTTAACAAATCATTGTAAGCACATTAATTTCCGCGGCTTCTAATTTCTGAGCAATTCTAAAAGGAATTGCTATTCTACATGATCTATGTCACATAGTATTAGAATAGGAGTGGATGATGATTCTTAGATCATAAGAGTTATTCTTAAGCGCACATGCAAATGGCTTTTCTTCAGTTTTGGCCTGACATTTAATTTTGTTTAAGGCTGAAACTGCTATATATTATTAGCAAACTTCCTACTTTTCCTATTCACCTACATTTCTCAGCGCCAAGGCAATTTTAATCTTTATCATATATCTCGTCCTTTGTTAATATTCTTGGAACCTTCTATAAAGCTATGCACAACTCTGCAATTAACTGATGCATATTTTAATTGCACAGTTGTCCATAGCTGTACAAAACAGAAAGCAGATATTGAAAACATCAAGCATATTTTTTTTCAGGTTACTGACATTTTAAGAGCCAGGTCTGGGAAGGCTGGGAATTCAGGAAATGTGCTAGTTTCCTGCTGGTTTCCCAGCTGCAACCAGACCCACAAAAAGAAAAATGAGCAGAAAAACTGCCAGTCCATTTCTGGTAGTTAAAGTTATTTTCACATTGATCCAAAGAGAGCCTATCAACTGTCCGTTGAGAAAACTCCTGTATAACTACAGCACAAAAGATAGAAAAACATCACAGTTCAGAAAATGGGTTCTTATATCATAAGAAGCAGTTTTGGAGTCTACATCTATCAATTCCAAAACTGTTTGGTCCTTGCCAAGGGATTTGGGGATTTGTTACCCAAAACACCTAGAAGCATTAATTTGTCTACCCCTATCATGCTGCCTAAGAACACGAATAAACATGATGGTCTTCATATTTAATTGGTTGGTATTTACTGTTGTATTTGATATGATTATCTACAAAGAAAAGCTTTTGAGAAAATTATAACTTAGTTAGCATTTTTTTACTCTTAAAAAGTATATTAGTTCCTAATTGAAGCTTTCTACCAAGAAATAGAAAGGTATCAAACTTTAACTAAGATATCCAGCATTGATTGAGATTGTTTCTTGTGCTTCTTAGAATCACGGAAAGAGAAATGGAAATAATTTAGCCTCTAAATAAAAGTGACTTTCATCTGGAGAACTGAGCCCTAGCTCTTGGTCTAGACCAGTGATGGCGAACCTATGGCACGGGTGCCACAGGTGCCAAGTGGAACCATTTCTTAGGGCACGCGTGGTGTTGCCCTGTCAGCTCCAGCCTGCATGTGTGTGTTGGCCAGCTGATTTAGGCCTTCTTTTGAGGCCATTTTTCACCCTCTGGAGGCTTCAGGGAAGCTCCTGAAGCCTCTGGAGGTGGGGAGGAGGCTGTTTTCACCCTCCCCAGGTTCCTAGAAAGCCTCTGGAGCCTGGGGAGGGCGAAAAAAGTGCGCCAAAAGCAGGGGTTGCGCACATAGCATTATGGGTGTGGCACGCCCACGCACGACCCCCCTGCGCTCCCCCCACTTTTGGCACGTGAGCCAAAAAAGGTTAGCCATCACTGGTCTAGACGACTCTCCCTTTCACAGCCATTCTTTGCAATCCCATACAAAAGGGAACGAAAATTAGCCTACAAAAGCTCACCCCTACATTTCATCTGAATGAAGTCCAGCTGATGGATTGACTGCAGCAACGGTTCACTATCCAATGTCAGATCAAATTCAGCAGATACTTTTGGTTCCAGGGCTCCTTTGACCCACTGCTCCTGAGATACTTGAACACGTTTGATTAAAGCATCTGAAATCTGAAAAAATAACACTTTTTTTTTGCAGACTAGACAAAGCTATTGAAGAACCAGTTCATCTCCTGGAAGGCAAGAGTTTGTGATCCCAATCACTCAAGGAATGAGCCCCCTGAGGCAGGTAAGTCAATTTTTGGAGATTTAGGTCAGAAGATTTTTAAACCAAGTAGCAAATATTTTCAGCGAGCTTCTGAAAGTGGAATGCATAGTGAACACTAATATTTCATCAAATAAACTAGTCAATTTCAAATGAGGCTTGCAAGAACCTACCTTTTTCCATCTTTGTCACTGAATTGGATGGAATAAGCCATATAAAAATATATGAGGCTAGTATGACAGCATTTATTACTTCCAGACTAGAATCTTTCAGGTCAGCCATTTATCTCTAAGACAAATGATAACTTACCTGTAAGAAACCAGAAGGATCATTTTCTTTGATTACTTCTAGGCAATATTCCATAAGTCCTGTTGACTGTCGCAGTTTCAGAGTGCAGTGGTTTATCTGGTCCCATACAACCTATGGAGGGAAAATGTGTCAGAATATTCATAAACTGGCAGAGACATGGTAACAAGGACAGCCAATGAATAGAGATGGTAGCAGGTCAGCTAATGCTGGCTATTTGGGAGCTGAGACAGTCAGGAGCCTGGGCGTATCTTTTTCTATATTAAACTCTGAATTATCGACTGAAACCAATCTCTCTTCAACCTGTGTTTTGAATTTGAATTTGAATTTATTTATATTTATATCCCGCCCTTCTCCACAAAGGACCCAGGGTGGCACACAGGAAATTTAAAAACATACAAAAATACAAAAATAAATACATAATTAAAATAAATATTAAACTATCCTAATCCTATGCTAAAAACCAAATTTTAAAATACCCAATTTAAAACTTTCTAAAAAGTCCCCGTGGGAGGTTAGGCTAGGCCGGCTTGTTGGAAAAGGTATGTCTTTAGACATTGGCGGAAGAGGCGGAGGTCGGTGATGGTGTGTAATTCAGGGGGTAGGTCGTTCCAAAGGGCTGGGCCCGCCACAGAGAAGGCTCTTCCCCTGGGTGTCGCCAGTCGGCATTGTCCGGCCGACGGCACCCTGAGAAGGCCCTCTCTGTGGGAGCGTATCGGTCTAAGGGATGTATGGGGCAGGAGGCGGTCTCGCATATAACTAGGCCCCGAGCCATGGAGCGCTTTAAAGATGGTCGTCAAAACCTTGAAGCGCACCCGAAAGGCCACAGGAAGCCAATGCAGTTCGCGCAGGATCGGTGTTATGTGGGAGCATCTAGTGGCTCCCATAATCACCCACGCGGCTGCGTTTTGGACTAGCTGTAGCTTTCGAGTGCACCTCAAGGGAAGTCCCATGTAGAGAGCATTACAGTAGTCGAGTCGGGACGTCATGAGAGCTTGAGTGACTGTGCGAAGGGCAGCCCGGTCCAGTAAGGGGCGCAATTGGCGCATCAGGCGTACCTGATGAAACGCCCCCTTGGCCACGGCCGCCACATGGTCCTCCATGGACAGCTGGGAATCCAGGAGGACACCCAAATTGCGCGCCCTCTCCACGGGGGCCAGTGTTTCGCCCCCAATGGCCAGAGTTGGAGTAATCTGGCTGAACCGGGGTGCCGGAAACCACAGCCACTCAGTCTTGGCAGGGTTGAGCTTGAGTTTGTTACCACCCATCCAGATCCGTATGGCCTCCAAACACCGGGACAGCACTTCGGCGGCATCGTTGGGGTGGTCTGGGGTGGATATGTACAGCTGAGTGTCGTCAGCGTACAGATGGTACTCCACCAAACCACGGATGATCTCGCCCAGCGGCTTCATATATGTGTTAAACAGGAGGGGCGAGAGGACCGACCCCTGAGGAACCCCACATAAGAGGGGTCTCGAGCTCGACCTCTGCCCTCCCGTCAACACATATTGCGACCGACCAGAGAGGTAGGACGAGAACCACTGCAAAACGGTGCCTCCCAGCCCCAATCCCCCCAGTCAGTGCAATAGGATACCATGGTCGATGGTATCAAAAGCCGCCGAGAGGTCTAATAGGACTAGGATAGAGGAATAACCTCTATCCCGCGCCCTCCAGAGATCATCAACCAACGCGACCAATGCCGTCTCAGTGCTGTGACCGGGTCGGAAGCCGGACTGGCGCGGGTCTAGATAATCAACTTCCTCCAGCGGAAACTGTTGGGCTACCACACTCTCAACAACCTTCACCAAAAAGTGAAGGTTGGAGACCGGACGATAGTTCTCCAACAATGCTGGGTCCAGGGACGGTTTCTTGAGGAGGGGCCTCACTACCGCCTCTTTCAAGACGGCAGGTAAGGACCCCTCACTCAAAGATGCGTTGACAATGCGTTTTGCCTGTAACTACTACCACATTGGGGAATCTACTATTGGTATTGCACATTTACTCATGTGTTATTATGTATATAAAGAGGTTAATGAATCCTGCTGAATCAGCTATCTGGGCATGCTTTCTGGATGTGATTTCTGCAACAAACTCTGACAAAATACCTGTTGATCTCTCCAGCATTCACTGAAGTGAGGAAATATTTTTTGAAACACTAGCAGTAGGGAGAAAAATTTAATGGAATAATATTTGCTTAGACAAACTGTCAGCATTCCGAGTAATGCACCCATTGAAAGCAGAACTCTGAGGCAGGTAGATTCCTCAAAGTAAATGTTTATTGGATACATCGTATCGGAACAGCCAGTGAAAACCAACTCTAAAGTTCCCACGGTTTTCACCTAATTTTGAGTAAAACTACCCGCCTCCCCAGCGTCATCAGTGACATTGTCCAATGAATATAGTTGGCAGGCTCCTCTCCTCCTTCACCAGCCACCTGTTATGATGACCTTGGTTCCCACAGGAAAACTTTTTCTTTTGACTTTTAGCTGGGCTATTTACTTCCCCCCTCCCTTTCCCTCTTAGGCTTCGTGGAAACTATGAGGCAGCACAAGATGGCTTCAGCCAGGTTCACTACAGAGTTGACACAAACATATTGATATCATCTTTTTTTTTAATAGCTCCAACCATAGGTTCTACATAGGTTCTGGTATTAGGGAGGCCAATGGCATATAAGGCAAATTCAGCTTGCAAGGGAAGATTCTAAAAAGGTTCAGGATCCATTTATATTTATGGCCGAGTTATTTGAATCTCAGAGGTGTGTGACTTGTGACTTCACATGTATAGATTAGATACGGCAAATTAGGATCTGGGACTACAAAGGATTTTTTGCATACCCTTGTATCCTTTTTTTCTCATAAAATTCAGAATTGATGCTGAATAACTAATGTAAAGCTTTAGAACTACACATTCAAGAACATGGTTTTTTAAAACGATCAGTTTCCTCTATTCAGCAGGTATGAATAAAGTTTTCACTCACCTTTAGCTTGTGTTCCCGCTCTTTGGTAACTTTTGTGAGCAATTTGGCCTTTTGACGAGTCAAAGCATCAACTAAAGCATCACACTGAGCAACCAGACAAGCTTCATAATCCAAGCCATTTTCCTAAAAAAAACACCATGTAGGACAACATTTACTTTTATAGTCATATTCTGAGAACATCAAAACTAGTGTGTGTAACCAACAGTTATTTTTCTGCTCTTTTCTAAACACTTTGGAATCATACAGGCTATTTTTAATAACTAATTAGCATCCTGAAACCAGTTTCCTATTGCTATAAAATGTCTGTAAGTATACTACTAAGAGGATGATTTGGACAGAAGATAAAAATATCCTTTCCTAACTTGGCACCATTAAAATTTTAACATCCTCCATGCTTTGTTAGGGGCAATGTTTGTATTAAATTCTTGGGTGTTATTATCAGGATTGTTTCCTTCCTTCCTTCCTTCCTTCCTTCCTTCCTTCCTTCCTTCCTTCCTTCCTTCCTTCCTTCCTTCCTTCCTTCCATTTCTGAATTGCCCATCTCCCTTATTTTCCTGTGCAAATCCTGCTCCTGATTGAGAAGTTCAATCAATCAATCAATATTTAATTTGTAAACCGTTCCCTCTCCCCAAAGGGACTCGGGGCGGTTCCAACAGTTCAGCTGTTGGAATCACATCCATGATAATGCAGAGATCCTGTTCATCTCAATGGAATTCATACAGGATATTATGGATGTTTGGTCCATGGGTTCCAGACTAGTAAGGCACTGGAGTCTTTGAGTGGAAAACACCATAAAGCTGTAGGTTTCACAATCGTGTTAAATTATACACAAATTTATCTGCATATTCTCACGCCATACTACCGCTCATTCATATTCATTTCTCTCTCTGTAATATACAAGCTGACATAGGTACACTTGATCCCAAAGTCTTGCATAACTGAATGTGTTTCCTGAAAGTAGGAAGGAAGCAAGATTGCTGAATAAAAGAGAAATAATGAAGATTCTCCCTCCCAGCTAATTAATCTGAAGACCACTGTGAAAAACCAATGGGTTGAGGAATGGGGTTGAAGGTAAATTTCCATTATGATCTGTGAATCCAAGTGTTGGATTGGGTTGAACTGAGCTTTTATTGACTTGGTTTAGCCTCTTAAACAGCATCACTGCAATTACACACAAAAATTGCCCAGTAGACTTGCCATTGTACAGTTTTGTTATGGCCACTCAAAACAATGGACGTAAAAGCTCAAATTCTATATGCATTACCTGTATCTGCTGCAAAATATTTTTCAGTTGCACCAAAAATTCTTTTGCTTCCTTTGCTTTGTCTGAAATGCCGTTCAAAGCCTGGGACAGTTGTGCCTGGAGGGAATAAAAGAAGACATTATCTACCGCTATTCATGCCTTCCTGCCTGCCTTTCTATTACAAGCCCTGGCAATTGAACATGGAGATTGAGATTTTACTTAAAAGGCAGATGGGGGATGAAGACTGGGTGTTCAACTGGGATCATGGAGACCCAGATTCAAGTCCACCTTCCACCATGGAAGCTCAGTGCATAATTTCAGCTACTTGTTCTCTCCGTCCAATACATCTCATCAGCTTTTTGTGGGATAAAATGGGAGAAAGCAAAACTGTGCATGCTCCTCGAGCTTCTGGAGAAAAGGTAGCAAATCAAATAAATTAATAAAAAGCAGCACCTCCTTTATGTATTTACTAATATACTGCTTTGCGAACCTAAAAGCCATTCCAGTCTGCTGACTCTATATGGTACATATTGGCCCAATACATAATGGAAATAATAGAGAAGAGAAGAGCAGAACAGAACAGAATAACAGAGTTGGAAAGGACCTTGGAGGTCTTCTAGTCCAACCGCCTGCTTAGGCAGGATAACCTACACCAGTGATGGTGAACCTTTTCTATCCAAACTGTGTGCGGGAGCACTAGAATTTATTTATTTATTTATTTATTTTGTCGAATTTATATAACCGCACCCTCTCCCCGAAGGGACCCGGGGCGGTGCACAGGAAGTTAAAACACACAGTATCACAATATAAATAATTAATACCAAATTAAATAAATTATCCCTGTGCTAAAATTTAAAAAGTTAAAACATAATCCCATCTAAAACCCAATTTAAAACAATTTATGGTACAGACTGTAGGCTAGGTAGAAACACAAAGACCAGTGTGAATGTGCACCAGCTGATCTTCAGGTTTCCAGCACAAGCATGTGTGCCTGCCAGCTGGTCTTCGCACATGCTGGAGTACCAGACACCCAAAGACCAGGCGGCCAGTGCGTACATGTCTGTTTTGGGGGCATTTTGGGCCAGCTTTTGGCTTGTTTTTCAGCCATTTTCAGGCCAAAAACGCTCGGAAAATGGCCCAGAAAATGGCCTGTTTTTTGGCCATTTTGGGCCATTTTCTGGCACCCACGAAGTCCAGCTGGCTGGCATGCATGGGCAAGCCGGAAACCAGAAGAGCATCTGCCAATGCTCTTCTGGTTTCCACAGAGAGAGCTCTGCATGCCACCTCTGGCATGCATGCCATAGATTCTCCATCCTGGCCCTACATCCCCACAAATAGTTGTCCAATCTCTTCTTAAAAACTTCCAGTGTTGAAGCATTCACAACTTTTGGAGGCAAGTTATTGTTCTAACTGTCAGGAAATTTCTCCTTAGTTCTAAGTTGCTTCTCTCCTTGATTAGTTTCCACCCATTGCTTCTTGTCCTGCCCTCAGGTGCTTTGGAATAGTCGTATGACTATTCCAAAACTGACAGCAACTGCCAATCAATAATACAATCCCTGTTTTTCTCAAACAAGGGCCCCCCAAATTAAACCAAATGCTGATTTAAAGACCACATAATGGAAAATGCGCCTTCAATGTATTTTTCCAATGACATGAATGTAATTTAATATGGAATGGACCAGTGGTGGGTTTCTGCAGGCTCGCACCTACTCGCGAGAGCCGGTTGGTGAAATTTAGAGAACCGGTGAGAGGGAGTTCCACTGGCGTACCTGGAAGTAAATCTGGCCCGCCGCTGCCAGTGACCCAACGGGAAGGAAAGGAAAGGAAGGAAGAAAGGAAAGAAAGAAAGAAAGAAAGAAAGAAAGAAAGAAAGAAAGAAAGAAAGAAAGAAAGAAAGAGAATTTATCATCACAATTGAGTCCAAAATTTTGGTTGCTAAGCAAGAGCGTTGCTAAATGAGTTTCACCACATTTTAAAAGGTGGCCACTCCCACCCTGTCACATGACTGCCAAGCCACGCCCACAAAATAGGCCACACCTACAGAGTAGGTTCTAAAAAATTTGAAACCCACCACTGGAATGGACAGATCTGAAGCCCACCTGTTCCTGGCCTAGAATAGTTTTTGCTCACTAGCCATTCTTGTAATTTCCATTCTAAATGCTAAATGCTACTGAAAATGGTAAGGAGACTAATAGGTCAATAGCTGACAGGCTGAACCCTTTCCCCTCTTCTGAAAATAAGGACAATTAATTCCACTCCCCAATACTATACATCCCTTCGGCCGATTCACTCCCACAGAGAGGGACATCTCCGGGTGTCGTCCACTAGGCAATGCCAGCGGGCGACGCCCAGGGAAAGGACCTTCTCTGTGATGGGCCCGACCATTTAGAACAACCTACCCCCCGATATTAGAACTACCACGGACCTCCGCTCCTTCCGCCAAAAAGTTAAGACCTATCTGTTCCATCAGGCTGGCTTGGCTTAATTTATGCTTCTCTCCCCAGTCTGTAATTTAAATTGTTTTATTTGATTTTAATGGGATATAGTTTTTAATGTTTTATCAATTTTGTACAGGGTTATTTAATTCGATTTTAATTATGTATGTATCGTTAGGTTTTTTAGATGTTTTTAATTTTTCCTGTACACCACCCCGAGTCCCTTTGCGGAGAGGGGGCGGTCTAGAAATTTAATAAAATAAAAATAAAATAAATAATACTAGGGGATATAATATTATCGGAATATCTATATATGAAAAAGTGAGGCCAAGTCAGAAACCCACTAATCAACATTACATTTCAATATCACAGCCAGAAGCCTCACCTAATATTAGAATGTTAATAAGCTTCCTTACTTCAAACCCTGAGACTAGCAGCCAATCAGGGAAGGCCTTGTTATTTTGCTGTAAACTCATAGGTTCTTCTTCCCAAGACCCATAAACAGTTTTAAAAGAAGCTTCCCAAACAGCCTGCTTTATTACCCAGATACAATTTGCCAAACTAAAGATGGGGTTTCATCTGCAAAGAACAAAGGTTGCCATGGTTTCGTTGAAGCCACTTTGAATGATTTGTATTTTTTTCAGTTG
The DNA here is from genome assembly GCA_039707465.1 of Rhabdophis nuchalis. Taxonomy (NCBI): domain Eukaryota; kingdom Metazoa; phylum Chordata; class Lepidosauria; order Squamata; family Natricidae; genus Rhabdophis; species Rhabdophis nuchalis. The sequence goes on from CM077643.1 coordinate 323,415,864, forward strand.
GAATAATTTAGAAATGAATATTAGTGCAGAGACTTTGAGATATAATGTATGCTACATTTCTTCTGACAAAGCGCCATCCCTTGTATCTCCGGAACGACCTACCCCCCGAAATCAGAACAACGACGGACCTCCGCTCCTTCCGCCAGAAGTTAAAGACTCACTTCTTCCATCAGGCCGGCCTGGCCTAATTTTTTATATACCTAGCCGCAGAAAGAAATTGTTTAATCAGAATTTTAAGGGGTAATTGCTAGGGTTATAGGGGTTTTACTATTGATTTTAGCACAGGGGTAATTTAATTCGGTTTTAATATTTTGTATTTTGTATATTGTTGTATTTATTGGGTTTTTAATTTCCTGTGCACCGCCCCGAGTCCCCATGGGGGAGAGGGGGCGGTCTATAAATTTAATAAAATAAATAAATAATAAATAATAAAACATTGTTTACCTTGCTTGGTTTGCAGAGTTCCTGGAGGCTCCAGCTGGGTTCATTGAGGTAACTGGCACCTATTCTAGCATTTAGCATGATTGTCTGGTTTTCTTTTATCTCAGGGGCATTTAGAAGATTTAGGGGTGAAAGGGACTATCTTAATTTTCATCTCGTAGCATCTTTATCTGGGCCTCTAAAGCAGCGGTGGGATTCACTTACCTTCCCTACCGGTTTGCAAATGTAAGCGTGTGCTTTGCTCGCACGCGCCCCGTCTGTGCATATGCACCACCTTCTGCACATGTGCAGTGCTCACATTATGTCAGGGCAGGTGGGCAGAGCCTCCTGCAGCCATTGCTACCGGTCCGCCTGAACCAGAAAGAATTGGCTGAATATCACCTCTGCTCTAGATCAGGGGTCTCCAACCTTTGCAACTTTAAGTCTGAAGGACTTCAGCTCCCAGAATTCTCCAGCCAGCTTTGCTGGCTGGAGAATTCTGGGAGCTGAACTCCTTCAGACTTAAAGTTGCAAAGGTTGGAGACCCCTGCTCTAGATAGATGGGACTGGGAGAGAAATGTCATATCTAGCAGGGGGGGGGGGGAAACACCCCATCATTCTACTCCCTCCCAATTCTCTCAAAATGTATTTTTGAAGACACGCAGAATTGATCCTTCAAGAAAATTATTGCAAAGCATAACATATTTTATATATTGCCTTTGGTGTTGGAATACTGTAAGGAAGAAAGCTTTACTTTCATGCCAGTGCAGCTAATGATGTTTTTAGTTGTCTCCCTCATGGGTTAGGAGGAGGTTAAGGCAACGCTGGGGGAACAAGGAAGAATGCTGGTGAGGTTGGGGGCATGATTATCTCATGGTTAAATATAAGGGTTGTCAAGGCCAAACAAACATGAACACACACACACTCACACTATGCTCTTTCAAATATGCAGGCTGTCTCTTACCATAGAATAATTCAAGTATCTTGGCAAACAGCCAAAATAAATATTTAGCTATACTTTTAAAAATTATCGCCAATGTTCTCTGCAGCCCACCAACTCTTTCACAATACATTGAAAGATTTCCTCTGAAACTAAGTGGTGATGTTGTAAATGCTACTGAGGTTGTCCACACCTGCATTCAAGCAATGATCGTAGCAGGGCTGGCTTGTTTTTCAGGGAATTTTCTTAACCACTTGTGCCTAAATCTGTCAATAAAGCAGCCCATGCAAAAACTGTTGTTCTATCGATTCCTTGAATAAGCATCAATTCTGCTATTCCTTCTCAGATAAGGGTTCATTTGTTATCCTGGGGGTAACAGCTGCAACAGAGTATTATCTCTTTCTGACCTGGTTGCTGACTACAGTTTACAGGATGCGGGATGGTTGAGGCCGGCTTTCCAAGGCTATTTCAGAAAAACAGTCAAATAATGGCACTGTCATTTCTATAATAACTTCTTTACAAGATAAGACCAACAACCAGCTCTCAGAAGCCACCCAGTGGTCTCTTCAGAGAGAAGTGTGAACAAATGGCCATCCCTATCTATGGACTGTGGCAGTGGTGGGTTCCCCGCCACTACCAGTACGCTGCTGACAGGGTTGTGCCTCCTATTCATGCACGTGCACTCCACTGCCCCTCCAACACCCAGCTGCTTCTCAGAGCTCGCACAGGCGTCGCACGCTATACGCGTGTGAGCAATTGGCTGGTTGCTTTAAAAACAGGTATGCACCATGGGCGGGCGGGTGGGCCAAATGAGCCACCGTACCGGTACGCTGTCAGCTGCTCCCGGCTACTACTGGTACAGCTGTACCAGGCTATATTGGCCAGAACCCACCACTGGACTGTAGTTACTAATTAAAAGAATAAAAAGCTTTTGGGATACTGTTCTGACCCCCCCCCCCTTTCTTCAACTAACACAAGACTGGCTGCCTGCCACTAACTCTCTTGGCTGCTTGCCTGAATGACTCTGAACAGATACGAAGCTTCCTAACTCGACTAAAAACGAATCTGAAAATCAACACGAATAAACACGAACCTAGAAATCCAACGTTGTTCTCTGCAAGGACTTTCTTAGCAAAGACTTCCTTTTAAACCCTCTTGGGAGGGGCCGGTCATTAGGCAGCTGGGACTAATTCAAATCCTACAAGTTTGCTTCTGATGCAATTGAAGCCTCCTTTTGTCAGCCCTTCTCAATCTAGCATCAGGGACAAACTGGCCTTGATCCTCCCCACTACTCCAAGAGCCAGGTGCCTCCTGGTGACCAGCCAGGCTCTCTGCTCTCTCAAGGTCGCCCTCCTCCTTCAGAGCAGACTCATAGGACTCCTCACTACAGGAGTCCATCAGCAGCTCATCCGGAGCCGGCTAGGCCACAACAGGATACTAACTAATTTGGCTTGCTACATTATTATACAATTATTAAATTTTAACCCCACCTTCATCATTTGCCATTCTTGAACCTATGTATCCATCTAGGAAGCATATACTACTCAAAAAAGTAGATCTCCTTTTTTTCAGAACAAAGAGCTTGCCAAGCTTTTTGGTAAGCACAATCTATTGTTAAATGTGCAAGCCACAGTAAACAGCATGACTGAAGTTGATTGTATTAATGGATTGCCTTTGTACTGTATGTACTACAGGCCCCCTGTTATTCTGCTGCTGTCACAATGTGGGGTTTCTAGCTGTTACCGAAACAGAAGCTGCAAGGAATACAAATCCTTCCATTCCCCACTATCCTGCCAGAGCTTTTTGGATGAGAAGCTAAACATCTTCAAAGAAAAAAACAAAACAAGGAAGTCCAGTTGCCTCCTGAAAAAGCACCTTTGGGACAACCATGACCTGGATGACTGAGAATCTCTACAGACGTTTAGCTATACAGTTTGGGATGAACACCCTTTGAATGGTGTGGGAGTAGGAATGGATTACCAGAGAAAAGATTGCAGACTGCAGCAACCAGGAGCACTACTCAAGGTGACCCAGGGGACACAGATAAACCTCCAAGTGCTTCAACGACCCTCTAAAAGGATGCGCATGGCCAGCTGTCTGCAAGTAATATAAATCCTTCCATTCCCCACTATCCTGTCAGAGCTGAAGAAGCTTCTTGGATGAGAAGCAAAACATCCACAAAGAAAAAACAAGAAAGTCCAGTTGCCTCTTGAAAAACTGCACCTTTGAGACAACCATGAGACTTGAATGACTGAGAATCTCTACAGACTACTGCTTGGCACTTTTGCTGGCACTCTAATTCTCAAGGGTTTGCTGTAGTTACAGCAAGGTGGTAAGATGGCCCATCAATCTGAAGAGCACCCACTGTTGTTATAAAACAGGCTGTTTTATAGTAGATTAAATATGGAGAGTCAGAAGCAAAAGCACCAGTACCATATCACACCAAGATGCTTCCTAGTTTGAAGTAAAGTTTTCTTGTGAAGAAAATGCCTCGCAAATCATTGGGCTATTAAATAAATGGAAACTTTCACTTCTATTGGCGCACCATCACATGGCTAATCAAATGGGTAACAACACCTTCTTCTTGTATAGTTCCATTAAACCTCAGAGACTGTCATTCTTTCTCTTTTATTATTACCATTTCTTCAGCAACCATCTGTATTAGAATAGAATAGAATAGAATAGAATAGAATAGAAGAGAAGAGAAGAGAAGAGAAGAGAAGAGAAGAGAAGAGAAGAGTTGGAAAGGACCTTGGAGGTCTTCTAGTCCAACCCCCTGCTTAGGCAGGAAACCCTACCCCACTACAGACAAATGGTTATCCAACATCTTTTTAAAACTTCCAGTGTTGGAGCATTCACAACTTGTGGAGGCAAATAGTTCCACTGATTAATTGTTCTAACTGTCAGGACAATTCTCCTTAGTTCTAAGTTGCTTCTCCCCTTGATTAGTTTCCACCCATTGCTTCTTGTCCTACCCTCAGGTGTTTTAGAGAATAGCTTGACTCCCTCTTCTTTGTGGTAGCCCCTGAGATATTGGAACACTGCTATCATGTCTGCCCTAGTCCTTCTTTTCATTAAACTAGACATTCCCAGTTTTTGCAACCGTTCTTCTGTATTGCTTTTATATTCAGATTGTAAATACAGAATTCTGAGCTTGCTTGCCTTTTCAGAAAAGGATGTAAATATTTGGCTCTTGAACATTTATCTTCTGTTGTTTTTATGACCAGTCAGAGATCTCTTGGAAAAGTCACATGAACTTGAAAATGGCAGCCATTCTTGCCATTGTCTAAAAGGCCTTGATCTGGCATAACAGCCAATGGCCTCTTAATCCCAAATCATAAATTTTCAGTATATATTTTCATGCTAAAGTGTGCTGAACTGCACAACAATTTAGAGCAGGTCCCCATGGAAAAGGTCTATGATTCAATAATTTAATAAACTGGAATAGTCAAATAATTTTCTTTACCTAGATGACAGACTTCCTGATTATTTATACATAGCTATATTACATCATCAGTAGACTTGACACATTTGCTCATTCAGTGGCTTTAAATTATTCACAATGTAATTTAAGTTCAAGAAGTAATTAACATATTTATGGGCAGAAAGAGAATCCATTTGCAAAAGAATTGCTGTTAGCATATACTTACAGTAGATAAATATTTGCTATTACCTCCTACCAAAGCCCCATGCAATCCATAAGTGCTGAGGAAATGTGCCACCCAAATCAACGTATGGCACTTTTCAGTTATGGCCCAGACACTGCATTCGCCGCTCCTGTTCAACACATATATGAAGCCGCTGGGTGAGATCATCCATGGTTTTGGGGTAGAATACCATCTGTACGCTGACGACACCCAGCTATACGTATCTACCCCAAACCACCCCAACGATGCCGTCGAAGTAATGTCCCGGTGTCTGGAAGCCGTGCCGATCTGGATGGGAAGGAACAGACTCAAGCTCAACCCGTCCAAGACCGAGTGGCTGTGGTTCCCGGCGCCCCGATTCAACCAGTTGATTCCATCACTGGCCATAGGGGGTGAACATCTAGCCCCCGTGGATCGGGCACGCAATGTGGGCGTCCTCCTGGATACCCGGCTGTCTTTAGAAGATCATGTGACAGCCGTGGCCAGGGGGGCATTTTACCAGGTTCGCCTGGTACGCCAGTTGCGTCCCCTATTGGACCGGGACGCCCTTCGCACAGTCACTCATGCGCTCGTGACATCCCGTCTAGACTACTGTAACGCTCTCTACATGGGGCTCCCCTTGAGGTGCACCCGAAGACTACAGCTAGTTCAGAATGCAGCCGCGCAAGCAATATTGGGTACCTCTAGGTATTCCCACGTAACACCGCTCCTGCGCGAGCTGCACTGGCTGCCTGTGGTCTTTCGGGTGCGCTTCAAGGTGCTGGTTACCATCTTCAAAGCGCTCCATGGCATGGGACCTAGTTATCTGCGGGATCGCATCCTACCCCACACATCCCTTCGGCCGATTCGCTCCCACAGAGAGGGACTTCTCCGGGTGCCGTCCACTAGGCAATGCCAGCGGGTGACGCCGAGGGGAAGGGCCTTCTCTGTGGCGGGCCCGACCCTCTGGAACGACCTTCCCCCCGAACTTAGATCTATCCCGGACCTCCGCTCCTTCCGCCAGCAACTAAAAACCTACTTTTTCCAACAGGCCGGCCTGGCCTAACCTACCATACGTACTTAGCCTAGTTTTTTAGCAGAGAAATTCTACATTGGGCTTCAGGGATTAGTGTTTAATGGGGTAGATTTTAGCACAGGGTGTAAATTTAATATAGTTTTAAGTATTTATGTATTTATTTTGTGATATATTGTGTTTTTTATATTTCCTGTGCACCGCCCCGAGTCCCTTCGGGGAGAGGGGGGGGGGTTAATAAGTCTAATAAATGAATGAAATGAATTATTCAACTTGGAGAGGCTATCAATGATAGAGAACAGCACCATGCATTTAAATTGCTGCGAGTTTTACACATGTGATTTTAATATTCAGTTATTTGAAGCACAGCATTTGGTGAGAGTGTCTTTGGTTCCTTGACAACATAGTAAACTATTCCAAGTATATTGTAGAAGGATAATTAATACTTGCAGAAATAAAAGATAATCACTATTATCACAAAATTAGTTAATTTATGTCTATTTTTCTCAGAGGCAAAAAGAAGACAAATCTACATTTTATACTGATTTTGGATGGGTGCATGCAGTGTAAATTAAAATAAAATTTGATTTGATACTTAGTGGTGGAAATCCAACTGTATTCAGCTGCAGTATATTTATTTGCTTGGGCAAAGCACTGTTAAATTCAGGTTAACTATTCTATTATTGTTTACTGATTGATGTAACTTTATTAAACTTCAGTTGCACGCAATTGTAAACAGTTGATAATTCAGAATAGCATCATAAAATCAACAGATTAAAACAGTACAATAGTAATTTTAAAATCATCATCATCATCTATTGTCATTTATTTATAGCACCTCACTTGTAATTAGTCTGAACTCCAAGGCCCTTCTAGGCCAGAGGTGTCAAATTCATATTGTCATGTCAGCATCACGTGATTTATCAGGACCTTTTCTCCCCTTTGCCACACTGGGAGTGGGCGTGGCCAGCACATAACGCATCCAGCCCACAGGCTGCAAATTTGACAGCCCTGTTCTAGACTAACCAGGTTTTCTCAAGCCTCCTCAAGGGGAATTATTCCATAAGATGGGAGCTCCAAAAGAGAAATTCTATTCCCTTTTAACTAGTGCAGTCTTCACGTTCTCTCTCTTTGGATATCTCTGTACAGGGGATTCCCAGTAGGTACGCTCTGTTCACAACTCTTACATAGCCAGATTCTACCTAGAGCAGGGGTTCCCACAGATACTCAGAACCCAGATCATGCAAAGCTTTATAAGTAATCAGAGGGACCACCAACTGCAATTGGAAACAACAACCAAGGAAGGTCGGTAGCAGCATATTAGAAAAGCAGTAATGTGACAGCCATAATGAAGTCATATTTTGTACTACCTGAAGTTTTCAGGTGATGTGTAAGGACAATCCAATGCAGAATGAGTTATAAGTTAATCAAGAGTTGTTAAGGTTTTGAGTTACTATTTTCAGTGCATCCTACTCCAGAAGAGTCTACAGTTGGGCAAAAACCTTCCTGTGCACGGCCTCAACTTGCTCCATAAGAAAGAGTTGTGAGTCCAGGAGGATCAGAAAGTTGTTAGCCTGCTCTTTCCAAAAAGCATAATCCTATCTAGATTTCAAAGTTGGTAGAAACCTGAAGCCTTTTGGTTTCTGAATTAGCAATCATTCTGTCTGCATAAAGTTGGGTTGTGATTGAATGTCTAACAGACCCTAGGAATGCACATGAAAGAGCAGGACCATCACAGAAAAAATATCTTCATCCAGAGGAGAGACACAAGATAAGCATGAGAAAAAGTGTCAGAGCAACTCAACAATTATGCTAAGTTGATCTGGAGAATTGTTCTGGCAGGTTTTCAAATTTCAATTACTGTACCTTACTAGCAATTACCTTCATTTCAGAAATCTAAGTTTCTGAGTTGAGTTTGTCAGCCTTGAAGGGTTTATCAATAGGCCAACACCTCTTTCAAAATCATCTCACTTCTACCTCACACAAGGAGGTATTGATTATTGCTTATCTCTTTGTCACCTCCCAAAGTATCAAGGATAATACAGATAGGGCAAAGATCTAGTCAAGAGGTAACAGACCTAACATTATAGAGGACCCTGTCCACTTCCTCAAAATCCACATGCTCAAAAAGCACCCAGATAAAACTGCAAGCTTTGAATGTGTCACGTGAATCCAGTCCTTACATTTAATTGTCATTAAAATTTGAAATGTTGCTTCCATTGAAGCACTTTGTGATAAATTGCTCTTAACAACCATTACTTCAAATGCAATTTAAACTTTATATTTTTTTTTCAACTGCTACTTACTCTAGCACACCTTTGAATATTTGATCAACAGATGACCCTATTTAAAACATTAATACCATGTCTTAACTTTCTATGTATATATTGATCCACTTCCAATTCCATTTGCCATCATAATATTCCAGGGTAGTAAGTATTTATAGGGTTAACTAATATAATTAATGACTAGGTGTTTTATCTCCAACCAAGTAGGTGGGTAGGAAAGAAGGAAGGAGGGAGGGAGGGAGGGAGGGAAGAAAGGAAGGAAGGAAGGAAGGAAGGAAGGATCTCTCTCATCTCCTACAATATAGGAGAATAAACCTCAGCCAGAATGGCCAATGATCAAATCTAATAGATGCATGTCTTCCACAGACAACAGTCACCCATTCCTATAACATGGTAATAATAACATTGTACTTTGAAGCATTAAGAGTATTCCATGTTGATTTGCTCATTAATCTTTACAATAACCCTGTAAATAGGTCAAGATTATTATCCTTGCATTATGGAAGGAGAGGGCAAGTTAGACTGGTAAATAGTAGGCTATTTATAGTTGGTGAGCCCATGACAGATGGGAGTTGAAGCAAGGGCTTTCTGGTTTATAGGATGAGCTTTTCATCCCAAAACCTTTTCATCCCTTATCAATCATTGTGGTATGTTAAAAAGAAATGTTTATTTTTCATTAATTAAGGAACAAAAGGAATGTTTTCCACTGCTAATTCCTGGATTCATACTACAGGGCATACTGATGACATTCTGCTTAAAGAGCAATTTATCACAGTTCTGCATTTAAAAAAACCACTCCTGTATCACAACATGAATATATATTTTAATTAGGATAAATTATGCAAGCCCAAAGCTGTACCCCATGTCTTGCCATGCATGACTTCCTTGTGTGGCTGGAAAAAGCATCTGAAATTCTAGGGAGCTGCTAACAGCCATAAAAACAGTGCTGGGTTAATTAGATGCCTGACTTGTTTTGCTATAAAGCTGCATTTTGGTTTCCGCTCACTGATGGGACTGTTGGTGGAGATAACATATATTTGCCTTTGAATTCTTCCAAACCACCAGATTTTCCATCTCTCCCCCCTCTTTCAATACCACTACAAATGAACCTGAGATTGACTGGGGTGGTCCTGACTGATTTGCAGATTTATTCAAGTAATCAAAATGCTATTAGCACAGTAATGCTTTATGTTTGCAAGTCTGGAGCTTGCAGGGACTTGCTGGCCAATCAGTGCTTGCCCTTTAGGGCCAACCACTCCGCCCAAAGAACGGCCAGCCAATCAGCGCTTCACTTGCTATCCTTTTCAGCTTGACAATAAATGAGTGGTTTGGCTTACCCCTCTTAGGTTTCCCTGGCTTTGTGCCTAAAAACAAATGGTCCCTTGTTCTCTTCCCAAGCAGAAAAGAAAATATATGATTGGCTTTCCCCCAGCCTATGAATCATGTGCATGTATTGGGGAATGTTTGCCCCTTCTTTTGCAATAAAATCTCAAAGGCAATTGGAGGAGAAGCGGTGCATTGGGAAGGGGACAGTTGCAAACAAATGCATGGCTTAGCAACTTGAAAGACTCCCCACTGATATGGGGCTTCCAATCTTCACTGACTCACAAATCTCCACTGACTCACAAAATCCAAATGTTGGCATCCTGGCAATTCTGACCAGGGGTCCAAGGCTCTTGGAGTTGGGAGATAAACTGAACAAAAGGTTCCTTCCAAATAAGGGGCCAGTCAGCCCCCAATGCTACATTTCCATTCTGAAACAGAATTCCCAAAGACTTTCAGTTGGCATTATCCCTGAGATGTCATGATACCATGGCTTCAGCCAAAGGCAGTGGTGGAATTCAGCCGGTTCGTATCGGTTCGGGTGAACCAGTAGTTGGAAGGACCTGCCCACCCCTCCCTGCCCCTTCCAGGAGTCTCCACACGGCCCGTTTTGGATACCAGGTAAATGCAGGGAACGTGTGGAGGGTATTGGGGGGGCAAAAACCGGGCCTTCTGGAAGTCCAAAAATAGGCCTGTTTCCTCTGGCCTGTGGAGCCTGGGGGAGGCTGGAGCCTCGGGGAAGCCTCCAGAGTCTCCAGAGGGCAGAAAAACAGAAGTCTGAAAATGGGCCTGTTTCCAGCTTCTGGAGGGCCTCCGGAGGCCAGGCAGGTCATTTTTGCCCTCACAGGGACTTGGGGAAAGCCTCTGGAGCCTGGGGAGGTTGAAAATGCCTCCCCTCCCCTGCCATGGTGCAGTAGGCTGAGTAGGCCACGCCCACCATGGCCACGCCCACCCAGCAACCAGGCAGAGAACCAATTGCTAACATTTTAGAAGCCCACCACTGGGCACAGGGATAGGTCACAATGTCTCAGGGTCATTTCTCCCCACAGCAAAGTCCTGATCATGTGAAGGAAGTTGCATCTGCAGGAGCAAAGGTGGAGACTTTGAGCTGTCCTAGAAAGAGGCCTGGATTAAGAGACTGTAAAGTCCCAAACTGGAGGGGGATGAAAAGAAGAGGTTCAGGATAGCCATACCCTAAAATTCTCTCAGGATGTATCTAGTAAGTTAGAAGATTATAGCTTCAATTTGGCAAGATTCTGTCCATTAGGTGGAAGCAATAAACAATTGTACTTAACTGGATCTCACTGTCTCATCTCTAGGCTTGAGCCTGATAGGTCATAATGTCATGGGATCCACTTTGGCTGTGATGGTGAACCTATGATGTTTGTCAAAGCTGACACGCCACGACATTTTGGGTAACATGCCAGGAATCGTCCATCGCTAACACCCATTCTTGAAAGCACGTCCTGTTCTCAGGTGATCCTTGGAGGTGTGGAGGTTGTGCAAGAATGTGAGGAGCTCTCTCATGCAGCCTATGAACCCTTTGGAAGTCACACAAGATCTCACTCTGCTCTCATGCAGTGTTTGGAGAATCCAGAGGCCACGCAGAGCACAGCGCAGAGTTGGGAGACTGCATGGAAGCACAGTCAATCCTTACACGGTCTCCAGAGCCTCCAAAAATCACACAAGAATGGGATGTGCACTTTTTGGAGGCTGCAGACAAACTCCACAGAAAAGCATTCTCAAAAGCTACTTTAAGAAAGACTGTGTATGACCCAGAACAGCCTTGGGTAGGCCATAGGAGCCTGTAAACAGAAAGAAAACACCACCTGAAGATACATGCGCAGATCACGGGGAGCTCTGGGCCACAAGGTCAATCGTCGCAACCTCGCACACCTTTGGGACAAGCACAAGGCACCTTTTTTGAATAGCATGGCGGGTCTAGAGCTCTACTTCAGGACCAGGACTCTACTACAGGCCCAGCCTCAATTGCCATATGCCACTATTCAGGGTAACCTAAATTTGATGGGAGACGGCAGAGCTAGATAATTGATTTTCTTTTGTTTGGGGCACCAGCAGAATCAAATATTTGACACACCAAGTCCAAAAGGTTTGCCATCACTGCACTAGGGGGCTCACCTTGCCCTATTAAGCAGAGCTACTGAATACCTTTCATCTGAAAAACCTCTTAGTAGCTTTTTGAAGTTGGAGAAAATACCTTATTTATTTTTCTGCAGGAAAAATAGAAAACTATTGCTAGAATAATAGAATGGAAGGAAGATAGGCTGCATACAGGCACACACTGAAACAAGGAAACAGCTGTGGGATGGTCTTGACATACTGAAGAGATGGGAGCCCTCGTTCACCACTCAAGGTCTGTGGAGAAGTCAATGCAGACATTTTTTATTGCACTGCAGGTTTAAAAAAAAAGCCCTTAAGCAAAGTTAGCACATATAAGGACCATGTTAATTGCCTTTTTTCCAGACATGTTACTTTATCAATAAAAGGAGGCTCCTGTATGGCGTGCATGTATATGTGTGGGTATGCAGAGTCAAAGCAATCCTACCTCTAAATAAAGGAACTGATACAGTCCCCTGGGGCGATGTACATTGTATAAAGTATGTATTATTTAGCAATAAAAGACATTTCATTGAAGTACAAAGTGAATAATCAATAATCTTCCTTCCCAGCAAGGACAAATGGGCTTAATTGGTTTTCAAGTCAATCTCAAGATCTGCTTAAGAGTAAGGACAGCATAGTTAGATATATATATATATTTTAAAATACGAATATTATTTTAACGCTCCATCTATGCATAACATACTTTCAATTCTTGTCATAGCCTAAAATCATTTGCTGCAAATGGTTAAGTGCTCCACAATTTTAGTATCAAATAGAAAATAAAAGGAAAACAAAAAGGAACATGACTGTAGACAATTGATCATTTCCAATTGCCTTACTCAATTTAGGGTAATTTGTGATTTCAGATAAGAGATCCACCTTCTATTCAAAAACATAACTTGGATGGGGAACTGATTAGAAATAGTCCTCAATTTACAGCCATTCATTTAGTGACCATTTGAAGTTACAATGGTACTGCAAAAAGTGAGTTATGAACAGATTTCACACTTATAATGGTTGCAGCTTTCCCATGGTCATGCAATCAACCTTTGGATGCTTGGCAGCTGGCAAGTGTTTATGACAGTTGTCTTATCCTGGGATTATGTGATCACTATTTGTGATCTTCCTGGTAGGCTTCTGGCAAGCAAAATCAATGGGAGAACTCAGATTTGCTTAATGACCACATGATTCACAAAAAAAATTGCAGTGATTCACTTAACAATTTGGCAAAAGAGGTGATAAAATGGGCCAACATTCACTTAACAACTGTCTTTTGTTATTAAGAAATTTGGGGCTCAGTTGTGATCATAAGTCGAATAGAATTCTTTATTGGCCAAGTGTGATTGGACTCACAAGGAATTTGTCTTTGGTGCATATGCTCTCAGTGTACATAAAAAGACAAGATACATCCATCAAGAAGGTTACCAGTATGGGGAGCATGTGGTTTTTTTCTACAAAGATTCACTAATGACCAATCTGTTTTACTATAACAGATTCTGACCTACATATGGCAATGGTTTATTTGAAAATCCCTGTTCTGGCATAGAAATATGGGAGTCCATTTACACTGCATGTTAAGAGTTTTGAGGAAGAACCTATTCCTTGGTCCTGCTATCATCAGAGAGATATATTGAACACACACCTTTTCCATTGTTGCTCCAAACTTTGAAGGTATCTGCTAAGGAAGGCCAGATTGTTTTCCCCTTTTTTGTGTTTGTGAGCTGGCAAATGCATTTTTATTCAGATGAGAAATTGTGTTCTACAGTCAGTTTTAATTGGTTGCTGTTTTTTTTAAATACTGGTATTTAATTCATTTTTTGTTTATCGTTTAAGCTTTATTTCTGTAAGTTGATTTTGCATGTAAAACCATGGTTGTTTTCAAAATCTCTGGGGTGACTGGCTACAAACGTCTTTCTCACAAAGCTTTGCTCAAAATGTATCTTCTCAAAATCACAAAGAATCCCTGATATTCACAGTGACCTGAATCTTTGGCTCACAAGGGAAACCTTAAACTATTCTTACGCTAGAAATTGGTGGCTCTGAAGCTGCTATGAAAACTTTGCTTGGGAGAAAAGCCAAACCATCCACCTTTGTGACAGATAGCACAGGAGATGAATGGGGGTTGTTGAGGCAAGTGGGAAGGTATATTGTTAGTCTCATTTTGCCATTAATACTGAAGTAATCTTCAAAACTGATTAACTCACTCCTTTAAAAGGTGAATAAGACCTGTTGCTAAGAGAAGCACAATAGGGATTGTGAAGAACTGTGCATGCATCTAATCATTTAAAAAACAGGAGTGTTTAAAAATGCCCATTTGAAGTCAGACAATTTATCCCTGATTACACCTTATGTATAACTATCTTGATAAGGAAAGTTGTTTAAAATTATCTGTTTTCTGTTCAGATCATGTAAACCATTCTCGCCTTAATAAAAAGGCAGCATTTTGTTTTCTTAAATAAGAAGCACCAGTGCTAAACTCGGCCTGGCAGCTGCACATAATACAACAGTGACCTCGATTTCAATCTTCCGTGAAGGATATGGAATATAAACTCTGCACTTCCTCAGTGATATTCCTTGCAATGCCTATGACAGTTGTCTTATCTTCCACTGCTCAGCATTGTGACTCTTCTCTGCAATAAGAATGCCCAGGAAAGTTTTGGGGTGTGTGTGTATTATTTAACAGATTAACAGATTGGAAGGACCTTGCAGGTCATCTAGTCCAACCCCCTGCCCAAGCAGGAGACCCTACATCTGCCTCTACCTAGGATGGAACTCACAACTCCTGATTGTGAGGCAAGAGCTCCACCTCTAGGCCACAGCTGCCTATTTTAGGACACAGCTGTCTGTTTTATTCACCCTTGGGAGGTAGCCCAGAGTGACTCAAGAGAGTGAGATGCATGGCACATAAATTTAATAAGTAAACAATTAATAAATTGCCATTAGAAGAGGTGCCTCATGGAGCAGGACCAGCCCCTGGTGGGCAAGGCTTACCTTGTGTTGTTTCCACATGGCTCCCAGGGCTTTCACATCATGCTTGGAGTGTTTCCCTTCTTCCAGACATTGGTAACAGACGGGGGTCCGGCAGGTCACACAGTACATGCTGTAGTTCTCCAGCTCATGATCCGCGCAGGTTGGGGACTTGCGGGCAAGGCCCAGGATTTTGCTTCCTCCGCCGCAAGCCCCGCCCGCGCCGCTAGGGGCGCTCTGCTGCTGGCTGGGGGGAGGAACCAAGCGGTGCTTGGCGAAAGGCCCGCGGGACGGGTGACATTTGACCTGGCAAGCCGAGCAGTAGAGCACCTCGCACTGTTCGCACAGCACCGCGGCCGCCTCCGGAGGGCTGCGGTCGCACAGTTGGCATTTGGCCGTAGCCGAAGCGGCGGCCCGGCTCTGCTGGTAGCGGTGCACGATGGCCTCCAAGAGGCGGTTGCGTTGGAAGCCGCGCAGGCCGCGGGGATCCAGGGAAGCGCTGCGATGGCATTGCGGGCAGGTGAGCGAGGAGCTGGTTCCGCTGCCGCGGGGCCCGGCCAATGCCGCCGCGGCCGACAGTCCCGGAGGCGGAGGCACCAAGGGCAACACTCGCACCCCGTTAGGAGATTTCAGGCTCGGGGTGTAGGAGCCGTAGCCGCTGTCCGTCTCGCTGTGCAAGCTCACCTTGTCGGCGTGGTCTCCGCCGCCGCCGACAGTCCCGCTGCTTCCGCCGGCGCCGCACTCGTAGTCCAGAGAAGCCGGGCCGCTTGTAGCTCCAGCGCCTGGCATTGCCGCTGCCGCAGGGCCCCGAGGGTGCAGCATGGCGGGCAGATGCTGCTCGGACTCCGGCGTTTGCACAGCGATGGTACGGGCGCAGGGCAGGCAGACATTGTGCGAGCAGGGCAAGATGATGGGCTCCCGGAAGAGAGAACCGCAGACGGGGCACTTCAGCTCTTCTTCCATCGCTGAGGCTGTTTTGTGTTCCAAGACGGCCGAGTAGGGAGAATGGAAGCGATCAACACGAAAGCGGCAAGCTACGGTCGGGGTTCTCGCTGTTCTGGCCGCCACCTTTTCGACCCATATTCCAACGCGCGGCCCTTCTCTGCTTTCAATGGCGCATAGATCGTCGAAGCAGGGGTGGCGGGCCGGGGAACCTCTGCGGTCCGCTGCAGGGCCAGCGCGTGCCCATAGAGGAGCTCAGGCATTTGCTTGGGGCGGCACGATGGGTGGGGGCGGCACAGCAGGTGAAAGCGGGTGGCAGGCGAGAGTGGCAAAAAAAAAAAAAAAAACCACCCTTCAGCGCTCACCGATTAGGGCGACCATTAGATGGCAGCAAAAAGATAGGTAGAAAACTGCATTTCTTTGCTGTCATCTAAAGGTTGCCCAGATTTTTGCAGTCCCGATCTAGTTGTCATCGATCTCCCCACCCCTCCACCCCCCACTCCGCCTTTCCTCAAGAACGCTTCTAGCTACTGCTGCTACCGCTGCTGTTTCTCTCCCCGGTGTATCTTATGCAACGCAAGGCCTAGACACCGGAATAGGCTCGCTTCCCATTGTTGTGGGGCCCATCTGAGAGGTTTGCCGTGGGGCCCAGAGAGAGCTCTACTTACGCCCCTAGTCTAGTCTTCTCCCCGGAAAGATGTCGGAAAGGAAGCCGATTTCAGCACCCAGGAGGCGTTGGACAGCTCCTCGCGGGTGCAGAGAGTGTCGAATTCAGCACCGCGGCACGTATGGACAGCGATTTCGGCGGCCGAGCAAGGAAAGGAGGCGGAAGGACGGCTCCTTTAGGTTGAGTTCAACAGCGTCAATGGCCGGACCAGCCTGCTTGGCGTTGCAGCTGCCGCGCTCCAAGCAAGAAGGAAGGGCGGGAGAGACGGGGTGGGTTTCCACCCCCCCCCCCCCCTAGTCTCCGCAGCTGCTGCCGCAGCGGTACTGACCTTGTTCGATGGCGGCGGCCAAAGACATGGAAGACGAGCCGGCTATTGTTTATTGCAAAGGAATTTCCTTGCCCTTGGTGGATAGCGTTCGTGTAATAATCCACTTGCTTGAATTTCTATTGCATTGAGTAAAAAAAAAAAAGGGGGGGGGGAGAGAGAATATCGTAAAAGGGGCGGGAGTAGGATTTTTTTTCTCCAGCAAATAGATGAGCACTTGCGTGTGACAGTGAAGGGAGAGCAAGTTTTATTTAAAGGGAGATGTCTTTATATCTTATGTTTATGGCTTAAAAACCCATTACTTATAGACCAGATTGAGGATGGGAAGGGCAGGGGAAATTCTTCATTCATATCAGTTTTATTATGCCCAGAAGGGGGAAAATATGCTCTAAGCGAATAAATTGGAAAGGCTAGAATGTGACCCCAACATAAATGTTGTTTTGGTTTTTCCAGCTCTCCTGTTAAACTGAAGCACCAATTCAGACCACAAAATCAAGCACTTTAGTTAAAAGAATGAAAGAGAAATGTGTTTTTTCAATTATCATAGGTGGCACGTAGACTGAATGGTGATTGGATGATGGCACTTCACACACACACACAATTATACATAATGTAGGAAATAGAAATGAAGCACATCACTGGCAACCAAATCCAGCTTCGTTTCAAGAATAAATCAGAGTTGACAGCTGAATGTGTGTGAGTTGGAAATAATTATTACCAGAAATCTCTCACAGTGGTAAACCCCATCTGTTTTTCCTTTCCTCTACATATGTCTTAGAAAATGGATAAATAAGCTGTTAGGGCTTTCTTTCTAATGCAGATTTTAAAAGCCCTTTTTAAAAAACTTTAGAAAGAATATAGAGGTATTGCAACCCAGATGTTAATGGCATGGAAAATAAATTAGATATACTACCTTAAACTCTTATCAGTACAAGATAGTGTAGTGTTTCTTGTTTTAAATGTGCATGTACAGTATTAAAAAACAAAAGCAACAGTAAAAGAAGAAACAGAATATAATCAAAATGAACTATATACTGCCGAGATAAATATAAAATATTGCTTTTATTTTACATTTGTTCTTCTGCCCTCCAGATATACTCAAGTGATATTCTACGCATGAAGCTTGTTTAACTGATTACTAATACCTATGTTGGCCCCCAAAATAAGCACTAGGGCTTATTTTGGGGAAAACATTTTACGGTGATCAGCCCAGCTGGGCACCCCACCCCTGGTGCACAAGAGCTGGGAAACTGATGGTGGCTGGCAGCAGCTGCAGCCCACTGGCCCCTTGGTGCACTCTGGGGCTGCGCAGGGCAGATGGCATGGAGCTCAAGGCAGGCAATCCTGATGCACGGAGCAGAAGGCAGGCGATCCTGACATGCTGCGCAGGCTACAAGTAGGTCAAAAGATGCAAAGATGACATGTCCATCCGCAACTCTGGCCCTCCGCCACTCAGCTTTCCCACAGTCTGCACGGCGCATCCGGATCGTCTGCTTCCCCTCCACCTCATCTTCCACCTGCTGCTCACATAAATACTCAACTCACCTGTGCTGCACAGGATGCGGCTGCTGCCAGACACAGTCATCTCCCACACACTCGCCACCTCCTATGCTGGCCATGCCTATCCCCCTTCACTATGGCTTATTTTGGGGGTAAGGCTTATATTAGTTTAGTTTAGTTTAGTTTATTCGAATGTATAAGCCGCACCCATCTCACCACATAGGGACTCGGGGCGGTGCACAGGGAATATAAAATATAAATATACAAATATACAAAAAATAAAACATTCTTAAAACTAAATTAAATTAACCCACCCTGCGCTAAAACCCATATTAAAACCCTTGAATTAAAAGTTTGGTAACTAAAAGCAGTACGGTGTTCGAGTAAGATCATGCCAGGCCGGCTTGTTGGAAAAGTGCGTTTTTAACCGCTGGCGGAACAGGCGGAGGTCCGAGATGACGCGGAGGTCGGGGGGAAGAGCGTTCCAGAGGGTTGGGCCCATCACAGAGAAGGCTCTTCCCCTGGGCGTCGTCAACCGGCATTGCCCGGTTGACGGCACCCGGAACAGACCCTCTCTGTGAGAGCGTATTGGTCGTAGGGACGTATGGGGCAGCAGACGGTCCCGTAGGCCCCGTGCCATGGAGCACCTTATATTAGGCAGACACATAGAAACAAGCTAGGGGTTTATTTCAGGATAGGTCTTATTTTCAGGAAAGTGCGGTATATTTCATACCAGCCTTTAAGACTAAAGACTTGAATGCTAAGACTCAAAGTAATCACTCTTCTTCATCTCAGAGAAGAATTGATTTCAACCAGAAATTGTAATAATTTATAGTTAAATTACACTGTATGATCGTTTCAGAACTTAGTCTTAATTTCCCTCTTTTTTGTACATACCACTATCAGCACAGGAATGAAAAAGAAATGGAGCATTCTCCAACTCCTAAAAATTTTATGAATGTGTCCAAAATTAATTATGCACATACTGCAGTTTCCATCCTCACTATATTAATTCTGCATCACTTCAGTGCTGCAAAGGGTTATGCTCAGAAGAGAATTCAAAAATCTCTAAAACCATAAAGTGGTTTGATTCAATGTCCATGGACTCCCTGATCAAAGTTTTCTTCCAAGTATGACATTAGTCAGTGATTCATCCTTTTAAAAAGTTTTTCTACTGTACAATCAACAAGACTTTCAACATATAAAAATAATTAAACAGGATTCCTGCTAAAATCTAAGAAAAATTGGCCTATCACCCCTTTAAAAACACAATTGTGTGCCATTGGCATCCCTAGAGAAGGGCAAAGACAGCTTCATGACATGCTTTGGGATGCAAGCACCAAAAAAGTGGGAATATTTTTTTCACCGTGTTTATTTTTCTGTTTGTTTACTTAGTCACATTTGCCTGATGTTGCAATCACAAGACACTTGACGGCTGAAAATACAGTAAAAATATAATAAGCTTAAGATACAATTAAGTATAAAAACCATTAAAATAGATAAAACATACAGTATCAAGTCCCCCAAACCCTCAAAAATTACTAACTTTTAGCTGTTTTTGCTATTAGAAGATTATTCAAGTACGTTTCACCACCAAGCAACAAAAACAAACTAAAACAAAAATAAAACTAGGACTTTCAGGCCTGTCCCCATCCACAAAATAGTGGACAAACAGATGCTTCTCTTGGCATGAGGTCAGACTGATTCTAGTGGAGATAAGAGATCCTGAAGATAATCAGGCACTAAGTCATATTTCTCTACATGTTGTGTTCTTAATACAGTATCTGTTGTTAACATGGGATAAAAAAATAATAAATCTGCTTTCAAGGGGAGGGGGAATGACATTCCAAATAATAAAATGTAGATATTTTTAACATTTTTGTCTCATCTTGCAATAAATCCAGGGATACCTCAAAGTATATAGTCATATTTTAATGACAGTAAAAACATAGCTTGTGACATAATCCACACAATCCATACCAATGCTCTCAGAAATTTTAATCTATATTTTATATCTATGTTCTTTATTGAGGCACTTTCCAGATGTCCAAAAGGTCAGTGTTATACATTTAAACCATTGTAAAGCAACTTAACACAATGCAAGTCTCCTGAATATTTTAAGTTGCTTGTTTAATTCTCAAGGACACCTGTTCTAGATGAATTCCAGACACTGTCACTTAGCAAAATGAGTTGCATTGAGAATATTGTGAAAGTGGAAATGAAATTCTCCCCTAATTTTACCAAGCTATGAAGCAGGACACTCTGAATTCAACTCATGGAACTCCAAGCCATGGAAGCCATCTGGGTGACCTTGGGCCAGTTGCTGTTGTGGGGGAAATGGGAGAAAGGAGTATTAGATACATTCATCACCTTGTTTATATATCCCAACCTTTATATAAGGTAAAGGTAAAGGTTTCCCTCACACATATGTGCTAGTCATTCCCGATTCTAGGAGGCTGTGGTCATCTCCGTTTCAAAGCCAAAAAGCCAGCGCTGTCCAAAGACGTCTCCATGGTCATGTGGCTGGCATGACTAAACGCTGAAGGTCCACGGAACACTGTTACCTTCCCACCAAAGGTGGTCCCTATTTTTCTACTTGCATTTTTATATGCTTTCGAACTGCTAGGTTGGCAGAAGCTGGGCCAAGTAACAGGAGCTCACTCCATTACATGGCGCTGGGGATTCGAACCACTGAACTGCCGATCTTTCTGATTGACAAGCTCAGCATCTTAGCCACTGAGCCACCGTGTCCCTGACCTCTATATATTAAATGTTATAATTTATAAATTATATAAATAAAATAAAGGATATAGATAAAATAAATTCATCATTGTTATTCTATGTAGACATGAAGGGTTACTGTTGAACCGGAACAGACATTTGCAATGCCAGGGAAGTTCTTCTTGCCTAAAGCAAAGTGGCTTGCAGTTGGCCAGGAGTACCTTTACAATCACAGGAAGAACCTAGAAGTCGCTTTTCTTAAGCAACATTATGCTAGAACCTGATGACAGAAAACAGTAGATACTGTACTTCCTTCCTTCCTCCCTTCCTTCTATCTACACCAACAAGCAAAAAGTGTGCATGGAACTCAATCAACCAGATAAGAGAAGCAATTTTCCTGGGCAACCAGTGATGGAGAAAATGAGGTTCCATGCTCTGGAACCATTTCCAATTGTCCAGGTCACTGGTTAATTAAAGTTTTAAGGTGTGCTTAAATATAAGGTGATGCTCATTAAGCAGAGCAATTAATTGACCAAAACTTTAATCTCTACATTTTACAGATGAGATAAGGAAAAGCTGAATGGAAAACTCTACTAAAGCCAAAGAATTCAAACCTTGAGAAAAGATTAAATGCAAGGAATGAGGTCTAGATTGGAAGAAACAAGCGGAAGTTTTAGGGGTTTGTCCCCCCTCCTCTGGGTTTCAAATCCAGAAACCAGCAAGGACTGAAAGTGTTGGCTTCTTATGCTGGAATGCAAGTCTCTGCTCCCAAACCCTTCAAGAACTGTAATTTCTAAGATAAGAAGGCCTTCTAAGCCTTCTAAGGCTGGCTGAGGAATTCTGGGAGTTGAAGTCCAAATATCTTCAAGCTGCCAAAGTTGAGAAACCCTATTTTACATAGAGATTTCAGGTGTGTTTTTTCTTCTCAGTGCTGCTCCACTATATAGTTTTACCTCTCCCTTTGCCTTGTCTTTTGTTTTTGTTTGCATGCAGATTAATGATTGCATACTTCTTCTGTATCTAGAGTTAAAGTTCCTATAACTAAATACAATTATTGTATTGTAGTTTTTCTTTTTGTTATTCAATTTTTTTCTATATTAGATGATTGCTGATTTTATATTGGCATCGGGCATTCCAAAACTGTTTAGAAATTAGAACTGGTATCCATGGTTAAAAGGGAAAAACTGAAGTCATTCA
Organism: Rhabdophis nuchalis; assembly: GCA_039707465.1. NCBI lineage: Eukaryota > Metazoa > Chordata > Lepidosauria > Squamata > Natricidae > Rhabdophis > Rhabdophis nuchalis. Next base: position 323,437,934 of record CM077643.1, read on the forward strand.
TTTGAAACTTTAATCCTGGGGAAGGAGGATCTTTGGTTCTGCCCCAAACAGTTTTCTCCCCATTCAATAATGGATGGTGGCAAGTTAACTACCTGCCCCAGATGTTCTCCAAAGGGGAACAGCTACACACTGCAGAATTTAAGCAGAGTAAGTGAGAGTGTACAGTTCCAGTTTGGGAACTTATATTAGACATTATATTATTAATATAATGTAATATTGTATTGTATTGTATTGTATTGTATTGTATTGTATTGTATTGTATTGTATTGTATTGTATTGTTATATTATTATTATACTTTTTTTTCAATTTATTCGAATTTGTATACCGCCTTTTCTCCCTTGCGGGACTCAGGGCGGTGAATTATAGATATTACATTACATTATTCTTCCAATATGATGGGCTTATATCATACATTTTAGATGCTCAGTTAAATGCTATGATTCCTTTATATAACATCTGTTATTGCTGTATCCATGTTATATTTTCACATAGATATAACATAGATTTAACATTCAAATATTTCGCTTTTCACGAGGGCAGCAGATCTGGGGAAATCCATTGTGGAAGAGATGGAATGTTGAGGTCATCAACATCTGACAGAGGATGGAAGGTTGAGATTTCTCTACGTTACCATTGTCTTAATAAGGCTATCCTTGGGCTATACCGGGAACTGGTGAAAAGACCTCCATTCTGTGCTTTAGATGGCATTGCAGGGGGTGGTGGCTTTGTCTGAAGCAGAGAGGGTCAGTTAGGTCTGATGGGATTAGGTAAAGAGAGGAACTGGTTTTAACCCTGGTCATAGTTAAAAGAGCTGAGAAGGAGAAGTGCAGTTTCCATTTTCTATTTTAGGTTTACTATTTTCTCAACACTGTATACAAGTTGTAAAATAATTAAAAAGAATGCTTTATTCTAGAGCTCTGCTTTGGAAAACTATTCTTTTCTATCTTTGAAACTCTGATCCAATCTCTTGCTTAGAGACCTTCCCCACCCCACCCAGATGATCAAAGCATTGATTGTGGGGGTGGGGGAAGGAACAATTGGCCCTTTGGACAAAAGGCCAAACACATCACAGATTAGATTTATTCAAAGAAGAACACAAATGACAAAGCTGCTTTCTAAGTGTGTGGTCTATTTCTTTTTAAGATCTTTAACTTTTTAAACCCCAACTGATTTATCCTCATTTTGCATTCTTTTTTCTCCTACAAGAATTTAAGTGAGGTTCCCCCCACCTCCATTATTGCAATTTTCGACAAAATCTGAAATACTGATTAAATAGTTGCTAGTTACATTTAGTGCAAATTCATTTGGGAGCTCTTAAGGTTGCATTTTTTTTAAAGCAATTCATATAACAAATAGGATTTAGCAGGTTTCTGCTTGATCAGCAATGATTTTATCATTTATATGAAATCATTATCACAGTTCATTACCCATCAAGGGAAAGCATTGGACTGAAACAAAAGAAGAAAAATTAGCTTTGATGTGCCAGAATAGAGTTTTATCAAATGCCAATATTTTGCCAAAACTAGGTTGGAGTGAGGGGATTTGAAAGGTTGTTCTAGCAGTTTTTAAATCGTGCCTTATTTCTTCCATGTTTTCTATATGTAAAAATCTCTAGCTAAGTCCCTTGATTTGTCTCCTGGACTATTTTCTTTGCTTTTCATCCCTTAAAATTAGTTGTTAAAAGCAGGGATGTACCCCATGTCCAAGAAAGCATATAACACGTGAGTTTGTTGAGGAAATCCCTCTCTCTCCTCTCTCCTTCTGTTTAATATTTGCATTTGCAATTATTTAAATATGCACTTTTCAACCCAGGTTTCTCTAGAATGACTTGCAAAATACTTAAAAAACAAATAAAAATTCAAACACAAGAAAGAATGATAATTAAAATCCATAATATTAAACAATGAAAGCAGTTGCCAAAAATAAATCTAAGCAGGAGATTATGTCTAAAATTAACATTCATTTATTCAATGATAGCGTATGAAAATGTATTAGGCTTGTACCAAGAAAACAATATATCTGGAGCTAGACAACTACTCATTGGGAGAGTCGAGGTCCATGATGAAGAACCTATGGCATGTGTGCCAGAGTGGCACGCAGAGCCCTCTCTTCTGGCCCCAGGTCAGATCTCCATGGTGTTTCTTTCTTGAGCTTCTGTTTCCTTGCAAATGATGAACCAGAAGCTTACAAAAGAAAAAGACCTTACTGTAGCTCTTGCTGTGCTGTTGGTGTTGGGATGCCCTGCCTCCCACCGGCCAGCTGGTCTTCGGGTCTCTGCTGCGCATGTCCACATGTTCAGGCCTTTCAGTTTGGACATGTGCACATGTGCAGTTTGGGCACTTGGTGTCTAAAAGGTTCACCATCACTGGTCTAGGTAGTCTAGGAGTCCTTTCCAACACCAAACTTCAAAAGCATCAATACTATTCCTTTTCTGTGTCTTCATAGCCCAAATTTGTCTCCAAGAGTGTTACCGGGAATCTCATTTGCACAATTCTGATCTTTGTTAGTATAGACAACACAGTATTTAAATATATTTTTCAAGACCTTCATGGCTGCTACCAAGTGCTAGCCTGTAACATATTTCTTGACTGCTTGTTTCTTTAGTTTTGATGGTTGATCCTAAAAGGCAGAACCTATCTACCACTTAGTTGTCTTCATTGCCAATTCTAAGGCTGCTGTTCTACTGGTTGTCCCTAGATTTTTTCTTCTTTTTTAGATTTCATCCCATGGGATTTTAGTCCCATTTTTCCCACTTTGGCTTTTAATACCTGGGCTTGCAAATCCTTTGCATTTTCAGCTACTACAGTGTCATTAGCATCACTCAGTTTACAAGGATGTTTGTTCCTCCAGTTTTAAAACCATGCTCACCTTCTTCCAATCTATCTTCCTGTAATATATATTCCATGTATAGATTGAACAAATAAGAAAGGGGGGGGGGGGAGAGTAAGCAGCCTGTCACACTCCTTTGCCAATCAGGGCTCAGTCTATTTTACCATGTTCTGTGTGTACCATGGCTTCCTGACCTGTACATAAATTTTTCATGAGGACAATGTGATAACAATAGCACTTAGACTTATATACTACTTCACAGTGCTTTACAGTCATCTCTAAGCTGTTTACAGAGTCAGCCTATTGCCCCCAATAATCTGGGTCCTCATTTTACCGACCTTGGAAGGATGGAAGGCTGAGTCAACCTTGAGCCTAGTGAGATTCGATCTGCCAAACTTCTGGCAGCCAGCAGTCAGCAGAAGTAGCCTGTTCTGGATTGACATTTTCCTGAGCACTTTCCAGAGCTTGATGTGATCAACACAATAAAAGGCTTTTCTATAATCAATGTATACTGACTTTTTCCAATGTTCTTTAGCATTCTCAATTACCCAGCACGCATTGGCAATAAGAAGAGATATTACCAAAACAGCATTCAATATTTTTACTCTTTCATTCAATCTTCTTGTATCTCCTTCATTGCTCTTGTTTACTTTCTTTGCCCATTTTTGATACTGCTTTTTATTTTTGCTTGTCTGAACATGTTGTACTGGTTAAGATACCCTGCAGTGTACATACAGTGTGACCTCATTGTCCCATCTGTGATAGTAACAGCATCCAAGAGATTTTTATCTACATAGTAGATGTTCTTGGGAAATATCAAAATTTGCATTGCATGGGAGGAAATTTTTTTAAGCTTTTGATATTATATAACTGGCATACCCCATCTATGGTCAACTATCTTCATTCACAGTTGGGAATTATGGGTGTTATTTATTTACTAATATTTATATGCTGCCCATCTCATGGTTTGAGGCAAGTTGGCACCACTGTATCGTAACCAGGTTGGGAAAGCCATTTATAGAAGTTGCTTTGTGACAAATGTTGATACCTAAGCATTTGTGATTTTGCAAATAGGGTATTAAAAATCAGTCATTCACATGGCAACACAATTATAATTTTCTCGTTAAAACGAGAGACAGATTCACAAGGTTGCTACTGGAGATACGTCCATTATATAATCTATCACATACATACATGTCAATAATGGGTAAAAACATGTTGACTGATTGCACATATCATTACAAGGATTAACTACAGTATTCATCAGTGTGTTTTTTTCTTAAATAGGTAGGACCCAAAACATCTCCCTTATTTTATTTTTTATTCAGTTCTTGAATAACATCAGCTGTCTTTACATGGGGGTGAAGCATGAAATCTGAACAGGGTTGGCTCAGATTAAATAGCTGCTAAGGGACAAATGTGGATTCAGTTCTATTGCTTCAGCACGTCTCTAATTTACTCCATAATTTAACAATCACATCAACTTTGCTGCACCATATAGTGCCTCAAAACAAACGAGATAAATTATTATACGACGTAAATTTTAAGTAATTTTACATGTATTATTCCATGCCAAATACTCTACATTCCTATAATGTTGCATTTCAGGAATGCTTATTCTAAGCAAACATGTTTCCAGATGAGACTTTTATTGTAATATTACTATGCCTCATGGAATTTGAGACACTCAGATGACAGCATCGTCTATTTGTAATCAGCTCATGTTTTCCTAATACATTTCCATTTTTGACCTAATTCCAAACTACTGTATTGTTCAAGAGAGGAGGAAGAGAAGGAAGAACATACGTGTTAAGACAGATCATATTACTTCTTTATCTCTTGCAACATATTCTGTAAAGAAAATTCACCTCTCTGTTCCAAGACTTCTTCAAATCTACTATTGAGTGCTATCCCACTGTAATTGATTCTGAATAAGCATGTTTACATTTTGGCTCCAAACCTATGTGTTTTTGCTGAAACTCACTGGATTATTTTCAAATTACTATTTTTTTAAAACACAAACTTTCATTGTGCTGGAATAATAAAAAAAAATCCCAAACTGCAGACAAATAATCGCTTTTATTTTTATTTCTTTTAATGGAAGGGATAAAAAAAACTGGCAAAATTTTCTTCCCTTGAAAAGACTGGATAACAGAAGTCCCTGCAATGCAAGGAAAAGAGGAACTAAGGAGATAATTTGCCACTTGAAAAGTTAATTGGAAATGCAAATGTTTGAAATTTAGTAGAAAGAAAAGCAAACTTACATGTATTGTAGCTGATGTGTAGAACTAACCAGAAAGAGAAAGTTTAAAATTGCCTACCAAAAATTGGGATGTGTGTGTGCAATGAGGAGTTTTCTAGTATGAGACAAAACACACAGCTTCTTTACTGTTTTCACAGAAATAAGATTGCAACCCACTTGTCCTCCTTTTCTTTTCAAAACTAGTATTTCATAAGACAGGATGCTAAATCTATATAAATAAAGATGTAACTATGAGTTTGTTCAAAATGGCTAATCTCCGAAAGTACTGCACCAATCGCTTCCAAATTTTCACACAATGTTCCTTTCAAATATGGCACCAATGATATATATAGATTGTGTAGATGTACACGCAACGGAAATGTAAAAAATTGTAAAAAAAGGTAGGTAGATGGATACAGAGAGAGCAGTAGGTCACAGGTATTATGTCATCCTTTATGACATAAAATACTGTCCATAAGATTCAAGGAGAAATACAGTAGGTAGGTAGGTAGGCAGCTATAGGGATAGAGAGAGGGAGGGAGAAATGCAGTAGGTAGGTAGGTAGGTAGGCAGGCAGGTAGGCAGGCAGGTAGGTAGAGGGATAGAGAGAGAGAGAGGGAGAAATACAGTAGGTAGGTAGGTAGGTAGGTGGGTGGGTGGGTGGGTAGGTAGGTAGGTTGGGGGTTATATGGTGGTTGTGTGTATGTGTTTGTGTGTGCAGGTGTAGATCTAGACACAGATTGGTTGGCCATTTAATCAGACTGGGCCACAGCAACGCGTGGCCAGGAACGGCTAGTAGGGGAATAAAATAGTCAAATTGGCAGCTGAAACTCATTTGAAACTCTGTCCCTTTTTAAATGTATGTTGTGCAAGTATCATAAATCTTTTTTTAAAGGTGGGTTTTCAATTGTGTGGTTGTGGTTGCCATCTTGATTTTTTGGACACACACAGATGCCCCCCCCCTTTTTTTAGCATATGACATGTCATACATGGACTAGCAATTTATATTAACATTTCACCTAGATTAGTAAAACAATAAAATATCAATGTAAAAAAAAGGATCTATGCTCAAATACCAATGTCAAGGCCAGGTGTCTCCAACCTGTGGGCTGTAGCCCAGTAGTGAACTGTGACGTGTTTGCAACTGGGCTGTGGAAACGGCCAAGGAGCATGTGTGTGAACGCACATGCACACTTGCTGGCCACTTGCAGCAACCATCCCCCTTTCCCCTACCCACTGGTCCACAAAGCTGGAAACGGTGGGGAACTCTGGTCTAGACCATGTAAGCACTGAAGCACAGCATCATCTATATCAGGGGTCCCCAACCTTTTTTGCACCAGGAACCGGTTTCATTTTAAAGAAAAATCCGCGGACCGGCCGGCATAGAGGGGGAGCGGGGGGGGGGGGGAAGGGGGAACAGGCAGCACATGTGCACGCGGGGGGGAGAGTCGGCTCATTCGCCCCTCTAGGGCCCCCAATGGTGCAAGCGGCCATGTCTGTGCTTTCCCGTCCCCGGCGCGCCCTCTTCCCAGGGGGCTGCTCCCTCCTCCTCCTCTCCGGCCCTGCGGCCCAGTTCCTATCAAGCCACGGACCGGCACCGGTCCATGGCCTGGGGGTTGGGGACCCCTGATCTATATGAAAGAAAAAAAGTCACATACTGGATCGGTATATGACCACCTTACAATCGCTCATGATCTAATTTGACATGGGACTCCACAGTCACACTGAGGGGAGGATACTATGTCCCATTTATATAGTGGGCCCTGGCAGACACCATGTGAGGACCCAGATTGTTGGGGGCAATATGCTGACTGTAAACGGCTTAGAGAGGGCTGTAAAGCACTGTGAAGCAGTATATAAGTCTAAAATAAATGCTACTGCTATGTGAGGTATGAATCCTATTCAGAATTGTCCAGGATTGCTGAAATGGCAATGCAAAGCCTGTCACCCTTTTTGTGGAGTCGTTTATATGTGTCTCCCTGTGTCTGGGTGTGTCAGCAACCCCTTTGGCTTTCTATCGGGAATCAATGTTAAAGTTGTTGGGCAGATGTAGTGTAAGTCCCAATGAGGACTTTCTGGATTTTTCATTAACATTCATACTAATGTGGTGTGAATGTCAGCTGCTTCAGATGATCAGAAAGAGGGTTGTCAGGTGATTGTGGCTTTTACCCATTCGAGAACTAAGCGTGAATTTGAAGAGCATGTCCTGAGCCTCTAGCTGGAAGCTTCTCACAAGGATTGTGGAGTAGAAGGCTTCTGCTTCATAAGCAAAGTCTCCTTTGAGTCTAGATTGGTTCCTTAATGATATGACATGATGCTATCGTGATGATGTCCATATAACCTTGTCCTTGGCAATTATATAGAAGGGCTTACCAGATACTACAGAAGCAGGTCCAACCCTGCTTAATTTTTGCAAAATCAGCCAAGTTTTAACCAGGCCTTCACCTTTCTAGCACTCCCTAATAGCAAGCACCAAAAGCTACTGATTCAACACAAGGACTAAGGCTGAAATTCTATGCAACTTTATTTGGGACAATCTCCCACAGAAGTCAAGGAGGCTTCATTTGAAGAGAGGAAAAGTATTCTTCTTTATAACTCCACCTATTGCTCTCATTGGCCCTTCCTCCATCTTTCCTCCCCCTTCTCTGCATGGCGTGCAGATGGCTGATGGTGCTTATAAGTGTTAGGCTACAATCTCTCTCATTCCTCTTGCAAGGGCAATAACTGATTGCTATCCCCTCCTGCCTCCTGCTCTTGACTCTTGCCATCTCTGTGCAGCTCTTATTGTCTTTTTTTTCCTTTTCTCCCTGCCAGCCTGTTCATTTCCCCTTTCCATCTGTATAGGGGGGCAGGGGGGTGGGCGGGATCTGTTCTTACCAGAGGCAGAAGAAAGGTGGGGGGTTGGGGAAGAAACAATGAAAGCCACTTCAAGCTTGCAGATGGACATCTGCTCCTTAGGATAAATCCTCGTCCTTGTGAATCGGAGAGGTGTGGAACAAGGGCAGCAAACTCCTCTAGGGCCTGACCCAGCCAAAGGCAGCATTTTCAATCCCTGCCCCCTCCCCCTCCCCAAAGGCTTTGAAAGAACAAGGGCTGCTGAGAAACAACCATGCTGTAGTGCTGTAGAGGTGGAAGAAAATCCTGGCAGATTTAGACTGGGGAGCTAGACTGATTCAGAAGCTGGGAATCGATTTTGTTCATTGATCATAGATCCTGGCTGTTTTATTTGGAAAAGAAAAAAATAGAGTGTTTAAAAATATATATATGAATATACTTACGTACGTACATACATACATACATACATACATACATACATACATACATACATACATGTCACTGGTGGGTTCCAGCCGGTATGGCCTGGTACAGCTATACTGGTAGTAGCCAGGAGCAGCGGCCACCATACCGATATAGTGGCTCATTTGGCCCACCTGCCTGGCTGTGTTCCATAGCTGTTAATAACGCAACCAGCCAATTGCACACGCGCACACAGCATGCGGCACCTGCGGGATCTCCGCCAAGCATCGGGGTGTCGCAGGGCTGTGGCGTGCATATGCGTGTGCATCACGCATGCCTGACTAGGATGCCTGGTCCCGTGCGCAGCATACCAGTTGCAACGGGATCTGGAACCCACCACTGATACACACACAGCAGCATCCCCCAAGGCATCGCATTAGGACCCACACTCTTTATACTTTACATAAATGACCTTTTGCGATCTTATCATAAGCAACTGAGTTCTCTTCGCTGATGATGTAAAACTATTCAACACCAGCGACAATGCTGTTGCCCTACAAAAAGCCCTTGACTATGTGTCAGAATGGTCAAACAATTGGCAACTCCAAATCTCAACCAACAAATGCTCTAACACATGGGGGGGGGGGGGGAATCAGAACACCAAATACAAGTGGAGGGGATACGACCTCGTGGATGACCCTCACTCTATCAAGGATCTGGGAGTGCTCATTTCTAATGATCTAAGTGCCAGAGCTCACTGTAACAGCCTTGCCAAAAAGGCATTAAGAGTTGTTAACCTAATCTTGCGAAGCTTCTTCTCTGGTAGTATTGTGTTGCAAACTAAGGCATATAAAACCTTTGCTAGACTAATTCTTGAATACAGCTCACTTCTCTGGAACCTACACTGCATATCAGTTTAATACTTTAATACAATCGAGCGAGTCCAGAGATATTTCACGAAAAGAGTCCTCCACTCTTCTGCTCACAACAGAATACCTTATACCACCAGGCTTAAAATGTTGAGCTTAGACAACATAGAACTTTTATCCATAAATTTTAATCTTCAGGTTTTAAAATGGGTTTTTTAGCACGGGTTTTAATTTAATATGTTTTTAATAATGTATATTGTTTTTTGTATGATTTTAATAATGCCTATGCGCCACCCTGGGTCCTAACAATGGAGAAGGGTGGGGTATAAATTTGAAAAATAAAAAATAATAAAATTAACTACACCGCCTTTGGTCTGACCGGGCATAGTACATAAAACTATTTGCTACGATATCCTACCTGTGAATGACTACTTCATCTTCAACCACAACAATACACGAGCACACAATAGATACAAACTTAAGGTAAACCACTCCAAACTTGATTACAGAAAATACGACTTCAGCAACAGAGTGGTCAATGCCTGGAATGCACTACCTGATTCTGCGGCTTCATCCCCAAACCCCCAAAACTTTAACCTTAGACTGTCTACTGTTGACCTCATCACATTCCTAAGAGGACTGTAATGGGTGTGCATAAGCACACCTATGTGCCTACCGTCCCTGTCCTACCATCCCCATTTATTCGTATTCCTTTCCTGTATTCATAATCATGTTTATACTTATGTTATCTTATACATGCTTGACAAAATAAAACAAACAACCAAACAAACATCTTTAGGTGGTTCAGCGTTGACTTTGTTGGCCTAGTGATTACTGCTGCGCAAAGATATGAACTTTGTATAAAAAGAAATAGATGACCTGGGAAGAGCATTTTGTTTGTGTACAGTACTTTAACTCTGCTATTGTCCTCAGGAATTAGGGCCAAAAGAACGTCCAGCAGGCAGCTTTATTGAATAAGATTTCAAGGAGTTTTTCGTGAGCTCTAAAAATAGTAATAGGGTCACTTTTTGATCTGTGGCAAATGGATGAAATTAAAGCAAATAAGAAAAAAAAGGACAAGCAGGCAAAGGAGTTATTGTGATCTTATTTAAGGGATCGTATACAACAACCATCCTTAAAAGAGATTTAGTTACAGTGGCGCCAAAGAACCACAGTGAAACAGTATATTTGAGCATGTACCAGGAAAAGTGGGGGAGCAAAGAAAACCCCAGGGAACAAATGTCCAGTGTTTGGAAGTTGCAATCACAACTGTACCTTCTGCACCAAACAAAGCTTCAAATAGAGTCATGTTTATTCAAGGAGACTGATTTATTTGGAAGTGACCATTATTAATAGATCCCTTTCTAATATTACTTTTCTCGGTTTCATTGTGCAGAGGTGATCTTACTTATTCACTGAAGAAATACAGGAAAAGCCAAACAACTTTGCTCCACTCCTGTAGCCCAGAATTAGTTCAAGCCATGGTCACCAGATGCTTTTGGGAATCTGTAATTTAATTTATTCAAATGTATACCCTGCACCTTCTCCTAAAAAAGGACCCAGGACGGCGCACAGGAAATTTAAAAACAATATAAATATACAAAAATACAATTTTTTAAAAAAACTATTAAACCCATGCCCTGTGCTAAAATAGTGTAAAATCCCCCTAATTAAAATCTATCTAAAAACAGTCAAGAACGGGAGGTTATGCTAGGCCAGCTTGTTGGAAAAGGTGCATTTTAAGACGCTGGCGGAAGAGGCGGAGGTCTGAGATGGTACGCAGTTCGGGGAGCAGGTCGTTCCAGAGGGTAGGGCCCGCCACAGAGAAGGCCCTTCCCCTGGGTGTCGCCAACCGGCATTGCCCGGCCGATGGCACCCTGAGAAGGCCCTCTCTGTGGTAGCGGATCGGTCGAAGGGATGTATGGGGTAGAAGATGGTCTTGTATGTAGCTAGGCCCCGAGCCATGGAGCGCTTTGAAGATGGTCAACACCTTGAAGCACACCCGAAAGGCCACAGGTAGCCAGTAGCTCGCGCAGGAGAGGTGTTATGTGGGAATGCCTAGAGGCTCCCATGATCACCCGCGCGGCCGCATTCTGGACTAACTGTAACCTTCGAGTGCACCTCAAGGGGAGCCCCATGTAGAGAATGTTACAGTAGTCAAGCCGGGACGTCACGAGTGCTTGAATGACTGTGCGGAGGGCAGCCCGGTCCAGTAAGGGGCGCAATTGGCGTATCAAACGTACCTGATAGAACGTCCCCCAGGCCACGGCCGTCACATGGTCCTCCATGGACAGCTGGGAATCCAGGAGGACACCCAATATTTCGCCCCCAATGGCCAGTGTTGGACTTACCTGACTGAACCGGGGTGCCGGAAACCACAGCCACTCGGTCTTGGACGGGTTGAGCTTGAGTTTGTTACTACCCATCCAAACCCGTACGGCCTCCAAACACCAGGACAGTATAGATAGTATAGATAGCTCTTGATTTACAACCATTCATTTAGTAATTGTTCAAAGTTATAACAGCACTGAAAAAAGCGACTTATGACCCGTTTTACACACTTATAACCTTTGCAGAAAGGGCTGCATGATCAAAATTTGGATGCTTGGTAACTGGCATGTATTTATGATGGTTGCAGTGTCCCAGGGTCATGTGATCACTTTTTTGAAACCTTCTGACAAGCAAAGTGAGTGGGGAAGCCAGATTTACCTAATTTACGTGTTACTAACTTAACAACTGCAGTGATTCATTTAATAACTGTGACAACAAAGGGTACAAAATGGGGCAAAATTCACTGAACAACTGTCCTGCTTAGCAACATAAAATTTGGGCCCAATTGTGGTTGTAAATCAAGGACTACCTATATACAAACAGTGACACTTTTCCATCATATTGCTCAGCAAATGGTCCTTTCATACTGGAGACCAGTGTTTCTCAACCTTGGCAGCTTGAAGATGTTTGGACTTCAACTCCCAGAATTCCTGGGAATTCAAGGCCACATGCTTTCATGTTGCCAAGATTGGTAAACACTGCTGTAGATAACACATGAGCCTCACCATAGCAGTTGGTATCTTCCTCTACTCTAAATGTCTTACAGCCATCTCCATTCTTATTCTTCCTGGAAGTGGTCCCTTCAACATCCAGATTTCCCAGTTTTGGTCCTGTTGCATGCAATAGCTGGAGTCGTTCCAATACATCTTGAGGTTGATTGGAGAAAGCTATGACAAAACGGCTCAGTGGTTAAAGATTGTGTGCTTGTCTGCTGGAAAGCTGGCATCCCAAGTTTGAGACCCATGGGCCATGTGACACTGGATGAGCTCCTGTTACTTGCTCCAGCTCCTGCCCACAAAGCAGTTGGAAAGCATTGAAATGCAAATAGATACCACTTCAGTGGGAAGGTAACAGCATTTCATGTGTCTTTGGTGTATAATCATGCTGGTCATATGACCATGGAAAATATCTTCGGACAACACTAGCTCCCTCAGCTAAGAAATGGAGATGAGCACTGTCTGCTAGAGTTGGACAGGGAAAACCTTTACCTCTACCTTTACTATAACAACACTAAAGGAGAATTTCACTACTAGGAGAATTTTATATCCTTACCTATTATGAAACAGCTCTGGGCACCATGAGCCGCCACTTGAAATTCTAACGACTCCATTTTAGTGCCATTGAAATATATAATATTTACGATTTGCCTCTGTCAGGTCTTAAAGAATTTTTGATAACTTTGCACGACACAATACGCCATTCTTAAAGCAAAAAAATATTGGAGTAGGATTCATATTCTAATACAGAAGATTCTTAAAGTGAATATAAAGATAAAACCAGAAACTTTTCTTTTGGACTTAATGGAAAAAGACTTGGGGGGGGGGGGGGGAGATTGGAACTTTGATGTTATATATATTTTGATGGCAGCAAGACTACTTTATGCACAAAAATGAAAGGACGCTTAAATCACCACAATGGACCAATGGTTGCAAAAGCTGATGGGGGTTAGCGGAGATGGCTAAATTGACTGCTTTGATTAAAAAAACACAATTACTTTTGTTTCTGCTTGGAAACCACTTCTGGACTTTGTGCTTGAGGTGGAAAAAAAATGGCAACTTTGATTTTGGGTTTTACTGATTAGATAGATCAGTTAGTTTATTCTATTATGTAAAGGGAAAAAGTCGAGGTTTGATGTTACTATCTTATTCTATTCCATCTGATTACTCTGCTAAATACACATTGAAAAATATTAGAAAGAATTACAGTGGTACCTCGGTTCACGAACGCCTCTGTTCACGACCAATTCGGTTTACGAACAGAAATTTTCCTCAAAATGTGCTCCGGTGCACGAACTCTGCTTCGGTTCACGAACAGGAACCGCGGCCATTTTTAATGCATTCCTGGCTGTCACATGGTTGTGACTTCCTGTAGGAAGATCGTAGAGAGAAGAAAACACAGAAAAAAGCCCCAGCACGCACACTGTGAGTACTTTCAGTGACTTTTTTTAAATTTTTGTTATGCTTTTAGCATATGGAAAACTGTGCCTCGGTTCACGACCAATTTGGTTCGCGACCAGAGTCATTTCACGAATTAAGTTCGTGAACCGAGGTACCACTGTACTCTGGACTCTGGGGCCACAGTAAAGTCTGACTTTTTTCAGGCTCTTATATCAGCCTACAGTAAAAGATACTACTACTGTGATGAAGCTCCTACAATTTCTGAAGGCAAGCTGTTTCATTGGTTGATTATTCTCACTTGTTAGAAAATTTCTTCTTATTTCTAGGTTGAATCTCTCCTTGATCAGTTTCTATCCATTTGTCAGATCTGGAAGCCATCTTTTACATTTAGGCTTCAGACCTGCCACATTTTCTACTGTGGGAAAAGGGGAGGGGAGATTGTATGGAGTATGGGTGATAAATAGTCAAAATAACATTATTTTCTCAGATAGTCAAGACCACCTTGCCCTGCAGCTGCGATGAGGTGACTGGGAGGCATCTCCAGTTTGGATGATGTCTGATTGGATCATGTGATGAACATGTGGGTGCTGGGTAGGGACTTGAACTTTCAGATTTGGGTTTTCCCAGATGTGCCAATATGACATCTCTAATAAAATGGAACTTTAAGGAAACTCAAGCCGTAGAGTCTTCTTCCGTTGGGGCTGTTATTTGGAGTCCTGACACCATTATTCCTTGTTTAGTCATCAGCTAGGTTGACCCCCCCCCCCACTCTGTGACATCTCCTCAAATATTGAAACACAGCTATCATGTTACCCCTGGTCCTTCTCTTCACTAGATTAGCCATGCCCAGTTCCTGTAACCGTTCTTCATATGTTTCAGTCTCCAGTCCCCTAATTGTTTTTGTTGCTCTTCTCTGATTTTTCTAGAGTCTCAATATCCTTTTTATAATGTGGTGTCCAAAACTGAATGCAGTATTCTAGGTTTATAAGAATGGTATTAGTACCTTACGTGACCATTTAAGAATCCAATTCTTAAAGCAAGTACCAAACGTTTCTTCCAAACAATGTTTGAAATGAGCATAGCCCCAGTGACAATAAACCATGAAAGAGCAGCCCTCAAATAACTATAGAAATAGCATAGCACAGCCTTTTCCAGTTTGGTGTCCTGAAGACTTATCAGAAGTGCGATTCTCAGAATTCTGGGCATTGTCTTATTAACATGAGGCCTCCACATGAAGAAGGTTGCTGAGCCAGATGGACTATAATTGAACAAGGGCCACATATGCGCTGAGAAAACCCAGATGGCTGCTAAATGAAAGAAAAGCAATACAAAACACTTTGTAGTAAGTCCTTGCAGCCATCTCAAGGTTGTCTGGATATCTGCAGCCATAATACAGTAAACCTAATTTATCGTATGATGATTTTACAGCTTCTGATTGCATTAATTCTTCCATCAAGCTGTGCAATGGTTCAGATTTGAAGAGAAAAAGCTGTTTTTGGAGCACAGGGAGCCACTGACATAGTCCCTACTGGCAACTCCTTCAAGTAGTTGAGTTTTGCTTGGGTTTCTGTGCCTCCAATTGAAATGTGATCTTAGGAAAAGCAGTGTTTAGATAAGGAATTGCCTAGAGAGCTAAATGTGCCCCAGTGTACACGCTAAGCATCTACACCTCCTTAGCACTTGCTGTAGGTCGTGGGCTTTCAAATCTAGGAGGCCCTGATCAAGAGGCCCTAAACTCTACAAGATAGAAAAGTGGTTGCATTTGAGTGAACCTCTTGCCCACAGAACATGGTCTGAAAAATCCTGCCTGGAGTCACTTTCAGCAGCATCTAGAAAGGCAACTGATTGACATCTATCGGAAGGTATCTATCAGTGCTCCCTTCAAAAGAATGGTCAGACTTTATCATGAATTATCATACCAGGAAACTGATTTCAGTAAATGAGGTTAGGACATCAGTGGATTCTGGAGCTGTTAAAATGATTTTGTTGAGATCGCCCAAGGAGAATTGCACTTAACACTGAAGGGCTTTTAGTGATTGCTTTTACAGAAATACCGGCTAGAATAGAAACATTATTTCAGTGTTTGCTTCTTCTACCATTAACAATCCCAAGACTGCTGCTAAAGTGGATGGTAGAATTTTCCTTCCATATAGCTAAGCTCCATTGAAATAGACCTGACACGTACTTCAGCCCTATTCCTGTGGGTTCAGCAGTTCCATTGTCTTCATCTGCATGTGTGCATAAGTTTGTCATTGTAATGCTCTGGGCACAAAAAAAACGGGAGAAAAAGATGAGGTCATTCTTTGGAGAGAAGCCCAGAAAAAGAAACACAAATCAACTGTATTTCCTGTTTCCTCTACTTACAATTTCCAAAATTCATCTGCAAAGACAAATGTGGTTTTTTTTAAAAACATCTCAATAATCGATATTTTGTGCTTTCTGAATGAAAAGAAACATCAAGTGTTCTACATGAATTTTAGGATGAAGCCCATGAGGTCTGGCCTTGCCTATAAAGATAAGTGTGCTCCAATATTCACCCTAAGCATCTATACCTCCATATTGGTTAGTGAATTAAACAATAATTACCCTAGGTCATGGGGATTTCAAATTCTGGAACTCCTGATCAAGAGGCAGAGTTCCAAAGGTAGAAAAGATGTTGCATTTGAGTGAAATTTGCTTCATTTTCTCTTATTTGACAGAATCCCAGTGTTCTGACCGAAGCTTCCCAAAAGCATGAAGCAAACTCCTTGTTCTGACAAAAAACCCTTTTATTAATTTACTGTGAATTCTGTCATTCACATCTGGCAAAGTCTTTCAAGGGAGGATTTACAATCATAAACCTTATCTGGATTGGAGAGCTGACAGGCCGATATCTGCAAAACTTGGCAAGGAGTCTCAGAGAGTCACAAACCAATTAAGCGAACTAATTGTCTCCTGCAAACTCCACTCCCCTTTCGCTCCTCTTTTATTTCCTCTAGGAGGGGCCATTCATCGTCCACCTGTGGCCTTACTCCCAAGTTGACCCCTTTAGCTGTTCCCTTCGTCTGGCAACTCTGCGCATGCGCACACTGGGAACAAGCTCCAGCTGTTTGTCTGCCTCACTGATGTCTGACTCTGAAGGCAGCTGATAACTGGCATACGGCTCTGGCCCCTTCTCAGCCTTCGGCACAGAGCCCTCATCAGAGCCTTCCCCAGACTCCAGGACTGGCCCATGTTCCTCCCCAACCAGCTCACTGCCCAAATCTGCTGCCAGCTCTGCTGGCGAGCCACAACACCCTGCAAATTCTAGGGTCCCATGAAACACAGTCTGATATGCTATGCCTTGAGTTGCCTTGAGTTGACTTCAGCATACATCTTCAGTTTATGATTTCTAAAATTCCTCTGCAAGGACAAATATGTTTATTACCATCTCAGATCATTGATGTTTTGCGTTCTCCAAATGAATAGAGAGGTCAATTGCCTTATATGATTTTACTATTAAGCTCATGACAATAGAGACCAGGAATGGCCCTGCATATAGATCTCCCTGAAGAGAAAGGTGAGCTAAAATGAGACAAGTACCATTTAAAATATTTCAGCTTTTATCTCTTTTGTTATCTGCTTTCAATAATTAGATTGCACCAGTGGTGAGTTTCAAATTTTTTTAGAACATCTTCTGTAGGTGTGGCCTGCTTTGAGGGAGTGGCTTGCTGGCCATGTGACTGGGTGGGCGTGGCCAACTTGTAAAATGTAGTGAAACTCACTTAACAACGCTCTTGCTTAGCAACCAAAATGTTGGCTCAGAAACTCTGGCATTTGAAGTACACAAGTCTTAAAGCTGTCAAGTTACAAGACCCTTGCACCCCTAACCCTTTAGAAAAAAACACCGCAGGGGTGTTCAAACTTGACAGCTTTAAGACTTGTGGACTTCAACTCCCAGAATTCCTCCTCTCGCTCTTCATCTTGATGATGTGCGTACGGGCGGGGGGAGGGAGCTGGAACCGGTTCTAAACGGCACTGTAGATTTGTGGAACCTTTTCTATGGAAGAGGTTAGAGCTGGCAGGATTGCAGGATTGCACCCAAGGGCTGCTACTAAGTTAGCCTATAGTGCTAACTGGAAAACTTTGTATGTATGTATGTATGTATGTTAGGTTTTTGAGCTGATAAATCAATCAATCAGGGAGACTAGGATAGATCTATTTTGAGCTTTTTAGCTCTCATCAGCTAGCCATACCCTTACTTGGATTCAAACCAGGGAAGTATTACATGTGAGGCAGTTGTAATTGCCTCTAGAGTCTAGACCAACTGGTTCTATCTGATCAGCTGAGACAGGAGGATAAGTATATGCTTGTGTCACAACACCCTGTTAAGCCCCAATTAAGGGAGGAAGCATACTGCTTTCTTTTTCTGCCTTTCACCTCATCACCAGAGACCATCTAGACAGAAAGCTATGAGTTTCGTTGTGTACTTTTTTATATGTGTGTTAGGTTTTTGAGCTGATAAATAAATAAATCAGGGAGACTAGGATAGATCTATTTCGAGCTATTTAGCTCTCATCAGCTAGCCATACCCTTAACTGGGATTCGAACCAGGGAAGTATTACATGTGAGGCAGTTGTAATTGCCTCTAGACCAACTTCGAATCCCAGTACGGGTATGGCTAGCTGATGAGAGCTAAAAAGCTCGAAATAGATCTATCCTAATCTCTGGTGATGAGCCGAAAGGCAGAAAAGGAGAGCAGTATGCTTCCTCCCTTAATTGGGGCTTAACAGGGTGTTGTGACACAAGCATATACTTATCCTCCTGTCTCAGCTGATCAGGAAGAGAACCTGGTGGCCTAATGGCTAAGGCTCCTGCCTAGCATGTAACACAGCCCGGTTCAAATCCCAGTAAGGGTATGGCTAGCTGATGAGAGCTAAAAAGCTCGAAATAGATTTATACTAGTCTCCCTGACTTATTTATTGATCAGCTCAAAAAACGTAACACACATATAAAAAAATCACACAACGGAACTCATAGCTTTCTGTCTAGATGGTCTCTGGTGATGAGCCGAAAGGCAGAAAAGGAATTCCCAACTGGCAGAGTCCATCTCGACGGAGATTGGTGCGGTTTACAAATCGAATAAATAAATAAATAAATGTTCACATTTCTGGGAGTTTGGAGACTTGTAGTATAATATACCTGGTGGATAGTGTATAGAGTTGCCAGATATTTAAACAGGCAAAGGAGAGGATGGACAATTGAAAAGCAAGACAAATGGAAAAAGACTTTCTTAGCATCCACAACAAAATAACAACCAAAAAATGTACTTAAGCCTACATGTATAGGAAATTATTTGTTCCAGCTTCAGCCATTTTTCCCCAAATCAAAGACTTTTCCAACAAACATTTATACTCAGTAACATATGCTACTGATAATATAAAATCAACCACATGCTTTTCAAACTTCGCCATAGAAACAGGACAAGCCATTTGACCTACAAGATTACACAGATCATAAATTTGTAGGGGCTGGATTGAAGTCAGTTGCTGGATTTAGTAAATAATTAAATAACCTAAGTCTAGGCCAGGGGTGGGCAAACTTTGCAACTTTAAGTCTGAAGGACTTCAGCTCCCAGACTTCTCCAGCCAGCTTTGCTGGTTGGAGAATTCTGGGAGCTGAAGTCCTTCAGACTTAAAGTTGCAAAGTTTGCCCACCCCTGGTCTAGGCTGTCAAGTATATTGATGGATGAGGGAAAGAAAGGAGGAGACAATTTACAAGGGCACAATACACAAAGGTTTGTTGTGAAAAACTGTAAAGCAACCACAAGCCCATGACACTCAAAAAGTTGAACAATATTTGATTTTAAGGCTGTGTCTGACACAATGAGAACATGAGGACAAAAACGAGGGCATGTCTTCCTTTTGGCAGACTTCTGTTAACCTTAAGTTGGTATCCAATTGAGGAGGCTGGTCCAGAACTTACAGAAAGAAGAAACAAACATAACCTCTCAATTCCACATTTCCAAAGCAGCACTACAGGAGGTTCTGCAAACATTGTCAAAGAACTAAACAATGTGACACAAGGTTGACTTGGCTTCTTCCTTAGTGTTTTGTTTAGACACGGTTAAAATCTACTATGCTATTCTGTGCGATGTTCAGCGTTTGTCTTTCCTTAAAAAAACCCAGATCAGCAGACGCATGATAGCAATCCCTGTAACAGAATATTCTTAAACACAATAAAAGATTAATAGGCACTAAGCTAAAATTCAGCTTTTAAAGTTCCTTGTGGTAAAAGCCTCATGCTTAGCAGCTTCAGCTGAACCCATCTGGACACCAGGTAAGGAAAGTCTACTCGAAGGAGAGAAGGAATTGCTACAAATGGAGAGTTAGGAAAAAGAAAGGAAAATATGGATTGCTGATATTCTCTTGGGTTTTTTTTCCCTGTCAGTTCTGACAAACTCATTTGAAATTAGGTCATTTATACTTCACTTGTTTCTGACTTTCAGCTCCAGTTAACAAACTACAAGTTGTTCCAGTTGGCTCTAAAGATTCTCCACGTTTTGCAAGAGTGAGTGCAATAAAAATAATTAATAGCCCAAAGATGGAATCTAATCTTGCATCAGTTTGACAGGCCCTTATAGAAAGAACACTTTATAGTAGTTCTAGCTTTACAACAGAAAGGGATTTGCCTTGGATTTACTACAAGTGGTTGTCGACTTACAATCATTTGTTTACTGGCTATTCAGAGTTACACTGAAAAAAGTTAGCTTATGACTGGTTTTTTTACACTTATGACTGTTGCTGCATCCCCATGGTCACATGGTCAAAATGTGGATGCTTGGCAACTGGCGGGTATTTGTGACCGTTGCAGTGCCCAGTGATCGCCTTTTGCGACCTTCTGACAAGCAAAGTCAATGGGGAACCCAGGTGTGCTTAACAACCGTGTTGCTCACTTAACAATTGCAGGGATTCATTTAACAATTTTGGCAAGGAATATCGTAAAGAGGAGCAAAACTCACTTAACCGTCTTGCTTAGCCATATAAATTTTGGACTCAATTGTGGTCGTAAGTTGAGGGCTACCTGAGTGGCCACAGCAGTCTGTGATCCTTGGATACAGGGAGGATAATTTCAAAACGGGATTCCCCATGTGAACATGTTCGATGGCTTGATGCAAGCTACAGTCATAGCGCTTCTCTGGTCTCCAAACAGTCAAGAAAAGCAACAAGCATTGGCTGCCTTTGCAATGCCTGCTTTCATTCATTCCAGACGTATCAGAGACTAAATGTGGACAAATTTGATCCAATTCAACAACTCCTTTCTTAAGATGTAACGGTAAAGAATCCCAGTTACATGCTGGGAAATGGGAAAATACAATTAATTCCCTCATGATTAGAGAGAGAGGTCTGCTTCTCTTTGTGTAGTGAAACAAAAAAAGGGGCCAAAATCAGTGTATCAAGAAAAGCATTAGAAACAGCACCTTTGCTAATAATAGCCGCACAAGGAATGAAACCTGTTATATTTAGCTCACATAATAATAGAAGGCGATTTTTCCATTGCCTGTTGCCATCCAAATGGGTTGGCTACAACTCCTATTTCCCCTACTATGCATCAGGCTGAGGGAAGTTGATTCAAATCAGAGCTCTGCAAGGCATAACAACCCCCGTGGGCTTTTTTAAGCCGCTTCTCAAAGCTCTGTGGAAATCAATATGTTGCAGTAATTGCTGATCTCCCCTTGCAGTCAGTGGAGGAAACTGACGTAACTCTTGCCTGTAAAGGATTCACCTCATCACACTTACTGTTACCCAAACGTCACATAAAGGAGAAAGCTTTGCCGCACAAGATACATAGCACAGTGCACAAACGCATTTTTTTCTTTACCTTAAGGCCAAACAGTGTGATTTTTTTCAACATTTGTGGGTTTTAGAACTGTCCGTGGGTAGCTGGAATTTAGTGGACAGTTAATAGGGTAGATTTGGAAAGCAGGAGTGTTGTAGCAATAAATTCTTCCAACGCCCACAGATATCCCTCTCCAGGGCATCTTAATTCTAGATGGACTCAGAAAACACTACTTAACCGAAACAGCCAAAGGCAAATTTAAGCTTCATTGTAGACTGGAGATGAGAAGGTGGTAATGTCATGCAATGAAGCTTTGTGTTTTAAAATACAGGTAGTCCTTGACTTAATGATCACAATGAAGTTGGACATTTCTGTTGCTAATAAAATATTTCTTTTGCCGCATTTTACTGAGCAGCGAGTGGCGCAGTGGTTAGACTAGAGCAGTGATGGCTAACCTTTTTGGGATTGCTTGGCAAAAGTGGGGGGCTGCAGGGGGGTCGTGCGCGGACATGCCCACACCCATAATGCATGTGCACATGACCAGTGCTCCTCCCCCCCGCTTTTGGCACCCTTTTTATGCCCTCCCCAGGCTCCAGGGGCTTTCTAAGAGCTTGGGGTGGGCGAAAACAGCCTCCTCCGACCGCCCCTCCCCCTCCCGGAGGCCCTCCAGAGGCTTTAGGAGCTTTCCTGAAGCCTCCAGAGGGCGAAAAACCAGAGGTTCGGGAACAGTGATAATGACCAGTTTTGGTCACCATATTACAAAAAAGATGTTGAGACTTTTAAAAAATTGCAGAGAAGAGCAACTAAGATGATTAAGGGTCTGGAGACTAAAACATACAACAATGGTTGCAGGCTATGGCTAGTCTAGAGAAACGAAGGACTGGGGTGGGGGGCATGATAGCAGTACTGAGGGGCTGCCACAAAGAAGAGGGGGTTAACTTATTTTCCAAAGCATCAGAAGACAGACAAGAAGCAATGGATGGAAACTAATCAAGGAGAGAAATAACCTGGAATTAAGGAGAAACTTCCAAACAGTGAAGACAATTCATCAGTGGAACAGCTTCCCTTCAGAATTTGTGGCTGCTTTATCTCTGGAGATTTTTAAGAGACTGGACAGCCACCTTTCTGAAATGATATAAGGTCTCCTGCTTGTGCAGGGGGTTGTATTAGAATTTATTTTATTTATTTATTTATTTATTTTATTACATTTATATCCCGCCCTTCTCCGCAGAGGACCCAGGGCGGCGCACAGGAGATTTAAAAAACATACAAAAATAGAACATAAATAATTTAAAATATATATTAGATCCCAAACCTGTGCTAAAACCAATTATTAATTAAAACCCAATTTAAAACTTTTCTAAAGTCCCCATGGGAGGTTAGGCTAGGCCGGCTTGATGAAAAAAGTATGTCTTTAGACATTGGCGGAAGAGGCGGAGGTCGGTGATGGTCCGGAGTTCAGGGGGTAGAAGACCTCCAAGGTTCCTTCCAGCAATGGTTGATGGAGTGAGTGGAGTGGAGTTATGCTCAATTTGACCATTTTAGGCTGCTGAGGCACACTCCATCCCTCTGGTCACTGTCCTCCTTGTCTATTTTGCCCAGGATTACAGGATCACTTGCCAGCTGACTTCCGCAATGTCTCTGACTGGCATTTCGAAAGTGTTGGCTAAGCGTTATCTGTAAACACATGATGGTAGCACTTATTGGTGTATGTGTTAAGCATGAGTAGCACTTTCTCTTGAGAGAACACTGGTCCTGTGGTGCAGAAGAAGCCAATTTAATCTGAGAAACGAAGTCAAGTTCTACCTGTTGTGTGTGGCTGGCTCTATCCCAAAGAAATGCACTACAGTTTTTTTTTTTAAACCGCTTCTGCAGTTCATATAAAAATGGATTTCATATTTTTGCTGTTTTCACAACCGGGGTAGGATGGCCATGGGGCTAATGACAGGCCTTTTCTTAACTCAAAACTCCAAGACCACTCACTGGCCTTAATACTGAGGCAGATTGGAGCTTGGCTGTCCTCTTGGATGGCGTATATTTCTGCGGACTTAAGAAATGCATTTAAACATGGCTGTGTTCTGTAAAAACCTTCATAGAACTAGAGAAAATAAATGTTGGAAAGGACCCTCAAGGAAACTGCTTTTATAGTGTAGACACCTGTTCCTAGAGCATTCTGGACAGGTGGCCAACTTCTGTTTAAATATTTCCAGCGAAGGAAAATCTACCACCTGCTGAGGAACAGCTTTTGCTGTTAGGAAAGTCTTCCTAAGGATGTCCAACCAAGATCTATTCCATTGTTATTTTAAGCCATTATTTTCTTGGCTTGTCTTCTGCACACAAATCTGTCCTGATTTTTTTCTACATGCCAGCTCTTCAAATACTCGAGACAGCTATTACAATTCCTCTCTGTGTTTTTTTTTTTTTCCTTCTCCAAGTGAAATATATCTAGTATCGCTAATTGTTCTTCATAAGCGTCCTCCCACCACCACCTTCCACGGTCATGTCCTGTTGGTTTCCTCTACAGATGCTCCAATTTGGATAAGGTATCGTACCTGTGGCTCTCCCAATGCAGAGTAGAGAGGAAAAATAACTTCGTACAGCCCAGCAAATTATATTGGCTTTTTTTCCAAATGCATCTCACGTTTGGGTAATGT
Organism: Rhabdophis nuchalis; assembly: GCA_039707465.1. Lineage (NCBI taxonomy): Eukaryota > Metazoa > Chordata > Lepidosauria > Squamata > Natricidae > Rhabdophis > Rhabdophis nuchalis. The sequence continues at coordinate 323,462,011 of CM077643.1, forward strand.
TCAAGCTTCTGATCCACTAAGAACCCAGGCAGGGGTGGGATTCAGCCGGATTGGACCGGTTTGGGCGAACTGGTAACTCCGACAATCAGGTTGGCTTGCCACTCCATGCTTTACTTACCTATATCCTCTCAGCTGATTTGCATGGCAGAGCAGATTGCAGTGCCTCAGCTGCATTACTCCCCAGAAGTAACATGGAAGTTAAGTTTTGTTAAAACTGCTGATGCGTGTGGGTGCACGATCACCAAACCGGTTGTTAAGCCGGCAGGATCCCACCACTGAACCCAGGCAGATTTTGCCTGCAGGACTGCCCAGGCATTCATGCTTTCCATTTTTCCTACGCAAATAAAGGACTTTTATTTGTCCTTGTTGGCATTCATTCACCTTTTCTGGTACAACTAGTTTTCGACTTACAATAGTATATTTAGCGATTGTTCGAAATGAAAATGGCCCTGAAAAAAAGGGAGTTATAACTATTTTCCAGACTTATGACCTTTGTAGCATCCCTACGGTCACATGATCAAAATAGAGAGGCTTGGCAACTGAATCATCTTTATGACAGTTGTGTTGTCCCGGGGTGATGTGATTAGCTTTCACGGCCTTCTGATAAGCAAAATCAAAGGGGGAATCCAGATTCACTTAACAACTATGTTACTAACTTAAGAACTGCAGCGATTCTCTTAACAACCGTAGCAAGAAAGGTCCTAAAATGGGGCAAAATTCATTTAACAACTGTCTCACTTAGCAACAGAAGTGCTCAATTGGGGTCATAAGTCAAATACTTCCTGTATAGGCAGCTAACATGAGTGGATTTATTAAGATTAGGGACAGCTCAACGATAACTGTGTTTCAAGAAATCAGCCACCTCTATACGTATATGTTGAGAGCAGCAAGACTATTGTATACACAAAAATGAAAGGACACTTTGATTCCCACCATTTATTTATTTATTTATTTATTTTTTCACATTTATAACCCGCACCCATCTCACCATAAAGGGACTCGGGGCGGCGAACAGAGATTTAAAATCAATTATACATAAATACAAAATATTATTAAATAATAACGAAATTAAATCAATATCCTGCTTAACTTAAAATAAGTTTAAATTTAAAACCCAAATTACAGTTTTTATTCATTATAAAATAATGGGTGTGGAGTAGATCATGCTAGGCCGGCCAGATGAAAATAATAAGTTTTTAGGTGCCGGCGAAACAAGCGGAGGTCTGTGATGGAACGGAGGTCGGAAGGTAGGCCATTCCAGAGGGTAGGGCCCACCACAGAGAAGGCCCTTCCCCTGGGAGCCGCCAACCGGCATTGTCCCGTCGATGGCACCCGGAGAAGACCCTCTCCCTGGGAGCGAGTCGGTCGAAGGGATGTATGGGGCAGAAGACGGTCTCGAAGGTAGCTAGGCCCCGTGCCATGGAGCACCTTGAATATGGTCATCAAAACCTTGTAACGTTCAAGAAATTCAGGCCCAGAGGGCAGAAAACATCATTTTCAAGAAGGAGCTATTGGACACATGGAAGCAAACGCTGGAAATCACACAGAAGACTGAAGAATTGGAAGGGGGGCTGGTGGGGGTTAAGGGAGAGATTAAAAATGTTACTAAAGAGGTTGAGGAAACAAGTGGGCATGTGTCTAGGATTGATATGGAAAGAATGACATATTTTTTGAGATTTCAGAATGTTTTTGAGCAACCTGGTGAATGCCTCCCTGATCTTATGAGCACAATTTTAGCAGACTATTTACAAAAACCTAAAGATGAGATCAGGGGGGACATTGACCTAGCCTATAGAATTAACTCAGCATATGCCAGGATAAATGAAGTGCCTAGAGAGATACATGTGAAATTTGTTAGAAGGTCAACCAGAGAGGAAATCTTGAAGGCGCAGAGAGGGAACCCTTTAATCTACCAACAAAAAACGGTCACTATCTTGAAGCAGATTCCTAGAAAGATTCGAGAAGCAAGGAGGAAATTTTCCTTCTTGTCTAAAATTTTATTTGATCATGGGATTTGGTTCAAGTGGGTGACACCCGAAGGGATGCTGGTGTTCTGGGAAGGAGGAAGAGTGAGGATTAAAACAGTTGCTGAGGCGGAAGCCTTTCTTAAAAAACATTCCTCTGCCCTGGGGGAAGATCCAGGGGGGACGGAGGGGGCCATGGCCCCGCTCGCTGGGGGCCAGGGGGGAGAAAAAGAAGATACAATAGCCAAGAGACTTAGATCGAAAAAATAACTCTGCCTTGATTTTTCTGAACAATTCTGCTTAATATTTTCTGGATTTTTTGTAAATGTCTGACAGCATGGAACTGAGAATTTAGGTATATGTACTTGCTTTTACCTTGTAGTGTTATGAAAAATGCTTTTTTTTTTGTTATTTTTCTATTGTGTATTTTGAGGTCTCGGAAGGGCCGACGACTCTGACGTGAATGCTCTCAAAATTTCTTTGTATCCCTTACCCTACCCTATAGAAAAAATGTAAAACCAATAAAACTTTTTCAATATAAAAAAAAACCTTGTAACGCACCCGGTAGGTCACAGGTAGCCAGTGCAGCTCGCGCAGGAGTGGTGTTATGTGGGAATGTCTTGAGATTCCCATGATCACCCGCGCTGCCGCATTCTGGACCAACTGCAACCTCCGAGTGCATCTCAAGGGGAGCCCCATGTAGAGAGCGTTGCAGTAGTCCAGACGAGAAGTCACGAGTGCTTGAGTGACTGTGCGAAGGGCATCCTGGTCCAGTAAGGGGCGCAAATGATGGACCAGGCGAATCTGGTAAAATGCCCCCCTGGCCACGGCCGCCACCTGATCCTTAAGGGACAACCGGGAATCCAGGAGGACTCCTAAATTGTGTACTCTATCCACGGGGGCCAAATTTTCAGTCCCCATGGCCAGCGATGGTGTCAACTGGCTAAACCGGGAAGCCGGGAACCACAGCCACTCGGTCTTGGACGGGTTGAGTTTGAGTTTGTTACTGCCCATCCAGATCCGTACGGCCTCTAAACACCGGGACATCACCTCAACGGCATCGTTGGGGTGGCTTGGGGTAGAGATGTACAACTGGGTATCATCAGCGTACAGATGGTATTCTACCCCAAAACCACGGATGATCCTACCCAGCGGCTTCATATACATGTTGAATAGGAGTGGCGAGAGGACTGACCCCTGCAGTACCCCATATGCGAGCGGCCTAGAAGTCGACCTCTGCCCCCCCAACACATATTGCGACCGATCAGAGAGGAAGGAGGAGAACCACCACAAAACGGTGCCTCCCACCCCCAACCCCTCTAGTCGGTGCAAAAGGATACCATGGTCGATGGTATCAAAAGCCGCTGAGAGATCTAACAAGACCAGGATAGAGGAACAACCCCTATCCCTGGCCCTCCAGAGATCATCTACCAACGCGACCAATGCCGTCTCGGTGCTATGACCGGGCCGAAAGCCGGACTGGCGCGGGTCTAGATAATCAGTTTCCTCCAGGTGACGAGGAAACTGCTGTGCAACCACACTCTCTACAACCTTCGCAAGAAAGTGAAGGTTGGAGACTGGATGATAATTAGCCAATAATGCTGAGTCCAGGGAAGGCTTTTTGAGGAGGGGTTTCACCACCGCCTCTTTCAAGACGGTAGGTAAGGACCCTCACGCAGAGAAGCGTTCACAATGGCCTGGAGCCAGTCTCGTGTCTCCTCCCAGGATGCCAGTACAAGCCAGGAGGGACAAGGGTCTAATAAACATGTGGTGGCCTTTAGTCTCTTCGCCAACCTGTCCATGTCCTTGGCAGTAACAAAGTCAAAGTCTTCCCATAAAATAGTCTCAAGGCCTGCATCAGATACTTCCACCAGACCACTATCTGTGGAGAGCAACTCGCTCCGAATCTGAGTGATTTTATCCTGCAGATATTCTCCAAATTCCTCAGCTCGGCCCTGCAAGGAGGACTCCCGCGGCCTCTGTTGAAGGAGAGAGCGGGTCACCCCAAACAGGGCCGCCGGGCGGTTCTCTGCGGATGCGATGAGGGTGGCACAATACTTGCGTTTGGCCACCCTCATTGCCACTAAGTAAGTCCTCAAATGGGCTCTTACCAGTGTTCGATCAGATTCAGATCGAGAGGATCTCCACCTACTCTCTAGGCGTCTCTTGCGGCGTTTCATCTCCCTCAGCTCCTCAGAAAACCAAGGAGCCCGGGTGGGATGATGCCGCGTGAGAGGCCGCAAAGGCGCGACGCGGTCTAAGGCCCCCGCTATACCAAGCTGCCACTAGGTCCTCAGCCGCGGCACGAGTCAAGGATACAGGTATTGGCCCAAGCTCCTTCTGGAACTTTTCAGGGTCCATCAGGCGCCTGGGGCGGAACCATCTGGGTGTCTCTGGCTCCGCCTCCCCGCGGTGAGATGAGGCGATTGGAAAGTCCAGCCGAAGGAGAGAGTGATCTGTCCATGACAAGGGTGAAATGACTAAGTCCCCGGTTCCAAGATCACTTCTCCACTGGCCAGAGACGAAAATAAGATCCAGCGTGTGTCCTCCATCATGAGTGGGGGCCTGAACTAATTGGGTCAGGTCCATGGCCGTCATGGAAGCCATGAACTCCCGAGCTGCCTCCGATGCCTCGCCCGCCGATGGTAAATTAAAGTCCCCCATGACTAGAAGTCTGGGGGTCTCCACTACCACCCCGGCGACCAACTCAAGGAGTTCGGGCAGGGCTGTTGTTACATAGCGGGGAGCCAGGTATATAATCAACAAGCCCAACTGCCTCCCTAGGCCCCATTTCACGAAGAGGAATTCACAGCCGGTAGTCTGAAGTACAGTGATCACCCTCGGCTCTAGATTCTCCTTAATGATAATCGCCACTCCTCCACCCCTGCCTAGGGCCCGAGGCTGATGAAATGCTCGGTATCCCGGTGGGCACATTTCCACGAGAGGTAAACCCCCCTCGGGGCCCAACCAGGTTTCCATAATTCCCACCAGGTCCGGGTCCCCCTCTGATACTAGGTCATTTATGAGGGGGGCTTTATTTACCACGGACCTGGCGTTGCAGAGCATCAGCCTGGGGCCGCGGCTCTGTAAACCTTGACCGCCTAGTCCCCGAGGGGAGCACAGGGGGTTGGGGCAAGCGACCACTTGTAACCAGCGGCCACGATCCCCCAACTTCAGATGGACACCCTGTCTCCCACCGCCCCTACCCCTCCCTAGGACCGTATGGATGGGAAATCCCTCCGCAGGAACAACCCCTCCCCCTCCCTCCTCGTTAGACCAATCCTTAATCTTACTCCTAATTTTGTTGGTCGGCCCTATGCCCAGATCCCCTACTGACTGATTAGGCCCTCCCCCCACCCTGGGACCCCTTAAAAGACAGATTAAAAATTTGGACAAAAACCCCCTAAGTTTGCGCTTTGTCCATCTCTCCGGAACTATAAGTGCTTCTTCAAGATGGGCCCTTGTTAGATTAGAGGGCCATGCCTGCGAGAGGGGAGATTCTCGCAGGCGCAGGAGATCTTGCCTCGAATAAATGATAGGGTAAGGTAAAGTTGTGAGGGGGTACATTTTTGGCCAGGGAGGGAAATTTCATAAGCACGGCTTTAATTAATTAGAGAGGGTAATTAATTAATGGTAATTAATGGTAGAATCCATTTGGTAGGGAAGAATTAAGATCTGTCCGAAAGACTGATGAGGGGGAATAGAAGATGACAAAATGAACACAACAGCCTTCAGTCAGCGTGGGTGTAGTGTGGTCAATTGATGTGTTGCACTGTTTGGTGGTTAACGTCTAGGCCAGTGCTATCTCAGTTTATGCCTTCCCTGCCATAATGGACTCACTGCACGGATCTTCCTGGGCTCTCCTTGGTTACTTGGCTCCTAGAATTCTCAACCTCATGGCCCGGTTGTCCAGCCTATTTCTCCCTCCTTTCAGTTCCTTCTACTTTCTCTGTATTCTTTACTGTATTCTCCATCTTCAGAATTCTCCAATCCTTTTCATCCTTTCTTTCCTTTCTCTCTTCCTTCTTTCAATTCCTTCCAACTTACTTTGGACTTTCATTTTCCATCCCCCCCCTCTCTTTTTCCTCTTCTTCCTCACATATCCCGTCTCTATTTCACCTCCTCTATGATCCAACCAAGTTCATCTCCGTTTCAACTCCTCTATGCTCATCCATGTTCATCTTCATTCCAACCCCTCTATGCTCCTCCACATTCTTAAAACATACTGGTTTTCCTCCATTTCAAACTGCTCCCACCATTTCTTGTCGCTTTTTTCCAACTTTTATCTCCTTTCTCTCTTCTTTCTTTCATTCCTTTCATCTTTCTTCGGATACGTTCTTTATCCAATCCCCCCCCCCTCTCTTTCACTTATTCTTCTTACTTTCCTTCTCAAATTTTAGTTCCTCACTACTCCTCATTTGCTCTTTCTTCAAAAAAATGTTCTTTATCCATCCCCCCCCTCTCTTTCTCTTAATTCCTTTTACTTTCCATCTCCATTTCAGATCCTCTCTGCTTCTCCTTTCATCTTTATTCAGAGACTTTGTTTCTCCATCCTCTCTCTCTCTCCAACCATGGACAAGTGGTTGCAGAAGCTGATGGAGTTGACAGAAATGGCTAAATTGACTATTTTGATTAAAAAAAAGAATGTAAGTACTTTTGTTTCTACACGGTGACCGCTTCTGAACTTTGTGCTTGAGGTGGAAAAAAATGAAACTCTGATTTTGGGGTTTACCGATTAGATTGATACCATTGATGCTTATAGAAATGACTAGTTTATCTTACTATGATCAACTTAAAATGTTGCAGTTTGATGTTAATGCCTTTAATGCCTTATTTTACTGCAACAGAAGGAGTCAGAAGCCAATATTTTTTCTTCTTCTTTCTTCCAACCTTTTCTCACTTATCTTCCCACTCCTTTCCCCTCACTGCTTTTCTATTTACTTTTGTATTTTATCTTATAACCAGTGGTGAAATTCAATTTTCAACCGGTTTCGTAGGGGTGGCTTGGTGGGCATGGCAGGGAAAGGATACTGCAAAATCTCCATTCCCACACCACTCTGGGGCCAGACATAGGTGGCATTTGCTGGCTCTCTGAACTACTCAAACTTTCCGCTACCGGTTCTCCAGAACCTGTCAAAACCTGCTGGATTTCACCCCTGCTTATAACCTAATAAAATGTTTAAAACTAGAAAGAAAGAAAGAAAGAAAGAAAGAAAGAAAGAAAGAAAGAAAGAAAGAAAGAAAGAAAGAAAGAAAGAAAGAAAGCCAGGGGAGCGGGGGAGCGGGCAATAAGAGAACAGTACCTGAAAGCAGTTTATTTGGAAGTCTGTGCAATCCTCCTGTATTGGTTTCACATGTAATAGTCTCCTGGTCTTTCGGCCCTCCAGCTGTGTGCTATGATTCACAAAAAAGCAACCCAATCTGAATTGCTCTTGCAGAGTCTGCACTGAATTAGAAGAAATGCTGGTGCTGAGTGGAACACAATACGTCCCAGCCACATTATCCTTTCTACTGTCAAGAGCCAACAAGAAATCTCCTTGCTCCTTTCTTCTTCTAACCAAGGAATAGTTCTAGAATGAAACGGCTAGGCTACATCTACAGATATGGCGGTGCTTTGCAAAACTTACCGTATTTTTCGGAGTATAAGATGCACCCAGGTTTTGAAGAGGCAATTTTTTAAAAAAGGTAGGTAGGTAGATAGAGGGATAGAGATAGAGAAATACAGTAGATAGGTAGGGGGGGAGAGAGAGTAGGTAGATAGGTAGATAGAGGGGGGAGATAGAGAAATACAGTAGGTAGGTAAGGAGAGAGAGAATATGGATAGGTAGGTAGGTAGAGGGATAGAGAGAGAGAAATAGAGATAGAGAAATACAATAGATAGGTAGGGAGAGAGAGTAGGTAGGTACTGTAGGCATATAGAGGGGGGGAGAAATACAGTAGATAGGTAGGGAGAGAGAGAGAGTGTAGATAGGTAGGTAGAGGGATAGAGCGAAAAAGAGAGAGAGAGAGAGAGAGAAAGAGAGAGAGAAATACAGTAGATAGGTAGGGAGAGAGAGTGTAGATAAGTAGGTAGAGGGATAGAGCGAAAGAGAGAGAGAGAGAGAGAGAGAGAGAGAGAGAGAGAGAAAGAGAGAGAGAAATACAGTAGATAGGTAGAGAGAGAGAGAGAGAGTAGGTAGGTAGGTAGGTAGATGTTTCCAGGTGTATTTACCCATGTGCTGGAGAAGGAAATCAACGACCACCTTTGGAACAAATCTTTGTTTCTGCAGGCACAGTACTTGACCAACGTAATTCTCATCAATCACTCCAACTAAACTCAAGGAGTTCGGGCAGGGCTGTTGTTACATAGCGGGGAGCCAGGTATATAATCAACAAGCCCAACTGCCTCCCTAGGCCCCATTTCACGAAGAGGAATTCACAGCCGGTAGTCTGAGGTACAGTGATCACCCTCGGCTCTAGATTCTCCTTAATGATAATCGCCACTCCTCCACCCCTGCCTAGGGCCCGAGGCTGATGAAATGCTCGGTATCCCGGTGGGCACATTTCCACGAGAGGTAAACCCCCCTCGGGGCCCAACCAGGTTTCCATAATTCCCACCAGGTCCGGGTCCCCCTCTGATACTAGGTCATTTATGAGGGGGGCTTTATTTACCACGGACCTGGCGTTGCAGAGCATCATTTTATTACAATTTTATTACAATGACAATAAAGATGATGATGATGATGATGATGATTATTATTATCATCACATGACCATGACGTGTGACCTCCAGCTGGCTTTGATTGTCAGAAACCAGCTGCAAATGGCAATCAGATGACCCTGGGCCACCAAAGGTTGCCAAGCAACCAAATTGCAGTAAAAGTGACTGCGGGGATGCTGTCATGGTCATATGTCAGAGAATTGATTGTAAATCATTACAGCACCACTGTAATTTTGAACGGTTGTTAAATGGATAGTCGTAAATTGAAGAATATCTGGACAATTAGCCCTCATCTTAAAATCACAATTGGGATCAGAATTTATACAATAATACAATACAATACAATACAATAGCAGAGTTGGAAGGGAACTTGTAGGTCTTCTATTCCAACCCCCTGCGCGGGCAGGAACCTTATACCATTTCAGACAAACGGCTATCTAACATCTTCTTGAAGACTTGCAGTGTTGGGTATTCACAACTTCTGGAGGCAAGCTGTTCCAGAGGTTAATTGTTCTAACTGTCACGAAATTTCTCCTCAGTTCTAAGTTGCTTCTCTCCTTGATTAGTTTCCACCCATTGCTTCTTGTCCTGCCCCCAGGTGCCTTGGAGAATAGTTTGACTCCCTCTTCTTTGTGGCACCCTCTGAGATATCGGAACACTGCTATCATGTCATATTATGTTTTTAAGCAAGGCGGTACAGGAATCATGTCCCGTTTTAGGATGGTTGCTCTGGATTGTTAAGTGAATCACTGCAGTTGTTAAATGAATCATGCAGTCATTAACTGAATCCAGCATTGGTTCTGATTGTTGGAAGTTGGCTTAGAAAGTAGCAAATTGCTGATCGGGAGATGCAGCAACTGTCATATATACAGGTAGTCCTCGACTTACGACTGCAATTCAGTCCCAATTTTCTGTTGCTGAATGCGACATTTGTTAAGTGAGTCTTGATCTGTTTTATGACTTATCTTGCCTTAGTTGTTAAGTGAATCACTGCAAGTGTTAAGTTAGTAACACGGTTACTAAGTGAATCTAGTTTCCCCGTCAACTGTGCTAGTCAGAAGGTCGCAAAAAGGGATTACATGACTCCAGGAGACCACAACTGTCGTAGAAATGAGTCAGTTACCAAGTGTCTGAATTTTGATCTCATGACCACAGGAATATTGCAATGGTTGTTAAGTGTGAAAAACGGTCACAAGTCTCTCTTTTCAGTGCCGTTGTAACTTTGAATGGTCGCTGAAGAAATAGCTGTTAAGTCAAGGACTACTGAAATGTCCTGCAGCTCCATTTTTGGAGGGTGAGTAGGGCGTTGTGGTGGTAGCGATGGAGAAAGAAGAACTATTTCTGCAAGCAGAAGCTCCTGGCAGTTTATTTATTTATATCTGATAATCAATCCCGAATCATCCGTATTACTTCCTTCACATTCCTTTTTCCTTTTTTTTATACCACTGTATTTCTTGAGTTTTAGATGTTTGTTAGCATACCTTCATAGGTCCAGCTGTGCTGAAATAAAAATAAAACAACCCTCACTCATTGCTGATCTTTATGCTTTTTTTCAGACTAGAAAATAGGCTTCCTGGATTTGTATCTGTTTCCTATTATAAGATACCTAAGTTCATTACGTGTCATCAAAACACTGTTTCCTTTGCTTCCTTTGATGGACACCGATACTGCTTCCTTTGAATGACTTCATCCATCATCATTTCTGGTAGGAGTAGCTTTCTGAATTTAAATCAGACTTGGTTCCTGCTAGAAGAAAACTATCCAGGCAACTCTCACTTATTAAAAATGGGTGTCTTGCCTGTAAGTATGAATATTACTATCAATAAAAAAAGTAATCTGTAATTAAACTCAGGAAGTTTAAAAGCAAAGGAGCAGATGAAAGCAATTTTAGGTTGTTTGTAAATAACTTCTTCCACAAGTTGAGAGAAGGAGTTGCAGATGCTTACCAACTTCCCTTTGTTTTTGTTTTAAGCATTTATTTAAATACATTTTTATTTCCACAAATTCAGATATCTACGAATCTGTTGCATTTGAGTATGCTAGGATCTGCTCTTTAAAAACAGTATTTACTATATTTTAATTTAGTAAAAAATATGTGTTGACTCTCATGCCATGCATCTCTAAGCATTGAACCAAGCTTTTGTGGCCATTAAAATACCACAAAACTTATGAAACTGTAATGTCTATAAATAGCACCATATGCAGTGAAGCAATACCTAAATTAAATTACAAATACATTTCAAGGCAACCATTCCCCTTCCCCATTTCCTTTTTTTGCTTCTAGGAAACTTCGGCATGTTTATAACACTTGATTTCTGGTCTTGCTCAAAACAATGTTAACCTTCTCCATGTTGAAATACCGTCTTTTTCAGAGTATAAGATGCACCAGAGTATAAGACACAAAGATTTCGAGGAGGCAAATTAAAAAACGTTTTGCATTCTGCAGACCTCCCCAAAACGGCCCATTTTTTGCAAAAACGGGCCTGTTCCCCCCACCCAAAGGATATGAATAGCCTTTAAGAGGCTTGTAGAGTGCTCCTGGGAGTTGGGGGGGGGGCAAAAATGAGCAAAAAATGGCTTATTTTGGGGGCAGCCTATAAACTTCCTAAAGGCTCTGCACGGCCATTTTGATGAAGGGGACGGAGTTCAGGAGGCCAAAAATGCTATATTCAATGTATAAGATGCACCCAGATTTTCAGCTTCTTTTTTGAGGGAAAAAGGTGTGTCTTATACTCTGAAAATATGGTACTTTGGGAGATTTTAAAATATGCTATGTCCTTTCAGTACAGGTAGTCCTCAACTTATAAGCACAACTGAGCCCAAAATTTCTGTTGTTAAATGAAGCAGTTGTTAAGTGAGTTTTGCCCCATTTTAGGACTTTTCTTGCTACTTTTCTAGCCAACTGCAGTGATTAAGTGAATCATTGCAATTAAGTTAGTAACATGTTTAAGTAAATCTGGCCTTCCCACTGACTTTGCTTGTCAGAAAGTCATAAAAGGTGATCACATGACCTCGGGACACTGCAATCGTCATAAATATGAGTCAGTTGCCAAGCATCTGAATTTTGATCACGCAACCATGAGCATGCTGCAACAATCCCAAGTATGAAATACATCCCTAAGCCACTTTTTTCAGTGCCATTGTAACTTCAAACGGTCGCTAAGCAAATTTTTGTAAGTCAAGGACTACTTGTATTGCTTTCCCCTTACTCAGTTTTGTCAGCTGATTTAGCTTGGAAGTATATAAATATAATAAATAAATGTTTTATTTCAGATTTCCTAAAGGGACGTGGTGGCTAAGATGCTGAGCTTGTCGATCAGAAAGGTTGGCAGTTCGAATCCCTAGCACCACTTAACAGAGTGAGCTCCCATTACTTGTCCCAGCTTCTGCCAACCTTGCAGTTTGAAAGCATGTAAAACGCAAGTAGAAAAATAGGGACCACCTTTGGTGGGAAGGTAACAGCGTTCCGTGTGCCTTTGGCTTTAGTCATGCCAGCCATATGACCATGAACATGTCTAGACAGCGCTGGATCTTGAGCTTTGAAATTGTTTTCCTCTTTTTTTGTCCAACTTCCTTCAGCATGACAATATCCTTTTTAAAGTGCAGGGACTTGAAGAGTTCTATGTTGCACCAAACATTTTTTCTTTCCATCCATCCATCCATCCATCCATCCATCCATCCATCCATCCATCCATCCATCCATCCATCCTCATCTATTTTCTATCATTTTTTAATTCATTTTTAAAAATAAGTTTATGAACTGTCATAAGCAGAATTTAGACTCTCCCTCTGTCCTTTTTTAAAGAAAAAATGGAAGCCAGGTAGAAATATGCAATGATTGGCATCTGGTGGAGCCAACATAGTGACTATATGGACAAATGGCTATTATCTTGACCTCTCTTTATATATAATATATCTTTGCTAATCAAATGCAAATTTATGTATTTATTTCATTTACATGAAATGCCTCATCCTTAAAGCTCTAAGCTGCTAAAAATTTATTCATAAGATGAAAGCCTCCATAACAAAAAAGAAGAAAATGCTTCAAACATACATCAAAATACAAATTAAAAGGTAAAATTGGGAACAGCAAAAGTTGTGTGGTTGTGAGCCTCACTTCCAATCAAAGCATCCCCTTGTCTTAACAACTTTCCTAATGCCACTTTGCAAAATGCTTTGAATCAATTGTTCTATTTGACACATTTATAAAATTATTTGCTTATGGGGAGTTAAATAATTCCTCCATTCATACTTACTTCAAGGACCGAGCTAATAATAGGCCTTACTTCCAGTTAGTGTAAATAAGATGGTAGCTTCAAAAGTATAAATGCAATTTTAAAGCTGCCTGTGTCTCTTGGGTGGAAGCATCTAGCCAATCATCTGGCTTCACTTGTTAAGCAGGGTGGGGTCTGAGTTAATACTGGATTGAGAAATCACTAGGGAATCATAGTCTGTAGGCTAGAATAGAAAATAATTTTTAAAAACATACAATACTGCATGACCTGAGTGGCAAACTACTTCTGTAGCATTGTTATGAAGAGCAAGATACACCCATAGAATCCAGCTGAGGGAATCTTTATTTACTCAGAAATAAGCACCACTACATTCACTTTGGCCTACTGTCAGGTCAGTATACACAGGCCACATTTAGATCTTTTGTTAGGCCCAAAGTTGGTATAATGCTGCCATTTGATTTCTCCTGCCAGAGGAAGCTCCTAAAATTCAAGAAGGTCCTGTATGCACCTTTTCTGCCCATCACATTTAGTCCACATAACAATCTACACTTAATGACCATCTTGAATAAGACCAGGATTGGGCAGCTGGATTGCAATACCTGTCATTCATTATCCCTGGGAGTGTGTGTGTGTGTATGTATATATGTATGAATGTTAGTGGTGGGTTTCAAATTTTTTTAGAACCTCTTCTGTAGGTGTAGCCTGCTTTGTGGGAGTGGCTTGCCAGCCATGTGACTGGGTGGGAGTGGCTTGCCAGCCATGTGACTGAGTGGGAGTGCTTAGCAATCATGTGACTGGGTGGGCATGGCCAACTTGTAAAATGTGGTGAAACTCATTTATTTATTTATTTATTTATTTGTTTGTTTGTTTGTTTGTTTGTTTGTTTATTTATTTATTTGATTTGATTTGATTTATAAACCGCCCCCTCTCCCCGAAGGGACTCGGGGCGGTGCACAGGACATTTAAAAACCATATAAACGTAACAATACAAATGTTTAAAACCGAATTAAATAAACTAACCCTGCGCTAAAATTTTAAAATCTTAAAAACCTTAAAACTATTCCTTAAAATCCCAATTAACAATTTAAAATTTCCCTACAGTTAGGTTGGATAAAATTAGGCCAGGCCGGTCTGATGGAAGAGGTAAGTCTTTAGCTTTTGGCGGAAGGAGCGGAGGTCTGTAGTTGTTCTAAGTTCGGAGGGTAGGTCGTTCCAGAGGGTTGGGCCCACCACAGAAAAGGCCCTTCCCCTGGGCGTTGCCCGCTGGCATTGCCTGGTGGACGGCACCCGGAGAAGTCCCTCTCTGTGGGAGCGAATCGGCTGAAGGGATGTATGAGGCAGGATGCGATCCCGCAAATAACTAGGTCCCGTGCCATGGAGCGCTTTAAAGATGGTGGTCAGCACCTTGAAGCGCACCCGAAAGGCCACAGGCAGCCAGTACAGCTTGCGCAGGAGCGGTGTTACATGGGGGAACCTCGGGGCTCCCAAAACTGCCCGCGCGGCTGCATTCTGGACTAGCTGTAGTCTTCGGGTGAACCCCAAGGGAAGCCCCATGTAGAGAGCATTGCAGTAGTCTAGACGGGATGTGACGAGCGCATGAGTGACTGTGCGAAGGGCGTCCTGCTCTTGCTCTTAACAACGCTCTTGCTTAGCAACCAAAATGTTGCCTCAGAAACTCTGGCATTTGAAGCACGCAAGTCTTAAAGTGGTCAAGTTACAAGACCCTTGCACCCCTAACCCTTTACCCCAGGGGTGTTCAAACGTGACAGCTTTAAGACTTGTGGACTTCAACTCCCAGAATTCCTCCTCTCGCTCTTCATCTTGATGATGTGCGGATGGCTGGGGAGAGGGAGCTGGAATTGGTTGTAAACAGCACTGTAGATTTGTGGAACCTCTTCTATAGAAGAGGTTAGAACTGGCAGGAACCCACCCCTAATGTTTGTGTGTATATGTATATGTATACACACACACACAATTATATATATATATATATAAGCTAATCCTCTTAATTTGCATATTTTGTATTTTCAAAATGCCTGTTCACTCAAATTTATTTCCAATCCCAAACTCAATGTTTGTGGCGCTTTCACAATTATTCATGGACATCTGCAGAAGACGAAAACATTTGGGTTGCCTGATGCACACATTCCCAGCTGAGGTTGAACAAGGCGATGCTCTGCCTTGTTTCAGCTCTTCTCCTGTAAACAAGTGTCCTATGTTTCCCCAAGGAGCAATGATTCAGTATTCACTAATTCACTGTTTGTGACATCATTCTAAAACATCATTACCATGAATATCTTGAATCTATTGTATTTGTGTCCATCTTTCAGTTAGTTTAAAAGCCTGGCAATTTTCCCAATGAGTCCTGCAGTTTGTCTGGCAAGATTTCAGAAATACTTTGCTCTTGCCGGCTTCCTAGGGCAGAGACAGAGTGACTGGCCCAAGGCCACCCAGCTGACTTTGCAGCCTTTTAACCCCTGCCACAATCTAGCTCTCTCTTACAATTATTGCAGTGGTTCTCTTATTTCTCCAAGTTGGAAAAACGGAGAGGAGTTTTGGAAAAGAATCCAGGCTCCAGATTTTCTCCTCATACATCCAAAAACCAGAGGACAGATGGATCGCGGGGAGAAAGTCTAGCTACACTGTTGCCAAAGAGTGGACTGGACACGGACTGGAAAGCACATACAGTTAGCCCTCGACTTCCAGCAATTCATTTAGTGACCGTTCAAAGTTACAACAGCACTGAAAAAAGTGACTTATGACCGTTTTTCAGAGTTACCTTTGCAGCATCCCCATGATCACGTGATCAAAATTCATTTATTTGGCAACAGTTCATACTTATGACCGTTGCAGCGTCCCCACAGTCATGTAATCACTTTTTGGCAACCTTTGGACAAGAAAAGCCAACGAGAAACCCAGATTCAGTTAACAACCAGATTACTAACTTATCAACTGCAGTGACTCACTTAACAACTTTGACCAGAAATGTCATAAAACGGGGCAACACTCACTTACTCACTTAACATCATAAATGCTGTTTAAATTGTGGCCGTAAGTCGAGGACTACGGGTTATCTGCTTCAGTTGTTTGAACCACACGCTGCCTCGCTGACTTTGCTGGGTGGAACTCACAGGAGGGCAGCTGAATGGTACCACACAACGCCTTCCATTTCGGCCGCTCCTCCTTCCCGAGCACTCCCTCACTCGCTCGCTCTTCGTTTCCTTTCAGGGCCGGTCCTGAAAGCGAAGGCCCGGAGAGGGCGGGGCGGGGCCGGCGGAGGCGAGGCCGGCCAAAGGGGGCGGGCCCGAGCCGGACAGAAAGAGGCTTTTCTCAATGCAGGCTGGAGGAGAGGCGGCGCGGCGTTGTTTTGTCGCCGCGGATTAAGTCGGCTTGCCTTCCAGCCGACGTTTCCTCCGAGCACCATGAGCGCGTCGGGGCTGCCTTGGAGCATCGACAGCGGCGGGTCCGGGCTGCCTCCGCTGCCCAAGAGCCTGAGCGGCTTACTGAATTCTTCTTCCAGCGGAGGCGCCCCTGGCGGAGCCGGGGGACGCTGGAGGGACCTGGAGCGGCTCTACGCGCAGAAGTCTCGCATTCAGGACGAGCTGAGCCGGAGAGGTAGCGGCGGCGGCGGAGGAGGAGGGCGAGGATCTCCTCGCCCGCCGAAGCCCCCTAACCTCGACGCCGCCTTGGCCCTGCTCCGTAAAGAGATGGTGAGTAGGCGGCGGCGGCGGCGGCTGCCAAGACCGCCCCGGGAGCTGCTGGGGCGCACCGCCGCGAAGAAGCGGCGCATTCCTGGGCCAGAAAAAACTGTGTCCTTGGAACATTTTTTGGATCTTTTTCACCCCCTCCCCTCTCTGTGTGCTTCCTCGAAATGCTGTGCACCGAAACTCCTAGGTTCAGCCAGACTTTAATTTATACCCCCAAGGGCAACGCCAGCCTTGGTTTTTAGCGAGTGAGAAGCTAGGAGAAGAAAATCAGGGCAATTTAGCCTCTTTTTCGGACGGCTCCCTTGGGGGCAGCCCTGGATATTCGCGTCTGGCACTTAAATTTCTACTCTGTAGAAAGTGTCGCCGGCACAAAACGCGTGGCGGAATAAACAAGTCGGTTGCAACTGGTCTCTCAAAAGTAAAACAAAAACCCAAAACCAACAAAACAATAGCTATACCTCAAGCGTATATCTTAACACTTTAGAAGCTATATTCTTCAGCCCCGGGCTCTCCAATGATATATTCCTGGCTTGCATTTTTCGATTTTTAAGCCAGAGGGTGGGGTTGCTTGGAAACTTTAGTGGGAGTTTCAAGGCGCAGTTTCCCTGAATGTGAGATGCTTGGTGAAATTTTAAGTCAG
The DNA here is from genome assembly GCA_039707465.1 of Rhabdophis nuchalis. NCBI lineage: Eukaryota > Metazoa > Chordata > Lepidosauria > Squamata > Natricidae > Rhabdophis > Rhabdophis nuchalis. The sequence continues at coordinate 323,479,257 of CM077643.1, forward strand.
GCTAGGAAAACCCCTCCCGGGTTGCAGTGCTGCACTTTGCATGTTGGGCAGCATAGTGGTGAAAGAGAAGAGGTGGGACTTTGCAAGCTCCAGCCACGTTTCTTCGAGTTTACGTTGGCACAAGAGTGTGGGGAAGGGAGGTAGATATATTACCAGGCAGGCTGCTTCAGAATTTACTCAGAAAGTAGATGAAGCCCCTTTCATTCTTGAATTGCATTACAAGATATAAATACTCGATGGGTTTTGACAATAGCCAGCCTTATTTTCTATGGAAATAATGGTTGCCCTGGTTGTGGAGAGGTTCTTCCCCAGCAGGTTTAGATTATTTTTACTTTGTTGTCTTCCAAAACTCTTATTTAAGATTCTTTTTTAAATCCTACTATTATTATTATTATTATTATTATTATTATTATTATTATTATTATTATTATTATTATTATTATTATTATTATTATTAGTATAATAAATAACTCAAGATGTCAGACACATCTACTACCCCTTTCTTCTCCTATTTCCCTCCAAAAAAACAACCCTGTGGGTGATTCTCTTTAGGCTGAGAGGAAGCAATTGGCCCAAAGTCACCCAGCTGGCTTTCATGGCTAAGACTGCAATAGAACCAATACACTCTTGCATTCTTGGTTTTTAGCCTGGTGCTTTTAATCACTAGACCAAACTGGCTCTTTTAAATCAAATTTATTGAGTTTGTTTGTGTTAATCTTGGATGTGATAGGCTTTCCTTTTACTCCCCCCCCCCCTCCCTAAGATGGAAATGATTATAAACTGCTTTAGAGCAGTCAATTCCTGGCTGTAGAATTTTGGGAGTTGATGTCCACCCATTTTAAAGCTGCTACAGCTAAGAAATGCTGCTTTAGAGCGAGAAACAAAAAGACTCTTAAACTTTTGAAAAGTTTAAGCCAAAGTTACTTAAACAACATTAACAATTATGGTCAGACTTGGAAAATTACTTGGCTGTACAGAAGAAGTTTAATTGGTCTGTGAAGTTAAAAAAGAACATGCTAAATTAACCTGAATATCCCTTCAGAAATTATTTTAACAAATCACCCTTCAGATGTATAAGTCTTGGCAGAAGAACAGAAGCTGCTGTTGGAAAAATCCAAAGTCTCCTTGAGTCTGTGGAACTGGTTGTACTATTCTCTGGCCTGTGGTAGTTACTTAGGTAGTTATTATCACCTCTAAAAACAAACCAGGGATAGTGAATATAATGTTCTGCCTAGAGTTCAAAGAAAGTAAAAACCTAATGCAAGAATCTCAGCAGGATGGAAAATCTTAGGTTTCTGATGTCATCTAAAAGATGTTTGGACAAGACATCCTTTCATTTTGACTCCCTGTTTTTTTTCTCCCATTCTCCAATACTCACTCTTTTTTTGTAAATAGGAAACAGGAAGCTAAATAGGAAATTTGAAAGCTCTTTTTTCATCCTAAAACAAAGGAATGTAATTTTATCTATCAGAGCCTCTATTCTGTTCCAATTGGGATTCATTTTTCATCCTGTCTTCTTCCTCAATGGTGTTAGTTTCTTATTGTGCATAGACAATCTGCCTTTACTCGCTTCAGGTTTTGAATTAGAATTATTTTAGTTTGCTTTGGAAAATGGAATGTGACTTCATGGACATCTTTGATTCTGCCTTTTGAAGTGTGGTATATTGGCTTTTGCTTTATGCAGGAATGGTCCCTGGGCTGAATGCCGACTCCTGACAGCTGTAAATTAACATTGGTTTTCAAACAAGCAGTCAGTTTACAGACTAGAATATTAAGGAGTGTGCCATATTACAGAGCAAATACATGATGGAAGACAGGGATAATTGACTTAACTCTGAATCACAACTCTGCCTTTCCATTTGGCTGAAACTGTACCTCAATAACAATGAATTGTTCTACTGTCATGAAAAAAAAACCTTCAGCATTCTAGTCTAAAACATTTTTTGTGTTTTAAATGTGTGGCTTTAACAGAAGGGAAGTTCCAAAGTAAACAAGTTTTCTACTTACAGTGTAGTGAAATAGGATTTAATTATTAGGTGCCTGTACTTAAAGCCTTTGTGTTGGATCTGTGACATATAAATTCCTAAAGGCAATAGTGATTTATTCCTGCTTGGCACACCTCTGATTAAGCAGTCTTCTTTCTTAGTCATTACAACTCCCTCCCATAGACCGATATATGTCCCTACATAAGTATGCACCATTCATTATCATTTTAAATCTAGCTAGCTCAAAATGTGATTAAAAGGCATTTTCTCTTTGTAATATTTGTGGTGTGGTGCTGTCAGCCCAGAAATGAAAGCTTCTGGAAATATAATCTGAATGCATCATGATTTAGTGGAATGAAAGAAGTGGCAGAGCTAATACATACTTTCTCTCTAGTAAAATCCACCCTCATAGCAAGTCTGTCAAAACTCACCAGTCAGGGTCACAGTACTGAAGACTTCTTCAGTTTCAACATAATAGGAGAAACATGCCTTAGACTTCACACTGCTTGTACAGCCAGTAATTGATATAGACCACCTTCATGCCCAGCAGAAGCTGATGGTACTACGGGATTCCTACAAGTGTGGATCTAGGCCGCATTGCTCTTATATCATACCCACAGTCTGCTGCCAACTAGCTTTGAAACAGGAAAACTATACAGGACAGAAAGGATGGGCATTTCCAGGTGATAACCCAGTCTCACTTGAGAGATGATGTGCATGAAGATCCTATGGCATTTCATGGGTGAAAGATCACATCCAGCACATTTTTATATGGCAGGAGACTTGGAACACAGACAAATTCTAACTCTGGGTTGTCAAAAAACACACCCCGAACTCTCTGATTTCTCTAATAACTCAGCAGGAAAGAATACTAAGGTGGAAGAGAGAGAAAAAGAAACTGGAGTTGGGGAAATAAAGTCCCATTATGAGGGAATTCAGAATTATGGCACTCATATCTTGAGGGGGTGCAAGAAAAAAGTGGAAGAAGACTAGAGGTGGTATTCAGCAGGGTCTGACCAGTTCTGGAGAACTGGTAGCAGAAATTTTGAGCGGTTCGGAGAACCAGTAAATACCACCTCTGTCTGGTCCTGCCCCCATCTATTCTCTGCCTCCCGAGTCCCAGCTGATTGGAAGGAAATGGGGATTTTGCAGTAACCTTCCCCTGCCACACCCACCAAGCCATGCCTACAGAACTGGCAGTAAATTTTTTTGAATCCCAGCACTGGAGAAGACAACCTAAAACTCAGATGCAGAGTAGATATTCCATGATACGTAGCTACTTCATATGAGATAGCTAATACGTAAACAATCACGTTTTATATAAGATTGTAAAAGCTGTAAATTATGTAGCCTAGTGTGTGTTTAAATATATGTAAAGTTCAGATCTTATTTAACATCTCAAGTTCAGATCTTGTCCAATATCTGAATACCACCAAAAGTCACATATAAAAGAATTATAAGTCCCCGAGGCAGGGGTCCTCAACCCCCGGTCTGTGGACCTTCACCAGTCCATGGTATGTCAGCAACTGGGTCGCACAAACAAACGAAGCCCCATCTTTCCCCACTGAACTATTCCCTGGTGGCCAAAAGATTGTGGGCCAATGCAGTTGGGAGCACCTAGAACAGCTGTTCTCAACCTGTGGGTCCTGACCCCTTTGGGGGTCAAACAACCCTTTCACAGGGGTCGCCTAAGACCATCGGAAGACATGTATTTTCATTGGTCTTAGGAACCGATACCAACTTTATGGTTGGGGTCACAATATGAGGAACTGTATTAAAGGGTCACAGCATTGGGAAGGTTGAGAACTACTGATCTAGAAGATCTACGTTTACCTCTAAAAAAGCTAAGCAAGATCAGGCATGGTTTATACTTGGATGGGAGGCCACCAGAATATTCTTAGGCGTTTTAGACAACGTTAGAAGTAAAGGCAAAATAGTGACAATGTCAAATCACTTTTGTATTGTGGCCTGAGATTAGCATGACTTAAGGCAATATTTACCTTTTTTTTTTTAAAGAAAGTGCCAATTTTCTTCTTTTTCCACTTAGTGAAAAGGAGTTAAAATTCCTCTTGGATGGTTGCTTCTGGACTCCCTCAGCAGAAATGATGCATTCAGATAGACTTCAGATGTATACATAGAAATCTATATAGTTAATTATGGGTAGTGGATACTTCCAGAGGATCTGTTATTTCTGAAGCATACTTCTTTATACCCAAGTACCCTTTCCCAAGGATAAGTGGCTCAGTGGCTAAAATGCTGAGATTATCAATCAGAAAGGTCAGCAGTTCAGTGGTTCAGATCCCTAGCGCCGTGTAACAGAGTGAGCTCCCGTTACTTGTCCCAGCTTGTGCCAACCTAGCAGTTCGAAAGCATGTAAAAAATACAAGTAGAAAAGTAGGAACCACCTTTGGTGGGAAGATAACAGCATTCCGTGCACCTTCGGTGTTTAGTCATGCCAGCCACATGACCATGGAGATGTCTTCAGACAGCGTTTGCTCTTCGACTTTGAAACAGAGATGAGTTGGGGATGATTAGTACATATGTGTGAGGGGAATCTTTATCTTTACCTTACCCTTTCCCTAGAAAATTCTCCTGCGTATGTGAACATTTCTGAATATAATATGCTGCATTATTTAAGATAGTTGGTTTTTTTTTTTTTCAGACTAGAAAGTTGAATGTAAAATAACATGAGGCATAATGGGAAAATTTGCCTTGGTGTACAGTACAAACTGAAGTGAGACACTGACAGAATGCTTCCAGAAAAATTCAATAAAAATGCAAAGTTTAAGGCAAATACCTTCTTTCAAAAATTGAAAAGACAACTCTACCTATGGGCATAATTGGATAGACAATAGCAAAATCAAATTGTGCAAACAAAGGTGGGGAAGTTCTATTCACTCAGAAAAATAAAGATCTGGTATTGACTACTGCTTAAGAGCAGGAAGTCCTCCTTCCAAATTTATACAAAAACAAATAAATCCATTAACCAAGAATACACTCAGCAATATGTGGTGAAGATGAATAACAATGTGAATGGATAACAGGTAGTCCTCAACTTACAATGTTTAGTGATTGTTTGAAGTGGCGCTAAAAAAAGTGACTTATGATGAGACCTTGCACTTACAACTGTTGTAGCACCCCAGGGTCATATGATGAAACTTGAGGCCCTTGGCAACCAGCATGTATTTATGACTTGTGGCATCCCTGGGTCCCAGTCACTATCTGAACTTTTCAGTCAACCTCCAATAGGCTAAACCAGTGGGGGAAGCTGGATTTGCTTAACGACCATGTGGCTCATTTAACAATCTGGTTCCGCCCCAGGCGCCTTATGGACCCTGATGGGTTCCAGACGGCGCTTGGGCCACTTCCTGTACCCCTGACCCGCGCCCCGATGGAGGACCTCGTGGCCGCATGGAATACTGCGGCCACGGGAGCCTTGGATCGGGTCGCGCCCTTGCGGCCTCTCTTGCGGCGGCGAACCACCCTGGCCCCCTGGTTTACCGAGGAGCTGAGGGGGATGAAACGCCACAAGAGATGCCTAGAGAGAAGATGGAGGTCTACCCGATCTGAATCTGACCGGACACAGGTAAGAGCCCATTTACGGACTTACATTGTGGCGCTGAGAGTGGCCAAACGCCATCATTGTGCTACTCTCATAGCATCCGCAGACAACCGCCCTGCCGCCCTGTTTAGGGTGACCCGCTCCCTCCTTCAACAGAGGGTGCGGGAAGCCCCGCTACAGGGTAGAGCAGAGGAATTTGTGATTTTTCTGCAGGAGAAAATCGCTCAGATACAGAATGAGCTAGCCCCCATTGATGGCCCAGTGGGATGCCGCGAGGCAGATCTTGTCTGGGAGGAGTTTGACTCCGTTTCTTCCGAGGATATGGACAGGTTACGTGGGCGACTGCGAGCCACCACATGTTTATTGGACCCGTGTCCCTCCTGGCTTGTACTGGCATCCTAGGAGGTGACACGAGGCTGGCTCCAAGAGGTTGTCAACGCATCCTTAAGTGAGGGTTCCTTGCCTGCTTCCCTAAAAGAGGCTATGGTGAGGCCCCTCCTTAAGAAGCCCTCTTTGGATCCAGCTCTTTTAAACAACTATCGTCCCGTCTCCAACCTTCCCTTTTTGGCGAAGGTTGTTGAGAGTGTGGTGGCACAACAGTTTCCCCGTCACCTGGAGGAAGTTGATTATCTAGACCCGCGCCAGTCCGGCTTTCGGCCCGGGCATAGCACCGAGACGGCATTGGTCGCGTTGGTGGATGATCTCTGGAGGGCCAGAGATGGGGGTTGCTCCTCCATCCTGGTCCTATTAGACCTCTCGGCGGCTTTCGATACCATCGACCATGGTATCCTATTGCATCGGCTGGGGGGGTTGGGGGTGGGAGGCACCGTTTTACGGTGGTTCTCCTCCTACCTCTCTGGCCGATCGCAATTTGTGTTGGCAGGGGAGCAGAGGTCGACCTCGAGACCCCTCACTTGTGGGGTGCCTCAGGGGTCGGTCCTCTCGCCTCTCCTGTTCAACACATATATGAAGCCGCTGGGTGAGATCATCCGTGGTTTTGGGGTAGAGTACCATCTTTACGCTGATGATACTCAGCTGTATATATCTACCCCAAACCACCCCAACGATGCCGTAGCGGTGATGTGCCAGTGCCTGGAAGCCGTGCGGATCTGGATGGGAAGTAACGGACTCAGACTCAACCCGACCAAGACCGAGTGGCTGTGGTTTCCGGCTGCCCGATTCAACCAGCTAACTCCATCGCTGGCCATAGGGGGCGAACATCTTGCCCCTGTGGATGGGGTGCGCAATTTGGGTGTCCTCCTGGATGCCCGGCTGTCCATGGAAGATCAAGTGACAGCCGTGGCCAGGAGGGCGTTTTACCAGGTTCGCCTGGTTCGCCAATTGCGCCCCCTATTGGATCGGGACGCCCTTCGCACAGTCACTCATGCTCTCGTGACATCCCGACTGGACTATTGTAACTCTCTCTACATGGGGCTCCCCTTGAGGTGCACCCGGAGACTTCAGTTAGTCCAGAATGCAGCCGCGCGAGCAATTATGGGTGTTTCTAGATTCACCCACGTAACACCGCTCTTGCGCGAGCTGCACTGGCTGCCTGTCGTCTTCCGGGTGCGCTTCAAGGTGCTAGTTGTCATCTTCAAAGCGCTCCATGGCTCGGGACCTAGCTACCTGCGGGATCGGATCCTGCCCCATACATCCTCACGGCCGATTCGCTCGCACAGAGAGGGGCTTCTCCGGGTGCCGTCCACTAGACTTTGTCAGCGGGCGACGCCCAGGGGAAGGGCCTTCTCTGTGGCGGGCCCAGCCCTCTGGAACGACCTTCCCCCCGATATTAGAACTACCACGGACCTCCGCTCCTTCCGTCTGAAACTAAAAACACATCTTTTTCGCTTGGCCGGCCTAGGATAGTCTCTTCTGATTGTTTAGGGATTTTTAGTAAATATTTGGGAATTTTAGCGCAGGGTTTTTGTTTAATATGCCTTTTAGTCAGTATTTATGTATGTTTATTGTTCTAAATTTTGTATTTTTTTCTAACTTTTTAATTCCCTGTGCCCCGCCTCGAGTCCCTTCGGGGAGAGAGAGCGGGTTATAAATAAAAATTATTATTATTATTATTATTATTAACTGCAGTGATTCACTTAATAACTGTGGCAAAAGGTCATAAAATTGGGCATGAGTGCTTGGCAGCTGCCTTGCTTAGCAAAGGAAATTCTGGTTCCAGTTGTGATTATAAGTCAAGGACCAACTGCAGTTTTGACCAAGTGCCCGAATAATTATAGACTGAAATTCATCTGATATTGAAGATGAAGCAAACAAATATATATATTGAAAATAGCTGAAGAAACGTAAACAGCCATTAGAAAATATTGCTAACAACTAAGTGGAAGAAGTTCATAAATATTTGTATAACTATTTACAACACTGGTGTCAGACTCGTGTCGTCACATTACATATTGTGACTCCCACCCACCCCTTTGCTAAACGAAGGTGGGTGTGGCCAGCATGTGACGCATCTGGCCCGTGGGCCATGAGTTTGACACTCCTGATTTATAACCTTATAAGGTGATGGAGCTTGTGTTATCTGTGGTTTTTAAACAGATATCCAAAACAGCAATAACTGGAAAAGAAAATTTATATTCCAATAACCAAAAAGATCAGTGCTAAATAATGCTCTATTTAATATTGCTAATATCAATGCTAATAACAGTACTGTACTGAAGGTGGTGCCATCTAGACTTTAACCATACAGAGAATGACAACTGCCAGATGTACATGATGGATTAAAAAGAGGCAACCGAGATATCCTTGTTAATATCCAGTGAATAATGGAAAAGAAAAGGGAGTTTCAAAAATATGTTTGTTTTATTTAGGATTTTTGATTCTGTAGATTCAGTTCTGTGTTTCCTGATCACCTTTAATAGGAATTGAGCTGAATTTACCATGTGGTTAAGAGTATCCACAAGAGCACTTGTACACTTGGTAAATTGCCTATTAAACCTAATCAGGAAACACGATTAAGATAGCATACAGGTAGTGCTCAGGTATGGTGCAATTGGGAATTTGTCACTAAATGATGCAATACTAAGGCATGATGACACATGGCCACATTGCTTATCAACAACAATCTCAGCAGCCCCTGTTGCCATTGTTAAGTGAGGATTGTACCTCATTAAGCAAGCACCTCTCATGACCTCAACATGGGAAGCGATACCAAAACTGCTCCAAGCAAGCAGGCTGTTGGGCAAAGCTGTGAGTTGGTAGGCAAGAGCCACGGGTGAGTGCTACAGAGTGCAGTCAAGTGGGTGCTGTGAGTGGACACTACAGAGTACAAGATACCCATGCTACTCAGTGGTTCCTTGGAAGAAAAAATAGTGGGAATGGGAGTGATTTGCAAACTATTGCCTGCATCCCCATTTACTCTACTTGTTGGGGTGCTGCAGGGAAGGCCAGAAATGGTGATCAGATGACTAAAGAACACTGCAGTTGGTATGTTTTGTCAGTGTTACAGTGTGAAAGTGGGATAATCAGAAAGCCTGAATAAAGGTAAGTCAAGGACTATGCATTGTGCTTCTGGAGAAGATAGCTGATAGCTGCCAGAAGAAAAACCATCCAATCCTAGATGAATTTAAGTTAGACTGCATAACAAAAACACTAATAATGAGGCTATAGTTTACATACTTTTGAAGACTTAATGTAAATGCAAGAGTATTTGGAGAAGAGCCAGTTGCTCAGAAAAATTAGAGCCTTTGAAGAGGCTGACAGCAGATAAGATGGCCAGTTGTTATCACTGATGACACCAGCATGACTATATACAAATTTGAAGAGCTGAAGTTATACAATGACTGAATAACAAAAGGCAACTTGTATCAGCCAATTGTTTTGGGCTACAAATACCTTAGTCAATAGTCAGATATTCTGGAAATTACAGTCCAAAATGACTGGAATAAATAAATTGCCCCTCTCTCATCAAAGTTATATTTACTCAACAGAGTTTTACATTGTGCTGGAGATAGTATTTTTAACTGGCAGCAATTAAAGCCAAAAACAAATATTTGTGTTTTCTATTCCTTATCCCCAATGCAGTCACTGAAGCTATTTGTTCAGATGCAAATTACCCCAAAAACAAATAGTCATTTTTAACAAGCCTTGGAAACAGAATGGGACTGAGATGTGCTAAGACAGGGGTCTGCAAAGTCGGCTCTTTTAAGACTGGTGGAATTCTGGGAGTTGAAGTCCACCAGTCTTAAAAGAGCCGACTTTGCAGACCCCTGTGCTAAGAAAAAGAAAACTAAGCTTTCTTTTCCTCATAGCATTGTCCCCATTTTAAAGCTGGGGAAGTTTGTGATATTATTGCTACTATTTTAAATAGTGGGTTTATCACACAGCAAGCAAATTGACTTTCCTCAGAATCCTTTATTCTGATTTTAGTGTGTATACAGAGTGAGGAAGTTTATCCAAACACTGATTCGGCATTACATATTTATAAAATCATATAAATATAATAAGGATAACAAGGATATATAGGGGATCTGGACTTTGGCTGTGTCTCAGGGATAAGAAACTTAATTAGGTGGAAGTACTGTAGTATTTAGTAGTTAACGAGGGCCCATCTCGAGGATGGGCTTATCAGCCAAGAGAGGTGGGAGAAACGCAAGTTGCGCAGATTCTTAGTTAGTTTTTTAGGTCGGGTTTTAAGGGGTTCAAGGGTGGCGGGTGGGTCCATTTACGTTGGCTTAACTGAGCAGAGTACGAGACCAGCTGATACCGGCGGAAGTAAGGGTAGAGGGTCTGATGTAAAGAGGGGGTCGAAGGTCGATCCTACAGAGAGCCTTTCCATCCAAACGTCCCAGGGGAGGGGCAGGTATGACGGGAGCTGGGGGTCATATCAAGTTTCGGGGGGCGTGTGTACCTGCTATTTAAGAGCAGCCGCCCGCCCCAACCCCCTGGGCTCCTCCAGTAATCTAGGAGATGAGGAGTTACAGAGCCCGGGCCCGAGGCTGATGTTGTGCAACGCCAGGTCCGTGGTGAACAAAGCCCCCCTCATATACGATCTAATTTCAGAGGGGGACCCAGACCTGGCGGGCATTACGGAAACCTGGTTGGGGCACGAGGGAGGTGTTCCCCTCTTTGAGATGTGCCCACCAGGTTACCTAGCACTTCATCGGCCCAGGGCCCAGGGTAGGGGTGGGGGAGTGGCAGTTATTATTAAAGAAAGTCTTCAGCCAAGGGAGCCACTGTGCCTCAGGTAGTCGGGTGTGAATCTCTGTTTGTGAAATGGGGACTTGGGAGGCAGCCGGGCCTGCTGGTCTTGTACCTGGCTCCCCGCTACGTGTCAGCGGCCCTGCCCGAGCTCCTCGATGTGATCGCTGAGGTGGCGGTTGGTACCCCCAGACTTTTAGTCATGGGGGATTTCAACCTGCCATCGGTAGGCGATTCGTCTCAGGCGGCTCGGGAGTTCATGGCCTCCATGACGGCCATGGACCTGACCCAAGTAATTCAAGGCCCCACTCATACAGGGGGAAACACACTAGACTTAATCTTTGCCTCTGGCCAGTGGTTGAGTGATCTAGGAGTAGGGGAATTAGTCATCGAACCCCTGTCATGGTCAGATCCCTCGCTCCTGCAGCTGGACTTTCCGACCGCTACACCCCACCGCGGGGAGGCGGAACCCGAGATTCCCAGATGGTTCCGCCCCAGGCGCCTGATGGACCCGGAGAGGTTCCAGACGGAGCTTGGGCCTATGCCTGTAACCCTCACCCACGACTCGACCGAGGACTTAGTGGCCGCATGGAATAGTGCGGCCACGGGGGCCTTGGACCGGGTCGTGCCCTTGCGGCCTCTCACGCGGCGCCGATCCACCCTGGCCCCTTGGTTTTCTGAGGAGCTAAGGGTGATGAAGCGCCGCAAGAGACGCCTAGAGAGCAGATGGAGGTCCATTCGTTCCAAATCCGACCGAACACTAGTGTACATATCTACCCTCAACCACCCCAATGATGCCGTCGAAGTGATGTCCTGGTGTTTAGAAGCCATGCGGCTCTGGATGGGAAGTAACAAACTTTAGCTCAACCCGTCCAAGACCGAGTGACTGTGGTTTCCGGCGTCTCGGCATAGCCAGCTTATTCCATCGCTGGTTATCGGAGGCGAGTCATTGGCCCCCACGGAAAGGGCCCGCAACTTGGGCGTCCTCCTGGATTCCCGGCTGTCCCTAGATGACCATGTGACGGGGGTGACCAGGGGGGCATTCTACCAGGTCCGCCTGGTACGCCAGTTGCGTCCCTTTCTGGACCGAGATGCCCTCCGCACTGTCACTCAGGCACTCGTGACGTCTCGCTTAGACTATTGTAACGCTCTCTACATGGGGCTCCCCTTGAGGTGCACCCGGAGGCTCCAGTTGGTTCAGAATGCGGCCGCGCGGGGGATTCTGGGAGCTTCGTGTTACTCCCACATAACACTTCTCCTGCGCGAGCTGCACTGGCTACCGGTGGCCTTCCGGGTGCGCTTCAAGGTGCTTGTTACCATCTTCAAATCGCTCCATGGCTCGGGGCCTAGCTACTTGCGGGACCGTCTCCTGCCACATACCTCCCTGCGTCCAATACGCTCCCACAGAGAGGGCCTACTGAAGGTACCAACCGCTGGTCAGTGCCGGCTAGCGGTGCCCAGGGGTAGGGCCTTCTCTGTGGCAGGGCCGGCCCTCTGGAACAACCTACCCCCCGAACTTTGTACTATCACGGACCTTCCCCTCTTTCGCCGCTCACGTAAAACCTATTTCTTTCAGCAAGCTGGTCTTGCGTAACAGTTTTGACTCTTAATATAACATCTGCCAAATACGTATATGGATATTAGACTTTAGGGAATTTTAGCATAGGTGGGTTGTATTTTAATGTTCTTAAATTTTAGTACAGGTTTAATTTAATTCGTTTTTAACTTTGTATATATTGTATTTTATATGGTTTTTTAATTTTTCCTGTACACCGCCCCGAGTCCCTTCAGGGAGAGGGGGCGGTCTATAAATCTAATAAATTAAATTAATTAAATTAAATTAGTATTGTATGTGTATCTCTTGGATATTTTTCTTGCCATCAAAAAGGTCTTGTATTATTTAAATTGCTAGCGTATATATGTCTTGTATCCATTTGAAAAACTTGTTTACTGGGATACATCTTGTCTCTGCTTTGCCTAATGTATACCTGTTTATATTATAATGAGTTTTACTACATCAAGACTAGGCATTCAAGTTAATTTTAACATTGCCTTGTAATTATTTATTTTGATTAACAAATGAAGTCATATTTTTGTCCACCTAAAAGCAGGAAAACAGTGGTAATAACCTGGAAGCAGTATAATACTGCTTTATTTGGGTTTTCCCCCCAAGTGAAATAATCTTGGAATCTGAAGTGCGTAAATTTAAATGCAACAGAGAAGTATTCTGTTTTCTTCCTCTTTGCTTCAGAAGTTTGCAAAGATGAGCAGTTGCCTAAAAGGCTGGAGAGAATGGGATATAATGAGCATTCTCTCTTATCTTTCCTCTCATTACAGTTCATTTTAAAAGCTGATTTTTAGAATAGTTAAAAGAGTCTTTGTGGGATACAGGTAGCAACATACAGTTAAGAATAATATAAATCACCTAAACTGTGGCAGTTCTGGACTCCATGGTGATTTTATGTACATAAAAGAATAAAAGTTGGATGGGACCTTGGAGATCTTCTAGTCCAGTGATGGCTAACCTTTTTTGGCTCACGTGCCAAAAGCGGGGGGAGCGCAGGGGGGGGGTCGTGCGCGGGCGTGCCACACCCATAATGCTATGTGCGTGACCTCCTGCTTTTGGCACGCTGTTTTCGCCCTCCCCAGACTTCAGAGGCTTTCTAGGAGTCTGGGGAAGGGGAAAACAGCCTCCCCCCCACCTCCAGAGGCTTCAGGAGCTTCCCTGAAGCCTCCAGAGGGCAAAAAACAGCCTCAAAAGAATGCCTAAATCAGCTGGCCAGCGCACACATGCGCGCTAGTGCTGACAGGGCAACACCTTGCGTGCCCTAAGAAATGGTTCCGTGTGCCACCTGTGGCACCCATGCCATAGGTTCGCCATCACTGTTCTAGTCCAACCCCCTGCTCAAGCAAAATAAATATTCATGCTATATTTTAGATAAGATCTACTTTTCTTTCACACACATAGTCCTTCATTAAGGTAATTTCTCTGCAGACAGTAAGAAGCCAAGTAACATGCAAATCAGACTTGTATCTAAAGACTAAAATGCAACAGAGTTCAGTTATACCCTGAAGTTTCTTCAATTATTAAATGACAGCATGAAAGTGGTCAAAGGATTCAGGCCATATTCTTCCTATATTCTTTTTTTTTAAGGCAGCTAGTCCTAATCTGGCCTGGGAAATCAGCTAAATGTGAGAAATACTTTAGTAGTTGGAACATAACCCAGCATTGTAGAAAGCCACTTTATCAACCTTTAAAGATCAAGCTGAACAGGATTGGCTTTGCTAGTTCTGCTGATTTTATGAAAAATGGATTGGATTTTATCTGTCATTGTCGCTTCCATTTGTATTTCCTCCAGTTCTTATATTTTTTTAATTTATTTTGTTTTTTTAACCCTGCCTTTATTATTTTTATAAATAACTTAAGGTGGTGAACATCTAATACTCCTTCCTTCTATTTTCCCCATAACAACCACCCAGTGACTTGAGCTGGGCTGAGAGAGAATGACTGGCGCAAAGTCACCAAGCTGGGTTTCATGGATAAGGCACAACTAGAATGCACAATCTCCCAGTTTTTAGCCTGGTGCCTTGATCACTAGATCAAACTGGCTCCCTTTAGATTTTTTCCAAAAACATCTCTTGCTTTCTGCACAAAGTTCAATCTAAATCTTTGTCTTTAAAAGTAAAAATCACCTTTCAACTTATCTCATCTAACTGGAATGTTCTTCTGTTTAAATTTGTCAGAAAAATAATCTTTTCACTTACATAGTATTCTTACTGGAATGTTCTTAAGTACTGTTTCATTTGTATTATCAATCTTCAGTATAGTATTAAAATATTGCTGTAAAACATGATCTCTGGTCTTATTCCTGGCAGAGTGTACAAGGATGTCCCATTGGAACAATTCATAATTTTGCAAAACTTACATTAATCTTACAAACCTTATCAGTCTTTGTGTCAATGTTATCTTCCTTCCAATCCAGAAAATTAGATGGATTTAACTATCTTTTTTCTCTCAATTCTCTCCAACAATGCCAAATCCTTTTCCTTCTATTTATTACTTATGCCTTACTTTTCAAAACTTCTACTTTATCAATAATTTAATTACTCAGGCATTTTCCCAAAGATTCTTCCATCTTTTTAACTTCTTTTACATCTTTTTTTATTCTTGCAAATCCTTCTTCTCTTTTTTTCCCTAAAGCATCCAAACTATTGGCAATCATAACAATCATCTTTTCCTCAAAACATTTTCTTGGAAAAAAAGATGAAATGTCCTTATCTGCAAATTGTTCTAGTGAACCTTCCCCATCTTTCTTCTAAATTGACAGCTTTTCTTGTGGTTGCCTTTATGAGAAGGTAAGTCAATTACTTTGGTAAAAGTAAAGGGCAGGTCCCCCGTCCCCACCTTTGCTTTTCTCTATCTTTAGTACTTCAGTCTCAATTAGCTCTCCATAGTTAGAATTGCAATTTTGCTCATGTTATTTTCTTGTTTGGTAAAATCTATCAGTTACCTACTGTCACTGAGTTACCTACTTACACTGAGATCTTTTGCACTAGAGGCAAATTCCTTGTGTGTCTAATCACACTTGGCCAATAAAGTTTATTCTATTCTGTTCTGTTCTCTTCTACTCTCCTTAAACATTATCATTCTCACAAATGTCTGGTCTATTACTCTAATTAATTTTGCTAATTTTGCTCCTGCCAATTAGTAAATTAGTAAATGGATGTTGGGTTTTTTATTAAGGGAATTTCAGCACAGGCTCTTAATTCTTTTTAATTGTATTATTGTATTAGTGTTATTTATTGTGGTTTTTAATTTCCTGTGCATCGCCCTGGGTCCATCTCGATGGAGATAGGCGCAGTATACAAATCGAAATAAATTGAAATTGAAATTGCTATTTTGAAGGCCCATTTTTTTAAAAACAAACCAACAGTCCCCTTTATTCATTTAAACGTTTCTTGGATCAAAATGTTAAGTTTTTTATGTTTAAATTAAAACCCTTCAAAGTAGCATTTTTTCTCTCTGTTTAATTTTAGAAGTCTCTTGCTTTGATTTTCACTGCTGTTTGGAGTATCCATCTTTAGTTGTGAATGAGTTAAATCCAAAGGTATTTTAACAAAGTTGAGGTTTTGGCCAGTCAAAAATGTCTGGCAAATGTCCAAATACCATAGTTCAGTCTTCCTGTATAATTAACAGGCATGCTGTTTTTCTTAATATTGGTTTTTGTTTAGTTTTTTTGAGGATGATAAAATCATTGTGGTAGAAAAAATATGGATGGGCCGTCTTATAGATAAAATCAAGCATAATATTAACATATGTTTTCTTTCTTACTAGGTTGGCCTCCGGCAGCTGGATATGTCATTACTGTGTCAACTCTATTCTCTTTATGAGTCAATTCAGGAATATAAAGGTGCCTGCCAAGCAGTATCAAGTGCAGACTGTGCATATGCACTGGAAAATGGCTTTTTTGATGAGGAAGAGGAATTTTTTTAAAAAGAATATTTCTTAGGAAAGCCTTTTTTTGTTTGTTTTTGGTGTGCAGCTGGAGTTGGCAGTTAAGAGATGAGCAGTGTTTAATTGGAACTCAAAGTACATTCTTCCTTCTGCTCAAGAAGAATTGCTCCATTTATTTCTGGCGAGCTGTTTAACCCAGGTTACACATTATGTAAATCCTGCTCTAGGAAAGTAATGTGCAATGAATTTTGAAGCCTCCCAAAGCATGCTTGACAGGTCACGTCAGTGTAATTTGCGCACAGAGTGTTTCTAGACGGCAGATGTTGAAGGCTATCTTTTTATAAGCAGAAGCGTGTCACTGTACATGAAATCCACATCATCTCAAATATTCTGACATGTAAAATGTAGTTATGTAGTTTGTGTGTTTATAATTTCTGAACAGATTCCATTACCATAAACAACACCTTTTTAAAGCCTCTGATCTGAGGGGTTGGAGTTTTTCCTGTTCTGTACACCATAAAGGATGAATTCAGTAACATCGCAATAGTTTAAACCAGGGGTCTCCAACCTTGGCAACTTTAAGACTTCTGGACTTCAACTCCCAGAATTCCTCAGCCAGCGAAGCTGAAGTCCACAAGTCTTAAAGTTGCCAAGGT
Source organism: Rhabdophis nuchalis (assembly GCA_039707465.1). Lineage (NCBI taxonomy): Eukaryota > Metazoa > Chordata > Lepidosauria > Squamata > Natricidae > Rhabdophis > Rhabdophis nuchalis. The sequence continues at coordinate 323,496,072 of CM077643.1, forward strand.
TGGAGACCCCTAGAAATTTAAACTACTTCCAAAGTTTTTACTTGGGTTGATGATCCAGTTCCCTTTCTTTTTTCCTAATGTCAGAATGACTTTTATTTAAACCAATGTAATAAAATTGTGTAACCCTTCCTATATTTTTTTCCTCAAATGCAATAAGAGCAAATGAAAGCAGTTCATTGTACACCTTGCAGCTCCATTAGCTTGCATAATGGCAATTTAGTTGTTCATTATCCAGTTAGTAATTTAAGTTTAACATACATGGATTCGCAGCATCATTTGTAATACTAAAATGTTTGGAAGATAAATGGTCAATTTGTTTCTTACGGTCCAAAAAGACCTTAATGGGTATGTTATTATATACAGTGGGAGTTTTGAACTGGAACTGTAATTTGTTTAGCATTTTCATGGACATGTAATTTAGCACTTGGAGGTAGCCCAGGAAAGTTGCATGGCTGCCTTGGTGGATCAGTGAATTCAGAAACCCACAGTCTACCTCACATGATGAAGTTTATAGGAACCCCAAGCAGAAGATGGAAACCTCTGAACTGGTCTTGTGCATAATGGTCAGAACCTGATAGGTTTCAGCTTCCTGGAATACTTCCATAAATTATATATGCATCAAGAAAGTCCTTTGCCATGTAGGAATATGTCACCATGAAAATAACTGATTTGTTTTCATGTGGAAGACCTATTTTAAGATCTGAAACATATTTTCAACCTCAAAGGAGAAAAGTGAGATGGCAAATAAAAAACCTTCAAGCATGTTAAGTTTGTGTCCAAAGAGAACAACAAAATGTGTAAAAAGAACAGTCCCATTCATACATTTATTATAGCAGATTCTATAAACTATTGTGTTGTTGTACAATACGTCCATCCCTGTTATGTGATCCTGCCAGATACTTCTGTTTTCCTGCACATTAAAAGAGATCTCTGCTTTCAAAATCTAAGGAATCCAATGGAGCGTATGTGCATGTGCACACGCGCACACACACACACATGCACACAATCACCCTATTGGGGAAATGGATGGCATATAAATATAATGTATACCGGTAAATAAAGAATAATAGCCTAGCAAGCAGCCAGACCCACTCAACTCTTTTTGGAACAGTTTTTTTTTTTTAAACTAGCCTTATTTTTTGAGTCCATCAATAAAATTGTGGAAATTGGAACTGACACCCTTGATGCTGTGAAAGCAATTATTTAGTATATGATGGCTGAAATAAATGATACGTTGGTCCTCTAGATTGGCTTCCACTAAAATCAGTGGGACAAAACATATCTGACTTAGGCTGAAACCAACCAATGTAATAAGGATTCAAACATCTGTTACCCTCCAGAGACTGATGAACTGTAATCCTTATCATGCTCAGCATTGAGAATGTTGAGCAAGTATGTGGAAAGTACTGATCTGCAATGTGTGACAGGCTGTGTATTTACCCTGGCAAATATGTTCTATACTCGTGGCCCAGATTCATAACATGTAAAGGTTTCCAGACTGATAACAGAGTTCAGAGACTCCTCATTTAGGACCCTTTGTTACCAATGAAATACTGTAGTTCTTGATCCGTAAGATGGCAGCTAGAAAATAAAGATGTTTCCACACCAGTGCTTCGGGCTACATTAGTTTAAGAGGGAGAATAGTTCATTGGCAGAATTCTTGTAACCCTGTTCCTGTTTATCTGGTAACTCTTGTTAAAAAACAACAACAAACTTACACATGGAGGAAAAAATCACTTGATTTTGGCAGATGCCAAGAGTCTGATATAAAGCTGTTTTAAGGAGCAGTTATGCCAGTTACACTGACTTAAAAGGGCTGATGATGTCTTCATTTGTTAGAATGGTTATGCCCAACCTAACCAGTCTCTGGATACATATTCTAGAAAGTTTAGTCAGCGTAGTCACAGACCTGGGAATTCTGGGAACTTATTTCAGCAATACCTGGTGAAGCCAGGGTGGGAGGGTGGTGTCAGAACAACACGCAAAACACATCATGTTGTTTTAGGAGTTGCTCAGCCCTTGCATAAAAGATGTGCACAAATTAGGCTTGAGAGAAGAATGGCAATGCGGTAATTCTACAAGAACTGCTTGTTCTCTCACAACTAAAGGGGATGTAAAGTATAGAGGATACCTTAAAAATCACTGACATGGATTCTATGCTGAACCTTATTGTCTTTGATCAAGAAGCTGGTATTTGGTTGCATTGCAAATAGCCCTCAACTTACGATAACGACTGAGTCCAAACTTTCCATTGCTAAACAAGACAAAATGTTGCCCCATTTTACAACCTTTCTTGCTACAGTTGTTAAGTGAATCACTAGTTATTCAGTTAGTAACATGGTTGTTAAATGATCTGGCTTTGTCACTCTGCTTGTCAGAAAATCACAAAAGATGATCTGAGGACCATCAAAAAAAACATGCCATTTGTCAAGCACGCAAAATCTGATCATGTAACCATGAGCTTGCTGCAGCGGTTGGGTGAAAAATGTCATGTCACTTTTTTTCAGTGCCATCGTAACTGAATGATCACTAAATGAATGATTGTAAGTTGAGGATTACCTATATTAGTTATAGCCCAATCTAAGGCTGCTTAAAATCTGAAGTGTCAGTGCAAGAAATGGTAACATCAGAACCAACGCTAATTTGCATACGGATTTTAAGATTACAGACTGCAATAGTCTCACAGTCCAACGGGGAAAAATACAATTGCTGAACGTACTTCTTTTGTTGTATATTTATCAATATTATTGTAGGAAATTAAAATGACAGGAAATCCGTATCCTATTCTTTGAACTTTGCTTAAAAAGTTCACTGTACATCTGAAAGAATTCTTGAAAAGTTGTATTAGCCCTTCCTGTGTCCGACACAAAAGCAGCTACAACTTCCTGACTGAATGAAATCCAAAAAGGAAAGGAAATATAGCTTAATCTTGCTATTCAGACAGCTGATTTAAAATAACTGACTACAGAACAATTCCCAGTCCAATGGGCTGCATGCACTATTTCATATTTTATGTTATATGATTATTTATTTCCTGTTCTCCCAATTTTTAAAGAAACGACAGTGCAAAATGCACATATCTGAAACAATGGAGAGTCTAATTCAACTTTCACAAAAACAAGAAAGATCAAATTTAGATAAAATTCTCTATATTCATACTTGAACAGAAGGGCTTGCTTAGGGAAGGCCTATTTTGTAGGCCTTCCAGAAGGAGGGCTCTGATTTATGGGTTGTCCTTCTCCTTTATGTGTTATGAACCAGTAGGCTAATAGGACTTGAATCCCTTCTGTCTGCTTTGGAACTCAGGACAGGAAGAATATGACTGCCTAAACCAAGTGTGATAGTGATCTTTGTGATGGGCTGATCTCTTCTGACCAGTGTCTCATGGAAGGAGGAATTCAGGGGAAGTGCTTTTTTTCAATCTGAGTCCATTATTTCTCTCATTTGGAGGTGTGTGAGCCTGGCTGCCACCACAATAATTAACTGGCTGAGATCAATCAGCTGTTTCTGAATTTTCAAATATTTTCTTTCTGAATAAAGAATGCAGTGGATATTCTGCAGGCAATTCTCAATCCACTGGACTCAAAACTAGCAAGTACAATACATTATTTACAGAGGTACACAGATTTAAATGATTGAATATAACAAATATTTAACTGATCACATTGTCCAGCCTGCATAGTGCTGTAGTTAAAATGTAGTCTAGGACCAGAAGGACACACATTCTTTTGATAGTGGATCTTCTGGTATAAGCATCGAGAATCATCCTTTTAATTTGGCCTTTTACATTACTGTACTATGCTCTCATCAGGCCAAAAAAAAATACTGTCAAGTACTTTGTCATGTCCTAAAGTGCTGTTGGAAGCAAATTCTCATTGTTCCTTCCTGTTTTGCCAGCAACAGTAAAACTAAACATCCTACTGCATACAATGAGAGAAAATACATTTAAACCAACTGGGCACTACCGTAGAGCCAACACATCCACAGGGCTCCCCAACACGATCACATTCTCTTTGGGGGATTTCCAAAGTTGGAGATTCCTATTCCCAAAAAATGATGGCCCTGAGTAGAAAGGAAGAGAGAGAATCCCCTTTTTCTAACCCATCCTCCGTATTAATCTGATTAATATAGTGAACTGTTATCTATCCAATTTTCAATGCATGAATTCAATAAATACACATATTGAAACCTTTATCCTAATTGGATTTTAGGCCACGCTACATATACTCTGCAGAATCTTGGACCAGCTAATGCCTTATTTGTTGCCAAATAGAGAAAGAGTAGTTTTTCCTCTTAATGACCTATCGGCTTATCTATAAAATGTAAATTCTGCTGCTAGGAACACATTCCTATGAAGCTGCTCAAAGTTCAGATTGCTCAACATGTTGTCTGGTATTATTTCTACAGACATCTGGCATTCTTTTCCAATTCAAAAAAGAAAGAAAAGAACAGAATCTCAGGAAAGCGAAGGAAATGGCTTCCTGCTGCGAAATATTCCTTAGCTGTCAAAAAACCTCAGCATCTTATATTAGTATTTTAAAATTTAGTCCAGATTTCTTTGGGATGAGCTATATTTATTTTTCTTTTTGTCCTCCCTGCCATATTTGAATAGTACAAAGGAATACAAATATGATTTAAATCTACATGCATGGCTTTTTTGCATTTTCTAATATAAAAGCAAAAAAAAAAAAAAAACAGTACAGAGAAACAGTACAATACATGGAATTTCATTCCATTGTGATAGCTTTTCGGATAAACTGAAATTTTGTATTCATCTTCCTCCACCCTCCACAATTCCTTAGTCTGAAATCTTATATATTTCCCTTTGGGTAACCCCATTAAGAAAGATGTAACGATGAAGGCATAAGGCTAGATAGTGGAGAACTGTGAATTTTAGTTCCATCTTGGTTATGAAGCCAGCTGAGTAACCTTGGGCCAGACACTCACTCCCAGCTCCAGGAAGGAAGCAATGGCAAACCACTTCTGAAATCCTGACATGAAAACTGCAGGGACTTATTTAGGCAGTCACCAGCAGTAACAATTACTCAGACACCAAACTACAACAACAAAACCCCCAACAACCATTAAACACAGAGTTGTTGGTTTTTTTAAAAGAAAAGAATACAAGTTCTTTTCAGAGAGGGCCTCCTCAGGGTGCCGTCGGCCGGACAATGCCGACTGACGACACCCAGGGGGAGAGCCTTCTCTGTGGCGGGACCAGCCCTTTGGAACGACTTGCCCCCTGAACTCCGTACCATTTCTGACCTCCGCCTCTTCCCCAAGTGTCTGAAGACACACCTATTCCAACTAGCAGGCCTTGCGTAGCCTCCAATACTGACTCGTAGATAGTTTTAAAATGGGGATTTTAATTCGGTTTTAGCACAGGCCTTCAGTTGAATAAGTTTTTAAAAAGAAAAAAGTTTTTATATGTTTGTATGTTTTTAATGTTCCTGTGCGCCGCCCTGGGTCCGTTTGGAGAAGGGCGGGGTATAAATTCAATAAATAAATAAATAAATAAATAAGTTTGCATTGTGGACATCAACAGCAATATAGGAAACTATAGGATACAGCTGTAGGCCATCCCAAAGAGGAAGCATATTTTGGGCCTGTTGGCCTGTGGATAAGAGCAATAGCAATAGTACTTATATACTGCTCCATAGTGCTTTACACTATTCTCTGAGCAGTTTACAAATGTCAGCATATTGCTCCCAACACTGCCAACCTTTCTGATCCACAAGGTCAGTCTTAGCCACTGTGTCCTTTTTCTCTCTTTTGTACAGCCATTCCTGTACAGATTATATACTTTGGCCCTTTAATTATTAAAATTCACAGACTTGGTAAGACCAACCGTCAATTCTCAAAATCTCTCCTTCCTCCTGTCTAGTAGATTAGCTAGTCAGAAAAAATAAACGTTCAGTACTATATTTATCTAATGTCTACGTAGATTTGACCTGATTTTCTGAAACTTTAAAAAACTTGTTTTAACAATTAACTTTCAAAATAGAATGATAGGTAGGCCTCGACTTACAATAGTTCATTTAGTTCCCGTTCAAATGACACCGAAAAAAGTGACTTATGACAGTTTTTCTCACTTAATGACCATTATAGCACCCCCAAGGTCACAGGACAAAATTCAGATACTTGGCAACTGACTCATATTTATGACAGCTGCTGTGTCCCAGGGTCTTGTGAGCACCTTTTGTGACCTTCTGAAAAGCAAAGTCAATAGGGATGCCAGATTCACTTAACAACCGTGGCACGAAAGGTCATAAAATGAGGCAAGACCAACTTAACAAATGTTTCATTTAGCCACAGAAATGTTGGGCTCATTTGTGGTCCTAAGTTGAGGACTACCCGTAACCATAATACTCCTCCTCCTGTCATTACTCAAGCTAATTCCAGAGCAGGATGTATGGGGGCTCCTTCCTCCCTGTTCTTCCTTCCTTCCTTCCTGTCCCCCTTCCCCTCCCTTTTCAGCAGGCAGGTAAATGGCTGCTTCTGGATGGGGCAGGGGCCAAGGAATTGCAAAACTGGGAACTGTCCCAGAACTTTGAAAATGAAGGTTATATAGCAGCAGCCCAGCAGTGTAGTATGGGGCAATAATACTGAAACAGGCATAGGTTCACTAAATGCCATTCCCTTGGGACTGATGGGTCCTGGATTTTGGACACATTCTGTAAGCTAGCCCATTTGAGGTATCTTGCTTCAAAAACGGTTGACCTGTTATGCACCATTTTCATCCAGAAAATGTCCTGACAATGAGAGTTTTGGTAGCATATGGATGAACTTTGTTCCTTTATTTCAGTGTTTCTCAACCTTGGCGACTTTAAGTCCTGTGAACTTCAACTTCCAGAATCCCCGAGCCAGCTGGCTGGGGGATTTTGGAAGTTGAAGTTCACAGGACCTAAAGTCGCCAAGGTTGAGAAACACTGCTTTATTTATTTCCAATGAAGTCTTGTCGCTTTCTTCGAATATCGAATATCGAATATTTATTTGTATAACCGCGTCCTCTCCCCTAGGGGACTCGGAGCGGTGTACAGGGAGGAATAAAACAGCATAAAATATATACATGAATACAATAAATACAATAAAAACAAATTAAATTTGACTATCCCTGCACTAAAATTCCCATTTAAAATTAACAATCCCTAATCCCTGGGTAGAGACTAACCTAGGCCGGCTTTCTTGATAATAAGAATAGTATTGATTAAACTTTAACTGTTAAAGAGGGTTGTGAAAATATCTACAGACCCCTCACATCCTGGTCATAAATTGTTTCAACTTCTGCCCTCAAAATGACACAAAAGGGCATTGCACACCAAAACAACTAGACACAAGGACAGTTTTTCCCCGAATGCCATCATTCTGCTGAACAACTAATTCTCACAACACTGTGAAATAATTTACTAAAACTGTATTACTATTAGTCTTCTCTTCCTTGCTAGTATCTATCTCTTCTCACTTATGACTATAACAATGTTGCTTGTATCTTTTACAATTTATATTGCTTTATTTGTTTACTAGTACGATTTGATAGCTTATTAGTAATCTTGACCATCACTAATGTTGCATCTTGTTATTCTTGATGAATGTATTTTATTCCCTTATGTACACTGAGAGCATATGCACCAAAGACAGATTCCTTGTGTGTTCAATCACACTTGGCCAATAAAGAATTCTATTCTATTCTATTCTATTCTATTCTATTCTATTCTATTCTATTCTAAAGATAATCTACTAATATCCAAAACCTGCTTAGCTTTAAAATAATTTAAATCAGATATTATTGACTCTTATTATCCTGTACTAGCCTAAATTGATTCCAGTTTGGTATTGGAATTAAACATTCATATAAATTAAGATTTCCCCCCCTCAGTGATAGTCATATAAGTTATTTCCACTGGAATGATTTCAAGAGAGATAATTTAAAACTATTTTTCAAATCACTTTAGTGCAGATTCAGTTCATGTTCACGTAACCTGTGAAGCTCAGAATAAAATCACATAGACTTAATGGGGAGGGATTGCAGTTCTCTACAACTTTTTCTGAGTAATCATAGGATGACATTGCCAAGCTTTCTTTTAATGAAGCAGTAATAATATCAAATAGTATTTGTTCAATCCTTTGCATACTTCTGTAACTTGATTGCCTTGAAGCTAACTCCTAAATACATGGGTATAGTACTGTTTCTTAAAGAGACAGATTGCCTTTAGTCATAAAAACAACCTTTATTTATAAATATGTCTACAAAATTATTTTTGTTCCTTGGAGGATGTATAAATATCAACTTAAAAGTATGAATACTCCACAAATAAAGATATATTTCCAGTGTTTCCCGTAGCACAACTGCCAGAAATGTCAAAGTGAAGCCACTTTATTGTTATTTTATGCGTGGCTGTCAGACCACACCTTTGAGTCAAGCTGGTTTTTTTGCCTCTTTTTACTATGATAATTTTCTTCTTTGTACTTTATGATAAAGCAATCATACACCTTTTTTTCTTTTAAATACAAAGTAATGCAGAAGGAGAAAAAAAGAACACAGCTAAAAGAACAATATTCTTACTTTAGCACATCATCACATCAAACATAGCAAAATTGTTATAAAATTAAATATCAGTGCATCACTCTTAAATTACTATGGGTCAATTGGTTGGTTTGGTATAGAAAGTTTCATTTACATTCAACATTTCTTTACCACTTTGTTTGGAATGATAAAATACTGACCGGTGATGAAGTGAATGATTTGAAAGGCAATATTTTCTACATCTTGGTAGATAGTGAAAATATTTTCACTATCATCCTAAGGAAACAGGATTGTCTCAGACATCCCATCCTATTTTCTGGAACAAGTAAATGATGCCATTTTCGAAAAGTAATCCATTCAAAATGACCATCAGACAGAGTTTGCGGCTAGTATTCAAAGTAACTGCAAAACAAAAGAAAGAGAGAATGTGGTAGGGTTCCCATTAGATTTCCATAACGATAAGAAACAAATTAGTATGGACAAATGTTATTTCTAGTGAATAAGATGGAAGACCTTGTTTTGGCTCAGAAGCTAAGCAGGGATGGACGTCTTTAATATTTGGATGCTAGATCACCAAGGCTATAAATCTGACAAGGATGTTAAAAAAGAAATTAGAAGAAGGTTTTGAAAGAGATTTCACTTTTGTAATGAATGAAGTGTTTTTTTTTGTTTTTTTTTATTAAATTTATACCCCGCCCTTCTCCAAACGGACCCAGGGCGGCGCACAGGGATGTTAAAACACATATAAAACATATAAAATTTTAAAAAACTTATTCTAATAGACCCTGCGCTAAAAACCGAATTTAAAAAACCCAAATTTAAAACTATCTAAGAGTCAGTAATGGGGGTTATGCTAGGCCGGCTAGATGGAATAGGTGTGTCTTCAGACACTTGCGGAAGAGGCGGAGGTCAGAGATGGTGCGGAGTTCAGGGGGTAGGTCGTTCCAAAGGGCAGGGCCCGCCACAGAGAAGGCTCTTCCCCTGGGTGTCGCCAGTCGGCATTGTCCAGCCGACGGCACCCTGAGGAGGCCCTCTCTGTGGGAGCGTATCGGTCTGAGGGATGTATGGGGCAGGAGGCGGTCTCGCATATAACTAGGCCCCGAGCCATGGAGCGCTTTAAAGATGGTCGTTAAAACCTTGAAGCGCACCCGAAAGACCACAGGGAGCCAGTGCAGCTCGCGCAGGATAGGTGTTATGTGGGAGTGTCTAGGCGCTCCCGTAATCACCCGCGCGGCTGCGTTCTGGACTAGCTGCAGCTTTCGGGTGCACCTCAAGGGGAGCCCCATGTAGAGAGCATTACAGTAGTCAAGTCGAGAGGTGACGAGTGCTTGAGTGACTGTACGTAAGGTACCCCGGTCCAGTAAGGGGCGCAATTGGCGCATCAGGCATACCTGATGGAATGCCCCCCTGGCCACGGCTGCCACATGATCTTCCATAAGATAATGGCTTTTGTAATGAAACAGCATTTGGGGAGAAACACAAAAACAGATTGCAAATTTAAATCCAGTAATTTAATTCATAAATGCTCCAAATTGAAGTTCTAGCCTGGTTTGAGTCTAAGTTTATAAGTAGGAGGCTGGGGCTTCATGTTTATTTTAGCAGGCTATTTTAGATAGCTTTTCCTTCTAATCACCTGTAATAGGGTTTTTTCATAAATGCTTCACAAAGGGAATAATTCCGTATACTTTGGAGGTGATAGTGAGACTTCTACATGCAGAGGAAGCAAATAGATAAAGGCCAACAGGCAAGGCAGCACATCTGTCACTGAAACTTGTACAATATGGTTAGCCTGTTGTGAGAAGGCAGTTTGTGACTCAGCAAGAAGTTAGATGAGGAAGCTGAATGCCTTGGAATCTATTACCACTACAGGATTGCTTATTAACCTCCCTTCTTCACCTGGAAAGCCATTATATTAATTTTTTTTTAATGTACAATTTGAAACATGCAATTACTACATAAATGAAAAGATAAAGGATATCAAATCTGAATTATATAGCTAGTTGACAAATTAATTGTAAAATCATAGGAGTATTGCATGTAATAAGCCTTTCCTTGCTGAGCACAATTGCTCCTTAATATCCACATTAGAAAAATGAGTAATTCAGTAATATTCAATTCTGGTATTCCTTTCAAATATAATTTAATATTAACTGTGATACTTATGCCCACGTCAGTATTATATTGGCATATGTTAAGTAGTTATTGCATTTTATTTTAAAAACTTGACATTTGGAAAGAGATCTTCTTATGCATTTGATAAAGACAAAATAGGAAATGAATTCAAAGTTACTGCACCAGAAGTGATGCTGTTCAGGTTACTTAAAAACTCACTATAGAGAATATAGTACTTAAGAACATATCTGAAATTGATTGATATTTCGTAGAAATATAAAAAAATAAACAATTCCAGGACAGAGAAGGCTACTGTATATAAATAATGCCACTCTTATTTATTTTTCCAAGACAAAATTGACAACAAAATCTAGATACAGAAACTATTTAAACATTTGTTATATATTTAAACTACTGTTTTAATCATGGTTTTTAACTAGAATCAAAGATTGTGTTTGGAATGTTTGCCGTGTTTTGCATACCGTACCAATTTCTATGTATCTAGGCTTTTAACAAAGAAATGAAATGCCTCTTTCAAGAATTTCAGTTCTCTAAATACAGTTTCCTTCCCTAAATCTTACTGCTGTATGTCTATCTGTTTCAAGTAGTGGAAACTCTGATGGAAAATTTACCCCTGAACAGCATGACTGTAATAGTGAAGTTAAATGAGAAAAATACCTCTAATTGCTTGAAAGTTTGACGTCAGCACAAACACTTTAATGAGCTTGAGGCACAAATGAGTGTAGTCATGCTCCCAAATAACTGCTGGAATCAGTAGAAGTTTTCCATAGCTGGATAACAGCAAGGCTTTCAGAATAAATATGAAATCTGCCTTGGTTTTCAGGACAGCAGCTTTTACTAACCATAGAGCAGTGAAGATGCCAGTCAAAAAAGCAGTTTGTTCTGGGTGGGAAATGGGTACAAGTAGAAAAAAATCATTTAGAGAAAGAGGTAATATCATAAAAAGTTCCTTAAGTTGCTATATAGTATTTTACTACATCTCAGACAAATGCGTTTTTAAATTTTATTTTGGATGGCATGAATTTGGTTTGACCTAATTTGGCCTAAGAGTTTGCAGTTTAGATATTGTAGTTTCAAGCCATTTAACATGTGAACAGTCCAACCCTAGCTAGTAAAGATTAACTCACCAATTTTAGATTGACAGAAGCTAGCTGAAAAGTCAGGACTGCCATATCCAGGTTGTAAAAATCTGACAGCCACTAGATGTCAACAATATGCAATAGCTTTCTATATCTCTTTCTTGCCATCTATTGATTTTTCCAGCCCAGATACAGTATCGCAAAGAAAAACAGGTTCTCTTGCTGTTACAGTAATTAATATATTTATTAATTTTGTTTATGATTGATATTCAAAATATCTCCTAGCAATATACAAAGAAATAAACATTAAATCTTCAAAGCAGCACCAATATATACATTGTTGTTGTTAGTTGCGAAGTCGTGTCTGAACCACCATGACCCCATGGACAACATTCCTCCAGGCCTTCCTGTCCTCTACCATCTTCTGGAGTCCATTCAAGCTCACACCAACTGTTTTGGTGACTCCATCCATCCACCTCATTTTCTGTCATCCCCGTCTTCATTTACATTTACACACACACACATACACACACACACGCATGTGCTATAAGAATTTTAGTGCACTTGAAGCAACTGTCAATGTTTAAATGCTGCCGTCTGAAAGAACAGAAACAATATTTGCCCACAGCAAATATTTGATCTTACCCAAAGACGCTATTCCAAACATTCGATAGAAATCCCATTCTTTGGCATATCTAATTAAATCATCAGGCTCAGGACTCTGACTTGAATCCTGTAACTGCAGCCACCTGAGATAAGCTTCGCAAAGCAAACAAAATATGCAAAGCTTTCCATGAATCTGTGGTAGGAAGGAATATTAATGTCAAATGCAAATACTGTACAATCAAAATATTGATTAGCATGGTCGGCTTATTACTTTTTACTAATACAATTAAGAAAGCCTATATAAGTCATTTGATCTCATCCACTGAAGAACAGCTAACCAAGCTATAAGTGAATCTGATACAGAATTCAGCTCAGAATGCGAACTAATCCAGACTTCAACTTAATTCATGGACTTGTACCAGATCCAAAATTTACATATACAGTCTACATTTCAATTTTATATAGTCGATATAAATCTACATTGAAGCCTATATTTCAGGGCATAAATATGATAGTATTAAATATCATATTGTGAAGTATTAATACATATTAGCAATCAGATAGAAAATGGAAGCAAGCACTAAATCGACTTCTAATAACTATAGTATAATCGATCAGGCAGCCCAGGCAGATAAAAAGAATTGAAAGAGTAGAAGCAACAATAATAGATGCTAGAAGAGTGGCTGATAGTTGTAGGTTAAAGGATCATTCAAGGCAGGAATCAGGAAGTTCCAGTCAAAACCATTTGCACACTAGACAACAGGTCCAAAAAAAGTTAGTTTTTTCATTAGCTTGAAGCAAGATTGACAGATCATATGGCAAATTAAGACAAGAAGTAGAAACAACAGAAACTTACATTTATTTTAGTATTGAACAAGATATGTCTGTACACTTGTGCTTTGCATAAGATAGCATTAATTAAGATGATGACAGGATCATATTCTATATATTTGTCCACTGGCTTCTGGCAGGAGTTCTAAAGGTAACAAAGCAAAAACAAAGTAATATTTGCAGTAACACCATAGAAAAGAAACACTTATTAAAAGAATTAAGAATTTTTAAAGTTCTATTATGAATCAAGGGTTATCTAGGATATTATCTTAAGTTTTATACTGTAGTTTTCACAAAGTAACATTTCTGTCACAACCACAAAAGAAGGTAATAATTTCATTTTTACCCAATATTAAGTTAGCAGATTTGATGAAATAATCAAAACAATTTAAACAGAGATAAGTAATAGTCACTTTTTTAGTACAATATAAACATATTTAAATAGCAGGTTGTGATTAGCGGAAAAAAGAAGATAAAAGGAAATATTTCAATGTTTTTTCTTACATGTACATTTTTCTTCTTTTGCTCTTGTTAAATCTCAGTTTTTGAATTCTCGCTCCAATCCTCACTCCAGTGTATAGTCAATGCACAGTATTAGTAATACTATTTTTATGATAAATAACATAGAGGTATAATAATAATAATAATAATTTTAATTTGTTGACCGCTCCCTCTCCCCATAGGGACTCGGAGCGGTGCACAGTATGTATTCTATTGTCTTCCACTTGTTACTTTGTTTTTCCTGATGCTTTTATTCAATTAATGAAAATCAAAATTATATTAAAAAAATTAGCCTCAGTACAGATTTAAATACTTCAGACACACAACAAATGTAAAAAGTTAAGATTGAAAATATGCATTCATTTGTGAAGAACTTTTTTTTTTTAAACCGATTCCACTATACACTATCAAAATATATACATGCATTTGAAATCTAGATAAAGCAAAACCTATGGTTTGTTTACAAGATAATCTATGGGATCATAAAAACATGATCCGCTCTTTCAACACAGGAAGTACAAATGCATTCCAGACCTATACCACCAGTCACAGATCATGGGGTGGGGGGTGGGGGGGTGTTGCATGCTGCAACAATGGAAGAGACAACTTTAACACCGAGGATTATTAGGAAATCCACAGCAAATCTGCTTCTGCCATGATATGTCTATTGCACAATTACATATTGTTTAACTGTTCTTGATATTTATCTTTAAAATAATACAGAACTAAAAAAGATAAGGATTTTAAAAAGGACAAATCACCTTTTGGTGGCTGAAGGTTATATTTTAATATTTAGGGGAACTTTAATGCATGCAGAGATTAGGGTGATTATGCAAAATAGATATAGCTAAGCAGCAAAGGTAACATGCTTGTAGTTTTAGAATGTTGTTATATTTGCTGGAATTATATCATTACATATTTACTTAATTTTTTTTAATATAGTACTAACATATGTTTTATTCAACATATGAAACTGTGTTCACCAACTTCCAGAATAAACACACAGAGCCACTTCTAATCCATAGAATATATTTGATCAACTGAAAGTGAATATTAACTGCTATGTTTGATTTCATTCTTGCTGTAAAACTTCTTTGATAAAATAAAACACAGTGGAGATTACAACCAAGAACCTCCATTTTAGTTTTTACATAAGAAAAATCTGTTTTATTAGGTTTGAAATAATAAACCTGCTACAGAAGGTTGACATTGGAAAGATACAACTGTAGTTAAATCCTCTTATTTTCATTTTTCATACTGCACAGCTATGGTATCCAGCTCTTCTATTAGATATACTAGCTGTCTGTTGATATTATTGTGGAAATTACAACTGGTTTTTTGGAGGGGGGGGGGGCGGCTTTTCTGTTTCATGAGGGGGTATTTTTATTTTGCTCCGAAAACCTATTTCAAAAAATAAAGGAGGCTGAAGGATACTGGCTGTGCTACATTGAACTATATAGTCAGAGGAAGAAAATAGCACAAGTAGGAAAGAAAAACCCTTTGCCAGGGAATCTCCAATACCTTTGCTCAATTATGGGCCTTTCCGTCCCTTGAATTTCCATTCCATGTGACATGACCCATGACAGGCGTCCTTACTCTTTTGGGGCCTTTGGGCACATGTGGATTTCTAAGAGGACCATGTGGCAGCCGTGGCCAGGGGGGCGTTCCATCAGGTACGCCTGATGCGCCAATTGCGCCCCTTACTGGACCAGGGTGCCTTACGCACAGTCACCCAAGCACTCGTCACCTCTCGACTCGACTACTGTAATGCTCTCTACATGGGGCTTCCCTTGAGGTGCACCCGAAAGCTGCAGCTAGTCCAGAATGCAGCTGCGCGGGTGATTACGGGAGCGCCTAGACACTCCCACATAACACCAATCCTGCGCGAGCTGCACTGGCTTCCTGTGGTCTTTCGGGTGCGCTTCAAGGTTCTGACGACCATCTTTAAAGCGCTCCATGGCTCGGGGCCTAGTTATATGCGAGACCGCCTCCTGCCCCATACATCCCTCAGACCGATACGCTCCCACAGAGAGGGCCTCCTCAGGGTGCCGTCGGCTGGACAATGTCGACTGGCGACACCCAGGGGAAGAGCCTTCTCTGTGGCAGGACCAGCCCTTTGGAACGACTTACCCCCTGAACTTCGCACCATCTCCGACCTCCGCCTCTTCCGCAAGTGTCTGAAGACACATCTGTTCCATCTAGCCGGCCTAGCGTAACCTCCACCACTGACTTTTAGATAGTTTTAAATTTAGGGATTTTTAATTCGGTTTTTAGCGCAGGATTTTATTGGAATAAGTTTTTAAAAATTTTATATGTTTTTTGTATGTATTTTAATATTCCCGTGCGCCGCCCTGGGTCCGCTTGGAGAAGGGCAGGGTATAAATATAATAATAATTTTTAAAAAAAAGAACATGTCACGCTCTCTCCTCATGACACCTTATTTTCAGTCAACTAATTTGTCTCTTCCTTTTTTATGTACTCTATTTTCTCTTTAACAGTTTTGTGCCCAAAAATGAATATAATACTTGAGCTACATCGAACCAATGCTGAATACCGTACAGTGGAATGATAGTTTCTAAGATCTGGAAACCACACTTCTGTCAATTTGCTTACATTATATTTGCCCATTTATTATGCTGACTGCTGACTCATGTTCTAGTTGTAATCAATTCCAGGATAAGTTTCATATATACTACCCTGTTTCCCTGAAAATAAGACCTCCATGGATAATAAGGTCAATTGGGCTTATGAATGCATGTTCTAAAATAAGCCCTCCCTCGAAAATAAGCCCTCCATGAAAATATTGCAACACAGCAGCAACCATGAGGTTACCATGCTTGCCGCTTCCTGCACCTCAAAAATAATAAGACCTCCCCAAAAATAAGGCCAAGTGCTTATTTCGGGGCTCAAAAGAAATAAGCGGGGAAACATTACTACTTCACATATACATCAATGTTTAAGTTTGAGAATCATTTTGAATTTTCGATGTTACTGATGCTACAATGTTATGATCTCAAACCTGATCTGTTCTCCAGCTACAACTCCTAAGCTCCTAAACAGAACCCAATCAAACAACTAAATCAAAAACATTCTACTAATTCACATTTATTGAGGTATGTGATCCAAAACTTGTGTGTGCCAAGAGTATATGAACTTTAGCTTTCAGTAGTTGATGTGCCCTTCTTCGGCACCAATAACTGCATCAAAATATTTCCAATAACTGTTGATCAATCTTGCACATCAGCTTGGAAAAGGCTTAGCCCATTTCTATTTACAGTTACAAGAGATATTGCTGGGATTCCTCTCATGAACTTCTATTTCAGGTGCTTTCACATTTCTTTAGGGTCAAGGATTAAGATTTTACTTGGCCATTCAAAAACATTAATTTTCTTCTGCTTTAACCATTTTCGGTTGTACAGCTTGTATGTTTTAGGTCAATGTGTTGCTGCAAGACCCATGTTCCCTTGAGCTTCAGTTCATCGACAGATACCCTGATATTTTCCTCTAGAATTTGCTGATATAACTAAAAAGCTGTCCTAGGCGAGGTGCCACTGCCACCCTCATGCTTCAGATAGGATCCTGGAATATAGTGTTTGTCTTTTTACCAAACATAATACTTTTCATTCAAACCAAAAACTTATATTTTGGTCTCAGAAATTTAGCCTCTTGGCTTGTCCACATAGTCTTTCACAACATGTAGATGGGCAGCAACAAAGGTGAGTTGCTGCAGGTTTGGCCCGGATCGGGCGAACCGGTAATAGCGGCAGTGGGAGGCTTCTCCCACCCACCTGGACACTTCTGCGCATCCACGAGCAAACTGGTAGTAAAAATAATAGAAACCCACCATTGGGCAGCAACATTCTTTTTGGAGAGTAGTGCCTTTCTCCTTGCAACTCTGCCATGGACATCATCGTTATTCAGTGTTTTCCAGATGGTTGTGCCAGGAAAGTTGACAACAGCCAATTCAAGAGAGCCTTTGGAACTTTAGATATTATCCTGGTGGTTTTTTTTTAGAGTTCCTGGAGTATTATGTGACTTGCTTTTGGTGTGATCTTGGTTGGTCAACCAAGCCTAGAAAGGGTAAACATGAGGTTGAATTGCCTCCATTTGTACAAGATCTGACTGACTAAACACTTTGAGAATAAGTCTGTTATCTTTTCCAGCCTGCTGAGCATCAACAACTGCTTTTCAAAAGTTCTCAGAAATCTCATTTTGTTCAAGGACACATATCACATAACGAGAAATGTAAAGATCAGATTTTGATAGCAAATATCCAGAATTCGGTTATTTAAATAAGGCACAATTTGCCACACTCAATAAATAAATAAACAAATATATTTTCAACGCTTTCATTTAATTCATTTAATTCTAGGAATTGTGTGGAGAACAGATGTTTTAGAATATTCAGCATTTGAGCAGAAATATTGGAAATTCAAAAGGATTCACAAACTTTTGAGCACTACTGTATTGTTACCAAGCAGGTTTCCCCCATCATATCTGTTCATTCAATTTTACTGAAACATATATTTGCATTTAAATTCAATTAAACACTAAAGACAGCTATAAAAACGTTTTTAAAAACATCTGTAGTCATAAAAAAGCCATCTAAATCTGAAGTCACTAAATAATGCTGGAGTAGTTTGGACTAGAAATAAAGTGATTAAATGGAGAAAATCAGATAGGAGTTTGATGAGCATGACAACAATACCGGAGAGATGAAACATGGAAATGTTTAATCAAATATTGTGCGAAATCTATTAAGTAACTTATTGTTTTAACAATATGTTAAATGATATACAAAGTTTTCAAAAGAAGAAATCCACACAGCACATTTGGAAAATAATAACTCATATCTTAGGCTCAGTGCACTGTCTACCATTACAGCTTCACATCCCATAACACATCTTACCAATACATAACAGGACATCTAGGTTAAACAAGAGAATGTTGAATATCCCCCTACATGTTTTCAGAGATGCAAACACTAGTCTTAATTTAGGATGAGGAATCATCTGAACAAACAACATGCAAATTTAGGATTGGATCTCTATAATAAGCCAAGGTTTCCCAAACTGTGAGATGTACCTCTTTTGGGGCAGGTACAGAGTCCAGGAGAGGTATGAAGAATCTTTTAGTTACACTGTTAAAATAATTCCAACTTTTGTACAATTGCATTGTATTATTGTCATTGTTTGTGTTCATTTTGGTATTTGGATTTTTAGGAGATGTGTGTACACTAAGATTACATTAAAAAGAGGTGTGTTGGCAAAAAAAAAAAAGAGGAACCCCTGTTTAAAAGCTTTCACCTATCTTCAGGCTGTAAAGAACTCCATGTTGAAGAGAAATAAAACTTCACTATGAATAAAATTATAATTAGCGGTAAATCTAAAGGTAAAATCAGAATTCAGATGCACTTCTCGTCAAACGTCAAAGGTTACGCTACGAATTTGAAGATCCTCTTGGATCCGTGGACTGGTACTGAGTAACTTATAACAGGGGTCTCCAAACTTGGCAACTTTAAGCCAGGCGGACTTCAACTCCCAGAATTCCCCAGCCAGCAAAGCTAGCTGGGAAATTCTGGGAGTTGAAGTCCTCCAGCCTTAAAGTTGCTAAGAGACCCCTGAACTACAATAATATCAATGCCAGGTGGATCTATCAATTCGAAATTCCTACTTCTTCACATAACTCACGCAGATAGAGATCCGCAACACACCACGTTGATAATCCTTGTACAGCTCAGTCGCTTTTGTACTGCATTCAATACACCGGTAACACGCGGACTCCTCCATTTTCCCAGAGGAAAACAAACCCAGGGGGAAAAAACCCTCTTGCGAAAGGTGCTGGATTTCGTTGGTTTCCGGATTCCTCTGGCAGAGCCGAAAACCTTGCGGAGCATCTCGGTATTCGTAGTTTTGCTCTCGGCACGCGGTGCAGTAGAATTCCGGACACAGAACTACAATTCCCAGAAAGCAAGTCGCCCGCCCGCTAGTTGCCGGGATTCCGAGAGAGGGAAACGCGAAAAAGGTAGGTTAATCTGCGCAGGCGTGGTTGGAAGATGGCACCTGCTTGCGGCATTCGGGGCTCGTGGCCGAGCGTTGCAGTGGCGCTGAAGTTCTTTTGGACGCTAGTGGCGGTTATCCGGCCGTTGCTGGTTCTGGCTGAACAGTACCCCTCGTTGTCTCTGCGCCATCAGCAAGGGAGCAGTTGCTGCCCGGGGTTTTGGGAGGCTGATTGGGATGGGGAGCAGCAATACGCGGCAATTGCGGGAGACGGTGGTGAGTAACGAGGAGAAGGAAGGAGCCGGAGGGACCGAGCAGCTTCTGGTGGGAGAGTCCTAGGATGGCCTGGGCCGGTTTCGGCTGCAAGAACGGCGAGTCCATGGCGGAGTGCCTCGTTTCACCCAAAGATTCAGCAGTCAGGAAGTGACTCCAGTGTTTTTCAAACGTGGTGATTTTAAGGTGTGTGCACTTCAACTCCCAGAATTCTCTTGCTGGCTGGGAGCAATCCTGGAAGTTGACGTCTACACCTCTTAAAATGGCCAAGTTTGAAAAACTGGCTGCTGCATGATGTGCGAAGAGGGGCTGGAATCCAACAGGAGCTTGGCGACAGCTGAACAGTTCTTCATTTCAGCCCCTAGTTCTTCTAAGGCAGGGGTCAGCAACTCCCATGTGGCTCTTTCACCTTCTGCTGCGTCTCCCTGTCGCCAGTCAGCACCACAATTTTGAGAGGAGCTTCTGGTTTGGGGGTTGGTAAGCGGGGCGTGCCAGGAGGAGACTATGGAAAGGGTTTTCCAGTCAGATCCACAATTGATAGGGCTTTCAATTAGGACAGGTAGAGGAAAAAGGATACTGTGCTAGGAGCAGACTCTAGGGTGCGGAAACCGGACTTCTGGTCGGCTCCAGAATTGAATAGGGGTGTGTGTGTCTTCCGGTTAGGACCGACCCCTGTTCTAGGGGCTGAAATGCCATCTTGTCTAGTAAAGGAATTGCACCTTTGTAAGGATGAGATAAGGGATGCAGTGGCTCAGTGGCTAAGACACTGAGCGTGTTGATCAGAAATGTTGGCAATTTGGTGGTTTGAATCCCTAGCGCCGCATAACGGAGTGAACTCCCGTTACTTGTCCCAGCTTCTGCCAACCTAGCAGTTCAAAAGCATGTAAGAAATGCAAGTAGAAAAATAGGAACCAGCTTTGGTGGGAAGGTAACAGGGTTCCATGTGCCTTCGGCGTTTAGTCATGCTGGCCACATGACCACCGAGATGTCTTCAGACAGTGCTGGCTCTTTGGCTTTGAAATGGAGATGAGCACCACCCCCTAGAGTTGGGAACGCCTAGCACATATGTGCAAGGGGAACCTTTACCTTAAGGATGAGATTGCCAGTTGCAGGACATTGGAAGATAAATGGGGGGGTTGCACTTGTGACAATAACCTTAGGCAAGTAAGTTAATGGATTTTGCTATTTGGTCACTTGTGTGTCAGGGGTTTTGGTTAGGCATGATGAAGACAGGATGGTTAGTTCAATTTGGTTTGACTTTCACCCTTCTTGGATTTGGGAGAGTAAATAGAGAAGATTGGCTGTTGCATCTATAAGAAGTCAGAAATACCTTTTTTGAAGGAAGTAGTGGTAGTAACTTCTTCAAAAGAGATGATTAGGCTACTATGATGAAACCTTACCTGAATTGGGAAGATTAAAAACAATTTTATTTATTTATTTATTTTATTACATTTATATCCCGCCCTTCTCCGCAAAGGACCCAGGGCGGCGCACAGGAAATTTAAAAAACATACAAAAATAGAACATAAATAATTTAAAATATATATTAAATCCCAAACCTGTGCTAAAACCAATTATTAATTAAAACCCAATTTAAAACTTTTCTACAATCCTTCTACAATCTACAATTGTAGGCTGGATACTAATACCACATCTTGTAGTGCTATACTTGAATTGATCATTTCAAGACTGATTTTCTTTATCTTGGCTCCAGGCCTGGCTTGGCATATATCACCTTAAATGCCCTCTCTTGATAAAGTGAGGTTGGGAATTCAGTTCTGTTAGTTGTTTGAGATCCCTCAATATATTTTCATATCGGTGATGACCACCTTTCTGGATCAATTCAAAATACTATGTTTGACCTAAAACTGCTTAATAGCTCTGATTAGATTATCTGAAGGATAATGAATATTTTCGTTTGTTTGTTTATTTACTAGGTTCCTACCATTCTTCCCTAGACCTTTCTCTAGCTACTCTAGACCAGTGGTCGGCAAACCGCGGCTCGCGAGCCACGAGCAGCTCTTTGGCCCCTCGGGTGCGGCTCTTCCTCTCTCCCTCCCCCCCCGCGAGCGAATGGGCGGGGGGGAGAGCCCGGGGCTGCGGCTTTGCCGGAGCCGTCCAGGCTCTGCGCACCCGCCTCCCTGGGGGGAGACCTCCCAGCGCAGGTGAGCCACGCTTGGCCCTGCAGGGGGGACACGAGGCTTAGGGCCAGAGCACACGAGCACGGCCACCCCACCAAGAGGAGCGGTTGTCTCCTTTGCCTCCGAAGGCAACGGGGGGCGACAGGTGCTGCTGCGGGTGCGAGTGGAAGGCGCTGGACACGGTGTCTCCAAAATGGCCATTATCTTCCTCCCTGGGCTCTGTCTCCCGGGCAGACAGAGCGAGAGCCCAGGACCAAGCCCATCAGCCACAGCCACCACTTCCAAGAGCAGGCTACTCAGCTCACCCCCAGCGCTGTCTGGGAGACAGAGAAGAGCCCCGGCCTGACGCCTTCCCTGCGGCTGTCTCCCCCTGTAACGAGCGAGGGAGCGAACGGGCGGGGGGGAAGCCCGGGGCTGCACCGGAGCCATCCGGGCGCCGCGCACTCAGGGAGGCGGGTGCGGGGCGCCAGGACGGCTCCGGCACAGCCACAGCCCGGGGCGCTCCGCCCGCCCGTTCGCTTGCTACAGGGGGAGGCAGCCGGAGCCCCAGCAGCTGACATGCCGGGCCCTCCGCTGCCTCCGGGTGGGGGGGAAGGAAGAGCCGCACCCGAGGGGCCAAAGAGAAACGTGGCCGGCTGTCCTGCCCGATGCGCTGGGACGGCGGGAGCTGCACGTCGCAGGGCTCGGCAGCAGCAGCCGCCTGCAGAGGCTGCCGCGCCGTGCTTTCCGGGGCTGGTCGCCACGTGAGGCTGGGACGGAGGTGGGCGTGCGGCGCCCGGACAACCTCCGCGGTGCTTGGATGGCCGCGGCCTTGGGTGCTCCCCCCGCCTGCTCGCTGAGGGAGGAGGCAGCGGTGGTCTCTCCGGCCGGCGTGCCGGGCTTTCCACTGCTTCCGAGGGGGGGGGAAAGGGAGGGAGAGACTTACATACAGAGAGAGAAAGAGGGGGAGGGAGGGAGAGAGGGAATCAGAGAGAGAGAGAGAGAGAGACACGCACACACACACAGAATGACAGATGGGTGGAGGGAGGAGTGAGAGACAGATAAAGAGAGAGATAGACAGAGAGAGACAAAAAGAAAAAGAGAGAAAGAAAAATAGAAAGAAAAAGAAAGTGGGAGAGAGTTAAAGAAAGCAAGAAAGAAAGAAGAAAGAAAGAAAAAAGAAAGAAAGAGAAAGAAAGAAAGAAAGAAAGAAAGAAAGAAAGAATTTTGGTTGCTAAGCAGGACCGTCGTTAAGTGAGTTTCACCACATTTTCCAAGTTGGCCACGCCCACCCGGTCACATGACCGCTGAGCCACTCCCACAAAACAGGCCACACCTTTTGGCTCAAAAGAAATTTAAATTGTGGTACTGTTGATATTTGGCTCTCTTGACTAATAAGTTTGCCCACCACTGCTCTAGACCAGTGAGATATGAGAAATTCTGAAGTGGTTGAGAAAGAAATGGGAGGAACTCTAGATATAACATTCAACAAATGGGAGAAGAACTTGTTAGTAGCTTATTTCATAAATGGCAGCTCAGTCCAGATTGCAAAAGACTAAGGAGAAGAGTTGTAAAATATTTAAAATAATTGATCTTATTATTGCCTGTACACCGCCCTGAGTCCCGCAAAGGAGAAGGGCGGTCTAAAAATTTAATAAATCCTAAAATCCTAAAGAGACTACACCTCAATGAATTCATTAATATTAAAGGGCTGGAGATTGAAGCCTATGTGAATTAGATTGGTGGTAGTGGCATATTATTCTTTTATAAATGTTAATAGAAGAACCAGAAATAAGGTGTTTTTTTTTAAATGTATACCATTCTGCATGAATGTGATCAGAAGGAAAATGTATTCTGTTAGGTGTGATGAACGAATGAGGGAGAACAGGAAAATGTGATCAGGCCATTCTGTGACCCTAGAATAAGTTAAAATAATGAGTGAGAATCACTTAGAAAAACTTTGTTCTGGACATTGTATGTGATTTAAGCATATGTTTATTCATAAGCATACATGGTAAAATACTGGATATATAGTATAATTGATTATGATGAAAGAGATACCATATTTTTGGACTATAAGACGCAGTCCCCCTCGCACCCCCCAAAAGTGGGTGGAAATGTCTGTGTGTCTTATAAAATGAACATGGGTTTGTTCCCCCCCCCCCCCCCAATCCTCTGTGTGTCCTGTTTTTGGCCTCCCCAGTGTCCAGAAGCACTCTGCCTCCAGAGGCCTCCGCGGGTCCTGTTTTTGTCCTCCCCGCCATCCAGAAGCACCCTGCAGGCCAAAAGCGGGCCTGTTTTTGGCCTGCAAGTGCTTCTGAATGCCCGGGAGGACATAAATGGCACATGCTGAGGCAAAAAACTATTTTTCCCCTTGTTTTCCTCCTCTAAACCTAAGTACATCTTATGGGCCGGTACGTCTTATATGGTCTGAAAAATATGGTAATTTATGAGTGACACAATGCTAGGTTCTGAATATGGGAGAGAGCATTTTTTATAGTGTCAAGAGTGAATCTTTGGAAGAAAAGGAAAATAATGAAAAAAACAAGAATAAAAGTGGAACAACTGCAGGAAAAGAAAGTGGGGTCTTTATGAAAAAGTATTGCTAGATTACTCTTCCCAAAAGACTGAAATGGACTTAAAGAGAATGTGGAAGTTGAAGCAGCAAACAGAGTTATGGTTAAGGGCAGCTGCAGAAGTGTGTGCAATTTTAATGTAATTGAATTTATGAAAAACGATAATTGGAAGTATAAAGTGGAGATTGCTATGAAAGGAAAACATTAATGTAATTTTAAAAAAGGTAAAGGTTTCCCCATCTCAGTCACGTTCCTAGCTGAGGGAGCCAGCGTTGTGTGAAGATGCTTCTGTGGTCATGTAGTTAGCATGACTATATATATTGAGGCACACAAATGCTATTACGTTCCCAACAAATTGGTATCTTTTATTATGCATTTGGATGCTTTTGAACTGCAAGGTTGGCAGGAGCTGGGACAAGAATGGGAGCTCACCCTGTTGCACAGTGTTTGGGTATCGAACTGCCAACCTTCTGACCAGCGTCTTAATCACTAGGCCACCATGGTCCCTCATATAAGATTAGATTGCTGCAAAAATTAGGATGAAAAAAATATTTTGAATAATGTATATGAAAGAGTTGCAAAGAACCTGGTCAATTATAATTAAAAGAAACAGAGAAAATCCATATCATGATGGAACTAAATATGCTGAAGTATGTTAAGACTAAATAAGGAATGAATAACATTAAAAATAAACATGAGGAATGATTTGGAATAAAAGTGAATTGAATGAAATGAATATTTTAAAGCTCTGTGAGGGTGATAGTAAATTAATTCTTTCATGAAGCCAATCTACTGTGATAAACTTTCAAGTGTCTAAATAGCACAACTCTCTTTATTTAACTTGTCCTTAATGTTGTAAGGTGAATGTAGCAATTAACTGTTACAACATTTACATTTTAGACTCATCAACTTTGCATTTTCATGATTCAGACTGTGAACTACAAGGGTCTTCATCTTGTGAACCTCTGCTTTCTTGCACAACAGAAAAACTTTTGGTAAGTTTATTCATTGTATTCAGGATAAAGAATTCTGAAAACAATTTGCAGTATAATTTCAGTGGAATTGTTCCATACCTTTTGCTTGAAGTTGTTAATTTAATGCATAAAACTTTTTTTTCCAGAGCCAAGCAAAAATACTTGCCAAAGGGAAAAAAATTCCATTTCCTACAGATGATGAGTACACAAATGAAGAATTAGGTAAGAGGCAGTATGAGTATTTTCTAAATTAGTTTCATTTGTAAGTGAACTGAGCAACAAGGGACAAGGAACACACCCCATCGATCAGGGTTCACCAAACTTTCAGACCTCAGGGACCACTAAATTCATAATTTTAAATCCCACAGACCACTAATATGATCTGCCTAATGACTGGCTGGATGGACATGGCAAAGTGATCATGTGACTGGGTGGCATGGCCAACTCGATGTCACTCACGTTGAGGGGCCGCCCGGGCTCCTTAGGGCCCAACAGGAAGCAGTTGCTGGAGCTAAGCAGCCACCACAAAAAAGAGTTGACACATCAGCTGGCTGAGTTCAAATTGGATCTGACTGAGAAGGAGGCTCAGCAGAAGCACCTCCTCAGGAGGAAGGCTTTCCAAGTAGAGGGAAGACCTGCAGGAGTGCAAGGCCAGGTGCCAATGCCTGGAGGCGCAGCAGGTTGAAATGGTCAGCCAGTTTCAGGCCATGATGCAGTCCTACTGGAACAGGACCCAGTGGCACTTCCCTCCAGCCTTCACCCAAATCCCCACCCCAAGTCAGAATTTCTGCCTCCCTCCGACCCGCACAAAAAGACCCTGAGGGAGACCCTGAGGGAGGAAACTGCAGCAACACAAACATTCATTGCACATATCCAGCCGAGGGGCCGTAGTTTGAGGACCCCTGATTTTAGTGCAAATAATTTTTCTGCAGACCACCAACATTTTCTCACCAACCACCAGTTGATGACCGCTGCTATAGATCACTATGTCTAAAGGTGTGATTTATTTGTTAAAGAGTAGCATCAGCTAAAGCTAGTAGTGAAATCCTTCTCTCTGTCCATTTCTAGAGGTGTTCATTGGGCAAAAGTTCAGTATGAAATACTGATTTCAAACTTATTTTGTCTGTTTGGCTAAAACAACAGAGTTTTGAGGATAAAGACTAGAAGAACAATCTTATATCCTGCTGAATTTAATCACATTTATCTAACAATGTTGTATCCACATGGATGCCAAGGGCCAGTAGTAGGTGCACTGCATGAAATAAGACTAATTGGGGCCGATATTATTTCATATAAATCTCATAAGCTGCTTCTTCCCTCATCATAATGATGTTCCCATAACTTAGATGAGGCCATGTTCCAAATAGTTTTTAATCTCTTGTCTGTAAAAAAAACAATTTTATCCATATTCTGCTTTGTGTAAAGGGTGTGACCCTCATATGGAATTATCTAAATGATAGATAGCTCTCTTGGAGATGAAATAGTCCAATGGTTTAATTCAGAGGAAGGAAGTGCATACTTTTTAACATTCTGTAACTTTAGGGCACACTCAGACCCAACTATCTCAGAAGGAAGCAAATATTTGATGTGTATCTTGATCTCACAGCTAAGCTCCAACCTTTTGTAATAAAGGCAGTAGTACCAAAGCAGCATTATTGGAATACTATGCTATCTCTCTGAAGGCCAATTCATCACATTCTACTTAAATTTTAAAGGTGCAGAAAAGATAATATAACATTGTGCCTAAAAAGAAAAAAAGCCTTCCCTATTCTGGCATATTATAACAAATTGTTTCTGTAATGCATTACACAACTGCATTGTGCAGGTAGTCCTTGACTTAACAGTTCATTTAGTGACCATTCAAGGTTACAACAGCCATGAAAAATGTGACTTATGACCATTTTTCATAGTTACGACTTTTGCAGCATCCCCATGATCATATGATCAAAATTCAGGTTCTTGGCAACTAGCTCATATTTATGACCTTTGCTGTGTTCCAGGGTCATGTGATCATCTTTTGCACCATTCTGACTAGCAAAGTGAATGGGGAAACCAAATTCACTTAATGGCCAGGTTACTAACTTACCAACTGTAGTGATTCAATTGACAAGAAATCTGTGGCAAGAAAAGTCACAGTAAAAAGTAAAATGGGGCAAAACTCATTTAACAAGTGTCTCACTTAACAGTAGTTAGAATGCAGTACTGCAGGTTAACTCACTGCTCACTCCAGGAGTTTGAATCTGACAGGCTCAAGGTTGACTCGGCCTTCCATTCTTCCGAGGTTGGTAAAATGAGGACCCAGTTGTTGGGGACAATATGCTGACTGTAAACTTCTTAGGGCTATAAAGCACTATGAAGCGGTGTAAAAGTCTAAGTGCTATTGCTATCCATACTCTAACATCTATACATGGATATATCTTTATTCTCAGTCCCTCACTGATCCCCTGTCCCCCAGATAAATGCAAGGAAGTTAAAAAAAAAAATCTCATTAACCAGCTTAATGTGGTAAGGCCTCTGAGAGTGACTCTATCCCCCCTGAGCGAATTAAATCCAATACAATTGGTGGGCCCTGTATTGTCCTTTCTTTTCATAAGTACACTAAGATCCCGGAGAGATCGGGGAGCTATAATTGTTCCTTTATATAAAAAGGATGAGAAAAATAACCCAGCTAATTATAGGTCAGTTAGTTTATTGAACATCAATAGTGAACTATATGCCTGGTACCTATTCACCAAGCTTCAAACCTGGGTAACAGATGAGGAAATTATCAACCCTGAGCAAGCAGGATGATCTGCTATAGACCTTTGCCTAGTGCTTCAACATCAGGCAGAGAAATATACAAACCACTCTGACTTCAATCTATTTTTTTTTTTAATTTATATCCCGCCCTTCTCCACCGAGGACCCAGGGCGGCGCACAGGAATTTAAAAAACATATAAACAATAAATACATAATTTAAAAATATATTAAATTAATCTAATCCTATGCTAAAACCAATTTTAAAAATCCCAATTTAAAACTCACTAAAAAAGTCCCCATGGGAGGTTAGGCTAGGCCGGCTTGTTGGAAAAGATGTGTCTTTAGACACTGGCGGAAGAGGCGGAGGTCGGTGATGGTGCGCAGTTCAGGGGGTAAGTCGTTCCAAAGGGCTGGGCCCGCCACAGAGAAGGCTCTTCCCCTGGGTGTCGCCAGACGGCATTGCCCGGCCGACGGCACCCTGAGAAGGCCCTCTCTGTGGGAGCGGATCGGCCGAAGAGATGTATAGGGCAGAAGGCGGTCTCGCCATCTATATGCAGCCCTCATTGACGTCAGGACAGTATTTGATAATATTTCAAGGATTAGACTCTAGGACATTTTGAGCAGATGCTTTATAAACAAAAGACTCTTACTTCTTATTTATAAGATATATAATACAACTGGCCTTCAAGAAAGATGTGACTGAGAAGGGGGTCTTTCTGATTCTATTCAGCTTGTCAATAAGGATGTAAACCTTTTAGAAAGTTGATATCCATGGACTTAAATTAGCTGATAAACATCTCCCAATTCTACTTTATGCTGAAGATGCATTTCTTTCATTGCCTTTTGTAGGCATGAAGCAGGCATTAAGAACCCTGGCATTTTACTGTAATGGGGAACAACTATGATAAATCTAAGGGTTTAGTTTTTTCCAACAAAAAGACAGAGGCATAAGTGAACAATCAATTCTCATGAACTAGCGCAAGTTAGATGTTTTAAATATTTGGGCATAATATTTCAGTTCAGGCTTAAATGTTCAAGTAAATTATGCCATTTCTGCAGACCAGAAGATTGTACCAATAATAAGAAAATTTTATAGACAATAGGAGCAAAATTACATTTCAATATCAATCAAACAGTTTATGACTAAATAGTTGCAGAAATATTATATAGGATACAACTTAGCACTCTTATAAACCTGTATGAAACTAATCAATTTCCTTAGGACTTTGGTCAGTACCCCAACATGCACTCCTAATGCACTCTTGAGGCTTGAAATGAAGATGCTAAGCATTAAGGCTCAGGCCTAGATCAGGATTCTAATCTCAGGATCAGAATCATGTTTGACCCTACAACCTTGTTGCCTTTGCTGTGCATCTTATATTCCGAAAAATACAGTATATACAGAGATCTTGTTCCTATGGATCCAGGAATGTAGAAATGCTTGCTCCTCTCCTCATACAGTGTCCCTTTTATGATGCCCCAAAATATGCTTTGTATTACCCATTTGTTTATAAATTATAAATTTGAGGGACATACTGATAATTTGTATGGTGTTTTTTTTAAACATTTAAAGGGATGCTAACTACACTTACACACCAGGTGACCAAACATCTTCATCAAGTCATAGAATTACACAATTTTTAAAATGGGATATATTTCATCATAATCTTATTGAATTCCTTCCTCCCCGCCCCAATAATGTATTGCTGTACCAATTTTTTTCTCTTTTCCTACTTTAAAAGCAGGCCAAAGAGAAAATAAAAGTGATTTGATTTGATTTATATAAATATTATCTGTCTATATCCCCTTCATGTTGATTGAGAGGGTTCCAAACATTTTGAAGCAAAGAGCAGTAGAATCAAACAAGAAAGAGTAAAAATCATTTTTTTCTCTTGCCCCATTTTATCAGCAGGAACTACTTTTATAGGAAGCTATATTATGCTGAGGCAGATCATTATTGTGTGTGGTTCATTAATGGACAGCAAGTCTTATGCAAGCAACATATTAATATTGTACTTATAAGATAGCATATTTAGACATCTGTACCCTGTTTCCCTGAAAATAAGACCTCCCCAGATAATAAGCCCAATCGGACTTTTGAGAGCATAAGCTAAAATAAGTCCTCCCCCGAAAATAAGCCCTCCCTGAAAATATTAGAACACAGCAGCAGCCATGAGGTGACCACACTTGCCGCCGCCTCCTGCACCTCAAAAGTAATAAGACCTCCCTGAAAATAAGGCTTATTTCAGGCGTCAAAAGAAAATAAAACAGGGTCTCATTTTTCCAAAAAATACAGTATATACAGTTCCTATGGGTCCAGGAATGTAGAAACGCTTGCTCCTCTCCTCATACAGGGTCTTACGAGGAGGGAAGCATGGTATTACTTTGATTAGTGTATTTATTGATAATTGTACAGTGGACTTTGAACACAAAATTGGGTCATCTCAATATTAGCTTTTCAAGATTTACAGTTTAGTTGCTTATGGGATTTTCAGCATTCCTTATATATATATGACAAATGTGTAATTTACAGAAGCTTGATTTAATACTTAAAACATTATTTTGACAGCTATTGCTTATGTATTGATTGGCAATGGCCTATATGAGGAAGCAATACACCACTTTTCAACAATGCTTCAGGTAACCTTTTTACATTTTTATTCAACTTTAGTAAGAGTTTCTCCAAAAAGACTTCTTCCTTGGAGAAGAGTAACAAAGGTTAATGTAAACTTAATATGTAAAACATATGCTTTTATGGTTGAATTAGCATTTAAAATGTAATGCATTCTCATATTTGGGCAAAAGAAATTGTGTGCTAGAACTGCTTGTATTCAGCCAAGGAAAATGTGGCTCAAAGAAAATTATAGAAAATAATTTTTATGGGTGAAATCCAGTGACATCTTTCTAATGAAAACAGTTTTTACTTGTAAAGTTGAAATATCTATTTACACCTAATAGTCTACAGTAGAGTTTAATTATTTATTTAGAGTTTAGGAGACAATGAAGGAAAGTCTTTTTGTTTAAATAAGTGTCATTGAAAATGTCATATACGAATATACAGTTGCTTTTGACATTAGGAGTACACCACTATTTAGAATATCAAGGGTGGCATGCGTTGGTAAGTGGTGGTTTGGTATATGTACATCCAGGAATAGATACTTAAATCCTTTTAAGCTGTATCTATAATAATTTATTACTGTCTTATTATATGGTATTGTTATATTAATAGCACAGGAAAGTTATGAAAATAAAAAAATGTTATGAAAGCCTTTAAAATTAAAACTTAATTTTAACAACATGAGCAAAAGTTGCAAGTAGTTCTGGGCTCATCTGTGTGAACCAGTAAGTGGAGATATCATGGATGGATTTTTTTGGTTAGTTTGTGTTGTAGAATTTGCTGCTAAAATACTAGTCTATTTTACTTTGCTCTGCCTAGGAACAACCGGAGCTCATCAGTGCAATTTATGGACAAGGGATAGCATACGGAAAGAAAAGGCAACATGTGAGTAGTTAATATATTTGAAGCAGCTGACACTAATTACAGTACATTTTCTTGGAAGTATGTACACTCTTGTGAATTCAAAATGTTTGAAATGGATTATTCTCTGCTTATTGGAAATATTCTGATATTTCCAGCTATTCTGGGAATGTTCCAAACTCAAAAAACGTGTTGATCACAACCATGCTTTGGGGTGCCCAGAACATTTCAAGTCAGGTCAGAATGGCTCTTTCGGACTTGAAACATACTTCAGTCGAGGTATTTGGAAAGCACTGCATTTTGATACAGAAGGATCTAGACAAACTTGAACATTGGGCACTATCTAATAAAATGAAATTCAATTGTGAAAAAAGTAAGGTTCTACATATAGGCAAGAAAAACAAAATGCACAAGTACAGTATAGGTGGTACCTTGCTCAATAGTAGCAACTGTGAGAGGGATCTAGGAATCTTAGTGGACAACCATTTAAATATGAGCCAGCAGTGTGCAGCAGCTGCCAAAAAAGCCAACACATTTCTAGGCTGCATAAACAGGGATAGAATCTAGATCACGTGAAGTGTTAATGCCACTGTATAGTGCCTTGGTAAGGCCACACTTGGAATACTGCATACAGTTTTGGTCGCCACGATGTAGAAAAGACGTGGAGACTCTGGAAAGAGTGCAGAGAAGAGCAACCAAGATGATTAGGGAACTGGAGACTAAAACATATGAAGAACGGTTGCAGGAGCTGGGTATGTCTAGTTTGATGAAGAGAAGGACCAGGGGAGACATGATAGCAGTGTTCCGATATCTCAGAGGGTGCCACAAAGAAGAGGGAGTCAAACTATTCTCCAAGGCACCTGGGGGCAGGACAAGAAGCAATGGGTGGAAACTAATCAAGGAGAGAAGCAACTTAGAACTAAGGAGAAATTTCCTGACAGTTAGAACAATTAACCTCTGGAACAGCTTGCCTCCAGAAGTTAAAGACTTCCAACCCTGGAAGTCTTTAAAAAGATGTTAGATAGCCATTTGTCTGAAATGGTATAAGGTTCCTGCCCACGCAGGGGGTTGGACTAGAAGACCTACAAGGTCCCTTCCAACTCTGCTATTGTATTGTATTGTATTGTATTGTGCATCAGCAAATCCAGAATACGGGCAGTTCTACTGAAATCCTTGGGAAAAGCCTCATTTGAGTGAGTGGCTGTGGTTTCCGGCACCCCGGTTCAGCCAGATTACTCCAACCCTGGCCATTGGGGGCGAAACACTGGCCCCCGTGGAGAGGGCGCGCAATTTGGGTGTCCTCCTGGATTCCCGGCTGTCCATGGAGGACCATGTGGCAGCCGTGGCCAGGGGGGTGTTTCATCAGGTACGCCTGATGCGCCAATTGCGCCCCTTACTGGACCGGGCTGCCCTCCGCACAGTCACTCAAGCACTCGTGACATTCCGACTCGACTACTGCAATGCTCTGTACATGGGGCTTCCCTTGAGGTGCACTCGAAAGCTACAGTTAGTCCAGAATGCAGCCGCGCGGGTGATTACGGGAGCCCCGAGACACTCCCATGTAACACCGATCCTGCGCGAGCTGCACTGGCTTCCTGTGGTCTTTCGGGTGCGCTTCAAGGTTCTGACGACCATCTTTAAAGCGCTCCATGGCTCGGGGCCTAGTTATATGCGAGACCGTCTCTTGCCCCATACATCCCTCCGGCCGATCCGCTCCCACAGAGAGGGCCTTCTCAGGGTGCCGTCGGCCGGGCAATGCCGACTGGCGACACCTAGGGGAAGAGCCTTCTCTGTGGCGGGCCCTGCCCTTTGGAACGACCTACCCCCTGAACTTCGTACCATCTCGGACCTCCGCCTCTTCCGCCAGTGTCTAAAGACTCTTCCGCCAGTGTCTTTCAGCAAGCCAGCCTAGCCTAACCTCCCGTTGGGGCTATTTTAGATAGTTTTAAATTGGGGATTTTAATTTGGATTTTAGCATAGGACTGTAATTTAATATGTTTTTAAATTCTGTATTTTATTGTTTTATATGTTTTTTAAATTCCTGTGCGCCGCCCTGGGTCCTTCATGGAGAAGGGCGGGATATAAATTTAATTAATAATAATAATAATTTTTCGCTTTGGCTTATAAATAGCCTGGGCCAAAATTATTGCTCTTTGGAAGATTGTATCCCTTTGAGGTGAGATAAGCTCTGACCTTGTGGGCCTTCCAGAAGAGACTGGAGACATGGCATCTGGCATAGGGAATCCAGTGATCTTGGTAGGGAGTCTGGTAAGTGCTTGTACTGTTAGAAAAATGAATGGTGTTGTCCTGCAGCTATGTTTTTGTGTTTTTAAATATATTTTTTTGTATTGAAAAAGTTTTATTGAGTTTTACAATTTTTACAAGTAGGGTGAGGTAAGGTGTGAAAAAGAAATATTTTGAGAACTTTCACGTCGAGGTCGTAGGCCCCCTCCGGGGCTTCTTGACAAAACATAGATAATACATAATTTTGATAGTACTACAAAGTGAAGAGAAGTGCATACATCATTGTAAATTCTGTGCTAGCAATCATATACAAACATCCAAACAAAAGTTATACTATATTTAAAAAGTCATTTTTTAGATCTAAGTCTCTTAGCAATTGTATCTTCTTGTTCGTGTTTTTAAATATTTTTATCGTTTTTATGCTTAATCATTTTTATGGTTACTTTTTGGTTAAGTTTGCATTTTTGTCTGGATTTTAACTTTGTAAGCCACTCAAAGTCACAGTTGTTTTAAATTTGATAAGTAAATCCTGAATCAGTATTCTCTTTGTTGATCAATATTGAATTAACATTGACGCTTTAAATAAAGTAGGATAAATTAGCAAAAAAAGGGGGAGACTATAAATATTTGCATTTGTGGTTCTTTTAAGATCCAAAAGAAAATGCAGAATGCTTTCAGATTACAGTTCTCTTATCTCTGTGTGAAAAGTTGGTCTTTTGACTTGGTGCAGAGTGGGATCCTCTGCTGCCTTGAATTCGAAACTGGCATGGCATTCCTTTAGAAACAGCCATATTGTATGCATTTTTTTTCTTTTACACAACCAAAATTATTGTTTACCCCAGTTTCTGATATCAAAGTATATATGGACAATCTGTTGGAAATGACCCAGTGAGCTCAGGAGCTCCAATTCTGTAACCAAAGACTTAGATGGAAGCATTACTAGTTTCATCTTCAAAATATTGTTGACAATGGATATAAAATAGAACTATTTCAATGGAGCTATATTTGTCATATCAAAAGCTCCTTTCTTTTACTTGCATATGAAAGCTGCTGGTTTGATGTTGTTCATTCTAAACCCCCTGAACCTAAACTTCACTTTGATTAAACTAAATATATCAAAGCTTATATTCATTATTTTCTAGGATATTAAAAATGCCGAGCTTGCTTTGTTTGAACTAAATAGAGTAATTAATCTGGCACCAGATCATCCTGAAGTGTTTGAACAACGAGCAGAGGTACTTGTCCTGTTTTAAAATACTCTGATGTCTATATTTTTTCTCATTTTTACATTATTGAAAGTTCTTTATTGTTGAAAATTGTTGTTTTAAGTGCAGTGTAACTTCTATGTGCAGTTTATGTCATCTATTTAATTCAAAGGGTAATAGTGTTCATTCAGCTTTGGTTACACAGTACCCTATACAACGATCAATAGATTAAGGATAGTGGCAGTTGTTTGGGTGAAAAATAGGCAGAGTCTAACAGAAGATGGGAACCAGCTAAAGTTTTCTCTCACTATTAATCTTAAATACATTCAAGGCATTCAAACAATGCATTATAATTATTTTGCAGCTGAGCATACTGAGGTATATAGTTTACCTTGGTATTTATTAGATGTTTAAGACTATTGTGGTCTTGTATCTCTCAGCCATTTAAAGAAATACCATATACAACATCACTATATAAAGTAAAATAGTGACACCTTAAAAACATTTAGGAGAGTAGGGTAATGGGTGAGTGCTGGGAAAAAACAGTCCTTACCTCCATCCAAATTGTTCATTTAAACCAAATTGAAGATCGCCTCAAACTGATTATGAAAAAAAAAATTGTTAGATTGTCATTTTGGGAGTTTGGGTTTGGATGTATAGTGTAGGTATTTTGTGTTTTAATTAAAAGGCTGTGAACCATTGTTCTTTTATATGGTATGTTTGCTGCCCAGAGTTTTATGGATAGATGGTCAGTCTTACAAATTTGAAATAAATACAAAATAAAATAAATCAGGGATTTCCAAACTGCTGAAGCGCAAGAGTAACCTCTTGTTCTTTTTTTTTGTTAAAAAATGAAACAGGAATCATGATGCTATTGCTCTAGCTTGCTCTAGCTTTGTCATTAAGAATAATTGTTTGCCCAATATTTTAAAATGACAACATAAAATCTTATTAACAAATAGTTATGTCCTAAGTAGCACAAAAGAGCTGGTGCTGAAGGAACCAGGTGCTTAAGGAACCAGGCAGAAAGTTCTGGTGTTGAAGGAACCAGGCAGAAAGTTCTTCCTAGACATTCTACATGGCTTAGTCCAGGGGTCTGCAAAGTCGGCTCTTTTAAGACTGGTGGACTGGTGGACTTCAACTTCCAGAGTTTCCCAGCCAGCATAGCTGGCTGGGGAATTCTGGAAGTTGAAGTCCACCAGTCTTAAAAGAGCCGACTTTGCAGACCCCTGGCTTAGTCTATGAAGAATCCTGTGTGTATAATACGGCAGAACCAAAATGACAAGACAAATCAAAGAGAGTAGATGGCGCGTTCAATAAGCAGTACTGTTGCTGAGTAAAAAAGACTGATAAACTACAGGTAGTCCTCGACTTACAACAGTTCATTTGGTGACTGTTTGAAGTTACAACGACACTGAAAAAAGTGACTTATGAACATTTTTCACACTTATGACCAGGGCAGCATCCCCCATAGTCAAGTGATCAAAATTCAGATGCTTGGCAACTGATCCAGATTTATGATGGTTGGAGTGTCCAGGGGACATGTGATCACTTTTTGTAATCTTCTGACAAGCAAAGTCAATGGGGAAACCAGATTCACTTTACAGCCATATTACTAACTTAACAACCGTAGTGATTCACTTAACTGTGGAAAAAAAGATCGTAAATTGGGACAAAACTCACTTAATAAATGTCTAATTTAGCAACAGAAATTTTGGGCTCCATTGTGGTTGTAAGTCGAGGAGACCTGTAATTTCCTTGGAGTAGAAGCTCTGAATTTGAACAATACTGACAATTTGTTGGGGCGGGGGGAGGGGAGTGATGGTCAGGGCTGGTAGTCACGTATTTTTGGTCTAGCGGGCAAGTGTGACCAGCCCATCATCTTTATTTTCAAAAAAATATTTTTATCCTGCCTTTATTACTTTTATTATTATTATTATGTATTTATTTTTTTTATAAATAACTCAAAGTAGTGAATATACACAATATATTCTTCACCTATTTTCCCCCAAACATCAACCCTGTTTGATAGATTGGTTGAGAGAAAGTGACTGGCTCAAAGTTACACAGCTTAGTAACTCACAGTCTCCTACTTTCTAGCTTGGTGCCTCAACCACTAAACCAAACTGGCTCTTTCATTAAGAGATTTCTGATTAAATAGGAACACTTTCATCTGTCCTGTTCTTTGATGATACCAAAATTGTAAACTGGAGAACCAGTTTAATTAAAAATATTGTGCAAGCAAACCAGCCTTCAAAGAACAGGTAAATATAATTCCTTTTATGCGTCTTGTATATATGAAACTGTGTGTGACAAAATGCAGCATGTTTTATAATTTTTGCCCACTTGGGCTTGGAGTATTTGGAACAGAAATAAATACATCATTTCAATATAGCCCCAAGATTGTTTTTCTTCCCAAATCACTGTCTAACACTAAATAGCATTCTTTTAGATGGGGAAATAAATAAATATCCTTCTTTTAGGAAGGGAAATAATAATTTCTATCTCTCACTGCACGGTTAATGAATTATTTGAATATTACTTGTGTTCTGTGGGTCACCAAAGATGAAACTAACTGGAAAAGGTTAGCATTGTTCAGATGTTAGAGATTCAGAATGTTTATTCAGATCCAATTTTTATTCCCCATGACCTAGTCATGGACTGGTACTTGGATTAAATCCTTACTAGGCTAAAATATTATTTTGAATTTATAGATACTGTCATCTTTGGGTCGAATTAGTGAAGCACTGACTGATATCACTAAAGCTATTCAGCTGAAACGCTCAGCACATCTTTATCGACACAGAGGTATTCTTTACTTCATATCTGAGGTAAGACTTCAGTTCCTCATAGTACTGAATATTAGGCTCCCAGACATGTGAAAACAACTTTACTAGAAAAACTTGATGAATTAGGCCTCAGTATTTTAAAAGTTTAAGGAATAACTTGTATCTCTAGGTGTTGCAATGAGGTCATTCCCACAAAAAAAGTCTTTGTTATTAGTGTAATTTTTATAAATGCAGATTGTTTTTTTCAGATCCCATTTATTGAATTAAGTACAATCTGTTTTTATGCACATTTTTTACAAGTGCATTCCAGTGTGTTTTACTAGGAAATCAAACTTGTTGAATTCAGCAGGTCTTATATTAAGAAAATCTGGTTTAATTTTGCCTAGTTACTGTGTGATTGGTAGTTGTCCTTTTGTTTTAAGAATTAATATTGTGTAGATCATAATATGAGTATTACGTGATATATTTTGAATTAGTTCTAGATTTCTTTCTCTATCTGATGACAGCTATTTTTCTACAATAGGACTATGCAACAGCCAATGAAGATTTTCAGAACTCTCTTGAGCTGAACAAAAACCAGCCCACTGTTATGCTTTACAAAGGTTTATCCTTTTTTCACAGAGGGCTTCTAAAGGTATGGAATTCCTATCCTATGTTTCCACAAATGCAAACAGTTACAATTATGCTGCTCAGGTTGGTTGGTTTGGGAATGGTTGGGGGTAGAAAAATAAACAGACAAACAGACTTGTTTTTATATGTAACTATACTAATGCTTAATTTAGCCCATTGTTACTGTTTTTTTCAAAAGTCAGTGGCTGCATATCACTACAAAGCCATAACTTGGTTTATTTGGCTTTGCCTTAGTACTACATAAGGACCAGATTACAATAATTTTTTTAACAAGTTATTGTTAACACAAACTATGGCTTAGTGTGCATCAACCCAGTTCTTGTTCTTCTATGTATTTTCTTAATGTTTCTTGAGTTCATATATCCTGGAAATCCTCAGGCTGAACCTGGAAGCTCACGTTTGCAAGTCCATATTCTGATCTTGAACTCTGTCTCTTGTCTAGAGTTTAATACTGAATTATTATCTGCATTCATGTTTGTAAATTTATCTGAGGATAAAAAATGCTTGTTTTCACTTATAGGAATATTTTAATGTCACTTGTTTTTGTCATTTGTCACTTAACAGCCTAGACTTTTCATTTTGATTTTCAATTAACTGATTACTGCAATGTCATCGGTATCTTTCCTCTTTACAAACCATTGAAATTTCTGTCACTGAACAAGCTGATTAAAGGCAGGCTGCCTTATTTTTTTTCATTGTACTTAATGAGCTAGAAAAGCCTTTCATTAGTCCTGACTGTTCTGCTTTATATTTAATTATATTACTTGCAGCGTGGTTGTTAATTAAGATCGAAGACTTCTGAAATTTAAGTAATTATTTTAATTTGTGCCTGAGATTTATTATGCCATTTTTTTTTTAAAAAAAAGGCCAAGTTGTCACCTCTATTTTTGGGCCTGAGGGACATTATTAAAGTATTTCTGACAGATAAATTTAGAAGTCCGTATCTTTTTATCACATAGGCTGTAGTCTAATTTTAGTTCTTTGTTAAGTTTACCATGTGGTTGCTAGACTACATGATAGATACTAGTCTTGTACTCTGTATTATAGTGCTTGCATGATATAGTTTCACACAGTTTCTAAAATAATGAATATTTTGAAATGGTTTGCTTTATATTAAAATTAATTTGTACATAGTACAAATAACAGGAATTATAATCTTCCTAATAATTCTTGTCAGGAAGTAATTTTCCGGATCTTTCATCCAATATGTATGTACTCACTCATACTAAAAGGTGACTAGAAGTAATGGAAGTAGTTCTGTGTTGTGCTTTTCACAGGAAGCTATTGAGATATTTAAAGAAGCCCTGAAGCAGAAATCAGACTTCATAGATGCCTATAAAAGTCTGGGCCAGGCTTATCGGTAAGCAGCTTCAAAATTCTCTTAACTTTAATGTTTCTTCAACAAATATGCATAGTATGCATAGGGGGGAAACAACCCAATAAAGCACACAAATTGGGTTTATGGAAAGGGACATTTTTGAGCAAGGGTGCAATGCTTGCTAGATGTCTCAAATGATATAGTTTTTCTGTCAAACATTAGGTCATATAACTTATCTTTAATAATCATAATGTTGATTATTTTAATAAATACCATTTTAAAAATGTACTAGATAAAAGTACTAATTTGCTATTACTTTTTTATCTAATTGCTCAATAAAATAATTAGAGAACTTGGTAACTTTGAAGCTGCAGCTGAAAATTTTCAGAAGGCATTGATGCTTAATCAAAATCATGTCCAGACGATACAACTTAAAGGAAATATGTTTTATCATCATGGAAGCTTGGATGAAGCATTGAAAAACTTTAAGGTAAAGTTGGCAAATTGGAGTATATTATGAAAGTTCTGTCATGTTTGTTTATAACATCCCTTTGGAGAAACTGCAAAAGATGATAAGAAGCAACAATGTTATCCTGCGATATTGGATTGGATTTGATTCATAATCAATCTGGCTGCTGTATACTGCACTACCTGCAGCTACTGGTTCCTCTCCAAAGGTATCTTCCTAGAGAACACATCACAGTAGTCTAGCCTAGTCAAGTGTGAGTTATTGTATAAAATTCGAATAATAATTGTCCCCAAGGCATCTTAGTCTACTTGGAGCTATAAGTAATATACAAGTGGCACTGGGCAAGGCTTTTTCTAGCCATGGCTATATTTTACCATGTAAGAAGGAGCTGTGATTCCAAAAGACCCCAAAGTCACAAATACAGGTAGTCCTCAATTTATAACAGTTCATGTAGTGACTGTTCAAAGTTACAACAGTACTGGGAAAAAAAGACTTATGGTCATTTTTTACACTTAAGATCTTTACAGCATCTTTATGATCATGTGATTAAAATTTGGATGCTTGGCAACTGAGTCATATTCATGACCATTGCAGTGGTCCCAAAGTTGT
The DNA here is from genome assembly GCA_039707465.1 of Rhabdophis nuchalis. Classification (NCBI taxonomy): domain Eukaryota; kingdom Metazoa; phylum Chordata; class Lepidosauria; order Squamata; family Natricidae; genus Rhabdophis; species Rhabdophis nuchalis. Next base: position 323,537,169 of record CM077643.1, read on the forward strand.
GTGATCCCATTTTGTGAACTTCTGACAAGCAAAGTCAATGGGGAAGCCAGATTCACTTAACAACCTGGCTACTAACTTATTAACTGCAATAATTCACTCAACAACTGTGGTGAGAAAGATTGTAAAATGGGGCAAACCTCCCTTAACACATGTCTCACTTAACAACAGAAAGGTTGGGCTCGATTGTGGTTGTAAGTCAAGGACTACCTACAACCTCTTTCAAGGGGAGCAGAATCCCACCAGAACCACATACAATAACTACTGGCACCAATGCCACCAGATAGCCCAGATGTTTATTGACAGATAACATTTTTTTGTGGATAGGATTTGTTTGTTTTATTTCATCCAGACCCTGATAGACTTCAGGCACCGATTTGACATTTCTGCACCATATATAGCTCAGCCTGCAGTGGGGAAGCATAACCCAGTTCCTAAATGTCACTTGCCCTCTTTGTAGAAGGGCAAGTGTCCCAGAGTGTGTAGTCTTAACAGAGAAGGTGTACCTCTGCATCCATATTCCCTTTCCTTTTATATAGGGGTGGGGCCTCCATTATTTCTCCCCTTCATGCATACACCACACATATTCTACCTGGAGGAGATGCTCCTTAAGCCAAGCAACCTACAATTACGTTAAAAATGAACGTATTATGTTTAAATGAACAGAAAAATACCCTTGTTGAAATGGCTTCCTGGAGAAAAAAAAAACTTTTAAAAAAAGGAGAGAAGAAATTGTACTTGATGGATTTGAAATGTTATTCATGTCTTAGATTTATTGTCTCTTTTTTAATGTTCTAGAGGTGTCTTCAAATAGAGCCATATAATGAAGTATGTCAGTATATGAAAGGTCTCAGTCATGTTGCCATGGGCCAATTTTATGAAGGAATCAAAGCTCAGACTAAAGTTATGCTAAATGATCCCTTGCCTGGTCAAACAGCCAGCACAGAATATCTGAAAGTGAAATACTTCAGGGGTAAGTTGTTGATAACAATATAATTAATGTTTTTACGCAAATCTCTGTATATTTAAACACTGGATTTTATGGACACTTTTTGAAAATAAAAGGCGTTCTTCGTTTGCTGCTGTGATCTAGTTAATATTATGTCCATATTTTATTTTATTTGAAACAGAAATGGTTTAATTACTTTGTCAACTTAACGTATTTCTGGTCAGTGACTAATAAAGAACTAAACTACCATAGAAATGAAACCATCTTCCTGGCCGTTTTTCTAATATTTTCTCCATTCATGGGATGTTTTACTTAGAAATTTGCAACTATTCAACTTTTTTTACTTCAAAGACTGAGCGATTGACAAAACCCTCAAAGCAGATAAAACAATTTAAGGCAATTGAAATTATTAACATATAGATGAAAAGAAGCTAAGACATCAGTTAAAAAGCTTGGCTATAGAAGTACATTTTGAGTGGAGAACCACCACTAGCAACTGTTTGATCTTCACAAATCAAGCAAGGGGTTAGTTGCTTGCCAACTGTATAAAACCGTCTGCCACTTTGAAAATTAACAGTCCTGTTGTTTGGGGAAAATATCCAAATATGGCATTAAAATGTTAATAAAATGAGTATGAACCATATTGCCTTATTTTAATTTTTTGGGGAGTGGGGGAGGATAAATCAGATGAATTTTATATGAAAGTCTTTTGGAGAGATTATTAAGAAAAATATATCTCATTTTCTCCACAGAATATTCTCGCTATCTCCATGCACATCTTGATATTCCAGTTACAGAATACAATATCGATGCAGATCTTCCTGGGAAGTTTAAAGACCACTGGGTCAAGAATCTTCCTTTTTTGATAGAAGACTATGAAGAACAGCCAGGCCTACAACCAAATATAAAGTGAGTGACTAAAGTGCGATTTTCTTACCAGGCTGTGCTAGAAATGTTTAAATGTTCAATCTAGAGCAACGGGTGTATATCTCTATGCATTCTTTTTTTTAAGCTTGTAGAATTCCATGGTTTTCTGTTTCATGTAAAATCTAGGAAGAAGAATTTGAAATGTTCTTTTTTTTCAGTCTTGCTCAATTGAATACAATTTTACAAAAGCAATAGTAGCTGCAATTTTTTGTTTCCAAAATAAATTATGTCAATAACTTTAGAGATTCCAAACATGAAACTATGAAAAATTGATTTTGCAATCATTTATTGAACAAATAATTAACAAATATGGCATTTCCTTCTGTGGAAAAAATGAGTACATTCTTAGTCTTAACGCCTGGAATTCCCCCCTTTGGCAAAAACAACCTCCAATTGGCATTTCTTATAACTGTCTATAGCAATGTTTCTGAGAGTTGATGTCCAAACATCTTCAAGCTGCCAGTGTTGAGAAACAATGGTCTACAGTCTCTGGCATTGACTGGGCATTGACTTTTAAGCTGTGTGACATTTGAGGGGTTTTGTGCATAGATAGCCTATTTCAAATCACGCCATAGCATCTTAGATTTAGTTTAGGTTAATTTTGACCATTTGAGAATCAACCATTTCTCTCCCCCCCCCCTTCCCCCTCGCCCCGGGTGTTCCTTGGTGTATAGTTTGGTGCTCCAAACTATAACATTTCCACCACCATGCTTTATAGTTAGTAGTTTTTCTGGTGAAATGCTATCTTTTGTTTTCACCAAACATGTTTTTTGTACTGTGGCTAAATAACTTTGCCTTTCTGTCCACAGTGCATTATTTTGGAATTCCTGGTCTTTATAGAAGTATTCATCAACAAACTTCAGTCTTGCCTTGGTGTTCTTTCTGGGAAGCAAAGATTTCTTCTTGACACACCTCCCATGTAGATCTAATTTGTGCAACTTCTTTCTAATGGAGACTTAGGTACTTTGACATCAGTAATGGCAAGGTTTATCAATAGGATTACATAATGTAATTCTAGGGTACTTAGAGACTTCTTTCAGCATCTTGCCTCCTGCTCACAGGTTGAACTTGCTGTGATGAGCTGACAGATTGGTGGTTGTTTAAATAATTTCTAGTTACAGATGAAATTTTCTGGATAGTAGAATGATAAATGTCCAGTTGTTTGGCCATCTTTGTAATCCCTTTCCAGATCCCACTAGGCATTTACAACCTTCTTTCTGAAGACCTCAGATAATCTCTTGAACTAAGCATAGTGATACCACACACTTCAACAACAAAGGGAAAATCAAGCTAAATGTCTGAAGTGTAAATGAGGCAGGCTCTTCACAAATCTTTCCAATGATTTACATCTAATCTGGTTCACTTGATTCTAATTTTAGATATTTGAAGTAGTGATAAATGTAAAGGTGTACTTACTTGTCCCACCGCAAGATTTGCATATTATGTTTATTTAAATTAGTCTATACAATGTAAAAGGTGCCTGATATTTGTTTTATCCCTGTATTAGTATTGTTGAAGTGAAGATCAGTTATCTCTATGTTGGAATATCAAATATCTCTATATTTGCACACATGCACACACACACCTTTGTCTATAACCTGTTGATGAAACTGTCACAGAAAACAAGCTGACCTTCTTTCATTCAGAGCTTGTGAAATAATTTTTCAAGGAGCTTCTTATCCATTGGCAGCAACATGGCACTTGAAAATTGAGAGCTTTGCATGCTTGTTGGAAGAATGTGTAGCTGTTGAAACTCCTTTAGTCTGCAGGATTAAGCAAGATCCTGTTAGTAAAGAAACAATCCCAGATAACAGTACAGAACTGTCTAGCTAGATAATTATTAATATACAGGCAATCATCACTTAATGACTGGCATTGGGGCTGGAATTTTTATTACTAAATGATGATAGGATCATAAAGCACAATGTCATATGACCACATTGCTTAGTCGCAGCAGTTCTAAAAGTTCCAGTTGCTGTTGTTAAGCAAATCCTCTGATGCCATTAAGTGCAACATCGTGTGATTGCCATTTGCTACCTTCTGCTGGTTTTCCTGTTGACTTTGCTTGTCAAAAGCCAGCAGTGAAGGTTCCAAATGGCAGTCATGTGACTGTGGGACGCTGCAACATCATAATGGCGGGCCAGTCACTGAATGTCCAGATCATGATTTTATGACCAGGGGGGTCTCTGCAATCATCGTAAGTATAAAGACTAGTTGCAAATACCACTTGTTCAGCACTGTCGTAAGTTCAGATGGCTGCGGAAAAAGTGGTTGTTTAGTGTAGATGACGACTTTCTATATTCATAAATAAGAAAATTGCCAAAAACACTTCTACTTTGGTGACAGTCAGTGGTCTTGCACCTTGTTTCTAATGTGGTTAATTCCTAATATTTACTATCTGTTTATGACTTCATAGAAACCCTCTTGATATTTCATATAAACTCTGTTATAATTTTAGAGATGTGCAGCTTCACAAATTTGAAAACTATAAGTCCTCAGTGCAAGAGATGATATGTGTAGCTAATCATTTGGGTTCATTAATGCAATATGAGACTGTTGGATTTCTCCCAAACAAGAGAATGCATAGAGGTAAGCTAGGAAAATATAATCTGAATATCATTTCTCTTGCTATGATCACAATTGTCTATTTTAAAATATAGAACTATAAAACATATTTTCTTCCAACTTGTAGTGCAGTTCATTCAGAGATTATGCAAAAATATTCAAGTATTTACAAGCTATCATTTTTATGTAGCAAATCTATCGCGTCAGCTATGGCCAGTGATATCCAACACCAGCTATCATGTATTTCATTGTTTCTCTTAAATTACAATCTGAGCTGGATGTTAACCTCACTGAACACAGCAGGCCTGAGATTCAAAAAATGGTGCAATTCAATATATAAAGAGAATAAATGTGAGTGGGCTGAACTTATGCCTACTTTGTTTGTTCTTCAGCAATGGGGCTAGCGGTGCTAGAAGTAATGCAAGCTGTACAGCGAACTTGGGTAAACTCAAAGGTGCGGATGAATGGAAAAACCAAGCTGATGCAATGGAGAGATATGTTCGACATTGCTGTGAAATGGAGACGGTAATAAAGGAGAACATCGATTAGGACTGTGCAAACTATTTGGAAAGCTGCTGTGGTGAAATTGAGCGGCAGTTACAAGAAAAGCATCTTCAGTGTAATGCACAGACATTCCTAGAAAACCAGAAATGGGTCTCGCCAAACTTTTGAGAGATACAGAGATGTTTTGCAAAGTGCCCCTCCAAACAGTTTCTACAGTCTTCAAATACATTAAATTGATACTCATGATTTTTGCTGATTACCACTATCAGGAATTCTAGCTAAGCAGTCATAAGTTTCATAAAAGTAAAGACTCAGTAGGCTGAGGAAATTTACCTTGCCCAGTTTCTGTGTTGTTTCTATTTCATTAGTTCTGGTTGGTATACTTTAAAAAAAAAGTGGAAAATTCAGAAAAGAGACAAATGAAAGGACAATGTGATTTGCAATCTTCTTGGGGAAAGATTGCATAGTTTAGAGTTCTTTAACTTAGAAAAGAGCCATTTATCAAATTATTGTAAAACTAGAAGTAGTGCACTTCTGAAAACCAGTCTCAGGAAAACATAGATAGAGAAATAATACCCTCATAATTGTGAGCTTTCCAGAGGTAACTGGTTGCCACTATGGAACACTTAATTTGTACTAAAATAAACTACAGTTGGCTCTAGCAAGGTTATTCTTATAGAATAATACTTTTTTAGCATTTCTGTTTTATTGATGCCTGTTCATCGCCCTGAGTCCCGCAAGGGAGAAGGGCGGTATACAAATTTAATAAACATAACATAACATAACATTTTTACAAGTTTATGCTTATGAATGCACTCAATAGAACCAACTGAATTCTCCCTCAGCTAGTGCTTTTCTTTGCAGAGTATGTTGGCATTTTTAGGATTTATTTAGTTCCCAGTTTTATACACACACACAGCTTGATTTATATATTTTTATTTAGTGGTGGGAGGAGGACAAGGTAAATTCTCATTAAAAAAAATTAAAGAAACCATTGAGGGGCAACGGAGAGGAGCTAGATGAAACATTTGGGTTGCATTCATGATTTATAGTTAGGTTGTTTTATGTCCGCAAACAGTCACGACCAGCTGTTTATTAACACTAAAATGGCTTGAACTATAATTTAGCTCTCTAATTTAATCTCATGCAGCCTATTCTAGAAGCTAGCTCAATATTGTAGTTGGAGAGAAGCAATAAAAATGTCAAATTGGAGGTGACTTGATATAATCTTTAATGGAATTAACACAGTTTGTCTTTGCAGGATAGCTGATCCAGACCAACCAGTGCTATGGTTAGACCAAATACCAGCTCAAAGCCTTAGCAGAGGTTTTAATAATCACATCAATCTTATCAGGTATGATGTTTCAGTGAAATTTTGTTTACTTCAGGTGCCATGAAAGAAACGTATATTCTGTATTAGATTAATTCACAATGTAAAGATTAGGATTTTAAAATTAGCCTTACATGTTTTTCTTTTATTATATTTTATATTTAATATATTGTAAAACAAAATATAGTCCCTTCCTTTGTCCAGAGGATCAAGAGGAACAGTAACTACTGTATGTTATTCTGGAGTCACATCAATAATCCTCATGTCTTTCAAAAGTGCTGAGGTGGTAATTTTTCCTGTATTGAAAGTAACTCCTAAAATAGTAATAGTGGCTCTATAGAATAATGCCTCAACAGGTCCTCACCATCTAAGAATAGTTTCATCATATGCCCCCACCTCTCCTTCAAAACAAAACAGGATTCCATGCTGGAGCATCCCAAAAGAAGTGTAGGAAAGATCAGGCCACACTATGATCAATTACAGGTGTTTGGATTGTGGTTTATATACATAGGCTGGCAAACTTTTTGCTTTCCCAGAAATACTGAGAAATATTTGCTTTGCTTATTTGGGGGAGTTAGAAGAACAGACAATTTTTGAATCCTCTAAGTGTAATCCATCTAGTACAAAAAAACCTATCTGGCATTCCATGACTGTGGAAATATTGCTTATGGGTGGTCCAAACTAATTTTATTCTTAGGGTAACATAAAATGTTTCTATCTTTGATAGTTTACAAGTTTAATCTGGTTTTATGATGCTTCAGAAAGCACTGTAGAAACTGAGTGGCTATGCTGTTCAGCTATCTTGATGCTGAATTCCTTTCATCTTTGATTCTGAGTGGAGTGGCACTATCTTTCAGTGGAGGGAGGAAGATCATTCATGGCTTATAAAGTATAGGATTGGTTCTTTCAAGATAACTTGAAAATTCTTCTGAGATTAAATAGCTTAATGTTGTTCTTATAGTTTAGAATTCAAACACTGCATTATTAAAATATATTACCTAGGAGTAATGCTCATTGCAAAAGAGACTTCTTTTATGAAGTAAATACAATGATTATGTATAACTTGCATTTAGATTACAAATTTAATATACGTGGAGAATAAATTTGCATTCATTCATTTTATGAATTTGATAATTTATATCAAATTGTTCATAATTTTCTCCTCTTACCATATTACGGTTCAACCTTGATTCATATACAAAGATGATAAAGAATAAATTAAAAGTGAGTTTTGTAATGCTCGGAATATTTTATTGTTCATATACTCCAGATTTCATAGCAAGTAGGTATTGGAAAAAACCCTCTTGGGAGCACAGTTTATAAACCAGTGTCATGTATAAAAATTGTGCATGTCCTTTAATTATTCATGTATGAATGATCTCTTTAATCTATTTTTAATATCCATTTAAAAATATATATTTGTATCTACAGGGGCCAGTTCATTAACATGAGATACACAGAGTATTTTGACAAGATACTTCATTTTATGAAAGACAGGATCCTTGTTTATCATAGGTACACAATTTTTTCTTGTAATTTTATAGTAATTCTTGTTATTTATAAAACATTTCAAGACTAGATGCCCTGTATGTGTATATATCAGTACATGTATTCTGGCTGTATATTTATCATCTGAATAAAGTGAGATAAATATAATGAAAAAAACCCAAACTGTTAGAGATCAAAGACTTAGTTGCAAGAGCATGTTTGCAAATATCAAGAATCAGTGAATGTTAGACTGGGGTAGAAAGAGAGGTATAAAAGAACATGGCAGAAAATGGGAAAAATATTCTTAGGTTGGCCAAAAGAAAAAGACAAGCTAAAGAAAGCATATGGGAAAATAGAGAGAAAAATTAAGGAACTCAAAAACTATGGTTTAAAAGTGTGAAAAAATGTTTAGTAATAAAAATCAGATAATCTGAGAAATATTTTATGATGTATCCTGTTTTCATGCTAAATAAATGTAAATAGAATCTCATGATGAAATATTTACCTGAAATTGTGCTAAAATCTTTTTCAACTGAAATTGTGCTAAAATCTATTTTAGTGGTAATAACCACAAAGAACTATTAGAAGTTCGTGAAGCATTGGAGCAGGTACATAAGGTAGAAGATCTTCTTCCAATTATGAAGGTATTTTTCTCTTTAACCTATTTTTATTAATATTAGAAATTAGATCAAACATAACTGTAGAAATTAAATATTAAAACTTGCCCATTATGTTATAATGTATTTTTTGGGCTATGAGACGCAACTGACTATAAGACACACCTACATTTACAGGAGGGGGGAAAAATTGGGCCTCTGCGTGTCACGTTTTCGCCCTCCCTGGACCCCAGAAGCACTCTACAATGTTCCACACAGCCCATTTTTGGGCTCCTAAGCCCTCCATGCATCATGTTTTCGATTTCCCCTGCCCCCAGAAGCACTTTGCAGGTCAAAAACATGCCCGTTTTTGAGCCCAGTTTGATGAAAACAGGCCATGCAGAGTGCTTCTGGTGGCCTGGGAGGGCAAAAATGTGAAGCACAGAGGGCTTGGGAGCCCAAAAATATGCGGAGTGCTTCAGAATGCTTCTGGGGGCTGGTGAAAACGCAACACACAGAGGACTTGGGAGCCATATATGTCTAGGATTATATTGAAAATAAAATTAGAAGCACATAGATATTATTGTGAAGCCATTCTTTTCCTGTGTCCTGTAGAATTCATTTAAATTGGATGTCACAATTCTTAGCACCTTGACTTAATATTTGTAATGTGTTTTAGCTTATACGTTGTTTCCTTTGACAGTTATTTTTTGGCTTTATACCAGTGTTTCTCAATCACAGCACTTTCAGATGTAATATACAGTAGTTATCATATTTCTCATTTACCATAGAGCCCAACTTTCAGATGTGTGGATTTCAACTCCCAGGCTAGGGAATCCTGGGAGTTGAAGTCCATGCATCTAAAAATTGGGCTCTATAGTAAATAAGAAATGTGATAGCTACTGTATGTTATAAATAAAGCTGTTTAAGAAATACTTTGTGGTTGTTTTTAAAAAAAATGAAAGACAGTTATTTTCTTTGAAGAAAGAAATCACTTGCAAAACCAGATTACAGGGGAGCAGTCTGATAGGAGGAGATCTGTAAGCAAATTTGATTAATAAATAAATACATCTATATATAAATGACCACTCTTTTTTGCCACCATTTGAACTTACAACATAATATATACATGTGATGGAAGGACCAGAAAGTGGGGTTGAAATCCAAGCTGAGTGGGATCATTTATTTTATTTTCCCTTTATTTCTTCTTGCTAGGTAGCAATTTTTCTTGCTAGAAGTCTTGCTAGAAGCAGGGTGTCTTTAAAAGAGGTTTACAGGCATTAACTGTATCTTGTCTAGGATGAATCTAGTCCTACCATAGGAAACTTTCTGCTCTTTTAAATAGCTCCTGGAATAGCAACATCTTCTGGCACTGAGAGGATACACCAGCTAGGGAAATAAATCCTGTCCTTTTGGTATTGTTGTAATTTGCATTATGTAGTATAAGAACATTTCAGTCTATTTTGAACATTTCTTTTGACATTTTTGTAAAGCAGCTTAATAGTAAAACAAGAGATGGTTTTACCATCCACACCAAAGTCCCAAGCCTCAAAAATCCAGGAAAGGAATATGATGGATTTACTATTACTTTAACAGGAAACAGGTAAGTCTTTCTTTTATATTATAACATACAGATCTTCATTTTAATTAGCATGTCAATCAATTGAAGCCAGGGTTTCAGGGAGGTTTCAAAGATACTAAAATATATTATCATTTATCTGCAAAGCTGGACTTTCTGAACTTTAATTGCTTTACAGTCAGGTACTTTTAGCATTTTATGCAAGTCTGAAATTGTCAGGTCACTGTCCATTTAGCTTCTTGTTTATGCATCAGAGTTGTGTAGACTAGATCTTATCTATGGTTTTTAACTTTCCTATTCAGTAAGTGCACTAGAACCCATAGTCTCTTTGTATTATCTAGTGCAGCGATGGCAAACCTTTTTTGGCTCGCGTGCCATAAGTAGGGGGAGCGCAGGGGGGTCGTGCGTGGGCATGCCACACCCATAATGCAATGCACGATACCCCCAGCGCGCATGCACACATGACAGGCACTCCCTCCCATTTTTGCATGCTTTTTTCACCCTCCCCAGGCTCCAAAGGCTTTATAGGAGCCTAGGGAGAGCAAAAACAGCCTCCTCCGCCCTCCCGGAGGCCCTCCAGAGGCTTCAAGAGCTTCCCTGAAGCCTCTGGAGCACATAAAACTGGCCCTACCACAAACCAGAAGTTCAGGAATGGACTTCCGGTTTGCTCATAGGGCCAGTTTAAGCCCTCCGGAGCTTTCAGGGGCCTTCTGAAAAACGACCCTACAAGCAAACCGGAAGTCCTGGTTTGTCCGTTGTGCCGTTTTTAGTCCTCCAGAGCCTTCAGGAGGGCTTAAACCAGCTCTATGAGCAAATTGGAAGTCCATTCCTGAACTTCCGGTTTGCCCATAGGGCTGGATTTTTTGCTTTCCCCAGACTTCAGGGAAGCTCCTGAAGCCTCTGGAGGACCTCCGGGGAGGGGCTTTTTTCACCCTCCCCAGGCTCCTATAAAGCCTCTGGAGCCTGGGGAGGGCGAAAAATGGCCTAAAAAAAAGACTAAAGTCAACTGGCCAATGCGCACATGTATGCTGGCCAGCTGACAGGGCAACACCTCGCATGCCCTGACAAATGACTCCCCATGCCACCTGTGGCACGTGTGCCATAGGTTCGCCATCCCGGATCTTGTGTATGTTCATCGGTGTATAGCAGTGTAGTTATACTGATGCAAATCAGTTTACATAAGACACTGACTAGCTATAAGCTGAGGGTACATATCAGTCCAGTATCTGATTTTTTTTTAAAATATAAATGATGCTGCTCTTCAATGGTTACATGATCTAAACTTTGGTATTTAAACGTAGATCTTTTCAACATTTAGATCTATTTTACTGTGTTTTACTAATCTACAGTAGATGAAATCTTAATATATATTGCTACTTCATGTATGACATACGCTAAATAAATAAGACAGTAAATCCTCCTTCAGAGATTAGTGCGCAATCCTATACAAAACATGTAGTAGATGAATTTCCACCACTTCATTTCTTTCCTTTTCTATCATGCCCAGAAAGAAGAATAAATTAGAATTTAGTTTTATTCTGGTACATTTCTGGTTTGTAACCCTATTTAGGGAATGGGTGGTTTAGAAATATGAACTATAATAAACAAATTAGCAAATAGGTCATTTTAAAACAAATGCTAGATTTACTTCTTTATTATTTGCTCATTAATTTTGTTACTTTCCTTTTTTTCTTTCATAGTATTGCTTTTACTTTTTAAAATTACTTTATAGTAATTTATATAGTAATACAGTACAGTAAATTTATATAGTAAATTACAGAAGCTACTTTTTCACATGTTTCTGAAATTTTATTAAAGGAGAATATAAAATGTGAGCTTTGTATATAAGCTAATGAGCATGATGATAAATCATGGGATAGCCTGACATGCACAAATTCTGATATTCTGTTTTCATGTCTGGATTACACCCAACACAAATCATGGATATGTCAATCCGTAAAACTTTGCTGCTGTTCTTTTTCTTTAGTCTTTTATGTTGCAAGGTTCAGTGATAATTATTTAAAGATATAAATTTAGACAGTAAAAAGAATTCAGCAAAGTCAAATATTGTTTGTTGCTTTAGTAATCTTGACATTTTTATGTGTATTTGAACAATGTGAAGTCCTTTCTATTTTTTGAAGCACTCTCGTTCTCACATATCTTGCAGGATTGGTAATCTTTTGTTTTCTGTTGAGACGCAGACAACAGAAGCAAGAACACAACTTTATCATACAGAAATAGATGCTCTTTATAAAGATTTAACTATGAAAGGAAAAACACATCTTTTGTCTGCAGAACCTAGGGTAATGATTTTTTAATAATTTATTTTAAAAACTAGTAGACAGGAAATGTTTAAGTAGATTTAGTAGACAAACTTTGAAGGTGTGGGGGTTTAGTTCAGTTTCCCATTTTTTCGGAGAGTATACAATACAATACTACAATACAATACAATACTAATTTTAATTGGTTTTAGCACAGTACTTGGTATTTAATAGGTTTTTAAATTTTTTGTATTTTTGTATTATTTTGTATGTTATTTTGAATTCCTGTGCGCCGCCCTGGGTCCTTTTGGAGAAGGGCGGGATATAAATCAAATAAAACTATAAAACTATAAAAATACAATAGCAGAGTTGGAAGGGACCTTGGAGGTCTTCTAGTCCAACCCCCTGCCTAGGCAGGAAATCCTATACCATTTCAAACAAATGGCTATACAACATCTTAAAGACTTCCAGTGTTGGGGCATTCACAACTTCTGGAGGCAATTTCTGTTCCACTGGTTAATTGTTCTAATTGTCAGGAAATTTCTCCTCAGTTCTAAGTTGCTTCTCTTCTTGATTAGTTTCCACCTATTGTTTCTTGTTCTGCCCTCAGGTGCTTTAGAGAATAGTTTGACTCCCTTTGTGGCAGCCTCTGAGATATCGGAAGTCTATCATGTCTCCCCTAGTCCTTCTTTTCATTGAACTAGACATACCCACGGAAACTGTGTTATGTAAAAACAGTCACAGGAAGGAGAGAGAACCAATTTTTCTGCCCTCACCTCTTAAGAATTCCAGTGTAAGAAAGAAAATGAAAGGCTTCTAGGAACCAAGCCAAATAAACGAAAAGTGTCCTTTGGGAAAACATTTTGTGGTTGATTTTAAGGGGATTGGAATAGAGTAATAGGCAAAACGGGTAGAAATTTCCAACCTCCAATTCCCTTCCATAAATATCTTTAAAAATGGACCATAGATTGTCATCCAGATTGTGATTTGTGGTTCTAAGCTATTTTCATCTTCACCTTTAATTTTTCTGGGGAAAATACTGTGTTGCTGATTTTAACAAGATGGGCGGAATATAAATGTAATTAAATAATTAAATAAATTGTATTTTATTTTATTTAGGAGACAGATGTCATATGCAATCTAATCTTGTCTGTTTTATACTACTTCTGTAACTTAATGCCCCTTTCTAGAGGTTCCAGGTTAGTAACTATCTTTTCATACAATATTTAAAGCAAGTTTATCTTATTAATGACATAAATAATTATGGTGTTATATTATTCTCTGCCCGTTCAAATTTCAAATAAGTGCAAAAGGTTGGTATTTTACTTATTTATTTCATTTCAATTTATTCTCTACCCTAGGTTATAAAAATAAATAATAGAGTAGATTTCTAATATGCTAGAAAGATTAAAATTTGATGTGGGCTGCAATCCTATAGTTGGATATATGTTTACTTGTACATAATAACCAGAGCCTGATGAGTGGCAAATGTAATAATTTGAAGAAAACAGTATTGTAAAAGAACACAATAAATAATTAATTTATTTCCCCATTTTTGTGCACTGCCTGTTCATTAAGACTCGAATTAGTGATGGTTATTCTGTCAAATTCTGACAATCTGCAATTAATGGAGTTTGTTAGTGAGAGTCTGCCAGCTAGAAAATGAACTGTGGGAGAAATGGCTGTGTCTCCTTTTGTTCTATTTGTTAAGTCTTACAAGGAGAAAGCAGCTTATTTTTAGTCAATTGTTCTCTCTCCATTCTTGTTTCTCTTACTTTTCTTATTTGTGAGAAGCTGTAAAATAAATGTGTGATGCTGGGAAATCTGTTATTTTTCTGCATTGCAGCTTGCTGGGTTTTCTTGCTATATACTAAGAACATTGTTGTTGCTGTTGTTTTAGTATAGTGGCTTATTCAATCATCATGGGAGCGCTGATGGCAAGTGGGCAGGAAGTGTCAGGAAAAATTCCTAAAGGAAAGGTATGCTCTCTATAAGTTATGTTGAATTTAGATAAGAATAACTCTTGGTCATATATGTATTGTTTCTGTATCTTAATCTTGTGTCCAAAATGCTCCTTAAGGGTCCAGAACCCTGCTTGAGGATACCTGTAATATTGCAAAGGTTGCCTCTTTGGTACTGTATTAGAAATAGTCCTAAGAAAAATGAAAGGAGGTGTTACAAAATCATTAAATGAAACCATAGTTTAATACATGTAGGGTAGTAAATGGAATTTACTTCCAAGGAAGCATGTTTCTCCTTGGGCCTTAAACCTGATCCATTTACATTTACAACTTTTCACTATCATGCCCTGGAATAATTTTATATCAGTCAGCTTTTAGTAACAGAATGTGTAAACTTGTTCTACCTCCTTAATTCTTTCCTTAATAGAGAATTGAAAGCTATCAAAAGGCAATGCAGCTGTATTTTCTTTTTGTTATCTGGGATATTTTCTGCAGTGTGCTGTTTCTAATACTGCATTTTTAGGAGTATAAGACGCACCTTTTTTCCTCAAAAAATAAGCTGAAAATCTGGGTGTGTCGTAAACATCCAATACAGCATTTTTTGCCTCCCGAAGCCCTGCCCCTTCACTAAAATGGCTGTGCATACCTTTATGGAGACTTTCAGACAGCTCCTAGGGGCTGGGAAGGGCAGAAATGGGCAAAAAACGGGCCATTTTTTGCCCGTCCCCAGCAGTTCTCTATAAACCTCCATAACGCTATGCATGCAATTTTTTTTGACAAAAAACGGGCCTGTTTTAGCTAAAAACAGGTCTTTTTTGCTCGTTTTTGCCCTCCCCGCAGGAGCTATCTACAAGCCCCCCCCCTCCCCCCCAGGCTATTAATGCCTTTTTTGGGGGTGGGGGAACGGGCCATTTTTGGGAGATTTGCAGAGTGCAAAAACTTATTTTCTCCCTTTTGGAAAGCTCTTTAACTGATTGATGAGAATTACATTGATCAAGTGCTGTGCCAGCAGAAACAAAGTCTTAGGTGCTGCAGATTGTCAGTGATTCTTTCTCCAGCACATGGATAAATACACCTGGAAACATCTACCTACCTACCTACTCTCTCTACCTACCTACCTGTGTTTCTCTCTCTATTCCCCCATCTACCTACGTACCTACCTTCTCTCTCTCTATCCCTCTACCTACCTACTCTATCGCCCTACCTATCTACTGTGTTTCTCTCTCCTCCCCTCTATCTACCTACGTACATACCTTCTCTCTCTCTTTCTCTCTCTATCCTTCTACCTACCAACCTACCTACTCTCTCCCTATCTACTGTATTTCTCCCCCCCTCTCTCTATTTCTTTCTCTATCCCTCTCCCTACCAACCTACCTACTTATTCTCTCACCCTACCTATCTACTGTATTTCTCTATCTCTTTCTATTTATCTCTCTATCCCCCTACCTACCTACACACACTCTCTCCCTTCCTCCCTACTGTATTTCTCTCTCTCTCTCTCTCTCTCTCTCTCTCTCTCTTCCTTTATCTACCTACTTACTACTCTCTCTTTCTCTCTTACTACTCTCTCTTTACTCTCTCTCCCTTCCTCCCTCCCTACTGTATTTCTCTCTCTTTCTCTCCCTCTCTATCCCTCTATCTACCTACCTACTTTTTCTAAAATTTGCCTCTTCAAAACCTTAGTGCGTCATATACTCTGGTGCGTCTTATACTCCTAAATATACGGTATTTAGCACTGATTTATATGATAATCTTTCTGATGGGCCTTTTAAACAGAAGCTATACAGGTAGACCAACTTAAAATGTAAATACGTTTAAATAATATTTATAATCACGGATTTTAAATTTAAATTCAAAATATATTTTCCTCTGAATTGTGTTGTGCAATTTGAGATTTTCAGTGTTACACTGCAATTGCTATAATGGCAACCTCTGTGAGATAAACAGGTAAAAAATGTCCAGTGTTACTCGGATGGTCTTCCACATCATATGACTATGCCTTTTGCATAACTCTGAATGTATGGGTAGGTTTTGGTACAACTGGAAATTATTTTAAAATGTTCCTCTTTAAACTCTTTTTTAATGTTTTCCAGTTGGTGGATTTTGAAGCCATGATTGCATCTAGTTCAGAAGCCTTTAGTAAAGTAGCAAAAGACTGGTTGAATTTGAAAAGGTAAAAATACTAATATTGATATATATGGGTATGTTCTAAGGGAAAGAAAAGAGGAAGCCCTGCATTTTCTAACAAATATTTAATCTTCACTCACTTTGGGGGTTTGATTTTTCTAAGAATTATCATCACTTTGTTTTGCCCACATCAGACAATACAAGTATCCTGCTTAACTTTCTGCATGTATATGCATGTCTTCATAAGCACAATAAAGACATTGTTTAAATAATCATATATAACAGTGATATCTAATATAATTAAGCTAGTTTAATACTGAATATAAATCAAATTATGGACTGACAAGTTATTGGGATAAACAACAGAATTCTGTTATACTGTAATGTGAAATACACATATACATACACCCACACCTATATACCCACACCCATGCAGACATACAGTGTACACACATGTATGCATACATGAAAATATTAATAGAAAAAATATAATCAGTTAGATTTTTGATTTTCCAGATTAAACCATTTTGGCTAGAATTCAGTTACTCTTATTAATTTTAATAACTTAAATAGTCTCTTGAACAGGCATTGAACTCTAGGTTGATATTTAAATATTAAACAACTATTTTAAAAATGTAAATACAATGCATTTTGTTAATTTTATTTTAGATGAGTATATGAATTCTACTTCTATTAATCTTGGCAATTTTGCATTTTCAGCATTTCACCTTCCTACAAGAGTCTTCCACTGGTATCAGAATCATTTCCGACTTTACGAACTATGATGGAAGTATTAAGTGCAGATTCATCACATTGCCTTAAAAGGCTTTAGTTGCTATTTGACATCTGAATAAAGAACACTGACTTCCTCTTTTGTATGGTTTTTATTTTTCTGATATGAGCATGAAATGATCTGATTTCTGATACTATTTTTATGGAAACAAAAGATTTATGTCTTTATAAATGCAGTAGAAAATAGAAATCTTTTTGGCAACTGGAACTATTGGAGAGAAGATGATGATTTGATTTATTCTATATATAACTCTGCCTCTGTTTCTTAACCAGCAATGTACTTAAAAAGATACTCTGCGGAATTAAGTGTTCTTAAGCCCATTTAAATCAATATGAACCAAATTGTACAAGATCATGTTCTGTCCCATTAGGGCTTCTGAATATTGATGGATGTGATACAAATAATTTAAAAAAGAAAAAATAATCTTTGAAATAATTGCCGATACTTGCTTTCAGAAAATGTTGATTATGAGTATTGCTACTCTGAGTCCATCCATGTCAGGAAATGTACCCTTCTAAAAATATAATATCCACTCCTTTGGTTTTGCATCAAAATGATAAAAGATAGCTATGAAAATATGTGAAGTATTTACAAATACTCCTTGTTTAGTAGTATTTGAGACTTAACAATTTTGTGGCTAACTAAAGTTTGCCAAGTGGGAAATCACCTGACCATGACTGCGTTTTCCAGCTCCAAACTAACAAGACTAATCAGTTTCACACCTTCAGCTTTTGTTTGCCTCCTAACCACTCCCTGGCTCTTTGGAATGCTCACCTTGGCGCTGGGCTAATTAACAAGGAAATTAAAGCTTCTATTTACATTCATTGGAGAGGAAGGAATTACAAGTGAATAAGCAGGCACCCAGTAGGGAATACACATCGGAAAGCAATGCACTGGAGCTGGCAGGCAGTGTGCTGTGCAAACAGCCAAGTCTATTTCCCATTGTGTGCCTGCTTATTCTCTTTATAATCCTTTCCTCTCCAATCTCTCTCTGTGAGAGGGAGGGGAAAACAGGTAGACCCAGGAAAAATTGCGTATCAAAATAGTTTGGGGTGATGTTTTTTTCTTGCTCCCCTCACAGAGTGGAGAGATTGAAAAAGAAAAGACCCGTAATTCAAAGCAATGAAAAGTTATATATTTTTCTTGTAGGGTGGTAACAGTTAATCAGAACCGGAGTCAATGGAGTATTGATATAAATCCCTGATAATGATTGTGTCCCTGATTGCCTCTCAAGATCGGGTGGCTGATTTTTGATCACAAGACTTTCATTTTGCATTTGGAGAAAGATGGGGGTTATATGCACACAGATCAGGGGAAGTTCTCATTGGTAATTTAGAGAACCATTATTTGATTTCTGTGGCCATCCATTTCATCTAAGCAACTGGGGTGGAGGTAAAAAAAAACCCAACTTTAAAACAAGTTAAAAGCCAATATACAAAGATATAAAAACTCCATAATCATTTTTTTAAAACACCCTCAGCAGCAGAATTCATTCTATATCGGCTCATTACAGCCATTGCAAGAGTTAACTGTCATTGCTGGATCCCCAGGAAAATATGAAATCTGAGGCAATATGATGTAGGTGTCAAGGCAGGGAAAAGCTCTTTTCCATCAATCCTTCCACATGACACATAGAAGGGACAATCCCGTGAAGCAGCTTGCCTTCAGAAGTTGTAGGTGCTTCATCACTGGAGGTTTTTAAGAAAAGACTAGGAGAGCTACCTATATTAAATGGTACAGGTCTCCTGCTTGAGCAGGGGGTTGGACTAGAAGACCTCCAAGGTCCCTTCCAGCTCTATGCTGATTGATTGACCTGGGTGATGATGAGACATGGGGACGGATGATTTCAGCTGAAAATCCCAATGTGCTCCTTGCTCCAGTGCATCACTAAACAGCCTTCACGAGAGATCGGATTTTTTCCCCTCTTACTCTTGAGGCAAAACAGCCCGTTGGTGAACCAGTCCATCTGGAAAACAATTATGCGAGGCGACTCAAATACTTGCTGGGAGTTTTCACTGTGATTTAGATTTGAGTAAGCGCGTTTAGGACGCTTCTTATCCAGATTAAATTGCTTTTTTAAATAAGGTTTTTAAATGAGTTAATGCTGCCACTACCACCACCACGACTGGATGGATGAAATACACCTGGGAAGGTTGCTCTCCATGCAAATCTGGCGGCTTTGACGAAGCAAAGCAAGGAGGCCTTTCCACAGCAAGCGCCTCGAACTTTTACCATCCGCTCCAACCGGGAAGAAGCGCGGCGAGCCGAGAGGAGGAGCGAGGCCCGAGAGGAGCCACGGAGGCGGGGCCAAACGCAGCAGGAGGAGGGGCCGAAAGGTTGGCGGAGGCGAAGAGCGGAGCAAAACCGCCGAGCGGAGGGCGCGGCGGAAGAGTCGGTCGGCTCTCTGCTGCCCCTTCGCCGTGCCGAGTCCCCGGGGCCGCGTGAAGCAGGGGCAGGGCGGCGATGGCGTCCATGGCGGCGGCGATCGCCGCTTCTCGTACGGCGGTCCTGAATGGGAACCGGCCGCTGGACGAGCGGGAACGTAAGCGCTTCAGCTACTTCTCTTCGCTCAACCCCATGGCTCGCAAAATCATGGCGGAGAAGGAGCGCATCCGCGAACGCTACGGGCCAGACTGGGAGCGGCTGCCGCCCCGCCAGCAAGACGAGATTATTGACAAGAGCCTGGTGCAGCCCAACATCCAGGCCCGGTACGCGGCTCACCGAGGGGCAGCCCGAGAAAACCCGCCTCCGGTCTGCTACCCGAATCTGCGCCTCAATACCGGCCAGAAGGTAGTGCGCTTCGGGGACGAGGTAAGCTCTCGTGCGCGGGTCGGTCGCTCTCTGCACATGTACAGAGGGTGAGCAGGGTAATGTTGCGTTTTGGTTTTCCCGGCCCGGGCTTGGACGGTCCTGTTTTGAAGCAGGCGTGAGTCACCTGTGCGTCGAGGTGGGAGAGGTGGCATCAAGGCAAAACAGAGAAGGCACGGAGAAAAGGTTTCGGGGACGCAAAGTAGTATTTTAAAAAGGGCTAAAAGTATCTGGCAGAGAGGCATGTGCAGAGGGCAGTTTTCCTTTCACCTTTAGGCGTTACCTGGCTCCTATAGTAAAGTTAATTGGGCCAAAGTCGGTTTATGTAGACAAGATGCATGGTTCCGCTTGGGTTGGAGAGTTACACTCTTCCTCTGAACCAGATCCAAACAGGTGTGGAGGGCTACATTTTATTAAATCTCGGTCACTGATCAGAATTGCAAAACACATTAAAAATAAACAAGATACAATTTTACAATTGGTGGTGGGCTCATCAGTGGATAATCAAAGACCACCTAACTTTACAGGCAATATAGCAAAAAAAATAAATATCTACATTCAAAGAGACTGAATCATAACAACTGATAACAATTGTAACTAATAATGGTCAGAATTTCCTGAGGTTGTATGTGTTATCAGGTAAGGAGTTATAAAATGGATCCTTGATTCCTTATATAGAGCAGTGTTTTTCAACCTTTTTTGTGCAAAGGCACACTTTTTTCATGAAAAAAATCACGAGGCACACCACCACCATTAGAAAATGTTAAAAAAATTTAACTCTGTGCCTATATTGACTATATATAAAGTAATTCTCTTGAATAGGAATCAAATAAACACAAAGAAATTATTTTATAATTACTTTATTATGAAATAATAAAGTATTTTATAATTGTTCATATTTCTGTTTACTTACTCAGTGCGAAACCTGGGCCTTTTTGGCTGAACACAAAGCTGATATTGGAATTGGAATTTTTCCCACGGCACACCAGACAATATCTCACGGCACACTAGTGTGCCACGGCACAGTGGTTGAAAAACGCTGATATAGAGAGTACAGTGTAGCAGGACATGAACTATAATTTCAGGAGTCCTTGTCCACAGGGCCACGGTCTCAGGTCATAGGTGGGAGGGGGTTTTCTTCCAAAATTAACTGGGTATGCGTACTTTGACATCAATCATTTTGTGTTCAGTGGGATTTATTCAGATGGAAGAACACACCACAAGTTCTGTGCTGTTGAAAAGATCTGGAGTAGAATGTTTATTTTCTGCCTCTGCAGGAATTAAAATTCCTCTAGATTTCCAAGAATTATTAAATACACTAGAAACAGTTTCCTCCGTTTTTAACTGTTTACCCCCATTCCCATTCATTTTGTTTTTAGTGTTGGTTATTACTACTGGTATTTATCACACTCTTCATTTTATTGTGTATCCCAGTGATGGTTGTCGCTGTTAGTGAGTTCTTGTAAAATACCTGATTATTTTACTGTGAAAACAGGAAAGTGTGAAATCATAACAAAAACATTAGTAACAGTCAGGACGTTCAACATAGTTTGTAATGGTTGCACTGTTTTTCCAAATGAGATTTCTGTGAAGAGCTGCCACTTGTTCTGTAAAACAGGCTAGTTTGTATGTCTGAATAAAAGCTTAATTTAAGTGTAATGAACTAAGGCAGATACTCAACATCCTTAGAGTTTACTGTACTTGCTTCTTATTTTAATGGAGTAGAAGAGAAGCAAAATGTTGATTGCCTATCTCCTGGCTCTCAAAAGGTGTCAAATCAAAAGATGGGACTATCTTAATTCATTTATTTACACTCATTCCAGTTCAGGCAGTTGAGTTCTACCTATCTGCATCTGGTTAGATTACATTCCATTCATAGATGCAACATAAATCCGTGTATGGTGCTATGGCTATCAAAGTGGTTTTTTAATCTTTAATGTGGGTGCATACTTGCATGCCTTATATTGATATCATTACAACATATGAATCAGATTTGCTGTGTTATGATTTGCACATTATTTGATCCTGAAAAGAATAATTGTTGGAAAGCCAAGACATATGGGATACATATGACATATGTATGGGATGCCCCATACATCCCTTCGGCTGCTCCGCTCCCACAGAGAGGGCCTTCTCAGGGTGCCGTCGGCCGGGCAATGCCGTCTGGCGACACCCAGGGGAAGAGCCTTCTCTGTGGCGGGCCCTGCCCTTTGGAACGACCTACCCCCTGAATTGCGTACCATCTCGGACCTCCGCCTCTTCCGCCAGTGTCTAAAGACACATCTTTTTCAGCAAGCCGGCCTAGCCTAACCTCCCGTGGGGACTATTTTTAGATAGTTTTAAATTGGGGATTTTAAATTCGGATTTTAGCATAGAATTATAATTTAATATGTTTTTAAATTTTGTATTTATTGTTTTGTATGTTTTTAAATTCCTGTGCGTTGCCCTGGGTCCTTTGTAGATAAGGGCGGGATATAAATGTGATTAAAATAAAAAAATAAAAAAAAGTATAATGTAGTATGTATACTGAGAGCATATATGCACCAAAGACAAATTCCAATCACACCTAACCAATAAAGATTTCTATTCTATTCTAAAATAAAATGAGAATCTCTTGGAAACTGCCTTTAACTCTACAAAAAAGGAAGGATGGATATAATAGTTATACAGTATATAACATATAGATACAATATTTATGTTTAGATAATAAATATAAACCAAGAACAAGTAGAAATGGTGACTGCTAAGCAGAAATATTTTACAATTGTGTTATTTTCAGCTATCAGGCTTATAGTTTCAATTATCTTTCATTTGACACAGTTGCTTTTCTGTGCCTATTTGTGTGCATTTAGAAATCTATAGGTTTTTAAAAACAGATAGGCGATATAATGCTTCTGGGCAGTTATGTGCGCCTTTTGGCTCATTTTTGGCATATAACGGGCTTCATCTGACTTTTAAAATATTCTTTTAATTTTAAAACGTAGGAAGCTGGCACTATTCTCAATTATTATTCTTAAAAATGCTTCTAGGTTCCAGATAGGCTCCATAAGTAATCTTGGAAAATAAAAGTGGTTGCTAGCTGCAGTCAAGTATTTGCCCATCCCTCTAGAAAAAGGCAAAAGTATAAGGTAGCAAGGGGTATTTTGAACATAAAGGATAGAAATGGGCAGTTTTGCCAGTTTGCTTTTTAGTAAATGGGTGTTTTGTGACTAGTTACATCTAGCCTTCCAACTATTTTGTAAACAGTAAATTCTCCCCCCAGAAGACCAGCCAAGACATACTCTGAAAATTCTAAATCTGGCCACCGATCCAAACAGTTGTGGAATTTATATATTGCAGAGTTTGGTAAGCATTAAGATGCCTCAGGAGTTCTCAATGTTTTTGCAATAATAGGACAATGGGATTATCAAATATTTCAACTATATTTTAAGCCATTAGGTACTTCATATTTTAATTCAAGATAACTTGGGGAGGGCTTTTTTTTTCATTTCAAAACATCATCTCCCATTTTGGGCATACTAGTTAGGAATTTTGAGAATTTCAGACCTCAAACATCTGGAGTACACCAGATCGGGGAAGGTTCTTCTAGTGAATTCTGTGCTTCCTTAAATGCCCATTTAAAGTTTACTGTACAGTAATAGCTAAGAGCCTTGTGGATATTTTTGTTACATCAGTAAAGATGTACCTATAATCTTTCAGAAGTAGAAAACCAAAAAGGAGATTTTAAAGTTAAAAATAATTGGAAAGAAGGAAAGGCAGTGCTTAACTTAGCCTGAATTTATTCACAGGAATAAACATTATAAAAATGGCCTGCAAACAACTAACTTGTTAACAGCAGGTGGTAGGAAGTTACTGCTAAATTAGTATTGTGGAATTGTTTAGGTTTGACTACAGGAAACTGACAATCCTTTTTGTGCTTCTCCCCACAAAAAATGTGAATATTCCAGGCCTGGGTATTTTTAAAACAACTTTTAAAAATCTACGTCAGGTCTTCCAGTGTCCCTGCTGATCTAAGAAAATCAAGGGTGTAGATAGCAAATGAATTGCAGTACTCTGCAGTGGAAGTTTTAAAATTTATTCCCATTTTTTTATATTTGATACCTGTGACTTTGGAAAAAGTAAGAATTGTATCTTAATGAATGGTCTCAATATGCTCACCTAAAATACATGGGCATAGCTGTTGAGATGTAGTAAGACCAGTATGTCATTGTTTATTTTGAACATTTAGGATAACCCTGTGCTATCTAGATGAGCATCTTAAGGCCCATAAGCTACATCAGTAGTAGACTTCTGGCTAAACTTAGGATGGGAGTATATGCTTTCTGCATATTGCACAATACTGGTTTTCAGTATTCATAATTCTAAAAGGCAACCATTGTCTAATCTTGGCTCCTCTGTTCGTGTAAAAAAACTAATCTTCTGAATATTTATCTGGTCCTCATTTAACAGCCATAGTTAGGACCAGCAACATGGTCATTAAGTGAAGTGGTCACAACTATGCTTATGATCTTACTTCAGCTTTGCTTTGCTACCCAGACCTGCAAAGGTTGTAAATACAAGGATTGATCATAAAGTTAGTTCTTCATCATCATGATAACTGCATATAGTCGCTAAATGAAGTGGGCATTAAATGAGAACTACCTGTAAGTAACATGAAATTTAAAAAGATGGACAAAGGGGGCGCAGGAAGAGCAGGGGGAAGTGGTGATCGGCTAATTGGTCCAGTAGTCCCTTCCACTGATGTACTCTCCTAACGGGTCCCCAGGCCAACCATCAAAGCCAGGTCTTCGGGCCCTCTGGAAGGAGAGGTAGGTGGAGGAAAACCTCACCCTGGGGGTTAGGATATTCTAGAGAGCTGACGTTACAGCAGAGAAGCCTCATCTGTTCTCCTAGGTCAGGGGTCTGCAAAGTCGGCTCTTTTAAGACTGGTGGACTTCAACTCCCAGAATTCCCCAGCCAGCTATGCTGGCTAGGGAACTCTGGGAGTTGAAGTCCACCAGTCTTAAAAGAGCCGACTTTGCAGACCCCTGTCCTAGGTAAATACGTTCTTTGCTCTTTTTAAAAATGTGTTTAGTTGGACTAAGTAAGAGAAATTATGAAAAAGCACAGTTGAAATTATTTTTTTAAACATTGAGCATGGAGGAAACTTGATTATGTGGTGGTCTTTAACTTATGCAAAATCCTTTAACTTCTGAAAGATCCAGTAACCAGGGCTGAGGTGTTTCCTATGGTTAAGATCTATAATAGTTTCAAAACTTCTCATTTAGGTTTGGAAGTAGGAGTTTTAATTTACGTGGATGAATGAAAGTGCAGACAGGGAATGATAATTACATTTGCCTATCTATAGTGTGTCTTGTGGTATGCATCTCATTACTGTATGCATATACAGATTTTTGTTTGTTTATTTAATTCAATTTATATGGCCACCCATCTCCTTATAGTGACTCTGGGTGATTAACAGCAGTTAAAATCATAAAATAAATAGAAATAGCGTAGTAATAGCATTTAGACTTATATACCACTCCATAGGCTTATATACCACTCCACTCTCTGAGCGGTTTACAAATGTCAGCATATTGCCCCCAACAATCTGGGTCCTCATTTTATCAACCTCGGACGTATGAAAGGCTGAGTCAACCTTGAGTTTTTCAGGATCAAACTCCTGGCTGTAGGCAGAGTTAGCCTGCAATACTGCATCCTAACCACTGCACCATCGTGGGTTCTACCTCTGAAAATGCACATAAACACATAAATATATCATCAGTAGCTGAAATAAACAAGAACCCGCCATCAGCATAAATTCCTCGTGGTCATGAGTGACACTCCAATTCTTATGCTCAGGAACACAACCATATGTTCACTGCCTTACAAAAAGCCAACAGCATTGGGACCTATCTGATCTTCAGAGGGATGATGTTCCAAGGGATAGGAGCCACAACAAAAATATCTGCCTTTCTGGGTCCCGCAGAAGTGATGGGACACATTATATGCAGATAGGTATGTTGTTAGGATTACTTAAAAATAATGAGAATTTTTCACATTTCTGCGATCTAATATCAATTACATTTCCCAGAAGAGGGCATCCTAATTCTTTGGGACTGGAGAGCACATTGCCGTTCTGCGAACATGTAGTGGATAATCTCAAAAATATCAGCCATGAGGGAAGAGTTACATGTGACAGATTTAGTGCATAGAATAGGAGTGGAGTAGAGTAGAATAGAACAGAACAGAACAGAACAGAATACAATAACAGAGTTGGAAGTATTACATTGTTGTTTCCCAAAATTGTATTGCTGGAAAAGTGGCCATTCTTCCAAACAAAGCAGGGGGCAGCAGCTACCTTTTTTTAATTTTTTAAGAATGTTTTTTGTATCTTTTTGAGGCTCAGATGTATTTGTGGAAGGCAGCAGAAGCTGATGGTTGGCGTGCCAACTTCCCATAATCTGGTGAGCCTTCTAAGCTTATTGTAGCTCCTTCGCCAAGAACGCAAGTGGTTCCCAAATCGATATGGTTAACAATATATGCTTCAATCTTCTCTAGCTAACCTCATCTCCAAAAGGACCATCCTAGCCATTTGATCTAGCACCAATCAGCCAAAAGAAAGCAAAGCTGGATGAAAGAGAGATAAGCAATGTCACAACTAAGTCTGTCTATGTGTAGTTTGAGAAACTACAGGAACTCAGCACAGGTGATCGAAACATTACATAGACAATTATTTTCTCAAACAATTTGCTTAATCTGAGAGCACAGAGAGGTGCTAGTTTCCATTGGTGTTTCTAATGATTCCTGGGGCAAGACATTTGCCGAAGACAACTGATGTGCTCCTCTAGATTCTTCATGCGTTGGAGTTAGGATTTTGTAGAAAGTAAGGAAATTGACCCTAACAGAAATACATAGAACCTGTTACTTATGCAAAAGAGACTGACACATTTTTTAAAAAGTTCAAAACAACGAGGTAACATTTGGAAGCAGCTTAGACAGACACCTTCCTAACTTACTGAAGTATAAGGAGGAGGAGGAAGTACAGCACCACCAGACATGTAAAATTCTGTTATTGCAGCCAATTTCAGTAGAAGTTGTTTTATCTTTCCAACAGAGTTCATTTCCTGTGTTGGTGTATCTGGTGGAGCTGACATATGTGCACGGAGGTTACATCAGTCCAACAAACTCAGTGCTTTAAAGATTGCCTTCCAAGGCATGAAGGAGAAGCTGCAAGAACATATCCTAGGGGTGGGAAAAAAGGGCTCTATGAGTCTACTGAGTGCGTATCTGTTTTCTTTCTCTTCCTCATCATTCTTCATATTTTACTAGTATTATTAAAATGCCACATAGAAAACTAAGTGCTGCTGCTGCTGAAATGCTTCCGTAGGGCTCACAGAAGATTCTTTTGTGCTTTGGCTAACAGAGAAGTTATTACTATCTGTGGTGGATGGTCTGAACTTGGTATATGTCATTTGCTATCCCCCCCCCCCCCCAAAAAAAATGAAAGAAAGATTCCAGTGTCTCCTCTCCTTGTCTTTCTGTTCGAATGCCCTTATTGTAACACTAGCTGACTTATTGTAACACATAGCTCCGCTAGGAAACTATGTGATCCGGGCTTGATAAATCGACACAGCTGAAAAATAAATGAGTAGTTACGATCTCCCCTTCTCTCCCTCAGGCTTGTCCCATTGATCCTCTCCTAACCCCTTCTCTCCCTCAGGCTTGCCCCACAGAGGCCTCTCCTATCTTATCCCCTTCTCTCCCTCAGTCTTACTCCTTAGCATCAGAGCGTTTTTTAGGTGGGGAGGGGGAATAGAATGTATAAACTCCCAGTCCGCAGGCCGGATGAGTCACACGCTGGCCATACCCATACCCACGCCCAAGTGGAATTTGGAAAAGAGTTCTTTTCAGGTGGGGAGGAGGAGTAGAACGTCTAACTCAGCATCAGAGCGTGTTATTAATACTATTGTGTTATTTACCTAGCCTTCAGTCTGTATCATAAATTGTTTTAATTGGGTTTTAAATGGATTATGTTTTAACTTTTTAAATTTTAGCACAGGGAAAATTTATTTAATTTGATATTAGTTATTTATATTTTATACTGTGTGTTTTAACTTCCTGTGCACCGCCCCGGGTCCCTTCGGGGAGAGGGTGCGGTTATATAAATTCGACTATAAATAAATAAATAAATATATATAAGAAATACTAATGATCTGATGGTCATTTCGAAAATCCTTTCTTAGCGAACACCTAGAAGCCAAGAGGAGCATACGTGCCAAATTTCAAGTTTGTAGACTTTACGGTTCTGGAGATTTTGTGATGATGCATAAGTGGTATTTCGCTTATATATATATAGATACTGCCTGGGTGACTTGTAGCTAAATGCAGACTTTTCTGTGCTTGATGCTTTACTGCTGCTGCTTGAACCAGCATGTGATCTTCTTTTGACTTAAGGGGTGGCCTTTTTGTCATGAATGTGCAGAAGCCAGCAGAGATGTTCCTGTTCCTGCCCAAATAAAAACCTAATTCCTGCTCTAGGGGAACACTCCATATCTTTCTACGTCATGTTATTTCCCTGAGGGATTTATTCAAAGTTGTCTGAATGTGAATCAAAGACATTAACTGTTTCCCTTTTCTTAGTTCAGCTCTCTGTCTTCCTTGTTAGATCTCAGCAATTTCCCAGTAAATAAAAGCAGCAAGGCCACTTCAACATGACGGCAAGACCACATCAGAATCGAGGGATCCTTCATAAGGTTATCATGCATATGCCAAGCATGATGGATTGGGGACTTTGACATTCCTCAGCGGCATGGCCAATGCCGGAGCAATTCATGTTTTCTTTACATCCAAGAATAGTGTAAGATAAGGACTTGAGAAATAGGGTTTTATGACGAAACTCTCCAAGCCATTAAGGAAAATATCTTGATAGATCTCTTCTGGAAATATTTTTTTTCATTGTGTGACAACCGTGTTTGAGCTTAGCTCGGTGCAATGAAACTTGCCTTTTGATTTTTCAGTTTTAGAAACTCTAATCAGGGAACATCAACATGAGTATCACAATTCACAAATAAATACAAAGCCACATACAGAGTATACAAATACCCAGGAAGAATAGAGATCAGATCTATATCTCATACAGGGAGCATACTCCCTGTGCTATATCCCTGAACAGGGAGCAAAAAATAGTAAAGTTTTCTGGTGAAAGAATGTTACTCACTGCAAAGTTATTGTTGATTGAGTAACTTAGCTGTTGCTATCTGAGGTTTGTAGAGATTGCCAGAATAATTAGAGAAAATGAAATATGGTATGCCCATATTAAAACAGGATTGTCCCCTGAAATCTTTGCTCTTTCTCAAACTCAACATTTTAAGCCATTCTCAGCTTTTAATAGAACTAAATTCCTCTTCAAAATAATCAAGAAATGCAAAACATTTAGGAGATATGTTTTGGGAGGGAGGGAGGTGGG
Source organism: Rhabdophis nuchalis (assembly GCA_039707465.1). Lineage (NCBI taxonomy): Eukaryota > Metazoa > Chordata > Lepidosauria > Squamata > Natricidae > Rhabdophis > Rhabdophis nuchalis. Next base: position 323,566,502 of record CM077643.1, read on the forward strand.
GAAGGAAGGTGAAAGTACCCAAACCAAACCATTGACAGAGCTGCTCCGTTGGACAAGAAGAGGATGAAACCAAAAAGTTTGACAGTTTTTGAATCAGGCTGTTTTTGAAAAAAGATTCCAACCCAAGCAATTTTTTTTTTTTAAAAACCCCTCAGTCAGGAACTAAAACTAGAATAAGAGAAGTATTTTACTTTGATAAAAGAAGATAGATCAAATCTGTCTGAAAGAAATAATAATTTAAGGCAACTATTAGACATTTGTCAGCTGGTCAAGCTTGCGGCTTAGGTACTAAAAATGTCTCTTGTATAAAATGATTGAGAAGGATCTTATGGATGTTAAACATTTCTGGCAGATGTTGAAGATCTTGACAGATGAAGCAGTCTCTGTATCAGTGGTATTAACAAACAATATCTGGGGACAGTAACTTGATGGATTATCTAGTAATGAGACTTAATGATCTCTTCTTTGAATTATATTTGTCTGAAAAGGACAAAGTTCAAAATTCCAGACTTGCAAAGTTGAATAAACTAAGTGCAGGTATAATTAGAAGGTTTTTTTTTTAATGAGAAAGTTTTCTGGAGAAAAAAGTATTCAGAAAGTTCATAAGTTGAAGCAAATATATTGAGGAGGAGGCAGTGGTTTGTCAAGTAATTAATCAGATTATTTTACAAAAACAGTGCATTTAAGCCTCTTACAGAAGGATATTTGATACAAATTAGGATTTTCATTTAAATTTATTTATAAACTAAATAAAATAGGAATAATTTGTACTACTCAGGATATGAATAAAACTTGAAGAGGGTCACTCTGATGCTAGAACATGGAACAACCTTAGAGATTAAGCCAACCAGATGGCTACAAAATGAAAATCACTGATGAAAGAAGATTTCAATGGAAAGAGGACCAAAAGGGGAATTTGTTAGACTGAATAGTTAAAGGTCTAGTACACTATTAATTGGATAGTTAAGAATGGGGAAATTGACAGTTAAGGTCCAGATAGACTATGCTTTGAAGAGGTTAAACCATTGGTAGGCAGGGGAGAGGGGAGAATTTTGTCACTTCAGGTTAGATTTTGAATGGATCATTTGATTCTGTAAATGGGGAATGATAGACTTTAAATGTTCTCATGTAAGTAACAAGTCCCACAGTTCTGAGATTCAAAAACATGTGGAAATTTTGTCATCAATCACATTTCCCCCCCTATAGATTTATTTTCTAAGGCAAATATTCAATTATATTCATGGAATGGAGTTTAGTCTTCCCATTGGCTTACTTTTTTGGGAACATTTGTTTCTTCTTTCATCCCCTTTTATTTATGCTCTCTTATTTGGTGGAGAATTCCAGAGTCTACACAATCTTATCATTTTGGCTGGTCTCAAAAAACCTTCCCTTGACTTCAGTTTTAAGGTATTCTGGATGATTCTGTTCCTTTTGCCTTGAAAAAGTATGTGCTTATTGATGTGTTTTTGCTTTTATTTCAGGATATCACCTGGCAAGATGAGCATTCTGCTCCTTTTTCTTGGGAAACAAAGGTAACTTTGTGGAATTGTTATATTTGCAAGAATTGTCAGGCTTGTTTAGTTTCAGAACACAGAATGCAGTAATAAACTTCTGCTTTGGGGCCCAGAGGTAAATTATGTGTGATCTCGTGGAATATAGGTTTCAACAGCAGAAAAATGTGATTTGTGATTTCTCAAAATAAATTTCAAACAATAATAATGATAAAAAATAATACATTTTACCCGTTTATCATTTGAAGAACAAATGGAAGTGCAAGAAACCCTTGTTTCATGTTCACAATGTGAAATGTATTGGTAGAGACACAATATAGCTGGATCACTTTTATGGTTAAGCTGGTCTACTTGTACAGATAGGGAAAGCTAATGACTTTCCAGATGTTGCTGAATAACGCCCCACATCTTTCACCATTAGTCATGCTGGCTGAGACTGCTGGGAGGGATTCAGCAGCACACTTAGCCAGGCAGGTCAGTGATCTGATTTGGAATGAAGTAGTTTTCTATGTTTTTCAGGACCTACACTCTAAATATTGGCTCCCAAGTGTTGGGTTTGCAGGCATTTAACTTGTTTATGGTCATCAAACCTTGACTTTTGACAAATGCAACTCATAAGCTGGTATTAGAATTTCTCTTCTGTTCATTCTGCTCTGACCTCTGCAAAAGTCTGAAAAAAACATCTAATGACGCTTAAGCTGCAGTGAAACATTTTACACTGTCTTCCTTGTCCCAAAGGTGCTTTTTCAGGAGGCAACTGAACTTTCTTCTTTTTTCTTTTGAAGACATTTTGCTTCTTATTCGAGAAGCATCCTCAGCTCTGACTGGATGGTGGGGAATGGAAGGATTTATATTTATATTCCTTGCAGACAGCTGGCAATTAGCATTTTTTTAGAAGGTAGTTGAAGCACTTGGAAGTTTATCTGTGTTCTCAGGGTCAATACAATACAATAGCAGAGTTGGAAGGGACCTTGGAGGTCTTCTAGTCCAACCCACTGCCTAGGCAGTGGGTTGGACTAGAGACCTCCAAGGTCCCTTCCAACTCTGCTATTGTATTGCATTGACCCTGAGGACACAGGTCACCTGAGTAGTGCTCCTGGTTCTGAATATACATATAAATGCTTCCATTCCCTGCCCTGTCAGAGCTGAAGAAGTTTCTTGGATGAGAAGTGAAACGTCTTCAAAAGAAAAAAAACAAGAAAATCCCGTTGCTCCTGAAAAAGCACCTTCAGGATCAACCACGACCAGGATGACTGAGAATCTCTACAGACTGCCTTCCTTGTTTTTCTAGGTAAAATTGTGATTGAAGGACCATTCCATGTAATGCAGGGCCCTCTTCGAATTGACCGCTGGAGCCCCAGATATTGCTTTCATCTGTTTTATTCTCTCCCTCCATCTTTGACAAATATTATTGTATATGCATGAGCTCTATGGCTAGCGCTGTTCCATTTTCTTCCTTCTGCTTGACCGGCATTAATTTTGCTCGAGGAAAAGGCCACAACACATTTCAAATTCTAGAACTAAATTGTATATTACAAGCAGTCACATGCTTTCTGCGGAAGATTCGTTTCCTAGAATATTCTAAGTAATAATTTAGGTGTAAAGAATAGAAACGTGGTAAGGAAGAGGCCGCACGTCACTCTTTGCCCTTCATGTCTTATTGCAACAGTTAGCCTCATTTGAGTACTTCAGAATCATATATAAAGTTCCGAAACATGGAGGTTGGGAGATAAAGAATCATAATTACTTTTTAGCTTTATTTGGCAAACCTACTGTATTAGTAAATCAACGTCTTTAGAATAGGTCTGTCCAAAAATGCATTGGTGTCAGTCTGTCTGTCTGTGCCTGTCTGCCTGTCTCTCATATATTTTGCTGATTGCCTTTTGTTTCTTGACAGTAATCATTTGTCTCTACAGCTCTCCCAACACAGTCCTTGGCAGCTGGTTGTTGATTGTAGATTTATGTTGGGTAAAATAACGCTTTAAAATGAGATGAAATAATGCTTCAAATGTGAAAGATACACTGATTTAAAAATTGACTCTCTTGTTCATCGGCAGGACTTAGCTGGATGAAAGTCCTGGGATCGTTCCCAACCTGTTGTCCTCTGGATTGCTTCAGCTACAGTTCACATAATCCTCAGCCATTATGGCGAAGGCTCCCCTAATAACCCAGTGAAAGCAGGATCAGGTAGCGAATGATCCGCCTAACCCTGGATCTTCTGTTTCTTTCTGCCCTGCCCAGTGTAGCTAGTTCTGAGGACTACAAAGAGTGGAAACCAGGGGTGGGAATCATCTGGTTTGGTCCACTTCAGGAGAATCAGATGTTAATTTTAATCTGGTGCGCCAAACCAGTAGTTACAAGGACAAGCTGACCCTGCCCTCCTCTCCCAGAAGTCGCCACGCGGCCCTTTCATCATGCCAAGTGAGTGCAGGGCCTGCACAGAGACTCTGGGAGGGTGGAAAATGGGCCTACCGTAAGTCCAGAAACAGGTCCATTTCCAGCCTCTGGAGGACTTTTTCGCCCTGTTGGAGGCTCAGAGAAAGCCTCTGGAACCTGTGGAGGGCAAAAATGCCCCCCACTGCCGCCGTGGTGCAGGAAGCTGACTAGGCCATGCCCCCAAGGCCACGTCCACCCAGCAATTGGGCAGAGAATTGGTTAGTAAATTTTTTCACTCCCACCCTGGTGGCAACCCAAGATCATCTGGAGGGTAACTTCTGCTGATCACACATGAATAATGATAGCAAGTGCATTTTTAATGTTTTTGCATAAATAGGACATCAACATAATCTGTTCTTCACACAAGTCCTAAAACTAGATAACAAAATCCAATTTAAAAATGAGTCAAAACACATCACCAAGAATGTAGTTGACTAAACTACTCAAGGGCCTTATCTCTGGTACAGATAGAAATTCTTAATTGCTGGAGGAAGTAGGCTAGGTTCATATATTTATTGAGGAAATGATCCAAAGCTTCATATTTGTGTGCAGCAAAAAGTATGTGAACCTTTGCTTTCAGTAACTCGCATGGCTCCCTTGGGCAGCAGTAGCTGCAACTATATGTTTCCATTAGCTGTTCATCAGTCCTGCACATCCAGCTTGGAGGAATTCTATCCCTCCTTACAAAACAGCTCCATCCAGGGATGTTCAAACAAAAAGTTTGGAGCAAAGCATTTAAAGAACCACAGTGTATCCTTATGTAAACCTCCTCCATTTTTCCATGGATATATTCTTTTTTGGAATTCAAACTTTTTTTCTGATTGCCTTGGCAAAAAAATACGCAGAGTGACTAAACACAAGAAAGCTTAATGAAATAGGAAGACAGAGAATTGCATGTTTTTCATATTGTTTTTAAAACTTAAATGTACTGTTTACATTCCTCTATATATGGTATACCATCGTTATGGATTTCAGCCTTGTCTTATTCTTCTGTCCATTGCCTTTGGCAATGGAAGGAGAATTCTTGGAGCAGTTCAGTTTATAGTTCTAAATAAAAAATAGTTTGAACAGTTACACCATCACCAAGAATGTAGTTGACTAAACTACTCAAGGGCCTTATCTTTGGTACAGATAGAAATTCTTAATTGCTGGAGGAAGTAGGCTAGGTTCATTTAAGTTGCTTAATTCTGAACTTAGATCAACTAAACATGTGCTATGTTCACATAATTTGCTTTGCTGAAAAAATATTATGGTTTAATAAGGTGGTTTGCTTCAAGATAGCACATAAAACAATAGTTGCCTCCCACCGAATCACAGACTATTTAATCCCATCTTAGACAAGTTTAAGGCACTGAGTAAATGCAGCCATAGAACAGCTTTCTCTAGTGATATGGACTCCAAGAGTATCAATGCAGCCTGCTGCAGGTTCTTATTTAATGTCTCTTGGATATAATTTTGCTTTGTGGAAGTCTAGGTTCTGTTTTAGCTTAGGGCTTTTTTATAAGCTCCTGTCCTTCAGGTTTTGTTTTACTTTCTCCTCCACCCCCATTATTTTCTCTTCTGTTTTGCAGTTGCCAAGCCAAACAGCTTGTTTTGGCTCTGTACGCTATCTACTTCATGAAATACTCTACATTCCCCACAAGCGCATAAGATATAAAAATAGCTCTTTGGATTCTTGTGGTATTCTCTGGTTTTAGTTCAGAGTTGAGTATGTGTCAGTTCAGATCCAGCTTGATTCAGCATGATGGGAGTCAGCCTTATAATGCAACCCATACATGCTGGGAGGCATGGCAATGATTGGATATGGAGCCTGCAGGGCAACTTCTGAAGGAGAGAGAGTGCAACTTCCACAATCTTTTCTCTTTTGATCCATGGGGCATCTTTCCCAGCTTAGGCATCATCTCGATAAGTCTGGCCAGTATTGGGAAATGGGAGAAACTGCAAGAACCTAGTGCCTAGGTTGTTGAAGTCTGTGATATAGCTGATGGAAAATGTTCAGCCGTGAAGTGAATTTAATAAAAGTTCCTGGGAGAAGTGGGAGAAGAAAGACCTTCACATATATTTCTACCATGATGATCAAGCCAGGATATAAACCAGGAGTCATCAACCTGCGGCTCTGGAGCCGCATGTGGCTCTTTCATCCTTCTGCTGTGGCTACCTGTTGTCAGTCGGTGCCACAATTTTGAGAGGAGCTTCCAGTTTGGGGTGGGGGGAAGCACAGCGTGCCAGGAGGAGACTCTATGGTTTTGCCAGTCGGCTCCACAATTGATAGGGCTTTCAGTTAGGATAGGTAGAGGAAAAAGGACACCGTGCTAAGAGGAGACTCTATGGTAGGGGAACCAGACTTCGGCTCAGCTCCAGAATTGAACAGGGAGCTTCCGGTTAGGACCTTTGTAGCTCTTTGAGTGTTTAAGGTTGCCGACCCCTGATATGAACAAATGCCATTGATGATGTGATTAAAAGATTCGAGGGTAGCAAAAGGTTGGTTTTTTTGGGCTTAGAACACCCTTCCCTACCTGAATGCCTCTGAATTATATGGATTTAGGCCTCCAGAATGGCCTAGCTGTTCTGATAATTGCTGAGAATTCTAAGAAATGATGCTGTTGTTGTTGTCATCCCTCTATCACTCTAGGAGTTCTAGAAAATGTCTTAATGGGCAAAGCTGCACTTAGCATTTGTGAAAGGAGTGAAAGCTGCAATAGACAGGACACATTAGGAATTATTGGAATTATTGGAACTGTGTTGCACACATGGGCAGGAATGAGATTTCCAGAAATTGGACTGAAGTTTTGGGAGGAGATTGGACATTGCTTTTTAATTGCATTGTTATACACTATGGTTTTGTGCTTCCTTGCTTGCGCAACAACTGGCATTTGGCATTATGGTTGGATGGGATTGCCATAGAAGAAAATTTGAGAAGCAGGGAGCTGTGTGTGTCCTAGAACTTTAGGTTACTTACTGTATGAGATAACAAGGCTGAGCCTGAAGGAGGGGTGAAACGCATCATCAGTCATGAGTCCCTTTGCACCCATAAGAGATCTAATTCCAGCCCACCTTGAATTCCTTCAATTCTTCTTTCCCACCAATTTCCCTTAGCTATATTAGTGGTTTAGATACCTGTAGAGCGCTTAAGCAATGGATCTTTATACCCATTTGAACTGTCTGAATCTCCTGATTTTCCTGGTGCTTGAAAGTTACTCATCTCTTCTAGGTGATCATTCTCAGATTAATACAGCAGTGGCAGAAGGGTATATTGTTGGAATCTTTTTCCATTAGGTTTGTTTTTTCCTTTTATATATATCCGTAAAGTATTAGGATTTAATCTTAACTACTGAATGGATATTTAATTGGGCAGTGTTGGGTAGGAAATATGTTTTGTGTTGTCTTTTGGATTGGGGAAATAGATGAAGTATTCAAGATGGTTTTGACATGACTGAGCATGCTTACATTTTAAAAAGTTGTCTTTTAAAATATGAAAGGAAGGATTTAAATTCTTAGTGAAATAAAAGTATGGGTTGGGAATTTTATATTTAAATGTTGTATTTCCAGGCTAAGTAGCCTGTCTTGTTTTGATTCTACCAATATTTCTCCCATCTCCTTCACGGTCTAAACATAGACTGTTATTCCATGGCAGAGCTTTCAGCGACTAGTTTTTTCTTTTTTTTAAAAAAAGCATCTTGGTCTGGCCAGAAAATTTGGATGGCATGATATATAGCCTTGAATCCACAGCAGTGGTTTGTGTGAGAGGAAATAACTTGCAGATATCTTGGACCAAGACTATGATGGATGAGAAAGAGCTTCTTCAATAGTTTTTGACCAGGCAGAGTCAATTGAGGGATGTGTTGTCTTTTTAAATGTTACTGCTGTGGATTTTTCCCCCCTTGTCCAGAGCCACTAAATTATTGTTTCTATTTGAACATGTTCTGCATTTTTTTGCATCATGCTATCCTGTAACAACTCTTAAGGAATGTGTATTTTGTATTTAAAGAATTCCGGTGGTCATCTCTATTTCTCAATAGCCTTACTCAGTATAACCATTGACAAAAGATTACGTAATCCGGCAACATCTGGAAGGCAGGACATTGCTGACCTCCGATTTAGGTCATTCTTCAGAGTAAGCAAATGGTTTAAATGTTTCAACCTCTTTTCTGATAAAACTTTGCCAATTTTTTTCGCCAGCAAAGAAGCGGGAAAAATATTTCTTTCCTCCAAGATGCTTCAAGGTGCTAGTTGTCATCTTTAAAGCGCTCCATGGCACGGGACCTAGCTATCTGCGGGATCGGATCCTGCCCCATACATCCCTGCGGCCGATTCGCTCCCACAGAGAGGGACTTCTCCGGGTGCCGTCCACTAGACTTTGTCAGCGGGCGACGCCCAGGGGAAGGGCCTTCTCTGTGGCGGGCCCAGCCCTCTGGAACGACCTTCCCCCCGACATTAGAACAACTACGGACCTCCGCTCCTTCCGTCAAAAACTTAAAACATACTTTTTGTGCTTGGCCGGCCTAGGTTAGTCTCTACCTTTAGGGCGTTAGGGAATGTTAGTTTTAATGTGGGGATTTTAGTGCAGGGACAACCAAATTTAATTCATTTTTATTCATTGTATTTATCTTTGTATGTATATTTTATAGTATTTTTAATTTTTCCCTGTACACCGCTCCGAGTCCCCTTGGGGAGAGGATGCGGTATATAAAATAAATTATTATTATTATTATTATTATTATTATTATTATTATAAGATGGCCTAGAATAAAGAGTTGTTCTGTCTCATTTGCATCACTGGAGAATTACCATTTTTAACGCCAAATGTAAGATGCCTTACCGTAGAAACATCAGTATTCTGTATAAGATGCCAAAGAACGTTTAAAGCTGAAATGAACTGCTCCCTTTCTTATTTGAACGACTGGTTGTCCACGGAAAAGAATTAATATTCATTTTTTTAAACTTTTAATCCCCTAACAGAGTCAAATGGAATTCAGTGTTGCTTCTCTGTTGATCCAAGAACCGGGCGCTGCAGCACCTCAGCAGGAACAGAAACAGCCTAGCAAAACCGCACCTGGCCCCCCAGCCCCCAAACCTTCCCAAGGTGTTAAACCTCAAAACTCAGATGGGCTTATACCAGCCAAAAAAGAAGAGGAGTCCTCATTTTGGAAGATCAATGCTGAGCGCTCCAAGTATGAAGGGGAACAGTCCGAGTTCCATTCGCTAACCCCAAGCCAAATTAAATCCATGGAGAAAGGAGAGAAAACCCTCCAGCCTTATTACAGGCAAGAATCTGGTCCGAAAGAAGCAAGTAAAGCAGAGAAGCCTACTGCTCCTAAGCCTGAAAAAGCAATCGCCCCAGTTGTTCCCACCACACCTGTAGAATGGGAAAAGCCTCCGTCCAACCAACCTGCAGTTAGTGCCTTTGATGTTCATTCTGACCCTGTTGAGAAATTGTCATCTGCTGCAACCCAAAAGGAAGAAGCCCAAAGCAATTTTGTTCCAGATTTACAAGGATTTGGCCAGGTAAGGGGCTGATTCTTAGTTGTATGAGAGGTAGAAAGAACATAAGCAAAAGTAAACAAATAAAAATAACACCACCACCACTGAGTCCAAGAAAATGAATTCTGTTAGAGCAGGGATGTCAAACTGGCGACCGGTGGGCCTGACGAAACACACGCAAGCCACGCCCATAGCAGTTTCGCAAAGGGGGAAAACGTTGCAAAACGTCGTATGATGGCAACGTGACACGCCGAGTTTTACACCCCTGTGTTAGGCTATTAAAACCTTACAACTGAAATCCTCCTGTTTTCCTCCTGGAGGTTAAAAATCCAAGATGGAAACATCACTATTTCACGTCTTAAAAATGTGCAGCATATGCTAGTAATATGCTGAATGCCTGCACGCTGAATGCCTGCACGCTGTTCCATAAACATAAACTTGATTGCCTTCTGATTGCCTGTACATGTGACATTTCTAGCAGCAGCTCCAGTGTGCAGAGGATGTCTAACGCATGCAGTGGAAGAGGGGGTGGATTTTTTTCCTTTCGTGAGGGTAGAATCCAAAAATGAGTATGAAATGCTCCTCTTAAAGGGAGTGGTTGTGCTGCAACCAAATGAGCATCTCTTCTACTTAATTGCATGTAAAACAGTGCACTGTAGGGCACATGCACAAGGTCCGAGTTTTCTGTAACTAAAACAGGAAAAGGATATGGGGATTGAGGGTATGTGTCAAAATCAGTAGCTCAGTGAAGACTCCAACTTGGTGCGTGGCAGCTATAAAAAAGACAAATTTCATGTCATGCTCAGGATTATTGTGAAAGTAAAACTGGTGGCAGTGTAATGCCTTCTTTGCCAATCTAACAAGCATTCACACCTGGAATATAAAACAGAATGCATTTGAAAAAGGACATAATAGAGTTGGGAAGAGAGCAGCCAACATGGAAAGGGGACCAGAATAGCTGTCTATGAGAAAACGATGAGACTCTTGGAGAAAAGGGCAGAGGACATGATTGAGGTGCATAAAAATCATTAAAAATTATAAAAATAAGTAAAATGTAAAAGCAAGGAGAACGTAGACAAGAGTTTTCAAACACTTGAATGTTAGATCATCCAATGAAGTGTATTAGGAGAATTTTAGAACTGTAAAAAAGGAAGCACTTTTTCACACCATAACTTTCATGACTTGAAGATCTAGTGGCTTTGAAAGAGCTCAATGGAATCATGGACACGTCTTGCACCTCTTGCACTTGGTCTTATTCCTGGGTTGAGAGCAGGAGTCATCCAAATGCTGCTTGCAGAGAATAGCAGTTTGGGAGGGGCATGCATTTTAAAGGTGCTTAGAGTTGCCTTGTTTGAGTTGGGCATCTATATACATTCTTTGAATAAATAAAAATAAATCTAGAAATCTATGTCTCTATCTTTTTGTTGATTACTATGAGAAACAAAATGCTGGCCTAAGATAGGCCTTGGCATTATCTTGCAAAGCTATTATTAAATTTAGATGTGCATGAACAGGTAAGAACTAATTGCAATTGTACGATGGATTTGTGTGTAGAGTTACTTCTATACATTAGAACTTTGTTATTTCTGGCCTACATTATACCTCACATATAAAATCTGTTTAATGGTTGAAGGGACAAAGAGATAACCAATCGCCTCCCTACTCCTTTTATGGAAATAGTTCTTTAAGGGACTAGTTGCTTGAAGGGTAAGGTGGAATAATGTGTGGCATTCATTTTTGTGCAAGTAAAATTGGTACTTGATTGTGGATAACCCAGCCTCTCCAATCATACAAATATTCCTACATATCTCCCATTAAATTTAAATATTGTTTGAGTAGCATTTCTGGTAACTGGAACCTTCCGAGGACTTCAGAGAAGAGCCAATCATAATCTGAATATCTAAAACAGCAGAATATTTGAGCACATCCATATATGGCTGTGGGCCACTGTGCATCAAACCTGGGAAATGTTTGATAGCTCTTTCTGCCAAACAGGATATATGAAATTCCTTTCTAGCTGGTAATAGGAGAGAGGCAATTCTTTCATAGCCTTGCTTCCCTCATTTTGGCCAGCCTTCTAGAGGAAATGTTTGGGAATCCATAAGCTAGTCAGAATGGAGGGACAACCATTGAAAACCCATTGGTGGTTTTCTGGTGGAAACTCTTTGTGGAATCAAAAGGCTTCCTAATGCAGCGTATGCGGAAGGCCAGGTCTAGACCCAAACCATTGTACCATATTGTTAATTTTTGCCTTGGTTATTCCTGATTTTACACCCTTTTGAGTTGTAACTACTTGCTTTCTTTTCTAAAACAATTTTTCTTTCTTTTTTCCGCAGAGTAATGCAAATAATGTTATCCTGAAGACGGGATTTGATTTTCTGGACAATTGGTAGACAAAAACAATCCTTCAGTTGGTTTTTGGAGAAAGATAAAAGAGCATCTCTCTCTCCATTTTGTCTTTTGGTTTCTGTTATTGGTTTTTCTGTGTGTTTTTTAAACTTTTTCCCCAGTTCTTTTTTAATGTTGCCCTTTGTACTAATACTTTTTTGTAGAAACCTGATGAGTATTTGTATTTTGAAGTGATCCAGTGTTAGAAGGGTGAGCAGGTTTTTTGGTCTTTTATTAATTGCCATTCTGCACATCATATTTGGTGATGAACAAGGGATACATTGCCTAATATTTGTATGTATGCTAAGGACAAAGTGTGCAATCTAATTAGAGAGAAAATGAAGCCATCTGATAGAATACCCATATTTATTTTACACATGAATGCCAACAGCTAATAGACTACCATCTGTATTATTAAATACATTTGTTACAAGAAGATAACTTTGTATCAAGCACAGATAGATTTTAATATCATCTGTCAGAGCCTTGGCCAGTATGTTCTAGGTTCTGAAATTAGTGTCCAAAACATTTTGTGAACACCATATTGTCTTTTCCTAATAGAGGGAAGATGGAAGCACAGAGTCCAAAGACCAAAATTCAGCACATCTCTCAAATATATTGTGCAGGATATAAATCTGCCGACATTTACATGTTTATTTTTACATTAGCCTAGGTCCCTTGACTCAGTTACAAGGGGGCGGGGGGAAATCAAGCAGCTTTAGCTAATGAGGTGCGCGCTGGGAGGGTGTGTATATTTTTGTTTTCTTTCTGTGAAACGAGGCCTAATTGGTACACAAAACAGGACCATTTGTTAAAAATAAAACATTTAATGAAATGTATTTAATATGTTTTATTATAAAACATAAAAGGAGAAGAAAGAGACTAGCTTAGAGAAATAATCAAATATGTGGCTGGAGCTGCCTTTTACTGTTTAAAAACCATCTGGTAAAGGGATCTTCAGAAGAAACATAACATGAAAAATAACTAATTTGTTCGATCTCTTTTGGCCTAGCAGCACTGAACCACATTTTGAAATTTAGCTTATTTCCTTTACCCTCACCTCTGGTGTTAAATTTCTTCAACATATTTACTGCAAGGCATTGTGATTCTTTCTTTAAAAACAAAACATTGTATTAAAAATATATATTTCATGAGATTTCTGATTTCTGGTACTGCTTCCCATAGTGGGAATAGGACCTGAATGTATCACGAACATCCTGTTGTATTAGATTTTCTGTTGTTTTAATATTACACAGAAACTATTTTACATGGAGGAACACTTTAATGATGACATCTCTCACCTGTACCTTGGAGTGGTCCAGCATACCATCTTCATGGCTGCACATACAGAGACCATCCTAGTCCAGCATCTGCAGCATCCAGAAATAGTTCATGCAACTGTCATTACATTTTTGTAACTTTAAGCAGTATTTCCCTCCCTATCACCTTCAAGCCTTAATTCCCCTTTCTGCACAAATTGTAATTTCTTCAACCAAATACCAAAGGTTATTGAATTTCTGCTTTTGACCTTGAGAATCGGATTTCCTGGGAGATGACCCAATAACAGAGATGCACTGTACACATGTACCTCTGATGCTATACGGAATTCTTACAAAGCCTGTTTGGGTACTGTATCTGTTGTCAGGCTGGCTAATTGTAGCCTTCCATACTAACCACCAGATAAGTAGTTCCACCTTCAGAGTTGTCCCATTGTCCATACCTGTGAGTGGTGTGAACTGAAAAGTCACTTCTCTACAAATCGTGTGTTCTGTTTTATTCAGATTCCTTCTGCTGCGTATGTATATACTCATTAACAATGTTTATGACAAAAGTTAAGAGATTTGTTCTGAATCTTGCCCTGAAAGATATAATAGAAAATAAGACTGGATAGTCTTTGAATTCAGTTCCAAAAACCACGCTTTGCAATATGTGGAGGCCAGAATATATAGCACTGATATGCAGTTGTCCCTCACAGACTGGAGCACCAATTTGGAATCTGAAACAAAGCATTACACAACTCTAGAAAATAGTAAAACAGAATTAATTGCAGAGAATATTAAAGAAAATGCTCTTTTTCAGGGGTATTTTATTTGCCATCACGCACACACACATACTGGGATATTTGTCCTGAAGATGGGAGTGGGAAACCGAAGAAGGCTATCTTATCTTCAGATGCTTGACTTTGTCTTAAGATATTTGGATTAATTGGTTCTTAGTAACCAGCACCACATTTCCTACTGTGGATATGTTGCTTTGGGTTTCCTGGTGCACACTTACATTGTAGCACAATTATTAGTATCTTATAAGAGTCCATTGAATTGGGGAAGCCGATGTAGATAACTGACATTTTTGGAATGGCTTAATTTTTGCTACTGAACAGAAGAGGGAAGATTTTCATTAATGAAAGTAAGTGCCTGACACTTGACGGCATCCTCCTTGTTGCCCTGTTTCAATGTATTTAAAGATACTGTGCTTTAAAAAAAAAAAGACCAGAAGTTTTTTATTTAATAAAAGAGCACTTGTTTGATACTTGAAAAAGAAACCAGTCTTTAAAAAGGAATTGACAGAAAGTCCTTCAAGCTGAAGACATTTCTGCAGTATATTTTTGGATTATAAAAAGGGAGCCTTTTCCAATGTTGTCAGCCAGAGCTCAACAGTATAAAGCGCTTTTCCAGCTCAGGGTCTCTTGTTCAGATTAACCAATTCAAGAATTAAATAAGTGCAGCTTGGTTTGACTAGAGCTTTCCGTTTATATGTTAGCGGATGGAGGGTTAATGTCCTGACATCATTGAAGCAACATTTTTAGTTTGCTGCTATTAGGCAATGAAATAGAGTAAACTGGGCCTAATCCTCATGTATCTATCTCCAATCCTGTTTATCTTAATGAAATTTTTGCAAGGGACCTCTTGATGGATTTTACTCATTGGGACACTGTATATTGCCTTTCTCTTCAATATAGTTTCATGGATAATCCTGATGTTTCTCCCTTTCGTAGATGTTTTTATTGAGGTTTTATTCACAATTGTATATGGCTACAATTCATATCTGATTCTTAATTAAAATCACCTGACATGGAGCACTGCTGGTTGAACCTTGTTTTAATGTCTCTCTCTCTCTCCTTATTTATAGTCACGTTCTATTTATGTTGTGATTAGCACCATGTGAGCCTCTCAAAGTCCCTTGTAAATCTTTGGGTGCCTTAGCACTTTTGAGTTGAGAATTAGTTTGTAGGTGAAATATTGCCAACTCTGTGGAACCCAATTTCTGCAGGAGCTTCTCATATCCATCAAACAAATGAAAATAGGGTTCTCTCATGAACCTCACCCCTTTGGAAACATGTAGCCATGTTGTGATATATGGTTGTTGTTGTTTTTTAAACTGGGTTTGTATCATAGTGGTCTGAAGTGGTATAGGGTTTCCTGCATAATAAACAGGGTTGAACTAGAAGACCTCCAAGGTCCCTTCCAACTCTATTCTATAGCACTAGTGCTGCTTTCATCAGTCTTATCCCCTTTGCCCTTTCCCCACTGGACACCACTTATCTTATTAATGGTGGATAAGATTGAGTTAAAGTTAATTCGAAACACTGTCTTACAATATTTTTTATAGAAAACTAGCCATTCCCGGCCACACATTGCTGTGGCCCAGTCTGGTTAAATGGCCAACCAATCTGTGTGTAGATCTACACCTACACACACAAACACGTACAAACAACCACCGTATAACCCCCAACCTACTTACCTACTGTATTTCTTCCTCTCTCCCTTTACCTACCTACCTACCTACCTACCTACTGTATTTTTCCCTCTCTCTATGTGTGTGTGAGGGAACTTTGGAGGCTTATTCGGTTGCTGAGGAAATGACCGTTGCAAATGTGAGGGGCGTGTGCATGACGTATCATAAGAAGCAGCTGGGTGGGAGGAGCTTAAGGGAGAAAAATAACAGAAGTGCGTACCTTTTACGTTTGTGCTGCTTGCACATGACACAGGTGTGGCAGCCACACAAAATGTATGTAGGATTGTTACTCCCTTTCTTAGCAACATTTTGTGAAAATTTGGTGCCGATTGGTGCAGTGCTTTCTGAGATTAGTGATTTTGCACAAACTTTTAAATTTTTATTTATATGATGATCTGATTACTAGATATGAAATACAGTGTGTAGAAGACATGTAGTAATTTTTCAGTGGCAAAATCTCAGCATATGTCCCCGTTTTCATAGACCTTTGTGCTGTTTCAACATGAAAGTCACAGCTAGAACTGTGTTCATGCCACCATTATGCTTTATGATACACACACACACACACAGGCACACACACAGGCACATGTAATGATATAACCAAATATGACTTCACATTTCAAAATATTTAGTATACCTGTGGGATTCAGTAATTAAAATACATAATTTACTTTCAGTGTAGTCTCTACCTTGAGATCCTAGCTTGTATGGAAGACCTTGAGCCTGTTTGAAGAGAAACTTGGCTTTGATTGAGCTTATGGCATACCTCCCAAAATGTGCCTGAACTATGTATTTTCAGTACGATGAGGATGTTATTGCAGGTGGCACAATTAGCTTGTCTGCACCAATCTTGCTGGAAAGAATTATATGAAAGCCTCAACAGATTAACGCTACAACTATATGTCATTCATGTATTTTCCAAGAAAAAACTACATGGCCTCATGGACTCATAAATATTGGCCATGCACAAAATCAATAGTTTGAAGAGCTATGCTTTGCCTGTTTCTTTTCCATAGACATACACACTATTTGTAATCTGCTATCATCACATGATCATATCTAGGTGAGCCCTCATGACCTATCTCTTCAGGGTTGGATTGATTCATGGAAGTCACGGAGAACAATGGTTATTAGCCACAACAACTGTGATATTGCCTCTAAAGCCCACATGTTACAAGACTGTTGGGCTTCTTTGTGCAGTTAGTTGGCCACTATGAGAACAGTCAGTTGAATTAGATGGGCCAAGAATAGAAGGGTATGATCCAGTAGGATACTGTTTATGTTATACCCTTTTTTCTACCTAGCAATAGCCAATTTTAAAGGGAAAATACATTACCAACCTTCACATAGCAAACATTTACATTCCTCTACAATCCATATTGTCTTCCGGTTATTTTAATGCATGGACAATGAAGTCCAGAGGGAGATTAAAGATAAACCAGAATTGTGAGGAAAACAAGGTAGAGAAAGAGGTAGTCTCTACAAAGATTAATGATTTAACTATGAAGAAACTTTAAAGTAAAAATCCAAAACTGCTTCCAAGAAGACAATTGGGAGTCAAACAAACGTTGAAGTTAGTGCACAACTAAACTTTTTTAAAAGATGGGTTCTGGAATTAAAGTTCTGATTAATGACCGCAATCTGTTCTTTTGAACAGATGTGGCCAGCCTTTGCTTTAATAAGAATACAGACATAAATACGTAGTCAGCAAACCTCACATCAAAATATGCAGACTTCTCTAGTGTCTATAAATAGACTGGGCTCCTTTTGTTCTGAGTTTCTATAGAAGCATCCGTCTATGAATTTAGCACATTATCAATCATGAAAATAACATTACTGGTAACGGTCAAACTAAACTCAAGTGGAGAGAACCCAGACAGACTTTTGCTTACATTATGAGAAGACAAGGTTGATTTTATCTATCAGCTTAAATTTCTTGGCAACTGTTTAGCCTCTCAACAGTAAAAACAGAATTACCAGTTTAGAGAGTAACCTTATTACACTTTTTGTGCCCAAAATTAGAATGGGAATTTCCATGGCTCACTGGGAGAGCAGAGACTGCCTAATACTGCAGAAGGTTCTGTATTTGATCATGGGTATGTTTGGGCAGCCAATCAGACTGGTGTTAGGAAAGACCTTCACTGAGATTTTAAAGATTTAATGCCTATCATATTAAGTAATAGTGCCCTAAATTCACAATCTAAGCCATTGTAAAGCATTTGGCCCGTATTGATTCAAATCTCTGAAGTTTTTACTAATACCTGATTATTTGGAAGACTTTTCTCAACTTCAAACAGAATGTTGCCTCTCTAATGCACAACAGTGTCAGTATAATCATCTCATCCACATCTTGATGGCTCCAGATGTACCAGTTGCTTTGGTTATTTAAAAAAAACCTGCGATACTTTCATTCTGATGGCGTTGATATCCAATGTTGATTAACTCACCTTATATTTGCACTGAAAACTAAATAATGTTTGCCAAATTGTATTAATAACACTTACAATTGATGGACTGAATAGAACAGAACAGAATTCTTTATTGGCCAAGACACACAAGGAATTTGTCTTTGGTGCATATGCTCTCTGTACATAAAGAAAAATAAAATAGAATACATTCATCAAGAATCATAAGATACAATACTTAGTGATAGTCATAGGTTACTAATAAGCAATCAAATTATACTAGGAAACAAAGCAATAAAATTTAAAGATACAATGGTATCTTTAACGGTACATTGACAATCTTAAAATATCTCAAATTGATTTCTTCAGTTTTAAAATTCAAACTGATTCATCAAAAGATTTAATTTGAAGTCTACTGGACATTCCAAAAATGTATTTAAAAGAATGGGCATCGGATTTTCTTTGATGGTGATGTAAAAAAATATGGAGTCATTAAATCATTTGATTTGGTAAACCATATATTCTAGATGTAGATTACCAGGAAAAGTTAGATAAGACCACACAGGCTCTGAAAAAAAAGTACTCTGTTAAGGACTCTGTTAAATGGAGAAATTCAGGATAATTTTTTTACCTGGATAAGGCAGCAAAGCAGCCATACCTCTATTTTGATAGAACTAAATGTATTTTAGCTTTCCATACATTGGTATATCTAGGTTAAACTACACCCCTTCTACATAAGGCAGAATTTTAGACCATTTTGTGCTTATGCATGTGAGACAAAGAGAAAGATTTCCCATTACTAATTCCTCTCTCCCCCGAAATAATTATCTTGATGCCCAGAAAAATCATTTGAGTTTATAATTCTGGACCTTCTCAGTCATCCAGGTCCTTGTTGTCCCAAACAAGGGCAACTAGACGTTCTTTGCTTTTTTCTTTGAAGATGTTTCCCTTTTCATGCAAGAAGCTTCTTCAGTTCTGAAGTTCTGAATGGTGGGGATGGAAAGATTTCACTACAGCCTTCCACCAATCTGGGCTTTATGGCAGAGTGGCTAGATGGAAGCCTCTCCTCAGTGCAAAACACATGAAAGCCCACTTACGGTCTGAGTCCTTCAGGTGCTTTTTTTGCACACTCCAAGCAAGCTTTATGTGTTTTGCACTGAACTTTTAATGCTCTTGCTACATAGATGTGGAGTCAAACAAGGTTGGTTTATGATCTCCATAAAGAAACACAAAACATCTAGCAGCACCAGATGGAGATTCTTGATCTGTTTAGAAAAAGGAACAGCAAAGCCACTGGGGCTGAAATGATGAGTAACAGCAGACGAGCTGAAGAGCTCCAGATGTACAAAATGCAACATTTAGTATTTCTGGAATTAAGCACCTATCTCAGAACTCAGTGGTCATCTACAGAAGTTAAATGAAGCAAGATGAAACACCAATGAAAAGATGCCTGTCTTTGTAGTACACATAAACTATGGAATTTTCTGGCAATGTCATCATATGAGAAATTGGCCCCAATTTAGATGATTTTAAAGACTAGCTGGAGACAAATAAATAGAAACAAAATGTTTATTGGGAACCAACACAATTATGTTAAATCAAAAGACAATAATTGCTTAGGGCTATTCATTTATGTGATCTAAACAGTAATTCATTACAGCATGTGTTCACATGCAATATATTCGTATACAAATAGATGTTAATGCAATGTCCTCAGTTTACTGCCCTCCAGATGTTTAGGTCTTCGGATCCTATTATCTTTCCATTATCTTGTGCTGGCTGAAACAATAGGGCTTTAAATCTAGAAAATACTTATCTGCATTTGAGTTCTAAAACTACATATTCACAATAGGTGAGTATAAGAAAATATTGACAATATAAACATCCCTTGTAATTTTCAGTGATTGGGGTAAAGTGAACTCAGTTCAACTCAGAAGCATCTTGGGAGCCTGGCTGAACTCCATGTTCAAGGCCTTCAGATGTTCATAGTCAAATTGATAAACTAATGAGAAAAGAGAGAGAGAGAGAAAAAACCAAATATTATATTAGATATCTTCCAGTTTATCAGGAACTGCAAACTTTCTGCCTGTTCATATTTTGAATGGGTGACATATGTGAATGTCTATTCACGAGAAGCACTATTGTTATGCAAAGTATTCTATAGTTGAATAGAGCAATAAGTTAGTGCTCTGCCTCAAAATTATATTCTGGTCATATAAATACCAAACACAGAACAGCCCACAGCACATAGAGAAGTTTCCTGAGGATAGACTCCAACCTGGAAGAGAAAAAACTCTGGTCCCAATGACCGAGCCAGATCCTGCAATATGCCTTAGGTCAGGGGTCTGCAAAGTTGGCTTTTTTAAGACTGGTGGACTTCAATTCCCAGAGTTCCCCAGCCAGCATAGCCTTAGGTTATCCCAAAAACATCATGACCAAGTAGATATTTGAAAATCAGATTTCCAATCCTAGTGCAACCCTGAAGCTATTAATACATCTATTAATAGATTAAATCATTTATTACAACAATTATAATAATGGAGTTAGTCCTCAGTTTATGACCACAACTGGGCCCAACATTTATGTTGCTAAGGGAGAAATTTGTTAAGTGAGTTTTGCCCCATTTTCTTGTCTTTTCTGGTCACATTTGTTAAGTGAATCATTGCAATGATTAAATTAGTAACACGGTTGCTAAGTGAATCTGGCTTCCCCATTGACTTTACTTATCAGAAGGTTGCAAAAGGTAATCACATGACCCCAGGACACTGCAACCGTCATAAATGTAAGTTAGTTGTCAAGTATCCAAATGTAAAGCACATGGGGATGCTGCAATGGTCATCAGTGTGGAAAATGGTCATGTCACTTTTTTCAGTGCCATTGTAACATTGAACGGTCACTAAGCAATTCATTGTAAGTCGAGAACCACCTGTAATTATGGGAAAACTTCTGCCATCCCATTTTTTAGTCTGAAAAGTATTCTTTATGCATTTTATCACCAACAATCAAATTTATAAACTAGATGCAATGAAATACATTGGATATGGTTTAGTGACACATTTGTAGTGAAGGAGGAACAGCAGAATGGTGTTCCAGTATCCTGCTTGCTCCTATCCCTTCCCATCTTGCTGTGTATATGTGAAGTGTTATGAGACAACTCATACAGCATTGCAGAGGCTCCCAAAGTATCAGAACCTAGTTTGAACATGCATGCAAAAAGCAAATATGAAAGAGAGGTAAGTGAAGTGGACCAGCCACAGAGGAAATAGTTGGACACATGTGGAGGGATCTTCTGAAACACCACTTAACATCAGTAGCACCTTCTGCAATGCTGTTTTTGGATTCCAAAAGATTGTTGGATGCTGATTTCATGGGTTTCAAGCATACAACCAGAAAGACACTGGACACAGATTAAGATGCATATCCAGTTTTCAGAAGAATGGATAAAACAGATGACAATAAAGGCCTTTTGGACATGTGGGTGAAAGTTGGGGGAGTGAAGCAGGCAATTTACCTCCAAATTTAATTCCATATACTGAAGAAACAAAGACTACAGAGCACATGCCCCTTCCTCCTCAACCTTTCCCCATGTATGGAGAGTGTCTGGTAGGCTGGTAATTGAGGCAGAGTGAGAAGGGAAAAGTAAGTTGGAAATTCTACTAATTACTGTGCTTAAAGTGTCCACAATATAGTTATGTAGACCAGGGTCCCCAACCCCCGGTCCGCGGACCGGTGCCGGTCCATGGCTTGATAGGAACCGGGCCGCAGGGCCGGAGAGGAGGAGGAGGGAGGACGGGGCAGCCCCCTGGGCAGAGCGCACACCGGGAGCGGGAGAGCACACGTGCGGCCGCTCACACCATTGGGGGCCCTAGAGGGGTGAGTGAGCCGACCCACCCACCCCCACGTGCCCATGTGCCGCCTGTTCCCCCTCCCCCCCGCTCCCCCTCTACAACGGCCGGTCCGTAGAATTTTCTTTAAAATGAAACCGGTCCCTGGTGCAAAAAAGGTTGGGGACCCCTGATGTAGACAATACTACTTTATGGCTGCATACAAGGTAGATTGTAGCTCAGTTTCGGAGGCCGTCTTGCATTTTATGGGACCCTGCTTTTAAGCGACCTCAAGAATTGAACGAATGCACGATAACATAGCAAGGCAGGAAGAACAATCTTAAGGAACCATTTGAAAGGAAGTCACTTCTTCATTTAGCTCCATTATGTCCCTGGTATAATATTCCAGTAAAAGGGGAATTGAGGAAAGTAGAAGAGACAAAAGAAAAATGAAAAATCCTATTCTCAAACAAAATCTCTTGACAATGTTTTGCTTTTGTTACCTCATTTATTTGGAGGTTAATGAAATCTCTGTTTTCCACACATAATGCTTGGAACACTCCTGCAAGAAGAATTTTAGTGTTATTTTTAGCCACTGAAATAGTCAAAACTTCTTTTCAATAAAAAGTCAAACCTAAAACTAAATGTTAATATTAATAGGTAAGATTCCAGAAGTCCCAGTGGGAAACTTTGATGAAGTCTGCAAAACTGAAAATTATTTTAGACATTTTCTTTATGCTAGGATAAATGTTCTTTACTGGTTAGAGACAAAAATGAAATTGACATTTGGACATTTTTGAAAGAACCTAACATGGCTTTGAGTTACCTTGATTAATGTCAGAATGTTCAAATATTTACCACTGGCACTCTTCAGAATTTAGGAATGACAGGCCATATCACCATTCATCAGGTTTCTATTACTTATTTTGTAAACATTCTGTAGATGGTTCTGTAGAATTCTGCCTTTCATGAAATGATCTCATGTGGATATGAAGTCACATGACATACACAATGAGTATATGGTTTCTAACTTGTATTCCATATATGTAGACCATCAAAGCTATAATCCTATAGTTACTTAAATATATTCATTCTAAATTTACAGAATTGATGTCCTTATTTTTTATAACTATCTTATTTTTTTAATTAAGACCCAAAACGTGCAAGAGGAATTATTTCTGAGAAGACATGTACAAGATTATTCATTGTTAGGATTTAACTGATAACAAATTCTGATTGACTTTTTTGTGAGAAACAGAAAAAAAATGAGGTAATGATAAATTGTTTGAAGGGATTAGAATAAAAATAATAGATTATAGAGAAAATGTAAATGATGCTGTAACCAGAGGTTAACTTAGATTTATACTTTTAACTGTTGTAATAGAAGATTGGGAGATTTTTTTTAAATAATCCCTTTTATCTTTTCTTTTTTCCTCTTTCTTTCAGTGTAAATATTAGTTCTTGTTAGTTTTTATTCTGTATACAAAATTCCAATAAAATTTTATTCAAATAAAAAGATTGTTTTTTTTAAAAAAAGCATTTAATTCATTGAAAATCAATTTATGAGTGAAGTTAAAATTATTAGAATGATTGTTTATGATGCGCCACATATTACTTCTGATAAAAAGGCATTCAACAAGGAAACAAATGGCACTATGAAGAGATACTCACTGCTTGCATTTTCTAAGCGAATTAGGCAGTTTAAGAAGTCGTCAAATTCGATCTGTTGCTGATCATCGGAATATCTTAATACAATCAGCTGCAGCAGATAGTTATTGAGCTGAAATCCTTAAAGAAAGGTAAATATGAGGGTTTGTAAACTGTTGGCTAATCTTCAACCCAATAATTTGAAAACATTATTTTAAATGATATTGTCATGATGAATAAACTATAGGGGATTGCTCTACCTACTTCTCCTGCAGCAACAGCAGGTATAAAATAGCAGATTTGGGATCTATTTTTTAAAATATATGTCTCAAACAGTGATTAGCTGTGTCTTAGTAAAGACATGGGCCTGATTCAAATTCTGCCTTAGGGAGAGCAATCTTGAAAATCTGGACTGAACTGAAGTTCACAACCCTCTTTTCTTTTTACAAGACATTGTCCTAAATCAGGGGTGTCAAACTCAATTTCATTGAGGGCTGCATCAGGGATGTGTTTGACCAGGGTGGGCATGGCCAGCTCAATGTCACTCATGTTGGGAGCATCTATGGTGGCCCAAGCATTCTGCCAGCGAAAATGGACTCCCGAGTTCCATTTTCATTTTCAGCTACAATGGCTTCCTGCTACCTTCTGCCAGCAAAAGCGGAGCTCAGGAGGGCCACATGCAGCCCTCCCGAGCTCCATTTTCACTGGCAGAGGTACTGCGGGCCAGTCTTTGTTCCCAGGGTGGCCCTGTGGGCCAGATCTAAGCACCTCAACTCAGACCTTAAGTTTGACACCCCATCCTAAATTGTCCAAAATGATCACATATTGCAAAAACACCAGTCAGAAAATTGGTACCTGTTGCTTTTAAAGCGAGACGAAGTTCATGGGATGACATTGTGCCAGACTGATCAGAATCAAAGTGAAGGTAGATACTCTGAATTAAAGAAAGAGAGAAATGACAGCAAATAATAAGCATGGTTGGAATAAATTAAATGAATTATTGAGGCCAGGATATATTTTTTTGAAGTCATAAATTGTGAACAAAAACAAAAGGTTAGCATTTTAATAAAACCTGTTCATCTGAAAAACATACAACTAGATTCCCCTCCCACCCTCGATTTTTGAATAAATAGACTAATATGACTTTCTGCCTACAATTTCTTTTGAAGTAAAGCTTTTGCCAGTTCTTGCAAATTGGTCTGAATTGCTCTTTATAAGAATATATGAACATGCAAACTGTTATAGAAAAATATCTAGAATTGGATTTCTATTCAGCATTACACTTAATAGTAAACTATAGCAATTATCTACAGAATGGGCAAATACTTACATTATGGCCATTGTAACTATGTTTAAAATGTTAAAAAGTTGAAAACTCAAACTCAACCCGTCCAAGACCGAGTGGCTGTGGTTTCTGACGTCCAGGTTCAGCCAGTTCACACCAACACTGGCCATTGGGGGCGAATTGTTAGCCCCCGTGGAGAGGGCCCGCAATCTGGGTGTCCTCCTGGACTCCCGGCTGACCATGGACGACCATGTGACAGCCGTGGCCAGGGGGGCTTTTTACCAGGTTCGCCTGGTCCGCCAGTTGCGCCCCTTACTTGACCGGGACGCCCTTCGCAAAGTCACTCAAGCACTTGTGACATCCCGTCTGGACTACTGCAACGCTCTCTACATGGGGCTTCCCTTGAGGTGCACCCGAAGGTTACAGCTGGTACAGAATGCAGCCGCGTGGGGAATTATGGGAGCCTCACGGCATTCCTATGTAACACCTCTCCTGCGCAAGCTGCACTGGCTGCCTGTGGCCTTTTGGGTGTGCTTCAAGGTGTTGATAACCATCTTTAAAGTGCTCCATGGCACGGGGCCTAGTTATGTGCGAGACCGTCTCCTACCTCATACATCCCTTCGACCGATTCGCTCCCATAGAGAGGGTCTTCTCCGGGTGCCGTCAGCCGGGCAATGCCGGTTGGCGACCCCCAGGGGAAGGGCCTTCTCTGTGGCAGGCCCAGCCCTTTGGAACGACCTTCCCCCCGAACTCCGGACCATCACAGACCTCCGCCTCTTCCGCCAGCGGTTGAAGACACACCTATTCCATCAAGCCGGCCTGGCCTAGCCCTTGGGCCCATTTTATATTGACTGTGTTCTAAATTGATTGAGGTTTTTAATTAGTGGGATTTGTATTAAATTTTTAGCACAGGGCTTCCTAAATTTAATCAGCTTTTACTGTGGTGTATTTTGTATGGTGTGTTTATTTATTTATTTTTATACTTGTTTTTAACTTCCTGTGCACCGCCCTGAGTCCCTTCGGGGAGATAGGTTGCGGTTTATAAATCAAATCATTAAAAAAAACTATTTTCAAATACAAATAGAAATGGTGAATCTAGTTTTAGAAATAATAGACAGAAGTATGGAATCAGATTTCTAAAAGCAAGAATATATTTAGATACAGTGCCTCTAGCCTCTAATTTTGTATAGCCAATCACTATCTGTTTTTCTCTAAGTGCCCATTTTCAGTACATGAACTTCAATGAACTACCTCACAAGGACTCAGGATACTATGGATTCTTTGTACATTCTTTTATTTTCTTAATCAATATTCTTACATCCTGTATTATTTGATTACATCCGTGGACAATGTATTCGTTTTAAAGAAATGGGTAACATCCAAAAGCAGTTATAATTTATATATATTTGGAACCCAAAGTGCTTGTTAATGAGAGCAAGTTTGATATAGTGGTTAAGAGATGAAGAGAATTTGGCCATTTAGACTCTCTCATCTGTAAGGCAGAAGACTAGTGCAAAACATTTCCAGAAAGTGTTGCCTAAAAAATGCCTAGACTTCTCTGGGTGGCTGTCGGGAGTCTAGATGCACATAAAAGTGCACACACACTCAGACAAAAAGGATGAGTACAATGAGTAACATTAGGCAATGAAAAATTTCTCTGGTGCAGCTCAGGAAAGGAGCAGAGAAAGACCAAAAAACTTGGGGAAGACAGGGAGCCTATGCAAGAAAGTTTTAAAAAAAACACTTCACAATGACAACTGTTACCACATATAGTATGCGATACATATAAAGAAGTGATAGAACTACAAGCACAACACCTTGCAAACATCTCTTGCAAAAACAAAAAGACCTTGTTTTCATCCTGCTTATGCATTCAGCTGAGAATATTAATTTAGATTGGAATAATATGGTATCTAACAAGTCAACTGCATACAATATTTAACTTTGAAATTCTGTTGCTTTGATTAAATCTGGAGAAAAAATTGGTGATTAGCAGACAGCATGTATTCAGTCAACAGGAATGTAACAGGAACCCAATTATTGCAATTGCCTTAAAACATGCCTGGAGTTAAAAGATCAAAATAATGATTTATCGTGGTTACTTCTTTTAGGAATTGTGAGAAAGCATTCAAATATTCCTTTAGATTTTAGGGTTAATGTTCCTGTGGATCTAATGGGCCATTTCAAATTACATTTGTTGATCATTGGAGGAGACAGGCATCAAAATCACCAGCGTAAATTGAAACATTAAGCAAGTTTCCCCCCTTTCTGCTCGTGAATCAGCATTTTTTTTTACAATGTGTCAACAACAAGAGTTATTTCACTTGGCCTCATCCAGAGGAACATTCCTGGCATTTATTATTTCAAAAATAGATTTTTTTTTATTTAGTCAAAAGTATTGTTAATGTTTCTGCAAGTGGCATGAATAACAGAAAAGAAACTATTTTGTAGAACGATTGGGTTTTTTTCCTTTTAGAACATTCTCAATAAATTATAGATGTAATGGTTGTTAATCGTTTCTGCTCTAAAATATCTTCCAAAAGTAAAACAGTAGATTTTGCATCAGTTGAGTGTGCATCAACTTACAATCCACTTTTTCAGTTTGTCCCAGAAAAGTTTGAATTCGTTGAACTCCAGTTTTTCATTCCCGCTGGACTGATGAGGTTCCCATTAAGGAAAACAGTAATGGCAGACTGAATCTCATATATAATCTCAGTATCCTATTCCATGAATAGTTTGATTTTATACAAATTAAACCTGCTGAATTAATAGGCTGTTTCCATAGATCAACCATAAGCTGTTCTTTTATATCAAAGACTACCTGTAGAATCATCTTTGTAGGTCTCTTGGCCAAAGTCAATGCTCTACCACAGAGAAACATTGGATTAAAATTCAGGTGTTGCTCCCAAGTCTGGATTCAAGAAATGCCCTATACATGCAATAGACTATGACTAGACTAGGGCAACTTGGGCAGAAGGAAATGCTGAGACTCTCTCAGGAGCTCAAAGACTGTAAGAGTTTGGGAGCTCGTTGAACCCAAAACATCTGCTCTGCATCTTCTCTGGTTCTCCCACCATCTTAAATCTGTTATTTGTCTCAAGGGCCTTGGAATCTGTTGAAACACACTCTGCTTTCCCTTATGTTCTGTGTTTATTTTCTTTGGCTCACTGCTTCCTTCCCCTTTTCCATACTATATACTGAATATGGTTGACCATGAAAGAAAACAAAATAGAATGATGAACATGTATCTGTGTATGGTACGGACTTTATTGTAAAGTATTATCTACTGACTTTGATAACCTGTACTGAGGTCTGTGTTCAGAAAAGATGCTTATATCTACCTATGTCTATTCACCAAATAGCACTGGTGGAATTGATTCCTTCTCCTCTCCATCATCTTCCAAATCTATTCCAGAAAATCTGGAATATGATTTGGAAGGCAGGGATGGTATATCCTTCCCAGTGGTGGGTTTCTGCAGGCTCGCACCTACTCGCGAGAGCCGGTTGGTGAAATTTAGAGAACCGGTGAGAGGGGGTTCCACCGGCGTACCTGGAAGTAAATTTGGGCCGCCACTGCCAGTGACCCAACGGGAAGGAAAGGAAAGGGAAGAAAGGAAAGAAAGGAAGGAAGAAAGGAAAGAAAGAAAGAAAGAAAGAATTTATCATCACAATTGAGTCCAAAATTTTGGTTGCTAAGCAAGAGCGTTGTTAAATGAGTTTCACCACATTTTAAAAGGTGGCCACTCCCACCCTGTCACATGACTGCCAAGCCACGCCCACAAAATAGGCCACACCTACAGAGTAGGTTCTAAAAAATTTGAAACCCACCACTGATCCTTCCCTTCCCTTCCGTACCAGTTCGCAAATATGAGTGTGCATGCACTCAGCCTTCCACGCATGCACTTTGGCTAAAAAAAGTGCCTAAATGGGATGGCCTGTGATCTGTGGTTTGTCACTAGCTGTAATTCGTGCACATATTCTGACAGTGAAAACTCCAAGTCCTAAGATGTCATTTTGTCTTCCTACAATATCTGACATATATTTTATGTTTGAAATGGCAAAGTCTCCTAGAGGTGATTGTAGCATTTTCATCACATTCACTCAAATAATTCTTCATGCTTATTTCAAAGGATACAGCCATTAAGGAAATGATATTTTTACATGACAGGAGGCTTATTTTCTTGAATTTGATCTGGTCTGGTGGGGGGAGGGGAAATCAACAGGGTAGCATACAAAAACAAATTCTTTGTCTCCGACAATTTCATCTCAAAGTTCAAAAAAGCACAACTGTGAATATTTTATTTTTCCTTCCCCAGGGAAATGTCATGATGTAAAACTGAAATATGATAGCTTCTGTCCTTCCAAGACAGTGGGATCACAACACAGAAAATGATCAAGTATTCATTACAATGTCAACTCTATTTAATTATTTTTGGACATTAATCTCTGTACAACTCCCTGCTAGAATTAAGTTCTACTAATTATTTGAATCAGGATGCATATTTCCAATCTGATTGGGACATTTGTTGTCTCGATCCTTCCATTATATTGCTTTGCATTGATAATACTAATCACCAATAGCATTTACACATCTGTTCTGTATTTATGCTTAATGGAGTGTTGCTGGGGTGAAAATAGATAAATTGTCATTTGTCCATGGTGGATATTCTGGTTCTGCTGTCAGAGTATTTGGTCCAAAAACCTCTTTTCATTATGGTCAAGTTTGTCATAAAAATTATGGATTAATGCTGATCATCCTCTATATGTGTTATCATGAACTCGCAGAAACGCTGCCAGATTCCTTAAGCTATTCTCTTTTTAAAAGAGTCATTAAAAAAAAGAACAAAGAAAGATAAAATTCAAGCACACACATTGGTAAGCCTTATATGGTTGTAGAGACAGTCTGTAAGTAACCAAGAGAACTGGGCCCAGACTGATGAAATGTTCCATCTGCTAGACTGTATGTCCATGGCAAATATTTAGCAAGAAGAACCTTACATGACTCTTTCCTTGAATATCACATCAGGTTTTTTCTTGTTTTTATCCAGTTTTTTTAAAAGACTGAACTGACAGATCTCAGCCAAACCTATTTTTAAGAAAGAATGCATGGGATTGGACTGTAAATCCAGGTATTTACTTAATCTGTTGTGTGCACATTTGCCCAATTCATCATTATATGGGACGTGAGACCATTCACCAGTTGGGTTAGAGGAGCTATGGCCATGTTGACACTTACTTTTTTCCAACACAGCATTCAGGATATATTCAAGTTCCTCTGCACTGATCTCCATGTCCTGCAGTTAAATAAAGGAAATCAGCCTTTGTGGGTTTAAAATGCAATTTAAAAATTACTACTTTGTTTGAAATTGCTCATCATTTGAAAGATAAAAATACCCCCTACAGCAACAAAAACAACAACACAATGAGAGGACTAAATCGCTATAGGGAATCAATTTCATGATCTTTGCTTAATGTTATGATGGAACAATTGTATTTAATTATATCAATAGCAATAAAATGCATCTAGAGTTTTGCTAATCTCTGACATTAATTGGATATCAACATTCAGGGTTTCTTTTTTCTTTTTGTCTGAACCTACGATATAGAAGCATGCTCTTCCAGATGTTGAGGAATTCAGTATCTGACTGGGCTGCATCCATCCTGCTAGAGTTTCACATGTCTCTATGTAATGAGCAAATGTTGTCACTGTCACTTTATTTTCCTATTGGGATGGAATTGTCTGGGTCAGTGACAGTGTTCCCTATTGGTACTTTGGGTCAAGTAGACCCAATCGCAATCTGCTCTGGATTAGGACACATAATGCCTTAATGAAACAAACCAACCACTGCATAAGAACAGCCTACAATAGATGGAGAGGAAACAGTCTTATGGTCATCTGGAGGATAGTTGATTTTTGAGGTTTCTTCTTCCATGTGTCCAAGAGTGTCCACAAAAACGTGGATTGCTGCAATAGTGTCCACAAAAACGTGGATTGCTACTTTTATACTAGAAATGTTAAATCAGCTTCAATTTGCCTCCACAGAGAGTTACTGTTGAGATGGAGGCTAAGTTGCAAGGACATATTTTGAAGAGAACTTGGTTGCAGGGGTATATCTGTGTTCTGGTGATGTGGATAAGCTAAGAGAGGTGTTTTGTTTTGTTTTTTTAACTAGTCCAGGATTAAACCTGGCTGCTTTACATGAAAAGCATATTGTTTGCCAATAAACCATCCAAAATTCTAACAAGATTTATAATTTTTATTAGTTGACTT
The DNA here is from genome assembly GCA_039707465.1 of Rhabdophis nuchalis. NCBI lineage: Eukaryota > Metazoa > Chordata > Lepidosauria > Squamata > Natricidae > Rhabdophis > Rhabdophis nuchalis. The sequence continues at coordinate 323,597,485 of CM077643.1, forward strand.
GCCGGTCCTGAAATCTGCTTGAACAAATCTCGGAATTGCTTTTCTTCTTCTGTTTCTTGTTGGGGCTGTGTCGGCTCAGGAACCTGAAATTACCCAAAGATGATTGATGGAGAAACAAACAAGCAAAAAATCATCACTATTTGTATTACCTTATTTCAGATTAAGTCCATTTAAGAAAAAGTGTGTATTAATATGTTTTATGATAGATTATATTATTATTTAATTTGATTGGTATTCTATCACCCTTGTACAACTGAAAATAATAATTATTTAATAATATGATTGATTTGGTCCTTAATTAAATTTTGGTGACATACCTCTGGCAAATCAATGTTGACATTTCCATCCATCTCCCTATAAAACATGAATCCAGTTTTTAAAAATCTGATTTTCCATTGGAATTTCATAAGAGAAATCAGATCATCAGGATTAGTTACAACAGAAAAGCAGGTTCTATTGTGACAGTCAACAACAGGACTGTTATGACCTACATTAAAAGAAATGTTAACAACAGATGCCAAGATAATTTCCTGGTAGCAACAAGATTTTTCTCCAATAATTCCCCAAATTTGGTTTACATCACAGAATGTATGCAACTGTGCACTCATCCTCCTGGATTCTGGAGCAGTGGAGCAAGATCTTAAAAGCAGGTAAAACTTAGTAGATACTAGCATAAGTCACCTTTACTTAGGAGTTGAAGTGGCCAAATCATTCTCAGAGGCTTCAGATGTTATTTCTATAGCTTTTCAATGGTGATCAGTTGCTAATGGACTTTTGTACTTTGGTTGAGTGAGAACCTTGATATACTTACTTTGTAACTACTCTCTTTTCAGAAAAAATTCTTAGACAGAAATCAGCCTCCTGTTGTGGCTCATATGTAGTTGGAACAATGATGTAATCGCCAGGTGGCAGCTCAAATCTATCAGAAACTTCCCTTAAGTTGATATAGGTTTTGCTCCTGGCTTTGGAAGCATGGTAGCGGAAAAAATCCTTTGTCAAGTGTTCATCTTTATCAGGACTCTGAAATTAAATGTTCAGATTATTTAGCAATAGCACTTATATACCGCTCCATAGTGCTTTACAGTTTACATCATCATAGTGAGCAGTTTACATCATCAGCATATTGCTCCCAACAATCTGGGCCCTCATTTTACCAACCTCACAAGGATGGAAGATTGAGTCAACCTTGAGCCCCATCAGGATCAAACTCTAGGCAGTGAGCAGAGTTAGCCTGAAATGCTGCATTATAACCACTGCACCACCAGGGTTCCTATTTCTTAGTTTGACTGATATGTCTGGCATTTCGTTGGTTGAAGAATATTTTCACGCACTTTGGAGTTCAGCTTCTACATTCCTATACTTATTTATCATCCCACCATTTAGTCATCACTTTATAGATCATGCTATACTTTGACTACATGTGCCGCATTAGAGTACTAAATATAGGAACTTCTATAAATGGAAATCCAATATTTGTTGCCTAATTATTTTTTGGAATTTGTTTATTACTTTTATAATTTTAAGACTTAAGACAATCCAGAGGGCCTTTACATGACATCTCATTGAATCTTAAGCCAAAGACACGTGCATTTAACTCTCAGATCATGAATTAATTCGACCTTAAAAAGTCATTGAAGCCTCAAATGGTAGAACCAAACACTTTTATTTTATGGTCACAACTAGGTGAAATAAAGAGTTAGCCAGAGGGGCGCCCATCTTATTTATGAACTCACTTCAATAAGTGTCTTTTCCAAAAGACAACTGGACTTCCTTAGTTTTTTCCTTGAAATTTCGGTTCTCATCCAAAAAGCTTCTTCAGTTCAGAAAGTCCAGTTGTCTTTTAAAACCTTTGGGACCACTTCAATAAGGTTGAGACAAAATCAGCATTTGCAAGTATGAAATGCAAAGAACTAAGCTGTAAATAAAGTGGCTTGATTCTAAGCCATACTTAATAGGGAAGGAAAGACTTTGGGGCTGGGAGGGCTCAAACAGTGCTAAACGTTATAGACTAGGTTTCTCCAGCCAGCACATTTCAGGAAAAACCCAGGACTGCATATCTGGAAGGGCCCAAGTTGTGAGCAGGGAGTTCTCCATAGCAATACCTCATAGATAGCATATCCTATTGTTAGCAGTGCAGCTCCGAGTTTCCTGAGTTTACGGCGATTCTTCTGCATCAGGGCGGCTACAAATGTGCACTCATCTTGATCCTCATCTTTTTCTGTCAGTTGGAGCTTGAATTGGGGATTGGTCCAAAATGTTTCTGAAATCAGTCAGCAAAAAGGAGATTATGGGTGGTTTATTATTATTATTATTAATTATTATTATTCGAATTTATAAGCCGCACCCATCTCACCACATAGGGACTCGGGGCGGCGCACAGGGAATATAACTAAAACTCACATTAAAACCCTTGAATTAAAACTTTGGTAACTAAAAGCAGTACAGTGTTCGAGTAAGATCATGCCAGGCCGGCTTGTTGGAAGAAGTGCGCTGGCGGAACAGGCGGAGGTCCGAGATGTCACGGAGGTCGGGGGGAAGAGCGTTCCAGAGGGTTGGGCCCATCACAGATTTATTTCACCACATCAGAATACTGGCCTATCACCAGTGCTGGCTACTCATCATCCAAGGACAGATCATGTCCTCTTCCTTCCCACTCCCAGGCCGTTTTTATTTGTTCCCATCTAGCTTAATTGTTTCTGCCATCTTTATTCTTTTATTTTCTTTTTTGGTGCTCCATTGTACCTGTGGAAATATTATCTAGCTCCAATTGAAAGCTGCCTCTTTACGTCAAGGAGTGGTCTTAAGCCCGTCCTAGTGGATGGCCTTCAACATTTCATTCCATTCTGATAGCAGCCTCATCTCTGTTTGGTTGCAGTGCCAAACATACCCCTTCCGGCTGTTCTGGGCTGCCAGAGGTTTGTGTTCTCTGCTTGTTGGCAGTTGCATTAAAAAAATAATAATCCTGTAATTGATCCAGTAAATGGCGCATTAAGTGAATGAACTATGCTCAACCCTAGAAGCTCATGCTCCATTCAACCCCTTACCTCTTCCAGTAGACACATTTTTTTAGTTTCTGCCCAGACTCAGTGAATGCATTCCTTGATTATGAGAATAAATTTGGGGAATGCATTAGTGGGGGGAGGGAGTAAAAGCAGAGAGAATCCATTGTATCTCAGTGTCCATTCTGCTATAGGTCACACAGCATACATTTTAAAATTGCTATGAGCAAGGAAATGTTTGCTGGCATAGCTATGCTTTTTCTTTAAATTTTCCCCAAGAGAAATCTAGAAATAATTACACAAGCAGTTTCAGTTAGAACCAACTTGCAGGATACCCCGATAGCTGAGCATAAATTTGAGTTTGATTCTGTATGGCTTAAGTTGCTTATTATATTGATCTGCTTTTTTAAAAATAAAAATGTGAAACTTTCATATACAGTATCAAATAAATCTAGATGGCTCACAACAAAAATCTGCTAAAACTATCACCCATCATTTCTGAACAAATGACTTTGAGGAATTGTGGGATATTAACAAGGGCTTGTAGGTGTCTATGGAGATTCTCAGTCATCCACGTCATACTTGTCCCAAAGGTACGTTTTCAAGAGGCAACTGGACTTTCTTGTTTTTCTTTGAAGATGTTTCGCTTCTCATCTAAGAAGCTTCTTCAGCTCTGACTGGATGGTCCTTCCATTCCCCACCATCCATTCAGAGCTGAAGAATGGATGACAAGTGAAACATCTTCAAAGAAAAGAAGGAAGTCCAGCTGCCATTTGAAAAAGCATCTTTGGGACAAAGGACTTTTAAGGGGCGCAACAGTCTTTCTCTGAAGAATATGCAAGTGGGATAAAGCAAATGTGCAGACCTATGAAATTTCGGCACCCCCCAGCAGTGGCACCTCTGACCCAACTGCCTTGGTGAATGGACACTTCCCATTTATGAGCAGCATTGTCTTCAAGAGCATCTGGTGTGAGGTTACAGATCTCAACTTTCTCAAAATGAGACAGAAAATCTTCAAACTTCATCCTATGCATGACAAAAAAGAGAAATAATTACTTGATCATCAGTCAAGAATCATATTAAAGTTACTTTTTTATTCAATGACTGAGCTGCAGTTCTTTAGAGTGATCTTAAGTATTTCAGGGCAAAACTTTTGAGAATTGATATGGCCCCTACAGACACATATCAGGTTTTCTACCACTAGATGGTAGCAATGACATATGGATATGGTATGTGGTTGCACTCTGGGCTTCTTTGTTTGCTGTGTTTGCTTGGTTGTAGCAAATAAACAAGCTCAGAGAGCACCAAGGACTCCACACTTTAATTCTGAGCTACAGTAGAAGAGCTTCTCTTCTATTGGGAATTATGGAGGCCTCTATCCAATCTCTAGTTGGATTTTAGCTGTGCAGGACCAGTTAAAGTGACTAAGGCTTCAGTTGGATGGATTACCTGGGAGCATTTGAGCTGCAAATATTAAAGAAGGGGACAGGGGCTGTAAGTAGGACCATGTCAGGGATGGGTTGCTACAGGGATTACTGCCAGTTTGGTGCGCAAAAAATGTGTGCATGCGCATTTCCAGCTAAAAAGGTCTGTGCATGCGCAGAACTTTAGAAAAGGACAAAAAATTACATTTCTGCAATGGAGAGGGTTCTGCGCATGCGCAGAAGCAAAAATCAAGATGGCGCCACTGACAATAGAACCTGTTTGGGTGCGTGGGCGGCTGAGTTACTACCTACTTGGCTGAATTTGTAGGAACCCACCTCTGGACCATGTGTTTATGCCATGCCACCCCCACCCCCAGACCTCCCAGAAGGTGGTATGTAGTAGTGCATTCATTCTTTGGTGAGAAGGTGGTGTTTGCCAGCTCTTTAAGAGGCAGGGACGTGATGTGGGTCTCCTCTTTGTGGGGAGGCTGGTTAACTCAAGCCTGTCAGACATGCAAGGTAGATCAAGAAGGAGCCCAGATGACATAATTCTACTTTATTCCAAGATTACATTAACAGAATCTTTCAAGTGTGAAACTACATCTCTCTCCCTTGTCACCTTTACAGTCCCAGAAACTAGGAAGGGACCCTGCTGGGATGTTTGCTATGCCTGCATTTCTTCTCCAGGCTAAACTGCCTCTTATCTGACTATTGCCCTACCTAAGGTCGTTCCCACATACCATTACAAAATCACCGTTCGGGGAAGAGAGAGGTATAAGTCTAATCCCTCAGCATTTGAGTGACCCAGAAGTTGTTCTTCTGTGAGGCTTAACTCAGACAAACTCAGAAACAAGGACCATATAAATTTCTGGAAATATTCTTATTACTAATAGGACAATGCCACTTTTCTCTGCCAGAAACACTCTCTTATATCTAACAGAAGTGAAACGGAATTACTCTGAATCACTTCCTTATGCTTCCACTTTTCCTGGGCTCAAGCATCTCTTCTGTTACGACTCTGTTTCTTTTTCTTTCTTAACTGACTAGCTGCATCCTTTGTGTCCCAAAGGTCTATTAACACTCCATCACACAATGTCTGGAGGCTGTGGGAGTCTGATTGGGGACAAACAAGACTCAAGACTCAACCCTAAAACACCAAAAGGCTATGGGTTCTGGATCTATGCATTTCTGGATGGAGCTGCACTACATCAGAAGGAATTGGTATACAATTTTGGGTTTTTGCTAGCTGGAAGAGCAGGCAGTAACTATGGCTAGGAAGGCCTTTGCACAAATCCATTTTGTACCCCAATTATGTCCATTCCTGGATTGGATGGCCTATTCATCGTCACCCATGCCTTGGTAACTTTCCATCTGGCTTATTGCAGTGTATTCTACAGGGAGCTGCCCATGGAGACCAGTCAAGCTTTAGTTGGTCCAAAATGTGACAGTGCAATCAGTTATGTGTTTATTATGCCTGTGCCACACCACTACTCTAAAAGCTGCACTGGTTACCACATAAAGCTATTCATGGCACAGGTACTGCTTATTTCTTTGATTACATTCCCCCCCACCCCTTATATACGTCAACAATGTTGACATGCTTCAGTTCCCAATGACTAAAGCCGTTTTATGGGGTTCATCTATTGGTAGCACCTGCCCTATGGAATAACCTGTACCTCCCCCTGAAGTTTGGTTGACCCTCATCCCTCCTTGAATGATTTTTCCACCAATTTAGCAATCAGAATTTACATTAGTCGGCTGTAAATATAAGTTGTATATCCAATCTTTGGCATAATATCTATTACTGTAATTATTATTTTGTCATTTTTCTTGCACTGGATGTTTTTAACCCTTGATAGCCTCTTTGCATGTTCCTCCTCATCTCCCCCACCCCACCTCCCTCTCTCTGTTTAAAAGACATAAACAATGTTCATGGAATATCTCTGCGATATATTATCTGTTATTTTGAATTAAATGAACATATAATGTTTCATAATAACAAAAAACACATCACATTGTTTTAAGGACTTTTCAATCAAAACAAGAACTAGTCAATACAAGGACATTCGTACTTGCTTTAATATACTTAGGATTACAATTTAGAAGCTTCATTTACCAGAATTCTCCATCATCTAATGCTGTATGATGCAGTTGCTGTTTCTCTGATGGGCTGAGGGAATCCCACTCAGAGGAGCTTCAAGAGAAAGAATCATCATCATCATCATCATCATCATCATATTAATTGCAAACAGCTAAAAATATATAAATATGTTTTAGAACAGGGCTGTCAAACTCCTGGCACAGGGGCCCGAGGCGTCACACGCTGGCCACGCCCATGCCTGGTTTAGCGAAGGGGGGAAGGTCCTGATAGGTCACATGAAACTGCCGTGACAATGCGAGTTTGACACCTCTGTTCTAGAAACATGGATAAGACGCTGGTTACATTTCTTTGTTTTTCCTTTTTGTTTTGCTTTGTTTTTTGCTTGAGAGGACTTTTGTTGCCCTAAGACCGTGATGGTGAACCTATGGCACGTGTGCCACAGGTGGCATGCGGAGCTATTTGTCAGGGCACACGAGACATTGCCCTGTCAGCTGGTCAGTGTGCATGCCCATGCTGGCCAGCTGATTTTGGCCTTTTGAGGCCATTTTATGCCCTCCAGAGGCTTCCTTGCACAAAAAATCGGCCCTACAGGCAAACTGGAAGTTCGAGAATGGACTTCCAGTTTGCTTGTAGGGCCGGTTTTAGATCTCTGAAGCCTTCAAAGGCTCCGTAGGGCAAAAAACGACCCTACGAGGGGGGGGAGTGCTGGTCATGTGCACATGCGCACTGGGGTCATGCGCAAAGCATTATGGGTATGGCACGCCCACGACCCCCTTGCGCTTCCCCTGCTTTTGGCACGCGAGCCGAAAAAGGTTCGCCCTCACTGCCCTAAGACTTTCAGTAGCTTGGAGTGGAGCCTACATGAATGATATCTTTTGCACTCTAATGGTCTGCTGGAAGGCCAGCATTGATTTCTCCGTACTGTCCCCTGCTTGTTCTATGCAATTGTCCAGGCGACAACTTTGAACTTATTTACAGGAAGTAGAAATGGGGTCATATGGATCTATCTTTACTTGCAATTGAAAATGCGCTCATAAATGCAGTCTTTCCCTCCATTGATCGATCGATCGATTTAATCATTTGACAAAATTCAATACCTCGGATTTTGAGTGGCATGCTCTTCTTTCTTGCCATAAAAATATTAAAATAATAGACAGGGTAACAAAACAACAGGACTTTAATAGCAGAAACAAGAACAGAAGACTACAAGGAACAATAACATCCATGTGCAATCCAGAAAAAGGGGGGGGGGGGTTTCAAACTAATTTCTTCTAAAAACGATGGCACTGGAAATGTACTGGTATTCCAGGACCTAAAATCACAATTGGAACCAGAATTTCTGTTACCAAGCAAGGAGATTAGTAAGTGAGTCACGGCCAATTTTATTGCCTTTCTGTCACAGTCGTTAAGTGAATCACGGTGTTATTAAGTGAATCCAGCTTCCCCCATTGATTTGTCAGAAGCTGGCTCAGAGGGCCAGACATGGCAATCACATGACCCCAGGAGGCTACAACGATCCTAAACACATGCCGGTTGCTAAGCAACCAAACGTTGATCACGTCACTGTGGGGAAGCTGTGATGGTCAGAAGTGCAAGGAGCGGTTGTAAGTCGCTTTTCCCCCCTCCCCCCAGTGCCATTGCAACTTCAAACAGTCGCTAAACGGATAGTTGTAAGCTGAGGACAACTTTGTTTCCTTATTTTTCGGATGTAAATAAATCCCATTCTTTTGTAAGATGTTTAAACTTATTTTTCTGAATTTCAGATATTTAATATTTAAACAATGAACTGAGGGACATTTTTATACCCATGGCAATACCAAACATTTTTTTTTTTGAGTATGATGATTGCATTGTTGATAATTTGGTTGTCTGGGTAATTTTTTTAATAACATGATTATAAATCCCTTGAACAGAAAATACTAACTTGTCACTCCAGGCACCATTCCACTCCACTTGACCCCACGGATTCCGTACTCGAATGAGCCTCACTGTTTGCCCTTGGTAATTGACCTATTAAGAACCAAAGACAGCGAGGGCTGAAAAATGTTAAAAACAACTCTCCATTTCAAAAAACAAAACAAAACCCTGCACCTCAACTGCTTAACTTAAATAAGATCTACTAAAAACAGTAATCCTATTGTATAAATTATTTCTCCTGTTTTGAAAGTCAGCTGCCGTTTTTATGGTCCCCTCAGCCTCGGAATGGCATATAAACAGATTGGGCTACGCATATTTTTTTTTTGATATACAATTTGATGGGCGATAATGAAATTAATTTCTGATTAACATTGCCACGTTTAATTCATCATTTAACTGTTTGACCTTTTGGATGAACATTGTTAAATGAGCAGTGTAGAAACACGGGAAATTTATGCTATGATGCATCTTCTCTCCTATTAATCGATTCCCACTTTAAAATAAATTAAGATGTATGTGAATGAAAAAAAGCACTGCATACGCACGGATGTGTAAATACACCCTCTCGCACCCACTCACACACACAGACAAATCTCATGAGCAGAAGAGTTGGCAGGATATATACGAGACCGCCTCCTGCCCCATACATCCCTTCGTCCGATCCGCTCCCACAGAGAGGGCCTTCTCCGGGTGCCATCGGCGGGGCAATGCCGGTTGGCGACACCCAGGGGAAGGGCCTTCTCTGTGGCGGGCCCGGCCCTCTGGAACGACCTACCCCCCGACCTTCGCACTATCTCGGACCTCCGCCTCTTCCGCCAACGTCTTAAGACGTATTTATTTCAACAAGCCGGCCTAGGATAGCCCCCCGTTTCTGACTTTTTAAAAATAAATTATAATTTGGGAAGGTTTTTAACATGGGTTTTAGCACGGGTTAACTAATTTAATATATTTTAAATTGATATTTATTGTATTTTTGTGGTTTTAATAATGCCTGTGCGCCGCCCTGGGTCCTAACAAGGAGAAGGGCGGGGTATAAATTTAATAAAATAAAATAAATAAATAAGATGGAAAGACAGGAGGTTGAGCTGATTTGAGGACTTGCTGTTGTGGGAACATACAAGAATGTAAGAAACTGCTGCTGAGTGCTCAGAAGACCTCAGGAGTGACTGATGCATTAAACCAGTGTTTCTCAACTTCTCCAAATTCAAGCAGTGTAGACTTCTAGATATTGGAGTCCACACATCTTTAAGTTGTGGCAGTTAGAACATAGAATAATAGAGTTGGAAGGGATCTCTTGAGGTCTTCTGGTTCAACCCCCTGCTCAAGCAGGAGACCCTATAATACCATTTCAGACAATGGATGTCCAGTCTCCTTTTGAAAGCCTTCAGTGATGGAGCACCCACAACTTCTGGAGGCAAGCTATTCCCTTGGTTAATCTCACCGTTAGGAAATTTCTCCTTAGTTCTAGATTGCTTCACTCCTTGGTTGGTTTCCATCCATTGTTTATCATCTTGCCTCTTGATGCTTTGAAAAATAGTTTGGCCTCCTTGTCTTTGTAGAAACCCCTCAAATATTGGGACACTGATATCATGTCCCACCCTAGTCCTACTTTTCATTAGATTAGATTTACCCAGTTCCTGTAACTCTTCAAAATATTGCATTAAATGACTGTATAGGCCACTTGCTTTTTACAAACTGCACTATGGAGTAGCCTGAAGTAGAATCTTGTCCCCATCTGTCTTCAAATAAACATGCTGCCATATCTTACCAGTGCAACAAAATATCTTCTATTCTCACACATCTGATCTTGAGAATGGAATTAGCAAGTGAGTTCTGTTTCCAAACCTTGATTTTCTTCCCATTGAGTTTAAGGTTGCCATACTGGGGTGCAAAAGATGGCACCAGAGAGTAACACATTTTTCTAAATTACTTTGCTCCCATTTAGTGCTGGTGTGGGTTTCTACAGTTCAGACAAGGTAGCTGGAATCTAACTGGGATTAATAGATTATTTTCCAGCCATCTACTGTCCGGTGAGAAATATCACAATAAGAAGGTGCTTACCTCATCAATACCAGTTACTGAGTATGCATGACCTTTTATGAGACCAGTTGGGGTTCGAGCTTCTGACTCAGCTGCATTGCTGATCTAAATAAGGGAATTTTAAAAAAATCAACCTTTTTGTTTTATTGAAATCATACTTGTTTTTGTAAGTATATGCAGGAATGTGTGTCACCTCTTAGAAATAAGATAACCTCTGGAATAGAATATGATGAAAAAGTTAGCATCTCCATTTTATGTTGTTAAAATGACACTTACAAATTAATTATAATACCACACTGTGCCCAAGTTGAAACCCAGCATTGCATATACAGACTTCCAACTTTTCCTGCAACATTCCCATTCTCAACTTTGTTTTGCAAGATTCCCAATCCTCAGAGTAAGTTGTGAAGCTGCAGAAGAGACTACTAATGGAAGGATTTTATTGTAAACAATTTCCAATGCTTGCCTGTGAGAAATGAAAACCCCTGTTCCACTCTGAATCCATCTTGAGCAGGGGTGTCAAACTCAAGGCCCATGGACCAGATCCCATCCACAGAATGCTTAGATCTAGCCCACGCAGCCATCTTGGAAACAGTGAAAACGGGCTCCCAAGCTCCAAGTTTGCGTGCAATGACCTCCTGCAACCCTCTGCCAGCAAAAACGGAGCTCGGGAGCCCGTTTTCGCTGGCAGAGTACTCGGACCACCACAGGAGCCCCCAATACAAATGATGTCAAGCTGGCCAAGCCCACCCTGGCCCCCCAAGGTCAAACACAACCCTGATGTGGCCCTCAATGAAATTGAGTTTGACACCCCTGATCTAGAGCCCATTTCTCACTCTGAGCCCCACTTTTCTCAGATAATCTGTGTAAGTTTTAGGGTGTGTTTCTGAGCTGCCTGTAGGATGAGCAAGGTATAAACTGTGGTTTTTGTGAATCAATTTATTAGTGGGTTGGATTGAGAAAGGGAATAGAAATGGTTGCAGTTCAATAATAATGGGACAATCAATGAAAGAGTCAATTAATTTTCTCACAAAGCCATGGATGCAATTCCCAGGGGCCACCAAATGTAGTCATATTGAATCATGTGAGAGAAAGGGGGAAATGATTAAATTCTTGATCACTGAGAACTCACATGATTGCATTTATATGAAAGAAAGACAAATCTGAATGTAAGATAACTTGGACAAGAACGATTAGACAGAAAAAAATCTCAGCCACCTCCACTAATATTTTTTGAATGAATCTAAGTTGACATGTCCACCTTAAAAGTAGATTATTTGAGAAATAGCTTATTATTATCTGAGGAAAATTCAATAATGTATCTATGGTTATTTTTAATTCACTGTAAGGGCAAAAAGAATAAAAATGATTGACCCTGCTCACTACTTTGACGCATATTCTCCCTGGTGTGCAAGTGAAAGACCATATGTGGCTTTTTATTGAAGGCGTGTGGTATAATGCTCTTACAAATGCTCATACAATAATTCCCACTAAAATAACTAGGATTTCCTACATACTAACATGGTAGGGCACAGTGTGTATTGTTTAAATTATTGACACTTTCACATTTAGATTCGGTTAATATTAGAAAACTATATATGGAATGAACAAAACAGCCAGTGATCTGGCTAACATTTTGTCGCGATTCTACATTGTCATCAAAACATTTTCTACTTAGAATGATGTGGAAACTTGACAAAGTGAGTTTTCAGCTTTCTTCTCAAACACAGCCTGTGAGAAATCAAGGGTTCCTGCCGCTGGGTTCTTAAAATATCTGGAGCACAAACAATACGGCCTCCAGGCTAAATTAAGTCATGGCTTATCCAGTTCAGTTCAGAATCTCAGTTCAGCTCAGTAGGAGGGATTAACTCAGTGCTTCTCAATTATTTTCTGTCATGCCCCCCTAGGAAGAAGAAAACATTTCGCGCCCCCCGCGCAACTGTAAATAGTATCATTTGTCTATAAAATTGTTATAAGTACACCTCTGCCGAGGTCAAACGCGCACCCCTTTACGGAGCCTCGCGCCCCCCCCCGGGGGGCCCGCCCCACTATTTGAGAAGCACTGGATTAACTGAATACAAACCTCAGTTCCATGATTTAATAAGAGAAATTCTAGGAAAGATTCTTCAGAGGGATAGGGAAAAGAAGCTAAAAATTACATCATCATTATCCAGTGGTGTTTTGTTTAACATTAGGGCTGATTTGCTAACCCAATGTTTTCCAGAAAATGCCAGTTTAGGAAAGGATAAATATTGGCTGACAATTTGGAAGAATCATGTCGAAGAAAAATATGTGTGAAGGCTGCCATTTTTTTTACAAACGGGCCCTCAATTAATCAAAGACACATGCTCAAGGGAAAGTCCCATAACAGTATTCCAAAACAAATTCCTACATATTAGGATGTATACTCCATAAGCAGCCATCTAAAGCTCTCCACATGTTTTGAACTAAAATTTGTATTACACATGATGGCTGGAATTGACAGGAATTATCCAAAGACACTTGAGAATACCATATCCTTGTTCTGTGCCCTATTCTGTATCATATGTTCAGTTGCTGTGGGGCATAATAACTTGAGGAAATATCCTGTCAGAAAACTCAAACTCACAATGATACTTCTACTTACATCAATAGAGCAGCCCACCAGTGAGCCTCTTTTAAGTGCCCTCTGTAAGAGTTCATAGAAATTTTTTGGAGCCTTTTTAACTTCAAATGTTTCTCCAACTCCCCCAGTGAAGTCTTCCATGGCTTCAATTGAACTTCCTCCTTTTAGAGCTTCATAACTTCCATTCAACCTGAGATTGCCAGAGAAATATACATACATAAAGAAATGAGGTCATGTCCATTTGACTTCAAACATGTTCAGGTGCTATGTGAATTTCCTGTTGTGGCCCATGACATGCAGAAACATCTGTAAGACTTACCTTAAAAAAAATATCAAAATATCATCTACTTAAACCATTAGTGTTGTAAATCAAATTCAAGATGAGCAAAACTCTGACATTTTGTGCAGCTTTTCCTGTGACTTGTTTGGCTTCCCTTGAAATCTCTCAAATATTTTGGCTCTAACTTATTTCAGTTGATGAAAACTTTCAAACTTATTTGAAATTTCATTTTAGCCCATAACAAAAAAAGCAAGTAGAATTTAAAATTTTAAATCTTAAAGTTAAACTTCTGCAGCATACAAAAGTAATGATAAACAAATAAACAAACAACATTGATCAACTCAGTCTATGATCAAAACCCATATAATACAATATTTATAAAACTGGGATTGCAAATCCAAAGACTATAAATCATGACAAGTGTGGAAACAAAATAGAAGATGAAGATCAAGTTATCTACATACTTGGCATAGGCTTTTTCCAACAATGCACTCCAGAATTCATTGAGGTCAGCTGAGTGCAGAAAAACCAAGCGGTCTTTGAAAGTGGGCAAGCGGTCATCAATAACAACATCCAGCCATTCATTGTACTGCCAAAACTATCTCGGTAAAGACAGATAGAGAATCATTTAATAATGGTAATAAAACAGGGAAAAATTGAAGTAGGACCAGGAAGTTCCAATACTGATATGAGAAGCTTTTAATTTTATGGATGAGGTGGAACAGCACCGAGAAAGGACAGCAGCACACGCATCTCTCAGCTCTCAAAACAAAATTCATGCATTTGATAGATACAAAAGTTTATAACCGTGATGGTGAACCTATGGCATGTGTGCCACAGATGGCACGCAGAGCCATTTGTCAGGGCACGCGAGGCTTGCACTGTCAGCTGGCCTTTGAAGCCACTTTTTTGCCCTCCAGAGTGCAAAAAATCGATTCTATGGGCAAACTGGGAGATCAGGAATGGACTTCCGGTTTGCTCGTAGGGCTGGTTTTATCCCTCTGGAGCGTTCAGGAGCTCTCAGGAGGCTTCCCTGAAGGCTCCGGAGGGCAAAAAATGACACTACAAGCAAACTGGAAGTAACTTCTGGGTTGCTCGTAGGGCCGTTTTTTTGGGCTCCAGAGGGCTTCGGGGGGGGGGAGGCTGTTTTCACCCTCCCCAGGCTCCTATAAAGCCTCTGGAGCTTGGGAAGGGTGAAAAAATCACGCCAAAAATGGAGGGGAGCGCTGGTCGTGCGCGCTGTGATTGTGCGCATAGCATTATGGATGTGGCAATTCCCACGCACGCCCCCCCGCACTCTCCCCACTTTTGGCACACAAGCCAAAAAAGGTTCGCCATCACTGCTTTATAATCTAAAAACATTCTGCAAGATTCATGCTCTTGTAATCTAATGAAAAAACAATTTTAAAATGTCTATGGAGATTCTCAATCATCCAGGTCAGGGGTCTCCAACCTTTACAACTTTAAGTCTGAAGGACTTCAGCTCCCAGAATTCTCCAGCCAGCAAAGCTGGCTGGAGAAGTCTGGGAGCTGAAGTCCTTCAGACTTAAAGTTGCAAAGGTTGGAGACCCCTGATCCAGGTCATGGTTGTCCCAAATGTGCTTTTTCAAGAGGCAACTGGACTTTCTGTTCTTATCCAAGAAGCTTCTTCAGCTTCTTCTTCTTCCTTCCATTCCCCACCATCCTGTGAGAGCTGAAAAAGCTTCTTAGATGAGAAGCGAAACGTCTTCAAAGAAAAAACAGAAAATCCAGCTGCCTCTTGAAAAAGCACCTTTTGGACAAAATTTTAAAAAGTGAAGGTGGTGGCCATGGGTTCATTCCAGGAAAATGATTCTAGTCCCCATCAGTCATGAAATCTCCGTGGGCCATTTATTTTTTCTCAACCTGATTGGTCTCCCAGGATTGATGCTGTAGGGAAAAAATGGGAGGACGAAACACGAAGCTGTCAGCCTCGACACCTTTAAGAAAGGATTAGATGAGTTCATGGAGAACAAGTATCAATGGCTGTCATTATGGATGCCTAAGGACACCCTCTGGGTTGGAGAGATAGGCAGGATATTTCTCAATGCCATTTTCAGGGAATCATAAGCAGGTGAAGACATCTGCTTGGGAAGACCCTGAAGCAAATGGTGAGCCACTGTGTGAGACAGAATGCTGGACCAGATGGGCTGTGGCCTCTTCCAGCAAGGCTGTTCTTATGTTCTTATGTTCTTATTATGTACACTTCCTTGAAGTCTTGAAGGATAAGCAGGATACGAATCTAATAAATAATCAGATATATTTCATTCTAGGCTTGATTTCTGATCAAGGTATGTAACAAATATTGTCAGGTAGTGAAACTATTGCAAAATAAATCTCAAAGAGAAGACTGTCAAAATTCTGACCTGTTAGAGATAATAAAATGGCCAAATGTTCATATGTTTCCCAGATGTGCCTGACTCACAGTTTCCAGCCACGTCAAATAGCAGAATTAAATATAAGGGATCCTGACAGCTGTAATTTAATAACATATGGATTTCCCAGCTCCCAGGATATTCAACATTCATTTATTCATGCAAGATTGTGTGGACGGGTTACCTGAAAATGAAATATTCCAGCATAATCTGGGCCAAAATCTTGATTTTGTGGTATAACTCTGGCTAGTACTTTTTCATTGAGGGTAAGGGATGCTATAGCTGCTAGTAGCCAACAATCACCTGAAAAATTATATGGAACAATATACAGGTTATATTTTCGATCTAACGTACATAAGATAAATATTTCCTACTAAATCATTCCTTGTTTTGCTTGGAACTCTTAGCTGTAATTCCAAAAGGAAATCAACTCAGATTCTCCTTTGGAAGGACAGATACTCAAGTTGAAGTTCCAATATATTGACCACAAAAGGTTTAGGTTTAGGTTTTAGGTTTTATTAGTTTTTTATACTGCCCTACTCCCAAAGGACTCAGGGCGGTGTACAGCCAGAGTAAAACAAATATATAAAAGTTAAAAAAGTTTTTAAAAGAAATATTAAACAATTTGGCCTAAAAATGAAAAACCCCAACCAAACCTGATTAAAATTAATACAAATTTGTAATTTAAAAATCATTTTTATGCCAGCCCGGCTTGTTGGAAAGAAAAGGTTTTCAGAGCACGGCGGAAGATGCGTAAGTCAGGGATAGTTCTTAATTCCGGAGATAATTCGAAAGGAGAACAGACGACTCATTGGAAAAGACCCTGATGTTATGAAAGACTGAAGGCAAAAGGAGAAGGAGACCACAGAGGATGAGATGATTAGATAGTGTCATCAACACAGTGCGCATGAGTTTGGGCAGACTCTGGGAAAAAATGGAAGGCGGGGGGCCTGGTCCATGGGGTTATGGTTAGGGTTAGACATGACTTAGTGACTGAACAATAACAATTTAATTCTAATCTGGTAGTTGCACATTTCAAGGGCATTTTAGCTGTTTTGGTTCATTCGCAAAATGGAGAGATGTTATGCTATAGTTAGTAAGGTGTTGGACTAGGTTAGAAAGACTCATATTCCAGTCTATCATCAGCCATGGAAATTCACTGGATTACTTTGGGCTAATCGCTCTCTCTCTCTCAGACCAATTTACCTTACTAAGTTGTTGGGAAAATAGAAAGAGAATGTGCTATCCATGCTGCTTTGAACTCCTGAATGAAAGGTGGGATATCAATCAATAAATGTTACATAATATAGCAAAGAATATTTTAAAATCAGTTTGCATCTTATTTTGACTTCTATCTTCATCTTTACTACCCAGGAATGAATTCAATAAAGCTTGTTCCTGATACATTGGACTGAACAGCTTTTTTTCTTCTTTGAGGGGTCTCCTTTAAAAAAAAATAAACTTCAGATTCTGCAAGTCATCTTTGTTGCACAGTAGAGGAACTATGTTCTAAAGCAATTAATGCACGGATAAATGCAAAATGTTTCTCACTAGGTGAAAAGAGAAAATTAAGTAATCTACTCATGGTCTGCATAAGGCTTATTGCTGAATGTGGCTGTTGAAGTGCAAACATTGCCATGGGACTTTTTAATGGAATCTTTCTTGGATTCTATCGGATGTGTGCATTTGGTGCTGCATATAGCTCTGTCCCATACTTGACTAACAATGTTTTCCTCATAATCAGTTCAGGGGTAGGTTCCTGCCGGCATTACTACCAGCTCAGAGCCTGAAAAGCTTTGCTCCACATGTGTGCACATTTGCACTTGAAAAGGTCTGCACTTGCGCACAATTATTAAAAAAGAAAAAAAAAGCATTTTTTCAATGAAGATTGTTCTGCGCATGTACAGAACAGAAAACCAAGATTGAGCCACTGAGGATAGAACCGGTACGGTCATGTGTCCGGCTCAATTACTACTTATTTGGCCGAACCAGTCCGAACCGGGAGGAATCCACCTCTGAATCAGTTGTTTCCTTTAGTTAGTCAGTTGAACATCTGATTTTATAAGAGGAGAGATGCATATTGGCCCTTCTTTCTCTTCCCATACCTCCCTTGCTTCAGCTAGGTATCTGAAGGAGATTTTCAGTGCAAACTTCATTAGGTTTTGGGGAACATAAGTCAACCTGTGTTCATCTAGCCTTCAGATTTCCAGTTGAACATAGGGAGATTAGAGTGAGAGAGGTACCTGGATCTATCCACTAGGAAGCCTCCGCACATTTTACACAATATCTTAACAGGACTATCTAATACTTTGTACCAAAGAGGGCAAAAATCATTCCAGTGGAAAAATACTCACCAAGGTCTCCTTGACAAATGTCAGTTCTTGTGGCTCCTCCAAGAATAAACTGTGGGTCTTTAACTATTTCCTTGAAGAAGATATGAAAACAAGATCAGTGACCTGATTAGAAGATAGTCTGCTGTGACCTTCTCATAATTTACATTGCTTCTCTCTGGAGGCAGTTTGACAATTAACAAATGTGAACTTTCTGTCTATGCCACAATGTACAGTTTATTCAACTGACCTTATTATGGTATTATGAAATTGCTGAAGTAGAGATACGTGTTCCTTCTTTGCCGAGGAAATTGGAAAAAAAAGACCGTCTCTTTCCCCACCCCAAATTATCAGATTTTCTACTGGCCGTATCACCAACTGTTCTTTGGTGAAGGGGATACATGTGGTGCAGGAATTACAGGTAGTCCTTGACTTACGATAGTTTGTTTAGTTGCAATGGCACTGAAAAAAGTGACTTCTGACTGTTTTTCATATTTATGACTGTTGCAGCATCCCTGTGCTCATATGATCAAAATTCAAACAGTTGGCAACTGACTCATTTTTATGATGGCTACAGTGTCCTGGTATTATGTGACCATCTTTTGCGACCTTCTGACAAGCAAACTCAAAATGAAGCCAGATTGATTTAATAACTGTGTCCCTAATGTAACAACTGCAGTGATCCACTTAATACTCATATTTTTCGGAGTATAAGATGCACCGGAGTATAAGACCAGCAAGGGTTTGAAGAGGAAAAATTAAAAAAAAAAGTTTTTGCACTCTGCAAACCTTTCATGAAAATGCCCCTCCTTTTTTTAAAGGGCATGAATAGCCCTTAGGAGGCTTGTAGAATGTTCCTGGAGGATGGGGCAAAAACAAGTAAAAAAAGGCCCATTTTTTGCGAAAACAGGCCCGTTTTTTGTCAAAGAAAGGGCATAGATAGCTTTTAGGAAGTCTATAGAGTGCTACTGGGGGTTGAGGGGGGAATGGGCTGTTTTTGGTTCATTTCTGCCCTCCCCAGCCCCCACGAGCTCCCTGAAAGCCTTCTAAAAGTTGTGCACAACCATTTTAGTGAAGGGGGTGGGGTTTCAGGAGGCAAAAAATGCTGTATTCAGTGTATAAGACGCACCCAGATATTCAGCCTCTTTTTTGAAGGGAAAAAGGTACGTCTTATTCTACAAAAAATATGGTAACTGTGGCAAAAAATGTCACAAAATGGGGCAAAAATCACTTAACAGTTATTTCATTTAGCAGCAAAAGTGTTGGGCTCAACTGTGGTCATAATTCAAGGACTGCCTATAGGTAAGATTTGTAAATGAGGCCCTCTGCTCACCTAAGGCAGAAGCCCACCCTGGTTTGGTGTCAAAGTGCTGCAATAGATACAGGCTCACGGCTACATTTCATACCAAAGCAAACAGCTTAATTCAGTTCGTAAGGTGCTCCACTTGTCCTTAATGGAAGCTAAATGCCCTTAGATCTCTTAGGGAATACAGTAAAAAGGTTCTGTCTCATATCCCAGACAAGACAGCTTCTAAAATAAGGGGTTGAAGAGCAAGTCTTTGAATGCAGTGCTTTCAAATGGTTGTCTCCTTAATTAATAAATTAATGTTCATTTTATCCAATGCATTTAAATAGAGAAAGTTGAATGATGCATCTGACAAGTAGGTATATACACCATTCCAGGAACGCAGACCTCTGCAGAGAACAATTTGGTATGCAAAAACAGTAACTCATAGATGAGTCTAGGAAGTGAAGTCCTATATTCCTCTTAATATAATCCTTTCCTTAAACAATTACCCCAGTCTTTCCCAATTTCACACTTAACAGGTATATTGTACAATTCCCACAATTTCTATGATGTTGACGCAGAACTATGGGAACGACGTCTAATCATGGGGCACGAAGAGACAACTTGTAGGAAAAGGCTGCTTTCTCACAGGCCATGCATGCTGATGAATTTCTAAAAACCCTGTCCACATATATGAACTGCTTAGAAGCAGCTGTTGACATGATGAGCAAAGACAGAGGACAGAGAAAGCAAGACTGCAAATGCCAAGAGATGTTTCTGCAGATGGAAGCTAACAGAGGAACATGCTTCTACAGCAAAACCTCCTTCCTGATAGATGATGAGGAAGTCACTTATGATGTCTACCCAGCAGATGCCATTGGGAAATGATGACTAGCATCAAGGCAGTTATTGCAAGGCTTGCAATAACTATGGGTAGTTTAAACATTCAGTATTGGTAAGGACCTGCTTGTTCCTTTCCTCTCTCCCTTGTTCCAAACATTTCGCATGTTTCAGAGGAAATATCTCAGAGCGGATGACCTGGTTATCACTATGGCTGCCTTTCCACCATGTCATGATTAGTGAGAACAAAAGACACGTCGTCGCCAGCGCCACCAGCTTATTCAACCCTCTGGTCTTGCAGTTTCTGTGATAGACTGGTGCTTTGATTCACCCATAGAATATTGTCGCATGGCAAACACGGGCAGCCCAGTGGAATGATGTAGGCCACTGAGTTCAAAGTGGTGCTCAATCCATGAATTCAAATGACAACATCAAAACCACAAGGCTCAGGATAAAGAAGGGATTCTTTGGTGATGCTTATTTCGTATTTTTGTAGTGTCTAACATAAGCATTTGTGGGGAAGCAATGGACAGACTGTTAAGTAGTTTCCATTAACAGGGGCATGAAAACAAATCCTCTGTGCTGAAAGAACCAAGTGAGGAAAAGAATAACTCTGCTTTGACTAAATGGTGCTGTCCATCCATATTGTACCCATCCATGCATCCAAAGCAGGAGGTGAATTTAAGGGCCTATAATTTGTTGGTTGCTTGCTTGCTATTAATCAGGGAGGGAGGTAAAACGTTTGCTCCACAAAAGTGTATCCCCTTCCTTCCTTTTAACTAGAAATTAACACTTGATTTCAGGTCCTCAAATTCTATGAATTCTGAGTTCTGGGACCGGTTTTATACAAGGCCATCTTAACAGCATTATGGGCCCTGGGAAAAGCAGTGTACTGAGGCCCCTATGACAACTACTCACAGGAATAAAAATGCAAATGGCCGATAACATTAAACATATATTGGCACATCCAACAAAATCGGTGTTGAAACATTAAAAGTATGCTGTGCAGCAACAGCTAATCAACATAATAAACATTTGAACAATACACGAGGCTTGAAAAACACAATAATACCCAGTAAGCCATACAGTTGCTGTATTTATATGATACAAGATGCATTGAAGGGTTAACATACACAGATTAGTATGGGGCCCCTATGCTCGTGGGGCCCACAGGCAAGTGCCCATCAGGCCCATGCATTAAGACAGCCCTGGTTTTATACCAGCACAGTATACTGCAGAATACTTGCATGCGCAGGAAAGTCTGATTTGAAGCCAAAGAAGTTAAATCTATATGGTAATGAGTAGGTATATTTATTGGACAAGAACTGTAGTTGATGGGCAACTACCAGAGTGGTTTACATAATACATGAAAAGTAGGAGACAACATTAATAATAAATATACCAGCACATTAATGTAAAGCAAAAACAAAAACAAAACAGCACGGGCTTTTTGGAAACATATTTGCAATGTTTAAGAATAGGAGGACAGAAGAAATCTTGAAATTAAAGAGGTCACATTCTTATAAAAGCAGCTAAACTAAAAGTATCAAAACAATCATCCCAAAATAGACAGCAAAGAAGGCAAATATTTCTTTGATGAAGTCTGACAATCCAGGTTAACTTTTTCCACCTTAATTATACTAGATGTTTTGGACAACTCTTCCCATAAACCCTAGCCAACCTGGTGCACTACCTACATTGGCTGAAATGTTAATCAAACACATTTGGAGGGAATCCGTTTGTGGAATGCCAACTGAAGGCCCAACATTCCTATTTCTCATTTATACCTGTGACAATATGTAGATATAACAAAGCAGAACAGTTCACATGGGAACAGAGCCTTGGAAAGAAATAGGCCATGAAACTTGTCAATTTTTGACTCAGACATCTGCCATGATGATGAGGTTATGATTGAAGATAATATTGATGATTTCAAGATGCCAAATCACAAGTAATTTAAGATAAATGTTAAGGCAGGGGTCTCCAACCTTTGCAACTTTAAGTCTGAAGGACTTCAGCTCCCAGAATTCTGGGAGCTGAAGTCCTTCAGACTTAAAGTTGCAAAAGTTGGAGACCCCTGTATTAAGGGCTACAAGAATCTTATACATGTTTGAAAAATAACTTTTCCCTCTTTGGAAGAACAGCTAACTAAATTCTGAGAGTATGTCTTGATATCT
This sequence comes from Rhabdophis nuchalis, assembly GCA_039707465.1. NCBI lineage: Eukaryota > Metazoa > Chordata > Lepidosauria > Squamata > Natricidae > Rhabdophis > Rhabdophis nuchalis. The sequence goes on from CM077643.1 coordinate 323,619,879, forward strand.
GGCATAACTTTGTATTTTAAACTATATTAGGCATAGAGTTTGATTTCAATTGTGAACCATATTGGATTGCAATCAAATACAATGGAAACATCTAAAATTTGGGTTATAGGGTTCATATCTTAATTTGACATATAGCTTAAAATTCAACAGGCACAACTGGACTTTGATTAGGAAATGGATATGACATAGATCATAACACTATAAGTTTCTAATATTGTGTTAAAATATTTTAGTGTTATGAAAATTCCAATTTGTTGCATCAAGGCAATATACAAAAATATAGGAAAAAGCCATAAAACAGGCAATCACGAAGGGAAAGTCATGAAAATAAGAGAATTAAAATATCCTGTTTCTCCTATGAGATCAGAAGTTCAGAAGTTGACTCAACCTTCCATCCTTCAGGAGTGGGTAAAATGAGGACCCAGATTGTTGGGGGCAATATCCTGACTCAGTAAACCCGTTAGAGAGGGCTGTAAAGCCCTGTGAAGCGGTATATGTCTAAGTGCTATTGCTAGTGCTACCTTGGCCTGGGACCTATTAGAAGAAGCAAGTTTTTAAATGCACAGCATAGGTAGAGCCGTGTGAACTTCAGGGATGAGGATTTCTCTAAGGATCCATAAATTGGTCTCTGTTTTTGTTGTAGGACAGCCAGAAACAATACAATAATTTATTTGTTTGACTCTCACCCTAATTCTTAAAATCTTAAAATACCAGGCCATGCTCTCAGTCTTGGGGTAGCCTGCTCATACAGCCCCAAAGGTTGTTTCCTGTTGTTAAGCCCACCAGGTAGGCCAGACCAAAAATCAACTCTGCAAGAAGCCTAAGACTGTTTTTATTGAGGGTGGGTATAATAACAGAATCTTGCAAATCTGATTGTTCTGTGCTTCCTCTCTTTTATAGCCATGTGAATCAGGGAGGCTTCTCTCTGAGTCACTTACACACAAGCTTTCTGCTTGTTTTGGACATAAGCCATGTTTACTCCTCAACATTTTAGAAACAGATCTGGTCAGCGTGTTGGTTCTGGCATATAGGATTTTTATTAGAAAAATGTTTTTCTATATGTTTTCAACTTGTGTATTACGTCTATCAAATACTTGGAGTTAGCCTGAAGTTGGGTGGGCCCCTAAATCTTGGTAAATAAATAAAATGTACATTCTCATGTTCAGGAAGTAATGAGATAAGAACATGTTTCTCTATCTGTTTTTTTGTCAACTCTACTCCTCCTTGAGGAGGCAAGGTTTAAAAAGCAAGATAAGAATTAACAAAGGAATTTTATTCTTGTGGACTGCTCTGAGTCATATCCAGTGGCCGGCTTACACCTGATGTAAAATAAATAGACATAAAAGAACACTACACCCATTCTTAGATACTGTAAGGTAATAACTGGATCTGGAAGTAATCAGAAACTCAACATATATATTTCTTAAACCTTTGGACTTCAACCTATCATCTTTTCTCTGTTCTCAGATTAGCATTAACCTTACCTTGCCATGATAGAACCAGAGGTGGTATTCAGCAGGTTCTGATCAGTTCTGGAGAACTGGTAGTGGAAATTTTGAGTAGTTCGGAGAACCGGTAAATACCATCTCTGACTGGCGCCGCCCCCATCTATTCTCTGCCTCCCAAGTCCCAGCTGATCAGGAGGAAATGGGGATTTTATGGTAGCCTTCCCCTGGAGTGGGGAGGGAATGGAGATTTTACAGTATCCTTCCTCTGCCACACACACAAAGCCACACCACAAAGCCACACCACGCCCACAAAGCCACACCACACCCACAAAGCCACGCCAAGAGAACCTGTAGTAAAAAAAAATTGAATCCCACCACTGGATAGAATCAAGTAAAATTTGTCATGACAATGTGCTTAAATGTAATAAAAGGAAATATCATGCTTAGGGTATATTTTTTAGAAGAATCGCTTATTTTTATACAGAAGAAAGAGCAAAAGAAACAGCATCTCTCTCTCTTCAATTTCCTGAAATGAACACTCGGAATGAAATAAGACAATTTAAAACACACTTAAAATACTTTTTAATGTTTTGCTTAATATTCTTGTGCTGAGATATTTCTGAAATATCTCTGCCCCTTTCTGGGCAAGTAATGCTGTCATAACCTGGAGGTTATTAAAGTGTGGATGGGGAGAAACTGGCTTTGACTGAACCAGAGCAAAACGGAGCAGTTGCTGGTTTTGGCCATTTTTGCCATTTCTGACTCTGAATGGAGCAACACTCCCCCAACTCCAGATCAATCTGGTATGAATTTGAGGTTCCTTTGGGACTCCTGCCTCCTGCTGGAAGACCAGGTCAGGAGAGGCATTGCACAAATCCATCTTATATTGCTGGACCCTATAGACATTCATGCCTTAGTTAGTTATCTCATTTTGGATAGCTGAAATGTGCTCTACGTGGGGCTGCCATTGAATACTATCTGGAAGCTGCAATTGGTTTGGAATGAAGTAGCAGGTGCAATTTTGGGTGCCCTATGAGTCACCCAAGTAACACTCCTGCTGCCTGTGCTACACTGGCTCCCAGATGCTTTCCAGGTGCACAATTCAAAATGATGGTTATCACCTTTAAAGTCCTACACGGCATAGGCCAGGTTACCTGTAGACTGTCTCTCTTTGAGGTTGTCTGCCCATCCTACTAGGATAGGGTGTGTGCACCCAACGTCCCTTGCCTTAAATGTTGCCACCTGATGGACCTTGGAAACATGGCTTCTCAGTGACTGCCCCAGGCCTTTGGAACCTGAGATCTGAGAGATTCCTACCCTTTTAGCCTTCCAGAAGGCCATGAATACCAGGCTTCCCCGCCCCCGCCCCCCAACATTGAGGTAGGATGCAGGAGGAGCTGGGAGGCTGTTTGGTTGGCACCTGGCAGTGGAGGAAAGGAAACTTTGTTTTTAGGGATGCTTTTATGGATCATTAGCCACTAGAGCCACTAAATGAGTTGGGTGGTTATATCAGTCCAGTAAGTAAGTAAGTTGGTAAGCAGGCAGGCAGGCAGGTAAGAAGGCAAGCAAGCAAGCTAACTAAAATATATGGTGGAACTCCAAGTGTTTTTTCCCCAGCTCCTGCAAAGTGATTAATAAGGGAGTAAAAATATTCTATAAATAGAGTTTTAAACAATACAGTACACTCAAATAAAATACAATGTTCTTGGAGGTTTGTTATGGTTACATGACAAACCGTATGGTGGTTACGGTTGTTAAAAGTGTGATTCAAAGGTTTTTAATTTTTGTTCCTAGAAGAATTACAAGCCATGAATCAAAAGTAATTTATTTATTGAATACGGCATAGATTTACTCACAGAATGTGTAGAGTAAGAAACTTTGGTAGGTTAATTAGGTTTGTAAGGGTGCATTTTTCAAAAGTTACAATTTAGGTGAGATGTCCCCTTATTATAAATCATAGGTAGAATAAGACTGTGTTCTGAATCCAAATTGTCCTTGAAGGAAGGAGAAAATGAAATTTCTTTTACATGTATTCTCTACAACTTGCAATGGCCCCTTGGAGAAGTAGTTATTTTATTCATCTGCATGAGGAATTCAGAGTGAATGACCCTATTCCCATTATAGCCTCACAATATTCCTGTGATATAATTTACAATTCAAGGTGCTGGTTGTCACCTTCCGCCAAAAATTGAAAACACACTTCTTCTGCTTGGCCGGCCTAGGTTAGTCTGCTGTTTTTAACTGGGTTTAGGGAATTGTAGTTTAATTTTAGTATAGTGGTTTTAGCGCAAGGATAACTTTATTTAATTCTTATTTTATCTATTTATGTATTTTGTATTGTATTTTTAATTTTCCCTGTGCACCGCTCCGAGTCCCTTCGGGGAGAGGACGCGGTTTATAAATAAAATTTATTATTATTATTATTATTATTATTATTATTATTATTATTATTATTATTATTATTATTATTATTATTATTATTATTATTATTATTATTATTATTATTATTATTGCCCTTTATGGCTTAGGATCAAGTTCCCTGAGGGACCATCTTTTTCCATACCCATTTAATTCAATCCAGCAAATTGGGCATGCTGCAGATCAGTGATGGGATTCAAAAGTTTTTACTACCGGTTCTGTGGGCGTGGTTTGGTGGGCGTGGCATGGCTTGGTGGGCATGGCAGAGGAAGGATACTGTAAAATCTCCACTCCCTCGCCACTCCAGGGTAAGGATACTGCCAAATCCCCATTTCCTCCCAATCAGTTGGGTCTCGGGAGGCAGAGAATAGATGGGGGTGGGGCCAGTCATAGGTGGTAATTACCGGTTCTCTGAACTACTCAAAATTTCCACTACCGGTTCTCCAGAACTGGTCAGAACCTGCTGGATACCACCTCTGCTGCAGATCCTGTCAACTAAACAGTGTCAATTGGAAGGAACTAGAAAGTGGCCTTTTTCTGCTGTAGCCCCTGCTTTACAGAATATTTTCCCTTCAGAGATTAGAATGGTCCCAACCCTGCTGCCCTTTCTCAAGGCTTTAAAACTTGGTTATGAATCCAGGCCTGGGACTCAGAACATGTAAAGGTCCTGTTACTTGGGTTTACTTTTAGTTGATTAATTATTTTGACTGGTGTTTGTCTTTATTTTCTGGATATTTTTATTGTTTATTGTTTTTAAGTATTTTATAATTATATAATTATAACATTATAATCCATGAGAAAATCTATGCTGCGTTCAATAAATGAATTACTTTTGATTTATGTAAGCCGCCCAGAGTCACTTGGTTGAACGGTGCAGCTGGAAATTGAATGAATGAATGAATACAAAGAGATTTGGGATTGATCCAAGATCAGGGTTGTGAGCCTTAGGACTCAGAGGGATTCCATTTTGAAGTTCTTCACAGACGTTAGAAGGAACATCTTCCACAAAAGACATGATGCTTGAAAAACAGGCTGGTAGACTGCCTGCAACCAAATATGCACCCAGCAAAACTAGAGTCTAGTGTAAAGGTACTTAACGTTCACTAAGCAAGCCACAGACATTTGAAATGCCAGTGGGGCATTACAACTTGAAAAGAGATTTGCTCATTGGTAGCATGACAACTTTGTCCTTCCATTATCCTTGCATTGGATAGTTAGAACTACAGAAAAAACAATTGCCACCAGCCTGCCTTCCATAGAAGACCTGTAAATTGTGCAGGTGAGAAGGAGGGCTGAAAACATATCTACAGACCAGTGGTGGGTTCCAGATTCCATTCCAACTGGTACAGTTGGAACGGCTCCGGCGTCACCCAAATGCGCGTGCGTGACACGCGCATGCGTCCTGCCTGTCAGCGAGGCTTCCACAAGCCTCTGTGATACTGCAGCTGCTCAGTGGAGTGTTGCGCAGGCGCTGTATGCATCATGTGCATGCACATAAGCACATAAGCCTTAAAAGACAGGTAAGGAGCTCGGGTGGGCGGACGGGCCCTCTGGAGGACCGGACCGGACCAGTATCCAGTGCTCTGGGCTGGCTCCGATATACCCTTACTAGGGCATACCGCCTACAACCCACCCCTGCTATAGACCGCCCTTACATCCTGGGCATAAATTGTTTCAACTCTTTCCCTTGGGACAGCACTACAGGGCATTGCATGCCAAAAGAACAGTTATTTTTTTCACACGCAATCAATCTCTTGAACACCTAATCCTCACATAATGTCTTATGTCTAAGCATATTTACCCATGTTGTATGGCTGTATTATTATTATTGTTGTTGTTGCTATTGTTATCATCATCATAATCTTTTCCATCTCCTTTACTACCCCCTTTTATTGATATCATTATTATGATTAACACTGTTGCTTTGCATGTACACGGAGAGCTTTTACACCAGAGACAAATCAGTCAGATAAAGCTATTCTATTCTATTCCATTCCATTCCATTCCATTCCATTCCATTCCATTCCATTCCATTCCATTCCACTCCACTCCACTCCACTCCACTCCACTCCACTCCATTCTTTCTTTTTGGGTGTGTTTGCACCATAGCTAAGTGAAAATCAGTCAATAGCCAAAGAAGATAACGAGAGACAATGAATTATGGAGCAGAAATAAATGAAATGTGACAAATGCATTAGCCTGGCTTTTATTCATGCATCCACTTTTTTTTCTACCTCTTGATACTTTCTTAAGCATTTGCAGATACAGTCAATGCCATTTTCATCCAAAATTCATAACCATTGCCAGGAAAGCTCAAATTCTGCACTTCATCGTATGTGGGTCAATCTGATCCTAAGACAAAATAGTAGGGCATCTTCAATAAGACACAGACCATACATTTAGCCAGAATAGAGGGTTAGAGGAAGAAAGGGCAAGGGGAAAGCCAGGTGTCTATGGAAAAGCAAAGTTCAAGGCTAACGTTCAAGAAACATTATCCTCTTGATTTAGCTGGTGAAACTGATATCTCTGATTGGCGAAAAGATATTGACCAAATGTAATACCAATTGGAAGTCCTTTTTTGCACGGGAAATTGGGGGGGAAATTAATCACAACATATAAATTCAATAACTAGTAATATTTATAGATTATTTTTTTTAAATGGATGTTACATTGTAATTATGAAGCAAGAGTTGAACTCGGGTTTTATCAATATCTGCTGTTCAAGAAGTTGAAAGTCATTCTTTTTTTTTGCATATCTTTGTTTCGTCCTATATTTTTTATTTTATTGCATTTTACTCTGTCTTCTCTCTCCTGATGATTACGCTTATGATTAAGTTAGATTTTTGTTCTTTATTTTTCCTTTAAACGTTTTAATAAAATTACATTAAAAAAAAAAGAAACACCAGCCACCTCTTGTGAAACTCATGATACATGATACATGACATGTTTAGCAATCATCTTGAGGGAGAGACATTCATCTGATTTTTGTACAGATTTCAGCTCACAGAAAACACATTCTTGATTTAAACTTACCCCTGGTCTTTTCCACACAAAGGGTATTGATGGTTTCTCATTGTAGAACAGGGAGGAGTCGTTGGCTAGGAAGTCAGAATCCTCAAAGAGGGTCCCCTTTTGCTGGCATTCAAGCTTCAGCTCCTGGTATGTTCGGCCACTGGAGTGTGTGGCAGAAGCATTTTGGGGCACAGGAGGAGCCCGTGCGGTGGGGTCCCGGTAGGTACAAGGCATGGCTCTTCTCCTGTCTATGAAGAGGAGGAAGTGAACAGCCAAAGGGGAAATCCTACAAATTCTACAAATGACTACCCTGAAAATGATAGCAAAAAGGAGTGGGAATCACACTGCCCTTACAAGAATATCTTTACCTGCAGGAAAGAGTTTCGTGGGGAGAAAATTAGCTTTCTTCTTAACATCTAAATGGCAGCTTGACAATCATGCACACCAATGTTTAAAAAGCAACACCCAGAGAATAAACAGTAAAAAAAACTTGTTTGGCTTCTTCATGTCCTCCAGCTACTAGTACCTGCCCTCTGGTATATAAGTCATACAGAGGTTGATTGAGAAAGTAGCTGGGGACTGACCAGGTAGTTAGAAATCTGCGGCCGCCAGGAAGGGAAGGGCTGAATGTTAAAAGGAAGCTTGGGGCCCTGCACGGCTGAATCTGAAAAATGTTGTGGAGCAGGAAGACCTCATGGCACATATATACCTGTGCTTTTTGCTTTTCATCAGATGCACCAACATCTAGAGGAATCTATGCTATAGGCAGAAACAGCTCAGAAAATATGGTTCTGGGCTAATTGTGATACGCTTTGAAACTGGGTTGCTTCAAAAGGATTTTTTTCCCCTTCCATATGAAACCATGCAAACAATTCCTTTCACATTAATGTCTTAATGCACTCTAGCTATTGTTCTTCTGCAATAAAAGCAACATGGGCTTTTTTATACATATAAAATGTATATATGTATGTGTGTGAGTGTGTATGATACATTTTTGTGCTGATAAATAAATAAATAAATAAGGGAGACTAGTATAGATCTATTTCAACCTATTTAGCTCTCATCAGCTAGCCATACCCTTACTGGGATTAGAACCTGGGCTGTTCTACATGTATATTATATATATTATGTCACAACACCCTAGTATGCCCCAAATATGGGAGGGAGCAGAACTGCTTCCCTTTTCTGTCTTTCGGCTCACCCTAGGAGCCATCCAGGCAGAAAGCTATTTTTTTTTGTTGCCTTTGTTATATTTGTGTTATGTTTGTGCTGATAAATAAATAAAGGGAGACTAGTATAGATCTATTTCAAGCTATTTAGCTCTCATCAGCTAGCCATACCCTTACTGGGATTTGAACCAGGGCTGTATTACATGTGAGGTACACACACACACACACACACACACACACACAAACACACACACACACACACACGTATGTGTGTGTGTGTGTATGGCATTGCTGGCTTCGGGGATTTTCCCGTGTATGTAGCATGGAGATGTTATTGCAACGTTTCGACAAGATCTCACTTGTCATCATCAGGCAGGCTTCTGTCTGTGACTGTGACTGCGGAGGCATCACCCCTCTTTAAATCTTGGTGGGGGGGTGGTGGAGTGCTGACTATTGTTGTGAGTGGGTTGATTGGCTGTGCAGCTGCATCATGACTGGTAGATTGATGCTGATTGGTCTCATTTGTATGTTTCTCCTTGTTTTGAATTTCAACGGCTTGGGTGGAGAAAACAAGGAGATTTTCAGATTTTGAGAGTGGGGAGGGAATGCAGATTGTGCATTCCCCTTCCCCTGCCACAACCACAAAGCCACACACATGTACACACATTCTCATAATTTATGTATTAAGTTAAAATAGTGACATCCCATTTTTCAACTTTCTGCAGTAGGTGACAGCAAAAATTAGTAAATGGTATTATTAATAAACTGCAATTAAAGGCAATAGCACCAGAGAAAATGGATGCAGTATGATATACCTCTGCCTCTGATGGATTAAGCAATGCTGAGGACATCTTATCCCGGTATCTGAAGAGTGTGAGGGTTTGGATGGGGAACAACAGGCTTCAACTGAATCCTGGCAGAGTGAATCTGAGTTTTGGGATCTTCTGGTTCTGGACTATGCATCTTTGATACTGGATAGGGCAGTGGTGGATTCCTAACAGGTTTACTACTGGTTTGCTGAGAGGGCATTTTGTGTGTATGCTGCTTGCTTCGCTTGCTCACATGCCCGCCACACATTGCCGCGCATGAGCAGTTGACTGAAAACTGTTCTGCGTATGCGCAGAAACATGCCAGCAACGGCAGAAGAGACCGGGGAACCAGTTTGAGGGCATGGCGCACCTGGATCGCTGCTGGTTCCAGCCACCCAGGCTGCCATACCACTACCAGTTCGGCCAAACTGGTCCGAACTGGTTAGGAAACCACCACTGGGATAGGGTTACATGGTACCAAACAGACCCCATGCACAACTAGGGGCCCTCCTGCACTCATGATTCTTACTCAAAGAACAGTGCCAGTTGTGACAGTGCCACGTAAATTTATAATGCAACATCATTTGTGCCCAGTCCTAGATTGAGGGGCCTTGCTCATGGTCACTCGTGCCCTAGTCACCTCCCAATCAGACGACTGCACTTGAAGAGTATCTGGAAACTTCAGCTGATACAAACTGCAATGGGCACAGGCCATTATGTGTGCTCCTCATAGAATACATTTTATACCTCCAATCTGCAACCTGCATTGGTTACCAGTTGTTTCCAGGCCCAAGGTGATGGCTTTGATCTTTTAAGCTCATACTTATCCTGGGACTGGGTTATTTGAGGGACCATCTCTTTCCATTCCACCAGATTTAGTAGAGAGGACATGCTATAGGGCCTGCCATTTATGGAATTATAGTTGGCACAACCTAGGACCATGATGGCAAACCTATGGCACAGGTGGCACGCGGAGCCATATTTGCCAGCAGGGCAGCCCTCAGCTCCAGCACACATGTGTGCGCTGGCCAGCCTTCCAGAGAGTTGAGGGAGGCTGTTTTCGCCCTTCCTAGGCTTCAAAAAAGCCTCTGGAGTCTGGGGAGGGCGAAAAATGGTTCAATGAGCCAACCAGAAGTTCGGGAACAGAACTTCCAGTTTGCCAGTTGGGCCATTTTTTGTCCTCCTCAGGCTGTAGGAAAGCAGAATCTGGGGAGGGTGAAAATTCCTCCCCCCTGTGGGGGGGGGTGTTGCATGCACATTGCTCTGATTGTCTGGAATACACCCCTCCCCCCATACACCCCTCCCCCCCAGGCCTTTCAGAAGAAGGTGAAGACCTGGGTCTGCCAACTCATGTGGGGCACACAGTTTGGCATGCAACCCTGTAGATCAGTGGTGTCCAAACTTTTTTCAAAGAGGGCCAGATTGGATGAAGTGAACATGGTGGAGAGCCGAACATTGTTCCGAACATTCTTTGAACCATTACAATTAAATGCAAATAAATTATTTTATGCCAAGTTAATTGCAAATGACATACTTTTCATTTCATAACATTAAGATCAACTGACAGTTGAGTTTTCACAATGTATTGAAAATAAATTTTAAAAAAACTTACCTACCTCTTTCTCTCTTTCTCTCTTTCTTCCTCTCTCTCTCTCTCCATTTCTCTCGCTCTTTCTCTCTTTCTTTCTCTCTCTCTCTTTTTCTCTTTCTTTCTGTCTCTCTTTCTTTCTCTCTCTCTCTCTGTCTTCCTCTCTCTCTCTCCATTTCTCTCTCTCTCTTTTTCTCTTTCTTTCTGTCTCCCTTTCTCTCTCACTCTCTCTCTTTCTCTCTCTTTCTTCCTCTCTCTCTCCATTTCTCTCTCTTTCTCTCTTTCTCTCTCTCTCTCTCTCTCTTTCGCTCTTTCTTTCCCTTTTTCTCTCTCTTCCTTTCTCTCCTTCTTTTTCTCTTTCTTTCTGTCTCTCTGTCTCTTTCTTTCTCTCTCTCTGTGTCACTCTCTCTGATTCTCTCCCTCCCTCCCTCCCTCTCTCTGTATGTCTGTCTCTCCCTCTTTTCCCGTCTGTCTCCGATTCAATCCCTCCCTGTGTCATTCTCTATCTGTGTCTCTCTCCGTCTCTCTCCCTCCCTCTCTTTCTCTCTGTCTCTGTCTGTATCTCTGTCTTTCCCTACCTCCCCTTCTGTCTCTCTCTGTGTCTGTCAGTCACTCCCTCTCTCCCCTCTCCTCCCCTCCCCCACCCCGGGAAGCAGCAGAAGGGCCGGTATGCCAGAGGTTACGGACGTCTCCTCCCGCAGCGGGCGAGGGAGCAGGCGGGGTGAGCACCCAAGGCTACCGTCATCTTAAGCACCACCGAGGCTGTCGCCTGGCAGGGCATCAGGCAGGGAAGCCGGTCGTGTCTCCATCGCGGCTCCCTCCGGCAGGCACCACGGCTTACGTTCTGAGGCTGCGCGTCCGGCTTCCCTGCCTGACGCCCCTGCCGGGCGACCTTGTGCGGCGGGAGCTGCACGTTTTGGGGCTGCATGGCTGGGAGGGAGGTGAACGCGCGGCCCCAGAACGTAAGCCGTGGTGCCCGCCGGAGGGAGCCGCAATGGAGCCGCGACCGGCTTCCCTGTCTGACGCCCCTGCCGGGCGACAGCCTCGGTGGTGCTTAAGATGACGGTAGCCTTGGGTGCTCACCCCGCCTGCTCCCTCGCCCGGCAGGCGCGTCAGGCAGGGAAGCTGGTCGCGTCTCCATCGCGGCTCCCTCCGGCAAGCACCAAGCGCACGTTCTGGGGCCGCGCGTCCACCTCCCTCCCAGCCACACAGCCCCAGAGACAGAGGGAGGAAGGGAGGGCCACATTTACACAGAGCAGGGAGGGCTGTTGGAGGGCCGTATTAAACCGATCCCCGGGCCGCAAATGGCCCCCGGGCCGGACTTTGGACATGCCTGCTGTAGATGGTTAGCATTTTAAAGGCGTTGCCTCCACTTTTACATTTATACTATCTTTGTTTTTTGTTTTTACTTGGCTTCTGTAGATTGCTCAGAGTGACTCTGATATGGGAGGTGTCTAAATTTCTTTCTTTCTTTCTTTCTTTCTTTCTTTCTTTCTTTCTTTCTTTCTTTCTTTCTTTCATCAAATTATTCACTAAGACTGTATTACTAGACTTCTTCTCATCCTTCGTAGTACCCATCTCTTCCCACTTATAACGATAACCGTGTTGCTTGTATTTTTACAATTTACATTGTTCTGTTGTTTCCTAGTATGATTTGATTGCTTATTAGTAACCTATGACTATCACTAAATGTTGTATCTTATGATTCTTGATGAATGTATTTTTCCTCTCTTTTTTCCTTTTATGTACACTGAGAGCATCTGCACCAAAGACAAATTCTTTGTGTATCCAATCACACTTGGCCAATAAATAATTCTATTCTATTCTATTCTATTCTATTCTATTCTATTCTATTCTATTCTATTCCCATCCATCCATTTAATTAATTAATTGTCCATCTTACCATTAAGTAGCTCTAAGCAGCTTACAGATATAAAAATACATCTATATTAAACCTGAATAAATTAAAACCAAAGATTAAAATCAAGGGGCAAAATGGGGAGGGTGGGATATGTTGCTATTCAATAACTACCTCCACCGTGCTGTTTTCCCACTGGGGGGCCCAGGCAGAGCCAGTTCTTTAGGCCTTACGAAAGGATAGGAGATTGATTGAACCTCACATCTGGAGGAAAGATGTTCCAGAGGGCAGGAACAACAACAGATAAATTTGATAAATAAATAAAATGGGGAAAAAATCAATATATAACAATATAAGTTTTCATAACAGCATAATAGATACTATTTGAGAATAATCCTAGAAAAATATGCAAAGGACAAGTCAAAGCTGCAGTCATGTTGCTGCATCCTACAAAATGTTAGTCATACATTGACCAACCGGTCCTGTATAACTTCATTCTGAGGTGAAAGGTGAATGTATCATACCTGATTCATATCTTTTTATGACTTTATGGGGAACTCAGTTTTAAATTCAGAGGTTAATATTTTTTGAACTACATACCTAGTACTTGGAATTTGATAACTGGACAATATAGAGCAGTAGTTCCCAAAGTGGGCGTTAACGCCCCCCAGGGGGCGGTGGCATGACTCAGGGGGGCACTAGGAGGCAAAGCAGCTGCAGGGGGGCGCTAGGAGGCAACTCGGGGAGCGCTGAGGGCGAGGAAAAAAAGATCGTAAATTGCTGCAGGGAGCGTCGCCCTAGGTTGGTAGCTTCACTGGAAATAGCTGCAGTTTCCCTTTAAACAATGTCACCACCCTCCCCTCCAATCACCGCCCTCCTCCCAGGAGAGGCGCGTGCACTGCTTCAATCCACCCGTCCCCGACCGGCTTGGCTTGTGAAAAGGTCCTTTAAAAAAAATCTTGGTGGAAGGGGAGATCGTTCACTTTGTTGGGGGGGGGGAGCTCTCCCTAGTTGAGCTTGTGAGAGAGCTCTTTGCAATTGTTTTAAAAAACTTGGCTTGTGAAAAGGTCCTTTAAAAAAAACCTTGGTGGAAGGGGAGATCGTTCACTTTGTTGGGGGGGGGGGAGAGCTCTCCCTAGTTGAGCTTGTGAGAGAGCTCTTTGCAATTGTTTTAAAACTATTTTAAAACAAAACTAGAGCTCTCCCTAGTTGAGGTTGTGAATAACAGCCCTGGCCTTCTCCCCTTTTTTATTGTGGGGAGGAAGGAGGAAGAGGCGGAGGGGGGAAGAAAGAAGAGGGGGGAGGAGGGGGAAGAGGAGCAGGGAGAAGGAAGAGGGGAAGGAAGGGGCAGGAGGAGGAGGAAGGGAAGAGGAGGAGGAGGAGAAAGAAAGAGGAGGAGGAGGTAGCAAAGGGAAGATGAAGAGGAGGAGGAGGAAGAAAGAGGTGGAGGAAGCAAATGGAAAAGGAGAAAGAAGAGAGAGGCAGCAGGAGGAAAAAGAGGAGGAAGAGGAAGAGACAGGGGCAATGGTCAGGGAGGCAAGCTGCTGCTGTTTCACTGGCAGGTGGGGGGGCAATTGGGCAAGCAAGTAGCGTTGCCCTGGCTACCCTTCCAGAAACATCTTCCTCTCTTGGTTTATTCTAGCTAAGATCTTTATAATCTTTTCAAAAAATGCATAACTATGAGCAAAATTCTGGTTCTATCACACATAGTATATGTAAGTTCATTTTAAGTCTTTTGAAAACCTGAGATGAATTTTGTAAAATGATGTTCTTTATTTTAATAAATTCAGAATATCTTTTACTGAATTTACTCATACTTTTGGCCCCCAAAATCCATTTCTCTCCCAAAAGTTTAATCACAGCTGTTTCCATGTCCATTTATTTGAGGAATGTTGCAAGATATTTTTTTTCTAAATCACAAAAAGGGCAGTTGCTGCCTGATCCTCCATTGTTTGCTCACCCCAGCAAATGTGCCTTGTGGGCACATTGTTTGCATTGGTGTAATTAAAAAAGCATCAACATTTGCTTGAATTATTTGATGATATTATTGCATGGAGCCTAGGGATTCCCAATATGGAAAGTGAGAATGGGAACATTTTAACAGAGGTATATGTTCTTGGGTTATAATTTTCACTAAAGAACCATGGGGGTGGAAAGGAAAATAATAGAGAATGGAGTCCAATCCCCTTCCGCAACAGATTGGAAGCAAAGAATAACTCTAGCAAAACCTTTTTTGAGGTAGCCTTTTACCTCTTTGGGGAATCATTTTCTTTTTTTAATTATTATTATGATTTCCCCCCCAATACAACTCATGCAAGGGGTCATCCACACATACATTACATTTTCCACACTCATATTTGTGATTCCTTATAACTTCTTTAAGCTAAACATTTTTAGTACAAATCAACACATTGACATGTATATCACTAATGCAGTTTTCTCTTACAATGACATAATTAGCACCTTATGTATTGAATACAAGTATATCAAGTATAGGTTAAACGTGAATTAAAAAACATCTAATTCAAATGTATAAGCTGTGAATTTATTTAATAACAGGCAAACATTGAAATTTTCTTCCCAGGTTAATTCAAAATGTATATCCAAATGTTCCTCTATTCCCCCCCCCCCCCAAACCAGACACTTTTGGGGTGTGTGTGTGTGTCTACACAGCAGAAGTGTCTGGTTTCGGGGGGGGGGGGGAAATAGAGGAACATTGAACATGACATTGCCTATTTATCAGAACTATTTGCAAAGTTCAATGAATTGAATTTGCAGTTGCAAGGAATTGAGATTAATCTTATTAGGGCCAAATCTGTCATCTCTACATTTATTTCAAAGCTAACTCTCTTCAAGTGCAATATAGCCCGTTGCAAGCTATACCAATTTCCAAGCTTGTCTGAGCCAGAAGAGAAAGGTGGGATACAAGATGATGATCTTCAAGTGTTTTGTGACCATTTGGACGTGCTGCATAAAGATATGTCTGAGCGATATCAGGAGCTTCTTTTGATGGAAATTCCAGATTGGGTGATAAATCCTTTTTCAGATTTTGAGGAAGATGGGATAATGGAGGAACAACTCATAGAGCTGTAAAATGACATTGAGCTGAAGCCAAAGTTCAAGAAATCACACCAAGAGTTTTGGTTACAGAAAGAAATTTCTGATCGCTATCCTGCACTATGGACAGTGGTTAAGAAGCTCCTTGTTGCGTTTCCAACATCATATTTGGTGGAACGTGGCTTCAGTGTGGTCATTCAACTTCTCTCCAAGCAAAGAAATAGACTCCATGTTACTGAACGTGGTGATTTAAGACTCCTGCTAAGTGACTTAAAACCAGACATTGGGAAATTGGTATCACTTCATCAAGCCCATCCATCACATTAAGAATTTACTGAACAGTGAAGTAGTTTAAATTTTATTAAGTTTACTAAGTTACTAGTTAGTAAGGTTCTTGATAAATGACTATCAGACTTTGAAAACCTGGTATCACTGGATCATATTCAACAATTTTGTAGAATTAACATTAGCTACAAAGGTTTTTAAATTGGATTTTGAATATATGTGCAATTAATTGTTAAAGTTTTTAATTTTACTGTTATTATTTGCCTTCCGTCGTGCAAACCGCCCAGTCACATGACCCCCAGTAGCCACGTCCACCAAGCCACACCCACCAAACCGGTTGTAAAAAAATTGAATTCTGGGTGGGGGGCACTGAGGATCAGTTTGTAGCACCAAGGGGGTGGACTGAAAAAGTTTGGGAACCACTGATATAGAGGGATTCTCCATGTCCTACTATGGTGAAAGTACTGATATTGCAGCATTAGAAAGATGGCCCCATTCACTCAATGGATTGAAGACCTGATTGTATCTGCCACCTATGAGTGAAGGGCCTATAAATGTAAGCTTTTCATGGACAAATATAATAAAATATGGGATTCATTTATACAGAAAATAAAATATGATTATTTTAGAAATATATATGTCCTTGAATAATAATTGCATTAGATCAGGTGTCTCCAACCTTTGCAACTTTAAGTCTGAAGGACTTCAGCTCCCAGACTTTGGGAGCTCCAGCTTTGCTGGCTGGAGAATTCTGGGAGCTGAAGGCCTTCAGACTTAAAGTTGCAAAGGTTGGAGACCCCTGCATTAGATAACTACATATCGAATTGTAATTATTTATTGCTAAAATGATTTTTTCTTCTTTTTCCTGTATTTTTTCACTTTCTTTGTGCTTTTTTCTTTGTCAGTATATATATCTTTATCTTTCCATTTTGTTTTTTCCTCATTTCATGTTTTGTTATTATATTAAAATCAATAAAAGAATAAATAAAAGAATAATGGCATTTATATGTTGATGTTCCAGTATGGTTAATTCTGCTGTATGTGTTAATTACTGAAGGTGATGGTGGATGTGACTTAAGCATTTTTAGGTTAGCTAAACATCTTTATCAATTACATTTAGGTTATAGTACATTTAAATTTTTTTTGAAAGTTTTTTTTATTTTTACACATACAAAAACAAACAAAACACATAAGCTTATAACATCCTCATCAATTACGTATAGCATGCCGTTTGGTTACAAGATTTTTGTGCTTACATATTTCAATTACATATACCTCCACTAAATATCCATCCAATATAGATTATCCTTATGCATCATATATTCAGTTACAATTAATATTCCTTCATTTTAAACAGAGATTATTCTCTTACATCCTTAATTATCCATTTAGTAACAATATAACTTTACGTAATCACCTATCTCATTCTATTAATTTTACAATACAAATACACAGGAGGTTTCCATCAGTTTGTAATTATACATCATTACTTTCTATTACACATACTATCACAAATCATCCATCAACTACACATGTTTTCATTATTATCCTTATATTTCATATATTCAGCCACCAACGTCAATCCTTCATTTTTGAACAAAATATTCAAAATATTCAATTTTTGTATATACCAATCTTTCTTCACATCATTGTTAATCTATTTAACATTGAGATGTCTTTATAACATCACCTTTCTCCTACAATTGCTATTACAATGCTAAGAAATTTTCTCCAACACTTTTCATTTCCATGTTGTTTTATCTAGCCAGTGATAAAACAAGTCTCACACTTTGTAAAATTGCTTACATTTAGGTCATAGTACATTTAAATTTTATTTTTACCCAGGTTGCTTAACCTTACATTCAGTAACTCAAAACATGAATAAAACTGTATTTCAAGGCTCTCTTCATGTTTTCCTTGGGATTACAGTGCTATTTTGTTTGCAATCTGTTCCTTTTTCAAAGTTATTATATAATTGCTTTCTTGCTTTTAATCCATAGGCATCATCATTCCATAAGAACTTTATATAACTGAATGAATCCGTGGGCCTAACTTATTTAAATTGCTAATATGTGCAAATTATTACTACACCAGAAATGAAATTATTTCTTATAGAATTATGGTTTGGGAAATGTCTCGTTTTGAGTATTTGAGCTTTGAGTATTTAGAAAGATAGCAAATTAGTTTTTTTGGGATACGGGATTAACATACATTAGGGCAGAAAAAATATCAGTATTTCAGTATGCTGCAAATTGTGAACAAGATAGTGAATAGTTTTCCCACCCAGAAAATTAGTAGGAATTTGGTTTCTTTGTAATACTTAACATGGTAAAGTAAGACAATTAGATCTGTAAATACTGGAAGCCATACAATACTTTGAAACACTGCTTAAGGAAATAGTAGCAATAAAGGAGAATATTTATAGCTCAGGGTAGAAATGAGGGGTCCTTGGTGCTCTCTGACTTCACTTGTTTCCTTGCAGACATTTCATTACCCAAACTAGGTAATTGCAGACATTTCATTACCCAAACTAGGTAACACCATCAGTGCTAGTAAGGAGTGCGGTGCCAATTTTGGAAGACTGGTACAATATATACTTACATCTATACTTACCATTCATAATCACAAGGGGGCAGTAACAACTAAGAAGAAGGATTAAAACTTTCCCACTCCCTATGGAACAAAAGAAATACATACTTTTCATCTATGAATTCCCTTTGACTTTGTACAAAGTGGAAAGTGGTGATGATAAACGAACCTACGTACAAATTAATTCTTTGTAAATTCATATGCTGGCCTTAAATCTCTCAAATATTTTTATTCAATAAAGTATCATATTTTGTGGCATGGTTAAGGTGACCAGACGTCCCACTTTCGGCGGGACCATCACACTTTCAAAGAATTAGTCCCGCCTCCCAAAATGTCCCGCTTTTTGCCTGGGGCGGCAGCGGGCAGCAGGCAGGCGACGGGCGCTCTGCACGAGCTCAGACGGAGGTGCGGGGTGCGGGCAAGAAGCGCCTGGCTGGTGGGCAGGCAGAAGGGGAGGGCCGGTGAGGGAGGAGCCAGACAGGCAGCAGGCGGCGGAAGAAGAGGAGAGCCAGCCGGAGCCCGCGCGGCCCTGAAGTTTGCGCTGTGCCGCCATGCGCTGAGAGCGGCTGGCTGGAAGCCCCACCGCCACCTCCTCCTCGCCCGGCTCATCCCGGGCACCCATGGCGGGACAGGCGGGCGGCGGGGGGGGGCGCACGCTCCAGCACAGCATGTGCCTATGCAGAGGGCGGCGGGGCAGGGGCGCACTCCCACCCGCTCCCGTGGGACCCTCTTTAAAGGCAGCAGCGGTGGCCCGGCCCGGCGGTGCTGAGAGCCGCTGGCTCGGGCGGGAAGGGGAAAGGCAACTCGAGGCGGCCGCTTTCAGCTTGGCCCATCACGCTGGCATGATGGGCTGACAGCGGCCGGCTCGGGCCGCCTTCCCCCTCCCCACCCCAGCCGGCGGCTCTCAGCGCTGCAGGGCCGGGCTGCCGCCGCTGCCTTTAAAGAGGGCCTCACAGGGGCGGGTGGGAGCGCGCCCCTGCCCTGATGCTCTCTGCGCAGGCATGTGCCGCACCAGAGCGTGCGCCCCCCCCCCCCGTTGATGGTGTCCCGCTTTGGGAGTTTGAAAATCTGGTCACCTTAGGCATGGTGCCATATTTGGGGGTTTATTTAACTAGAGAAATAAAACTGATTCGTAATGTAATTTATTTTTCTAACCAAATCTCTCTTTTTCTCTTTTGTTAGTGGCTGAATAACCCAAATTGGCAAACAAGGTTGGATGTGTGATTCAAAGAACTGCAAGATCCTGTCACAATTGGCTTGCCTATACATTAATGCAATCCTGTGGTAGAACAGAGTGATCAAGTACCATCCATTTGATGGTAAAATAATGAAATATAAGAACTCTGCACAAAAGATAGGTGCAATTTTCCTCTGTTGAATATTCCTTTACCCGCTTTTTCCACTCCATGTCGTGCTTATTTGATTAAATGAAATAGCTTTGATGAATCGATCCATAAAATCCATTTATTCCACCATTCTTGATGGGTTATTCTGAGTTAGCTTAAGTTAACCAGCTACTGAGTGTAGCTACTTCTGCAATGGGCTAATACAGTGTAGAAAAGTAGCACCCACCTCTCTACTAGAAAAATGAAATATCCTAAGAAATATTAAAATGGCAGAATATTATATTTCCCCGGATGAGAAATGGAAAATGGCAGCAAACAGACTCATTCTTAATAGCTCCTCCCTTTGTCAATGGGTCATTAAGGCCTGAACAGTCTATTCTACATAACAAAGATCTATCCCCTTCAGGCAGAACCATTTCATTGCCTTTCATTGCACCACCCACCAAGTTTCAACCAAACCTAGAACACAGACAACCTACAAAGCTAGCTATGACCTCTGACAGCAACCAATCAGGATACTCTTCCTGTGCCCCAGGAAGTTCAAAGCTGAGAGAGGGCATAAAACCCAGGGACTCTCAGCATCTCTTCCCTTTTGTCCCAGGAGCTCCAAGGTATGTGTCCACCATTAAATCATCCTTCCAAACAGCCTCCATGTTTCCAGTGTCTTTTCCCTCTCTTGGAACTGAATCCAGATGGACATTTCTTCCAACAACAGCTATATCTGTGAAGTGTTCATATCATTGGTGGGTTCCTGCCGACACTACTACCATTTTCAGGTTTGGCACCTGAGAAAAGTTATCTGCATGTGCAGAACAGAAAATCAAAATGGCGCCAATGAGCATAGAATTGGTTTGGTGATGTGTCCAGCCAAGTTACTACCTATTCGGCCAAACCGGTCTGAACTTTTAGGAACCCACCTCTGATTCATATTGTTCTATGATGGTGGATTTACCCTTTCCCTCGACTAAAATCTTGCTATAATTAGAGGCACAATGCCTAATTCCCGGGAGGAACAGAGTGGAACTTCATTATACAAAGAGGAGAAAGGAAGACAAATATTTGACCAAAACCTACTTTGAAGACATCAAAAAAATTTTTTGTTCTTGGAAACAATTGCTGAAGAAAAATGTGTGCAGGTAATGTATAATGGGTAGCCTATCCATTATGGTCATAGGTTATGCAGGTCATCATGTGACTGGACCCGATTTTATAAACTTTTTTGAAGTGGTCATTTTTTAATTTATTTTATTTTTTATTTTATTAAATTTATACCCCGCCCTTCTCCAAATGGACCCAGGGCGGTGCACAGGGATGTTAAAATACATACAAAATATATAAAATTTAAAAAACTTATTCTAATAAAACCCTGCGCTAAAAACCGAATTAAAAATCCCAAATTTAAAATTGTCTAATAGTCAGTAATGGAGGTTACGCTAGGCCGGCTAGATGGAATAAATGTGTCTTCAGACACTTGCGGAAGAGGCGGAGGTCGGAGATGGTGTGGAGTTCAGGGGGTAAGTCGTTCCAGAGGGCTGGGCCCGCCACAGAGAAGGCTCTTCCCCTGGGTGTCGCCAGTCGGCATTGTCCAGCCGACGGCACCCTGAGGAGGCCCTCTCTGTGGGAGCGTATCGGTCTGAGGGATGTATGGGGCAGGAGGCGGTCTCGCATATAACTAGGCCCCGAGCCATGGAGCGCTTTAAAGATGGTCGTTAAAACCTTGAAGCGCACCCGAAAGACCACAGGAAGCCAGTGCAGCTCGCGCAGGATAGGTGTTATGTGGGAGTGTCTAGGTGCTCCCGTAATCACCCGCGTGGCTGCGTTCTGGACTAGCTGCAGCTTTCGGGTGCACCTCAAGGGGAGCCCCATTAAATGAATGCTGCAATCATTAAGTGAACCCACTGTCCACTATGGGCATTTTTGCCAAAAAACCAGAAGTAAACACTGATTTTCAGCCAAAACATTTCAATCATGGTTATGCGATTGGGGGACAGTGCAAATGGCTGTAAATGACTAAACGACCGATCGTAAGTCAAGGACTAACTCAGGGGTAGTCAACCTTTTAATACCTACTGCCCACTTTTGTATCTCTGTTAGTACTAAAATTTTCTAACTGCCCACCGGTTCCACAGTCATGGTGATTTATAAAGTAGGGAAATCAATGAAATTTTAAAAAGGAAAATGCTTCACTATCAGACAAAACCCTTGCCGCCCACTATGAAAGCTGGAACTCTACTAGTGGGTGGTAGGGACCAGGTTGACTACCACTGGACTAACTGGACATTGATATTTTCTATCTAAATTTAGCACCTGGTCAAAAGAACCAAGAAGTCCATGTTTGTTCTCAGCTTTCTCCACTATAATACCTCAAAGGATGTAGTATTGTTTTTTCAATTTCATTTAAGATAAACATGTTACTGTCAATATCTAAACCTATCATTCATACTCATGTCTTTTTCCTCTTTCCTTCCCTGTTTATAATCTACAAAAATTGTCCTGTAGGAACTATCGTTTATGGAACTACCTATGATCCCCAATATAGCTGTTTGTGTTGGAGAATGAGCTCCCGGCCCGCCTTTACTACAGTGGAGGTAGAATAATGGAAGGAATAGGATTGGAGAGCAGACAGAAATCTGATGAAATGACCTCCTGGGTCAATGTTTGCTTTCCTCCTTGGGAAAGAAAGGGAAAAAAGCTGTAATTGCCAATACATGGAAAAACACATTTCTGAGAACATTGCCCATCACAGTCAGAGAGCAGAGGGGACAGCTAATGTGTAACTGAGGTTAGGCAATCAGGAGGATAAAATAGGAGCCCAAGTGCTCCCTCGGGATTCGATCCTGAGCACAGAAAACAGCCTGAGAGTCTTGCCCAAGGGACAGAAATGTGAGTACGGCTTTTCTGTTGTTATCGATGGTGACGGGAAATAATATTTTTTAAAAATCCTGTTGAAAAATAGCAGTTTATTCTTTTTTTCTCAAAATCATTGATGTCGTGGTGACCATTTGCTTGGCTTTTCCTTATTTTCCCCAAAAGGTAAAATGCAATAGCAGTTGGATTCCCATGTTGCGGCGTGCCTATTTGTTTTTTGACATGGTATATTATGGGTATAGACACTCTGGTTTGTAAATAATAAAGCCACCTGATCTAGGCTGCCAAAATCCAGAGGACAGGAATATGGCAACAAAGAGATACAGAAAACCCTAAATCCTGGCTGTCTTCCATTGGTGGCCCAATTTTTGGCAAACACAGTTGAAGCAGCTCTAATAAATGATGGTATTACAAGGCAGTTTGGCCTAGTAGCTAAGACACCAGACTAGAAAGTGAGAGACCATGAGTTCCATTCCCTTCTTAGACCGAAATCCAGCTTAGGATAGTCATTCTCTCTCTGCGCAACTTACCTGACACTGTTGCTGTTGTGGAGAAAATAGGCGGAAGGTGTGTTGAATATGTTTATTGCCTTCAATTATTTTTTTTAAAAAAACAATAAAGGTGCGATACAAATGAACAAATAAAAATAAGTAAATATTTTTTTAAAAAATAATAATTCCCATGGGAATTATAAAAGGAAACCTAAGCAAAGAAATTCAATATATCATATTCCATATAATAACCACAGTCAGAATTACCACAGCCAACATTTCTTCGAATGCAATGATAATAAAAAAGGTGCTCAACTGTGTAGAAAAGGATAAATTAACCATGGAATTAAAAGATAGAGAAGAACCAGAATACTATAAGATCTGGAATAGGTGGTACAATTGGCTAGAAATTAGACACACAATTAATGCATAAAGAGTACCTAGGAACAATAGCCAAGTGAAAAACTGTATATACCCATAAATATAGCAAATAACGCTAAAAGTTAAAGGTATTATATATATGTATGTATATATGTATGTATGCATATGTGTGTGTATGTGTGTACACACAAACACACATACACACATTTGTGTAATATGTAATGTATAAAAGACTATAAAACTGAAAAATTTGGAAATAGAATATCAGTATCGGAACGCTGTAAAGATTAGAAATGTTGTTTTAAAGTTTTAAAAGGTTGAATAAAAAATATTTAAAAATAAATAAATAAATAATAAAATATTATACATAACCTTGGCTACTGCAGCATATTCAAAAACCTGTTGAAATTAACTATAGCTTAGAGTGATATGTAAATCTCAGTTCATATGCAACTTCTACCATCTAAACTTAAGGTTTGATAAGAAACGAATTAACTATATGCACACAAGTAAACAGTGGGGATTCACACAAACAATTTATAGGGTCATTAACCATCAGATGGCAGTATAAAACCTGTTGGCATTAGCTGGACTACCACAGCGCTGGTGGAACAATATCATAATCCCTCATTTTGCAGATCGTACAGGGTGCATTAACCCCTGGAATAATTTCAAATTGCCCAGATTGCAAATACACGTAAAGGGTGAGTAAGTAAAGATGCAAAAGGAGAAAAATAAATAATGATTAGCAGATCTGGGCTGTAGAAATCTAGATAATCTGATAGCCCTAAAATTTAATGGATGAATGGGAGAAAAAGTACCTGTTAAAGCAGAATATCCATTAAATCCAAATAGGATTTAATGCACGCACAAAATGGCCCATGGGGTGTGCCAAAGCAAACAACAGAAAGCAGATTTGGCTTATTGTGTTCAAAGTCCACTAAACGGAAGCCCATAAAACTGAAGGTTTTGTGTAATGATATAACTTTATGAGAACCAGATAAAATGTCAACAGAGAGCAAATGCTGGTTCTTTAAATATTTGCAGTAGAAGTGGTTTCTGGGGAGATAATTCCTAGGGCTACTAAATGAAAAACGGAGGCTTGAGTTTTCTATGAATAACTTATGATAATTGAGATACTCAGTCCTCTTGCTAGAATAATAGGCAATCATACAGGTAGTCCTCTTTTCCTCACTACTGCTTTTTATCTATGCGTAAATAAAAAGAGTAAGACAATTAGTGGAGAAAACATATGAATATAGACGAAAGCCCATTCTCTTTGGGAAATTCTGTGAACAAGGAAGTGTGATTTCAGAATAAAATCCATAGAGAAGCAGCTCATATGGAATAGTCAAGAAATGGAGTAGAAAGAAAGAAAAATATTTGTGGGCAAGATGAAAATTCCCCGTCATAAATAATTGATAACAAGCCACAATGTCATTGTGTAGTAGCAGCAGTAGCAGTAGTAGTGATTTATTGATTGACGAGTCTTATAATAATAATAATAATAATAATAAAGTTGAATTTATTAACCGCTCCCTCTCCCCACAGGGACTCAGGGCGGTGCACAGGGAGAATAAAAACAATAAATATACAAAATACATACAATTTAAAACAGATTAAACTAATTCCTGTGCTAAAATCCCATTAACTAAAAATCCCCACTAAATATAAATAAACATTAAAAAACCCATAGAGAGAGAGACTACCCTAGGCCGGCCAGGCGGAAAAGATGAGTCTTCAATTTCAGGAAGGAGCGGAGGTCAGTGGTCGTTCTAATATCGGAGGGAAGGTCGTTCCAGAGGGCCGGGCCCGCCACAGAGAGAGCCCTTCCCCTGGGCGTCGCCCGCTGACAAAGTCTAGTGGACGGCACCCGGAGAAGTCCCTCTCTGTGGGAGCGAATCGGCCGTGAGGATGTGTGAGGCAGGATCCAATCCCGCAGGTAGCTAGGTCCCGAGCCATGGAGCGCTTTAAAGATGATAACTAACACCTTGAAGCGCACCCGGAAGACGACAGGCAGCCAGTGCAGCTCGCGCAAGAGCGGTGTTACATGGGTGAACCTAGTGGTTCCCATAATTGCTCGCGCGGCTGCATTCTGAACTAACTGAAGCCTCCGGGTGCACCTCAAGGGGAGCCCCATGTAGAGAGAGTACAATAGTCCAGTCGGGATGTCACGAGGGCATGAGTGACTGTGCGAAGGGCGTCCCGATCCAATAGGGGGCACAATTGGCGAACCAGGCGAACCTGGTAAAACGCCCTCCTGGCCACGGCTGTCACTTGCTCTTCCATAGACAGCCGGGTATCCAGGAGGACTCCCAAATTGCGCGCCCCATCCACAGGGGCAAGATGTTCGCCCCCTATGGCCAGCGTTGGAGAGAGCTGGTTGAATCGGGCAGCCGGAAACCACAGCCACTCGGTCTTGGTCGGGTTGAGCCTGAGTCCGTTACTTCCCATCCAGATCCGCACGGCTTCCAGGCACTGGCACATCACCGCTACGGCATCGTTGGGGTGGTTTGGGGTAGATATATACAGCTGAGTATCATTAGCATAGAGATGGTACTCTACCCCAAAACCACGGATGATCTCACCCAGCGGCTTCATGTATGCATTAAACAGGAGAGGCGAGAGGACCGACCCCTGAGGCACCCCACATGTGAGGGGTCTCGGGGTCGACCTCTGCTCTCCTGCCAACACAAATTGCGATCGGCCAGAGAGGTAGGAGGAGAACCACCGTAAAACGGTGCCTCCCACCCCCAACCCCCCCAGCCGATGCAATAGGATACCATGGTCGATGGTATCGAAAGCCGCCGAGAGGTCTAATAGGACCAGGATGGAGGAACAACCCCCATCTCTGGCCCTCCAGAGATCATCCACCAACGCGACCAATGCCGTCTCGGTGCTATGCCCGGGCCGAAAGCCGGACTGGCGCGGGTCTAGATAATCAACTTCCTCCAGATGACGGGGAAACTGTTGTGCCACCACACTCTCAACAACCTTCGCCAAAAAGGGAAGGTTGGAGACGGGACGATAGTTGGTTAAAAGAGCTGGGTCCAAAGAGGGCTTCTTAAGGAGGGGCCTCACCATAGCCTCTTTTAGGGAAGCAGGCAAGGAACCCTCACTTAAAGAAGCGTTGACAACTTCTTGGAGCCAGCCTCGTGTCACCTCCCAGGATGCCAGTACAAGCCAGGAGGGACACGGGTCCAATAAACATGTGGTGGCTCGCAGTCGTCCACGTAACCTGTCCATATCCTCGGAAGCAACGGAGTCAAATTCCTCCCAAACAAGATCAGCCTCGTGGCATCCCACTGGGCCACGAATGGGGGCTAGCTCGTTCTGTATCTGAGCGGTTTTGTCCTGCAGAAAAGTCACAAATTCCTCTGCTCTACCCTGTAGCGGGGCTTCCCGCACCCTCTGTTGCAGGAGGGAACGGGTCACCCTAAACAGGGCGGCAGGGCGGTTTTCTGCGGATGCTATGAGAGTGGCGCAATGATGGCGTTTGGCCACTCTCAGCGCCACAATGTAAGTCCGTAAATGGGCTCTTACCTGTGTCCGGTCAGATTCAGAGCGAGTAGCCCTCCATCTTCCCTCTAGGCATCTCTTGCAGCGTTTCATCGCCCTCAGCTCCTCGGTGAACCAAGGAGCCGGGGCGGCTCGGCGCCGCAAGAGAGGCCGCAAGGGCGCGACCCGATCCAATGATCATATTAAAAACATTTTGTGTTTTTGTGCCATTATATTATTGATACCATCTGTGCTATGACATCATGACATATATCACTTTCCCTTCTTGTGCCCCTTGCCCTCCTGTGGTGTTGTTGGTGTGTTCCACCTGTAGCTGAATTGATTTTAAAAAATATAAAGAAGGTGATATAGATCAGCGATCACCAACTGGTGGTCTGTGGATCACTGGTGGTTCGTGAGAAAATTTTGACGGTCTGCAGAAAAATTATTTGCATTTTTTATATTGCTAAATACTATTTATCTTTTTTAAAAGTTCACATTAGTGGTCCGTGGGATTTAAAATTATGAATTTAGTGGCCCCTGAGATCCAAAAGGTTGGTGATCCCTGAGATAGACCAATGTTTCTCAAACTTGGAAGCTTTAATATGTGTGGACTTCAATTTCCAGAACCTCCCAGCAAGCACAAAGAAATTGGGTCGAGTACTTCTTAACATTTTTTACAAACAAATTTTCATGACGTCTTTATATGAGCCTGGAAAAAAGATGCTTTAAAAAAAATCACATTTATTTTAATTAGCACTGGGTTGTTGTTTTATTTTCCAATAAGTAAAAACTGCTTTAAGAAGTAGAAGCAGCTTTTCATGTACTTGAAGCAATGTACCATTGTTGGATCAATATGAATATTAGGCACAAAAATATGTTTGAAGAACATAATTTATATATCAATATTCATATTTTTGTAGATGCGTCGATTGAGAAACATCACTATAACATCTTGCAATAGTAAATAGAATGGATACCATGTGCTCCTTCAGACTATTGTCCAAATGTTGGACAGTGGATGGACGCTATTTTTACCAGCATCATACTAGCCCTACAAAGAGAATTATTCTACACAAACAATGATATATAGTCAATCTGTTTTAGAGTTTTATTTTTTATTAATTTTAGCTTCCTCAGAGAAGAGATCTTCACCTCAGGGTTAGATGCTTCAATGATTAAGCCAATAAATTTTATATAAAATAAGATTTTAGACATCATTATTTTGGTAGTGAAGTTCTTCACTGGATATACCGTATCTAGGTTGTAAATCCCTGGGTGGATAACTCTTTGCTGCTATTTAGTGTCATCCAGAATTTTTTGCAGCCCATCTATTATAGTCTCACTTTTATGAACTGGCTTCTTAAAGCAGCTATATATTTTCTGAGGCTAGTGTGGGAAAAAAGGAAGCTGCTTTAAAGAGACACCAGGGAGCGCAAAGTCTAAATCATTTCTTTCCATTATTTCTAAACCACTGCTCTACAAAGATGGAGTTTGGTGGCACCTAATTCCAGATGGGACATGGTGGCTCAATGGGACGTGGTGGCTCAGTGGCTAAGATGCTGAGCTTGTTGATCGAAAGGTCGGCAGTTTGGTGGTTCGAATCCCTAGCACCACATAATGTAGAGGGGTACCATTACTTGTCCCAGCTTTTGCCAACCTAGCAGTGCGAAAGCATGTAAAAATGAAAGTAGAAAAAATAGGAACCACCTTTGGTAGGAAGGTAACAGTGTTTTGTGCATCTTCAACATTTAGTCAAGCTGGCCACTTGGCCACAAAGCTCTTTGGCTTTGAAACGGAGATAAGGACCACTACCTAGGGTTGGGAACAACTAGCAGATACGTGCGAAGGGAACATTTACCTTTATTTTTAATTGCAGATAATAATTGTAATCTTAATTAGGTTAGTCTATATTAGGAATGCCTTGAAAGATGTCCACATGAAGATCTGTTGAGAGGATAAGCAAATGTTCAGCTCCATGTTTAGCGGTCCTCTATGCCATTCAATGAGAAAGAGGATAATGTATAACTCAATCTTATGCAAATTGAATGCACTTGGCTAGAGGGTTATGTGCAGGAAGAGCTCGAGTAAACCAGACTTTAGTTCTAGCTGGTCACCACCAATCCCTTATCTTCATTTTTTATCTCTCATTGATGCAAGAGCACAACATTAGAAGTGATATTTTAGGAAAGATTGATTTACATATTGTTTGAAGCATGTTTAATATTAACTCACAAGCCATGATCTGCAAGTCTTCTTAGGTGAGCATTTATATAAATCAAAAGAAGGATGTAAAAATAAGCAAATAAAAGCTATTACTGGCAGGATTTATACAGTATGCTAAGCAAAACCTAAATGCAGCCTATTGTTATTTAATAAGATACACATAATTGCTTTTGGACTTAAGGACTGTATATGGCAGCTTCATCTTTTCAAACAGCAGTTAATGAGAAAAAGTGGGTTTTTTTTTTAAAGGTGTCCCTTTTAAACAGAATATATATTTAAAATTATGCAAGACTGGTGTAAAATGAAATAATATTCCAAAAGGAAAAAAGAATAAGGTCTTGCAATTCTCCATCT
This sequence comes from Rhabdophis nuchalis, assembly GCA_039707465.1. Classification (NCBI taxonomy): domain Eukaryota; kingdom Metazoa; phylum Chordata; class Lepidosauria; order Squamata; family Natricidae; genus Rhabdophis; species Rhabdophis nuchalis. The sequence continues at coordinate 323,649,276 of CM077643.1, forward strand.
CTGGAAATGTCTTCTGGAAAAACCAATATAGTATTGTATCATGGCATATATGATTCTATTGATGAATGTATTCTATTTTATTTTTCTTTATGCACACCGAGACTACATGCACCAAAGATAAATTCCTTGTGTGTCCAATCACACTTGGCCAATAAAGAATTCTATTCTATTCTATTCTATTCTATTCTATTCTATTCTATTCTATTCTAGTCTAGTCTAGTCTAGTCTAGTCTAGTCTAAATTTGCTAAACATGCTTATACATAATTAAACTCAGTTTTATAACCCAGTGCATCACACTATAGTAACATGTAATCAGATACTTTGTGTTTCAGTGAATTATAGAAACACAGCTGGATCATGGCAAATTTACCATGTAGGCTAATGGATGCTTCCTAAGTACATACATTAATTTCTTTATAATAATAATAATAATAATAATAATAATAATAATAATAATAATAATTTTAATACTTATAAACCGCTCCCTCTCCGCATAGGGACTCGGGGCGGTGCACAGGTAGAATAAAAACAATAAATACATACAAACATTCCTTAAAAACAAATTAAACCTAACCTGCGCTAAAATTTCCCATTAAAACTGAACTATACTAAAACTACCCAGTAAAACCCCAAAGACAGAGAGACTATCCTAGGCCGGCCAGACAGAAAAGATGAGTTTTTAATTTAAGACGGAAGGAGCGGAGGTCCGTGGTCATCCTAATATCGGGGGGAAGGTCGTTCCAGAGGGCCGGGCCCGCCACAGAGATAGCCCTTCCCCTGAGTGTCGCCCGCTGACAGTGTCTAGTGGACGGCACCCGGAGCAGTCCCTCTCTGTGGGAGCGAATCGGCCGTGAATGGGTTGGATAGTTATGCTATTTAATGAAAGGAAAATCCATAAAACATCCATTGGTTGTTTTCATTTCTTTCTGAAACAGACACAGGTGAAGATCCACGTAACAATGAAACTTGAAGTCATTTCGCTATGTGTTCTTCTGTACCTTACCACTGGAGGCTGCGATCGGGTCTACGTTCACCCCTTTTACCTGATTTCCTTTAACAATACCAATGCCAACAGCTGCAAGGCTCTGGAAGAAAGAGAACTGCTGGTGAAGACGTTTGTTCCCTTCTCAATTGAGTCCCATTTCACTTCAACATATGAAGACAGTCTGAGGAACAAGAGTGAGGAAAAAGAGAAACGCCTGGGTGTGAATTTCTTAAAAGACCCCATTTATATTCTTGGTGCCCGTTTTTACAAAGAGTTGAAGAAAATACATGAAAGCAGCAATATTATCCTCTCTCCTATATTCATATATGAGACTCTATTATCCATTTATGTAGGAGCTTCTGGAGAAACAGCAACCAATCTGCAGACTTTATTAGGGTTTGACCCGCCCTCCAGTCACTCAAGTTGTACCTTCAAAATAGATGGGCATAAAGTTCTCTTTGCCCTGAAGATCATCCTGAATGCTCCCTTACGCTCAGAGGGACTGATTTTCTCCAAGCTGTCATGTCTTTTCTCTGCTCCTGGTACCCATTTATCTGAGTCTTTTGCCCATGAATTGGCCTTTCCAGATGTTAATTTCTATGTTCGAGCTGTGGATTTCACCAACCCCACAGAGGCAGCAAAACAAATAAACGCATTTATCGAAAGCAAGAGCGCACACAGAACCAAGGGTCTGCTGGCTGACATTGATCAGGAAACCACACTGCTGTTGACAACTTACACTCATTTCAAAGGTACCTGACAGGGAATTGTCACAGAGTTAAGACCAATGACACTCTTAGAAAGGAGCAGATCAGGGGAAAATAATAATAATGATTTGAAACTTGTAAAATAATGCAATAACTACTTTGTCCATTTGTTAAAATGGGTTAGTAACTGTGTAATAAATATGTGGTGTTGAATCTCCAGACCTTCATCAGGTCTGTAACACAGAATATAACTTGAATAACCTTTATTATTAATTCCCTCTTAGCAAAATTAATTTCTGACAGATTAAATGGGTATTCAGATATAGTGCGTTACATCATGCCTATCTTTTCACCATTAGAATATATTTCCATTCCTGACCGAGAAATCTCAGGATGGGGAAGAGTGTTGCTTGGAAGATATATATTGTTCTGAAAAAGGGGATATGAAGAATTAGTCATTGTGACCTGCAATTGTGAAAAGGGGGATCATATGATCTGGTTATCTCTCATACCAGAGTCAGCCAAGTTATATTTGTTTTTGTGCCTTTGAGTCAGGGTTGACTCCTGATTACTTCCTGGATTAGTTTTTGTGTTTTTGCAATTTTCTTGGCAAGGTTTTTCAGAAGTGGTTTGTCCTTGCTTGCTTCTTCCTAGGGTTGAGAAAGGAACCAGTCAAAGGTCACCTAGCTGTTTGGCACCCAAGGTGAGACTAGAACTTACAGTCTCCCAGTTTTATAGTCTGATGCCTTCACCACTACACCAAACTGGTTCTGTGTGACTGCTCATAGGATACAATTGTGGGGAATAGTTATGCTATTTTTAAAAGGGTATGACTGCAGTGTGTGTGAAAAACCTTTACAGGAGAAAAGTATAGTGGCTCTATTCCTGTAGTATAAGGACTTTCTGGAGATTCTTGGAGCATCTATTGTGGTTTCAAAGGATACTTGTTGAAGATCAGTTTCCCAAACAGATTTTTAATTGCTGGGAAAGATAGTGCATGTTTTTGAGCCTCTTAAGGTTTCTCAGCTCATAATCAAAAGCAATACACAATTAATTAAAGTATTAGTTTAATTAACACTTTGAATTTAGTTTCCCTACTCTTATATTCTGCCGGTTTTTGATTTATTGTTTTATGGTTTTGTGTTATAAGTTCCTTTGGGTGCAGTAGGAAACTTGAATTCTGTCCAAGAAGAGTAGTAGATAAAGGGATAAATATACATTGCATGTAATATTCAGCTGGATCTTTTTTATGCCAAAGAGGGGGAAACAATTAGTTTCCTCTAACCATATTTCATTTGTTTTTCATTTGTTTTTCAGCTGTAATAAATGGAGCATCCCCACTCAGAGAACCTCAAGAATTCTGGCTTGATTCCCAAACTAAGATCTTTGTTCCTATGATGACAGTAACTGGAACCTTCAAGCATAAATATCGGGCAGGACTTTGCATTGTCAAAATTCCTCTCAGCAAGAGTATATTTTTGCTGCTCTTACAGCCTAGCAACAGCAACCAGCAACCTAGTGATGATCAATATTCTTTGACACCTTCTTTGGAATGGCTTCAAGGCTTGCAATCGAAGTACGTCCACACATTCATCATAACACTAGGCCCTCATAAAAACCTCATAAGAATATGAACAGTTTGATAGTAGAACCAATTACCCAAGGAGGTGGTGGATAATTGGTTCCTCTTCAGGCTAGACAGTCATGTGTCTCTGGAACGCTTTAATTTATATTCTTCCACAGTGTGGAAAGTGGGACATGATGGCAGCAATGGTCACTTGCAATTCTATTATTCTAAGAAGATCTTTGTAGATTCAGGGAGAGTCCAGATGTGGTCAGTATGAGATTCTCCAATTAATGGAGAAGTTATACTTTAGAATCTTACCATTCGTACAAGAAGCAATGAATTGGAAACTGATCAAGGAGAAAAGCAACCTGGAATTAAAGAGAAATTTCCTGGCAGTTAGAACAATTAACCAGTGGAACAATTTGCCTCCAGAAGTCGTGGGTGCTCCAAAACTAGAGGTTTTTAACAAGAGATTGGATAACCATTTGTCTGAAATGGTATAGGGTTTCTTGCCTGAGCAGGGGGTTGACTAGACAACCTCTAAGGTCCCTTCCAACTCTCTTATTCTGTTATTATGTACCATGGATATGTAATTTGTGGCACTCAAATATCATTGACTGGACTTGATAGGGACCTGGCTCACCTCGGGCATCACAGAATTTGGAATTTATTTAAATATACTCCAAATATAGGTAGACCTTGACTTATAACCACAGTTGAGCCCAAATTTTCTATTGCTAAGTGAGACAGTTGTTGAGTTGGTTTTGCCTCATTTTATGACCTTTCTGGCCACAGCTGTTAAATGAATCACTGCAGTTCAGTTAGTAACACAGTTGATCAATGACTCTGACTTCCCAATTGACTTGGCTTGTCAGAAGGTCACAAAAGGTGATCACATGACCTGCAACCGTCATAAATATGAATCAGTTGACAAGCATCTGAATTTTGACCACATGACCATGGGGATGCTGCAACGATTGTAAGTGTGAAAAACAAAAGCGTAAGTCACTTTTTTCAATGCCCTTGTGACTTCGAATCGTCACTGGTTGTAACTTGAAGATTACCTATGTTTATTTTTATTCTTCTGAAAATAATTCCAAACCATATCCTTCTTTGGGATACAAGCCCATATATTACTAGAGTATCCATCCACTCAAGAATTGGCATTGCAATCTGTCCTGCATTGATTTGGGCACCTAGAAACAAGACACCAAAAAGAATAAGAAATTAATCAGGTGGTGTCAGCTTAAGCTGGTATGATTACAAAAGAGAAGGGACGTTTAATACACCAAAGAGCAAGCTATTTGTGCACAACACAGAAAAGGAGCCGTGTAGCATTTCTATGCAGAATTCCAAATAGATACAAAATCAAAGGTAGATATTTGCCAAATTATTTTAGGGAAAGTGTTGTTTTTGCTTCATCTTGATGAAAAGAGCCACTTTTAGCGGACATTATAAAAAGAGATCAAGTGCTTGAGCAGAAAGGAGCAAACACAGGTATGATGTCTGAATTTGGGTGGCTTTTTTATATACACCCTGGCATGGTGCATATTTAGGAAAGGGACACTCTGTCTTCCTCCTACACCCGACGAGAGATAACCACTACTCCCTTTGTCAAGAGAGAAGCAACCAAGTCCCATTTCCCTTCCAGTTTATAGCTGATCTCAGTGGCAAATCCAACCCCTAATCCTCCAGAAGCCCATAACCATCACTTCTTGGAATTTATTTATTTTTATTTATTTATTAGAATTTGTCAAACAAAAATGAGAACAAGAATAAAAGAAAAAATACAATGATAAGGACCATAGGCACATTCGTGCACATATGCACCCACCCCCCTCTACTGACAACTGAAGTATGAAGTGACAACTCTTTCATAATCTTGTGCTTTGCCCTTTCCCCTCCTCTTTCTTTCTTCCTTCTGCAGACAAATTCACTTGACTTTCCCAAGGGTGTCCTTTAACAGCATATTCGACCTTCAAGAACTCCTTGGGAAACTAGGGTTGCCTAATCTGCTTGGAAAAGAAGCCAATCTCAGATTGCTAAGCAGTAGTAACGTGACCATTGGAAAGGTATGCTGTCATTGACCTTTGCTCTTTGTAAGCATATAAATCTATCTGTTTGGGCCATGTATTCGGTGTCCAAGGACGGATAATATACAGAAGATCAGGGATGGGGAATCATAGCCCTTTTATGACTTGTGGACTTCAACTCCCAGAATTCCTAAGCCAGTGATGGATGGATGGATGGATGGATGGATGGATGGATGGAGAAAGGGAGGGAGGGAAGGGGAGAGAGATAGATGATAAATTGTGGCACAAACCATATAAGCCTTCTACAAACATTATACAACTTTTTTAAATCCGAGTTTATAAATCTCTTTATTAGCACTTTTAAAATATCTTTTCATTGATTGTGCTTTTTTCATTGATAATCTTAGCACGATGGTCTACTGACCGAGATTTACTATCTTTGTGTTTGCTTGCAGATCATAAATCAGCAACTTTTTGAGCTTAGCCCCAGTGAAGAAGATCCAGTAGAAGCTCACGCAGAAGAAAATGCCAGCGAGACACTTAAAATAACATACAACCGCCCATTTCAGTTCGCAGTGTATGAAAGAGCATCGGCTACATTGATTTATTTTGCCAAAATAACAAACCCCCTAAAAGAAACATAAATTCCGGAGGGGGGAGGGGAGCAGTTTTCTGAAATCCTTTAATCTTTTTCCTGCAGTGCTTAGATTTTATGTTTTTTTAATCTTGCTTTGAAAACGAATGCATTTTCAGAAATAAACTTGACAAATTTATCAATAGAACGTTATAAAAAAATACTGCTGTTTACATTGTGATTAATAAAGTGCTCACATCTCTTAAGATAAAGTATTATAAGATAAAGTAGATCATTTCCCATTTACAGAGAGATTCCAATGTGTGCTGGGTTTAAGCCAAATATATAAATTTTAATCCGTAGTTTATGGTTTAGCAAACCCAACTATTTTGGCTTATTCAACAATATACGTGGATCTAAATATTCCCTGTTAAAGAACTATGCCGCTCAAAAATATGGGGAATAATATATCCAGAAGAGAGAACTTAGTAACCTATATCTACCTTCTATTTAAAGACATTTAGCCATGTGTATGTTTAATTGTTGCACAACTGGTGGGCGGCAGGGGTTTTGTCCGATATTGAAGCACTTTCCTTTTTTAAATTTAATCGACTTCCCTACTTTATAAATCACCATTACTGTGGAACCGGTGGGCGGTTAGAAAATTTTACTACTAACAGAGATTCAAGAGTGGGCGGTAGGTATAAAAAGGTTGACTACCCCTGGTTTAGCTAAATTGGGATAATGTTACAAATAAACATGTCACAGGGATTTATTTCATCAAAGCTGCACATGCAAGTCATGTTTGCATGATATGATTGGCAATTCCCCAGTGTACTCACTCAACTTTTTGGGCTAATCTTGGTCAGTAATCCCTCTGCTTACATTTTCTAGGCCTTTCCATGCTTAGGTTGTGAGATTTTTAACAATTTGTACGAAACATTTAATCACCCATGACCAAATTTAGTATGAAGGCCATGGAGTGAGATATGTGTTCTATGCCAGGAGGAACATTTCAAGTCCAAAACAACTTGTGAAAAATGAAAAATTAAATAGCTTAATCTGCAAGGTTGATTTAGTACACTACTTTGTGTCTAAAAATCATAAATTCCCACTCCACAAGCATTGAAAACAATTCCCATCATCCATTAATAGTCCCGCCTGGACTATTGTAATGCTCTCTACATGGGGCTTCCCTTGAGGTGCACCCGGAGGCTCCAGTTGGTCCAAAATGCGGCTGTGCGGGGGATTTTGGGAGCATCTAGATGCTCCCATGTGACCTCTCCTGCGCGAACTGCACTGGCTGCCTGTGGCTTTCTGGGTGCGCTTCAAGATATTAGTGACCACCTTTAAAGCGCTCCATGGCAAGGGACCTGGCTACCTGCAAGACCGCCTCCTGCTGCCAAGTACCTCCCACCGACCAGTTCGCTCCCACAGAAAGGGCCTCCTCAAGGTGCCGTCGGCCAGACAATGTTGGCTGGCAACCCCCAGGGGGAGAGCCTTCTCTGTGGCAGCTCCTGCCCTTTGGAATGACCTACCCCCTGAACTACGTACCATCACAGATCTACGTCTCTTCCGTCGGGGCCTGAAGACACATTTATTTCGTGCTGCCGGCCTCTCATAGTTTTTAATTGATTTTAGTACGGGGTTTTAACTGCAGGCCAACACATTTAATACATTTTAATATATCATTTTAGCTTTTGTACTATCCATTTTTACTATGGCTGTGCACCGCCCTGAGTCCCGGAAGGGAGAAGGGCAGTATATAAATTGAATAAATTGAATTGAATTGAAAATAAATGTAGGCCTCAAGCTGAATTGTTTGAACCATACAATGATTGAAATTCTTTAATATCTTGTCATATCCTCTGAGACACCAGAGGTGGTATTCAGCAGGTTCTGACCAGTTCTGGAGAACCTGTAGTGGAAATTTTGAGTAGTTTGGAGAACCGATAAATAATATCTGACTGGCTCCACCCACATCTATTCTCTGCCTCCCGAGTCCCAGCTGATCAGGAGTAAATGAGATTCTGCAGTAATTTTCCCCTGGAGTGGGGAGGAAATGAAGATTTTACTGTATCCTTCCCCTGCCATGCCCACCAAGCCACACCCACAGAACCAGTAGTAAAAATATTTGAATCCCACTACTGACACACATTGACTAAAAAAAAAAAGCGGTAGTCGGGTGCACTTCTTGGTCATAACAACATTCCAGTTTCAGCTTTGAATCGATGGTGGGAAAGAGTTCATCACTGCTAGATCCACTATCCAGAGCAGAGTGCCGAACCCAAGCATTTACACCTAAAGTCTTTATACATTTTATATAATTGTTTATAAATTTACTCCGAGTGCCAGAGCTTCCACACCAAAATTCACGTTTGCTTCATAGTTTGTCCCTCCTTTTCACCTTGGCATTACAATTCATAAGTCTATATGCATTCCTTTGAAACAGGATCCAAACTGGATATTAAACATCCTAATGGAAATCTTTTTTTTTCCTTTATGTGGAATCAGGAAAACATAATTTGTTTGATTGGCATCTAGTAGTAGGCGGAAATGAAATTAATTTAAGGCAAGGCCCCCTCCCCTTTGCCATCCAGCACTCTGATTGGAAGATTTTAATATCAACTAATTATTAAATACTGGCCACATCGTAAGAACCACTGAGATTCTAGGATACTTTATTTCTGAAGTCATAAGTGTATATTTCTTCAAATACAGAACTTCTTCCTGTCAGGACTCATCTATGTTTTCAAATTAGGTACCGTTCACATTGTGACAGCCAGGAGCCACAATTCAGCCTCCCAACTTTCCAGGGATCATGCTATGTTATAATGACCTCACGGAGGGGCGGGGGGGACGACGACGACGGACAGACCCGTTTCACAATTTCAAGGATGGAAATAGGGATTTTAATAGAAATTGAATTTCCAGGTCCCTAAATTCAAAGGTGGCTGATAGAGATAACCAAAGAGGAAATAGAATTCAAACCAGAACTATTTCTTTTGGGAATCATAAATGATAAACATAACTATTTAATAATACATATTATTATGGCAGCAAGAATGGTCTTTGTCCAAAACTGGAAAAACAGGGAAATTCCACAAGAGGAGGAAGTAATTAGGAAAATGCCGATTTGTGCTGAAATGGATAAATTGACCTGGGAATTGAAGAACAAAGACGAATCAGAATATTATAAGATCTTGGATGAATTTTATCGATGGTTGGAACAATAAAGGAAAGACCCTTTCGTTGACTAAGACCCTGATTACGATTTATAGAATGGAGATTAGAATTATGTACAAAATCATAACAGTGAAAATGTATAAGGCAAGAACAAAGCAACATGGATGGAAATACGATATCCTTATATTTGTAAATACCGACTAGACCAATTGTAAATAAGCCTGGTGGTTATAATATCCAACTTTATTATACTAGTATGTATGGCAAAGACATTGCCAGGACGGCTACACTGTGTCCAATGTTTTAATGTGTGTTTAATTAAAAAAACTTTTTAATTAAAAAAAAAAGGATTTTTAGGTCCCTAAGAAGTAAAGTGTTTCCCATAACCACTCTAAATTCCCACTAAGGCTATAAAAGCCACTCTTTTAATTAGCTATGAATTCTGAGATTGTTGAGATAATACAATAAACCTCTATTAAATAAATACTACAAATCTTTCTCTTTCATTCACTTAAATGAAAAGTAATTTCACAAAATTCATTCACAAAAGAAAAGTAGCAAATAGTCTTCAACGAAAAACATTTGATTTTCTTCACAGGGTTAGGGAGACATTTTGACTCAGAATAAAAGATACCACCCATTGATGAAAAAGTTCAAAATTGTTTTCTTTTTAGAAAACCAGGAATAGTTCTTTATAAACTCAAAAGTAATATGAAACAAACAATTCTTAGACGTCATGACATTGCTACCCTTACATTTTTTAAACTATTTTAATCAGAAAATAAACCATAAAAACACACAAGCCATAGGAACATACTTAACACCACTGTTTATTTTAACAAAATTTGCAAAAAGACAAAATTCTTTTTGTTTATTTTAATCATCTTAAATTCATTTTTTTCGGCATGATAATAATTTACAATAAAAATAAAAATATTTCCATAATCCTATGGCAGAATACGTAGAAATATATAAACTGCCTTCCATATAACGGAAAACCAAAATAAACGTTCTCCCCTGTATGTTTCTTTATTTTCGCAAAATGAGTTTTTCTATTTTGAGACACATTTAAATCTGTGCTGAAGCTGCGTTAGGAAGCACTTTTTTTGCTAAACAGTATTTGGCAAAGGAAAAGTAAAAATAAAAAATAAACTTTTTTTTGGGAAGCTAGGTCTCTTCATTAAAAAGCTGGAGATTATGTTATGTTTGTTCGCTGGCTATCTGATCTTTAGCAGCTTGAACAAGTTCCGAAAGAGTGGAAAAACTTGTAATGTTGCTCGGCTGAATCCCCATCCTCTCCATCTAAAACAAAATATCAAATTTACTAATTATTGCATGGTAAGCAACGCCAGAAATATTTTAAAACATAATAGAAAACCTACAATATGAGAATTGAATTTCAAGAAGTTACATACGCACCCTCCAAACACACACCCAATCACGTTGTGAAATAAACTGGAGCAATAGCAAATGACTGACCAAAAGATACCAAAAGCAAGAGAGAATGACTGACCAAAAGATTTTGAACTGATGTTTGTGTGGCCAAACTCGAACACATTAACATCTATATTTATGCAAAAAAAAAAACACCAACCCCCAACCCCTTAACTGTTGTTGACATCTAGGTTACCTGCATTCCAAAATGTTCCACGTCTAGAGCTAACTGTAGGCGGATTTTGTTATCATCACTCATGCCTCCAGAAGGGGAGGGATTATTTGCAGTTACAGTTTTTCTGGCTTGTTTTAGCCTTTTCAAGCTCTCTTCCATTTTCTTTACAGAATTTAGAATGTCTGATACTGTATCCAAGTACCTACACGAAGAGGAATTAATGGATTAGATTATGAGCACTTGTGGACAGAACTTCATTTGTGGGGGTGGTGGAAAGAGAGTATATACCGTGCATGCAGTAATTATACTGTGCCCATAGGATGGAGCAGAATATGCAGTGCAGTCAAAAAGTATTCAGACCCCCTTCACTTATGTGATGCTTGCAGTCTGATTCTACAGTTGTTGACATTCTTTTTTTCCTCATTAATCTACACTCAGTATCCCATAATGACAAAGTGAAAACAGAATTTTAGAAATGTCTATAAATTTATTAAAAAGAACAAAAATCCTGACTGTAACTAAATACAGAGAAATGAAGTTATGCTCTTTCTCTCCCATTTAATTCAACAGTAACTGAAAACTACGGTAAAACGAGGACCCAGATTGTTGGGGTCAATATGCTGACTCTTAGACCTCTTTAAACCCCTTAGAGAGAGCTGCAAAGCACTGTGAAGTGGTATATAAGTCTAAGTGCTATTGCTGTTTCATAAACAAGTCTTCTACAGGCCCACTGGAGATTCCAAGGTGTAAGCCTAGACTTTTAAAAAAAAAATATTTTGCTAAATTAAATACAGCAGAACATGTTCCGTGTTACTGAGATTTCAAAATCCCACATCAAAATTCCCCATCTCTCAAACTGAAGGGTCTGTGCACACTTTCAGATGCTGCTTATTTAGAACTTCCAATAGCATACATATCTATTGAATACATGTCTCTCAGCTGTGTAGTCCTCTAAGCTTGGTTGTTTGGTTGCATTTCATTTACCGACTAGGTAACATCACCAGTACTGGAGGGGGAGGATTGCTCTTTGTTTATAAACACAAGCTTACTGTTTATATACAATAACTTGACTTGCTAGTATTGGTGGGGGTGTGGCTTCTCTTTGGTAGCTCTTTATCTTTTAAATAGTTCGTAAATGTGGTTCAAAAGAATCACAAAGATCCCCACACCCCACACTGGCAGGGCAAATTACTGTATATAAACAGAGAACTTCACACTCACCAGGACTGATGATGTTCACCTAGTTGGGTAATGAAACATTTGCAAACAACAAAACTCGTATCAAGGACTCCAGTTCCATCAGCCCCAGTCATTATGACTAATGATGGGTAAAGTTAGGAGTTATCATTCAGGAACAAGCCTCTTCCTTTTTTCCATCACTACAGGGGATTAAAGAGACTGACACATTTTTCTTAGAAATATTCACATGAATACTCCCACCAAAGTGAATCAAATGGTGACAACTTCTTTAGACTGTCCACAATTACATTTATCTCCTGCTGGTAGAAATCGGTCACAATGTAATTTTACATTTTTTTGGTTTCTCCAACACACACACACACACAATGTGCTACCAAAGGCTTGCTTGTGGAAATGGCAGCGCATATACCTTTTATTTATTTATGTGTAAAGATTTGGATTTTAAAGATGTGAATGGAGATTCCAAGGAGACATGTCATTTTAATGGAGGTTATCAGGAAAGCTTTTTGATACACAGTAATGAGTTGTGAATGTCAATAATCTCTGAATTTTCAACAACTCCCTATAGAGTTAGTCTGGCAACGTTTTGCTTAAAATGTCACTTACTTCTGTGTGCTTGTATTGAGGGCTCCTTCCAGCCATTGCTCAATCACAGCTGGCTTTAATGTATTTTTGTAATCATTCTTCAGTTGATGGAAAGGTTTAAGGGCACTGTCAACATAGGGCAATGCCTTGGTTGGCACTTCCTGATTATTGATGGATGAGATGTGACAAAAACACACACACAAGAGAAAGCCTTATTAAGCATCTACAGCAAACCTTAGCATGACCATTTAGAAAGATGAATGGCTAATTGCTCATTCACAGCAGAATTATTCAGGAGTAACAGACAAACATGCCAATGAATAATCTGTGATAATATTTAAGGCAATTCTAGTTTCTAGAGAAAAACGGCAAAGTATGCCACACCTACATGGTCTTTCAAGCAAACATATTTTTCCAATCATAATTATCCCAATTTGTATCAGAATTAGCACATGTAGAGACAAACAGAAAGAACTGACAAAGAAATGAAATGCCTAGTCAAAGGATTTAACCCTGAACCATCAAGTTGTACTATCAAAAACCTTAACAGTTTCAATAGCAGGAATTGGGAATTAAGCCATGTACTGTATGACAGAGTTTGAGCCATTCTAGCACATTAATGGCAATGCTAGCTTTCTTCCTCTGGGTCTAGGACTTTCAGGCTCGCATCCTTGGCTGCGCTTCCTTCTCTTCCAGGATACCGCCTCCGCCCATTTATCTCCAATTTTCCTCATCTGGTGCCCCCCCCCTAGTCATTCTCCTTGGCAAATGGACCTTTGCCCCTCCGCCCCACGCCCTTCAGCACGGCCCATTCGCCAAGACACTGTTTGTCTTGGCCCTTTGGCCACACGGGACAGTTAGGCGCCAGCCAATCAGGTGGGAGGCAGAAGTCATAATGTTGCGGGGGCAGTGTGTGATCGCTGATCGCAGGAGCTGTGGCGTTATGGTGTGTGGATGCAGGAGAACAGTGGTGGTGTGGCTTCTGGGGTGGGTGAGGGGTAACAGCAGCTCAACTGCAGGATCAACTGTGGAGTGGGTAATAGTGGGAGTGGGAAATAGGAGACCTCTGATGTTGGGTCTCTCTATTTACTTCTGAAACAGTCCTTGTCAGCTAATAACCACTTATCTGGAAAAGAGATGCATATTGACGGAAGCAATGGCATTGATGCATTGCCAGATTCAGCTTTAGAAAATCTTGAGTGCAATAGAGTCAAGAGGAATCAGAAAGTTTGTACATCACCCTTTCCTAGGTCAACATGGAGTTAGAAAAATAGAAAATAATAAAAATAGAAAAAACATGGAAAGGGATAATGGGGATAGGACTACATACAGCTTCTCTTTTAATTGCCTTTGAGATACTGAGTTTAGTAAAGTATAGGCAGCTTTGCAGACTTAAAGGTTATACACACAACACCAGCTTAAAGGGCCCCATTATAATAGTTATTATAATGGTCATTTATATTGTCCGTACATATACACACATATATTTTCAAATATGAAAAAATACCTTGTTAGTTCTTCTATACAATCGTGGGATTTCCAGGGCACTTTTCAAGCAGCTAAAGCAGGAATCATTTAAGTCCTGAATAATTTTATTGTTTAAGGTTGGCCAGGATTCTAATAAAGAATTCTTCGAGTCTTCTAGTGCTCCTATTGAAAAAATATATGCATATCTATACACGGTAAAATCTAACACTCCAAGCCAGTCTTAGGTATATGACTATTTTACAACTCCTCTGAAGTACAGTTAAAAACAAATACCAAGAGTTGGACTGTACTACTTAACGTTATATATTATGATACAACTGTTTTAATATTATGTTTCAGAGATATAAAAGAGCAGGTTTTACAACACTGCCTGCTCTCTTAACTGTACTTAACTGTACTTGGCAAGTGTCCAAGTGAGTCAGAATTCTCCAACCCTTCTTCACTCCCCTTCATTTAATCCCTCTTTCATTTCATTTTAGAATCAAGTCATTTACAAGTGTAATTGAAAGATCTGCAAACACTAGCAGAGAAATATGCTTAGGAACCAGTAATGTTTTTACCCCAAAGATACAGGGAGGGGAAAAGAAAACTAAGCAAGACTGTAGGGAATCACCTTCAAATCCATTCCCCCAAACATCGAGAAATTACTTCGATTTCAATTTTTCTCATTCAACATTTTGTCTTTGTAAACACATTGCCTGATAAAATATATTTATCAAAAGTTGAATACATTGGTAGAGAGAGAGAGAGATACACAAATCTTTTACCTGAGATACAAACTATATTCTTGAAGCCAATCATTTCAAGTTTTGGTTTGATCATTTCCAAAAGTTCAGGAAGCTGAATGAAAAATATGCAAGGTGGTATGAATACATAACCTTCAGATATCTGACACACCAGGGGTCTCCAACCTTTGCAACTTTAAGTCTGAAGGACGTCAGCTTTGCTGGCTGGAGAATTCTGGGAGCTGAAGTCCTTCAGACTTAAAGTTGCAAAGGTTGGAGACCCCTGTGACACACCAATGCAAAAGTTATTGTAATGTTTCTGCAATTCTCTGCTGAAACACACACCCCATAAATAAGGCACCAGTGACATCTTACAATAAAGGATTCTGTATCTGTGCATGACCCATGCCCCCTTAAACAGGTGAACAGACATAATAATAATGAGCTGTTTAACCAACTATGGAAAAAGAATTTAAAAAACACTTTAAACAATTTGATTTGCACCCCTAGAAAGTTCTGCTTCAAAGCTGCATGTTAACAGTTTCATTTTTTTTTACTGATAGGACTAAAGGAGTGAACGCATCACTCGTACTACTTTTACCTCAACGATAAGAAACCAAGGTAAAAGTTGATAACCAAAGCAGCAGCCACAAATGGTAAAGAATAATTTTCTTCAGGACACATCATATTCATAGGTTGTCTGTGTCAGAGTCATATAAATCAGTAATATCTACAAACCCATTCCTGAAGTTGATCCAAATCTGCAGCAACAAACACAAGCTGAGTGGTAGATAGAGAAGGTAAGGGCTGAGCATCTGGACAAGACTCATTTCCTTGATCTTCAACCGAGTTCAGTGTGGATTCCTTGCTTGCCAATGGTTTTTTATGATCTTTTACAGTTTCATTAGAGACAGGCCTGAGCAGAAGCTATTCGGTTCACAAAAAGAGTGACAAAGAGTAATATTAGAGACAAACTCATGAACACTCATCTTAGTTTGTCAAAACTTTGTGTTGTTTGTTAAAGGTAGATGGTAATCTTGTGTCAGTTTAATTTTTTAAATATTCCTCACATAGGATTCTCAGCATGAAAAGTTAGCTGGGTGACTGGCCCTGTCACTCTCTCGATCTCAGTCCAGAAGAAGGAATATTATGCATGCTTGCTGTCTTGAGTTTACTTGTGAATTGATAAAGGTGAGACAAAATAAATTTCATTAAGCAAACCAGTTTTCCTCACCTCATTAATGAAGACTGAGTAGCGGGCTAGAATCTGCAGTGAAAGCTTCCACAATTGATCAGTTAGCAATGGCAGAAAAATCTGAGCTGACCAGCACTTCTGTAAGCTAGCCCATGTCATGTGTGTTGCCAGAAGACAATATGAACTTCCAGCTGCCAAGAAAGAACAGAGTTAGTTCAGTTATGATCAACGTTACATTTAAAACATCATCCTATTAACTTTGCTTTTATTTTCTAACCTCCAGGCTTCACTCTTGGCCCAGTGCCTCCTTCAGAGGAAACCCTACTGCAAGTGTAGTTTTACAGCATTTCCTTGGAAGTTATTTATGGGATGTTCCCTTGGTAGAAAATCTGTGCATATTTCTGCAACTCAGAAGTTCCTCTCTCCAGCCATTTGTAAGGGTTTTGCCATTCTTTCCTGGCAGTTGGCGAAGGATTATTTATTTAATTTCCCTCCCCAAATCTCAATTATAGCAACTAGCCATCTTTTGACTAACTTTACGCTAGCAGATAAAAGGTAAGCACGATTTGCAGAGATTAGATAGCAGAAAAAACTGAAAAGCGGGGAAACTGTTGCTTCCTTAAGAACTAGCTTATTCTGCAAAAACATTATAAAAATGATGGACGCAGACAGTAAACTACTAAATAGAATCCGGGGCCACATTTTATCTTTTGTTTCATCAGTGCTACTCATAAATAGTTCTTTATTTAGTGGGAAAGCACTCCTAGTCAATTCTGCCTTCAGATAAATGCTGGTAATAAAAACAACTCTACTCCAACATTTTAGACATCTATTTCTCTTATTTGGTTCAATTCATTTGGTTTTGTTTTAAGCAAATATTACATGGATTGTGATAATATGAGCTTATCAAAATCATAAACATCTGGTCAGCAGAGCAGCACTTTTTATATGAAGATTTTTTAAAAATCCCAGCAATGGAAAATATGTATTTTCTTATGTTATCTAATTATAAAGGCATGAGCCATAAACAGCCATTTAGAGAAAAGCTTTACCTGGAGCCTCTTCTAAGCCATCAGAAAGAGCTGCTTCTAAAGTGCCTGCAATTTCTCTAAATCTAAAAGAACCACAAAATATGTTTTGTGAAAACATCGGAGAAAATAAGGTTAGTAAATTAACATCTGGCAGTTTAGTGATGCAAGCTATCAATCTAATCCTGTCAATCGTATCTCAAATCTGAATGTCACACATAAATTCTAAGAAGATATTTCTAGTGAACTCATGCCAGCTGTGAAATCCCCACTCATAACTTTAACTTGGTTTCTCTGTGATGATTTCCTAGTATTATCTAAAGACTGGTTAACTTTTTTAGATTTTTTAACCTTAAGAAATCTTTATCATAGAAATGGTCAACTCATGGTACATTTGGTTAATATATACGCTAGGCTGCATTTATTTATTTGTTTGTTTATTTATCTATCTTTCAAAATAAAATCTGAAACAATTAAAAGCCATTAAAAAACTAAAATCACGATTAACCTAAATAAATGAAATGGACAAGATATTCTTTTGATGAGATTGCCCACAGAATCCATCACCCGAAAGCACTCATGCCTATTGTTAAATGAATCCTGTGATCAGAAAAGATTAGGAGATGCATGACGCATCACTGGTTTGTATGGTATGAGAAGGAGATCCAGATGAGTGAATAAATAGGTTGCGTGCAACGTAGCCTTTGATTATACAACTGAATGGCCAGTCAATTTTAGAAGGAAAGTCTGACAGATGGAAAGGCCGGACTCAGATAACAGGAGAAAAGTTTTTGTAGAAAAGGAGGAGTGGGCATTTCTGAACCTCCGAGGCCTCGTCATAGGCTTCAGCAGAGATTTTTCTAATCTCTCTTGTTTTCATTGTAACTTTCAATCCAACAACTAAGATTTTGTAATCTGGGACCAAATTCAATATTACTTGAGCTAAATTACACTTAGAAATCTCAGAAGAAAGGAGGACAACTGCTTCTTAATCATGCCTACAATTGCTTATTCTCCTAAAGATAGTCTACACCACAGCAGGGGGGAAAATACATCACAAAAACTCTTTTTAATGGCCTACAGTTAGGTATTTGCAATGGACACTGGCACAAACTTCTGCAAACAGTTCTAGGGGATAGAAATCAATAGTTCTTTCCGATACCTTGAAAACTTTTGTTTAAAATGAATGATAAACTTTAAAGAGGACTTTTTCGATTAGGCTTGTTTCTTTAAAGAGGACTTTTTCGATTAGGCTTGTTTCAGAAAATAACTTAGGTGCTGGCAGTGTATAAAATCTTATTTCTGTTTAACTGAACTAATGGTAATTTCCACCAATTATTCTGGAGAAATGCCACAGGTTGCAAAACTAAAATCACACAGAAGTGAAAAATTTCAATAAAACTAATCAAGATGTTTTATTACACAGTGTTGCAGTTTAGACTGAATAATTTATTCTTCTTTTCCATGCTATAGCTTCATTTTCATCTCTAAACCGACTTGTCACAGACTACAAAAATCCTAGTCATCTAATTTTTAATTATTCAAACTGATTAATAAAGATTGCATAAACATGGGTAGAAACAAGAGTTCTAAAATAAGAGGCATTTATATATTCGGATGACAGATGTTCCAGAAGGCATACTTTTAGAAGAGTAGTTTCCCTTTACATTTGGGGAGAAAAAGGGAGAAGGTCATTTTTAATACATTTTCACTTGCATATTTTAAAATGTTCTTTATATCATCTAAGCATAAAACAGAGACACTGACCTTATTTGAAAATAAACTGGCAAATTCCACTTATCATTAAAGCTCTGGTAGGAAGGATGTAACCTCAATCTTTTTACACTGGCTTGTGAACCACATTGCCGTTCAAACTTCCTTACAAAATCCATACTTATGTTGTATTTCTGAAGACAAAAAGCATGCATTAAGTTGAGTGTCAAATTTCTTTACAGGAGAACTGGCATCATTTACTTCTCTAGCCAAACACTTCATCTCATTTTGAAAAATATGAAACTAGAAATAATGCCCTATTAGCAATGAGGATGTTTAGATGAAGATAGAATAATATATTAATATATTATTTTGATTACATTTACATAAAACTGCACTGAATCAGAATGTTAGGAGTCTCCTATGGTTTGTCCACCATGCATTCATATTACAGTTCATATTACATATTACAGTTCACATTACAAAGTACGAATATTTTTTTTACAATCGTATTCATCTATAAATGAAGACCATAAGTTAGCTGCAATTGAACAAACTATGTTAAATATATAGTAGTTAAGTCTAACAATCTGTACCCCTTGGTTTATCATTGCAAACTGTAAATTATATATTGTGAATATATAAATTTAAAATTACCTCATGAAATAAATCTGGGTTTCCAGGATTAAACAGAGACGGCAATTTAATTTCTAAACCACGAACAATTTCTGGCCATACAGAATTTACCAAGAAATCATATCCAAGAACCGTATTCCCTCTTTCACTGCAAGATTAAATCAATATTCCTGCTATAAATAGCTCTAATAAAACATATTCAGAATTTACAAAGAGTATTGCATATGTTGCAAGACATTTTTAGAAACAGATTTCTTGAACACTGTGGATTTCCAGCAATTGTAAAATGCATTGGATTCTAACATTGGAA
This sequence comes from Rhabdophis nuchalis, assembly GCA_039707465.1. Classification (NCBI taxonomy): domain Eukaryota; kingdom Metazoa; phylum Chordata; class Lepidosauria; order Squamata; family Natricidae; genus Rhabdophis; species Rhabdophis nuchalis. Next base: position 323,668,818 of record CM077643.1, read on the forward strand.
TATTTGTGAATATTGTACAGAAAATAAAATCACTGTAGTTCTAGCTTATCACACAATAAATATTAACAATTTTTAAATGAACATGAACTTCTGGATGTATTTAGAAACTTAATTATTAGCAAAATATAACACACCAAATAATTTGAAACCAATTTCATTGTAATTTCATTATAATATTATTACAATGACAATAAAGATTATTATTATTATTATTATTATTATTATTATTATTATTATTATTATTATTATTATTATTATTATTATTATTATTATTATTTCTGCAGTCCATTAAGGTAAATTTTAAACATCAATAATGATGACTGCTTCATTAACAATCACAATTAATAATTATAATTAATAATTACAATTAAAGAGCCAGTTTGATCTAGTGGTTAAGGCACAGGTTAGGAAGTGGGAGATGTGAGTTCAAGTCCTGCCTTAGTCATGGAAGTCAGCTGGGTGATTTTGGGCCACTCACTCTCCCTCTGCCCAACTCACCTCACCTTATTGTTGTGGGAAAAATGGGAGGAGGAACATAAGTTGGATATATTTACCACCTTAGTCATTAGGAAAAATAATAAAGGTGGGTAAATAAATAAATAAAAAACATTCTGTTAACACAGGGGTATGCAAAGTCTGCTCTTTTAAGATTGGTGGACTTCAACTCCCAGAATTCCCCAGCCAGCTATGCTGGCTGGGGAACTCTGGGAGTTGAAGTCCACCAGTCTTAAAAGAGCAGACTTTGCAGACCCCTGTGTTAACCAATCAATTTATGAGGCTTGAATTCATTTTATTCCACTATGAATTAAGAATGTATTCTATTAGACTGCAATAAATGTATAGTTGAATTAGAAATGTATTGTATATCATAGTTGCTACTGTTACTGTAAACTTGAAAATCATTTTAAAACTGTTAGAACCTACCTTGAAAACTCAAATATCATTTTACAAATTGTAGAAAGTAACAGCCTATATATAATCTCTAATGAAGTGATCACCCATTTTTCAAAATATATGATAAATATAATACACTAGGTTGGCTATATCTCTTGAGGTGATTTTGGCTCTCATAAACAAACTAAAAACATGAAATAAGTTGAATTATAGTTTTTCATAATCCTGCCAGGAATGCCATGATTCTCTGCCACATTCACATGCATAAATATTGTTTTGAAGTTGAAATAAATCCAACAGTAACTATCCAAACCACAATGAAAATATATTAAATTAAAGCCCCACATCTCTCAGCAATATTATATTTGGGGATACATTCAGAAAAATGGGTGAGAAAACCTAATTGCAGGATATTTCTTAAAAGTTAGAAATGAATCCTATGTGAAAAACTTGAAAATGGGACTGAAAAAAAATCTTTATGCCAAGTAAAGTAAGGATAAGACTAGATTTTCAAGATGACATATAACTAATGTGATTTTTCACAGGACAAATCACAAATATAAGGTATTAGTCATGGTAAAGTGAGTGAGAAAAGAATATTGACATTATTTTTTCTTAGTCATTGAAATGAGCTACATTGCAATAAAATACAGCCAGCAGGTTACAAGGTATCTATTCAATACTGAAGATAATGAATATTAAAAGATCTCTCCATAGCCATGAAAGCTTCTGTTCATATAATTTAAATACTGTTTAGCAGAAGTTAACAAAATTTAACAACAAAAAGAGAGATATGAATTACCTTGAAATACCTCCTCCTGTTACCTCACGCAAGAGGCGGCAATGGAGAGGAACAAACTCCAGCAATTTTGAATACATCGTCTGGAGACCATTTGGATGAGACTGAACATACTGTTCTACAATCACCTATGAAAAAGCCTCAATGTCAAACCCCAAACTAAAGTTTAGATATTTTAAAAAGGCACTTTTCCCCAATCCCTGTATTTATACAACATGCTCAATATGTTAATTTCATGGGAGGAGGATAGTGGTTAATTCAGCCCAAAATATTTATAGGTGATTTTTAATACACATACCAAAATTAATAGCCTTCTTTTAAGACTGGTAACTTCAATGCTGTCAAGTAATAATTGTACTGCTTTCTGCTCTAGCTTTTGGAAAATCAGAGTTGGAAGGACCATTGAGTAGAGTTGGGAGGGCCACTGAGTCCAAATCCCTGCTCAAGTGCAGAAATCCCCCCAAAATTTTTATTTATTTATTTAATATTTGTAAACCGCTCCCTCTCCCCATAGGGACTCGGGGCGGTGCACAGGTAGAATAAAAACAATAAAAATATACAGACATTTCTTAAAAACAAATTAAACCTAACCTGAGCTAAAATTCCCCATTAAAACTAAACTATACTAAAAACTACCCAATAAAACCCCAGAGACAGAGAGACTATCCCAGGCCGGCCAGACAGAAAAGATGAGTTTTTAATTTAAGACGGAAGGAGCGGAGGTCCGTGGTCGTCCTAATATCGGGGGGAAGGTCGTTCCAGAGGGCCGGGCCCGCCACAGAGAGAGCCCTTCCCCTGGGCGTCGCCCGCTGACAAAGTCTAGTGGACGGCACCCGGAGAAGTCCCTCTCTGTGGGAGCGAATCGGCCGTGAGGATGTATGAGGCAGGATCCGATCCCGCAGGTAGCTAGGTCCCGAGCCATGGAGCGCTTTAAAGATGATAATTAACACCTTGAAGCGCACCCAGAAGACGACAGGTAGCCAGTGCAGCTCGCGCAAGAGCGGTGTTACATGGGTAGACCTGACGGTTCCCATAATTGCTCGCGCGGCTGCGTTCTGGACTAGCTGAAGTCTCCGGGTGCACCTCAAGGGAAGCCCCATGTAGAGAGAGTTACAATAGTCCAGTCGGGATGTCACGAGCGCGTGAGTGACTGTGCGAAGGGCGTCCCGATCCAATAGGGGGCGCAATTGGCGAACCAGGCGAACCTGGTAAAACGCCCTCCTGGCCACGGCTGTCACCTGATCTTCCATGGACAGCCGGGCATCCAGGAGGACACCCAAATTGCGTGCCCCATCCACAGGGGCAAGATGTTGTATCCTTAACATATATCAATCTCCAATTTCTGTCCATCCAGTCTCTGCTCGAATACTTGCATAAAAAAGAGTTCACTCTTTTCCTCCTTTTGAAAAAACAAGAATCTCAGAAGATATTCAGCCGGTTTGACAAACCGGTAGCAGAGCTCATGGGGGATGGGCCCGCCCATCTGCTCTCATGCTATGCCATCCTATTTAGTGTTTTTGAGGCTGGGTGCATGCGCGGAAGGTACGCATGTAAGCAAAGCGCATGTGTGGAAGGTGCACATATGCGTGTAGCAAGCCTGTGTCCGTGGGCCAAACCAGTGGTAAAAATAAGTGCAACCCACTGCTTATACATTCTATCTGTTCTTCCAGCAGTCCCCTCTAGCATCACTTACCTCATCTATATATGGCTTCACAAGGACTTCGCCAACTAATGCCTCAGCATCCCGCGTTTTGTCTATTGTTGCATAGGTACGTAGGCAATGTCGTATTATGTCGATGTTAGAGGTCTGAAGTCCTTCTATGAGTAGCCCTTCTAGAGATTGCTGCAGTGTTGCTGTTATGCCAACTATACGCTATGATTTTCAAAACAGAATGAGGATAATTGTTAGCTGTATTGGAAAAATGAATGAGATTGATTGATATTGTTAATTTATTTAAGTACATATTATTTTCAAGAATAATATAATTAGTATGAGATTAAACAAACTGATTATCAGTCATGGTTTGTTGACTAACAGTCCATTGAGGTTTAAATGACAAAGCATTTGTTAGATTTTAAGGCATCATGACACTATATTGTTACTATTATTGCAAGCAAGAGAATAATATAGCAACAGAAAAGGAAACTAAGATTCCAATTAATTAATATTCTTATCTAAATGTTACCATAAATACAAACAATTATTTTAAGACACATTTATTCAGTATTTGAAGCATATACTTATTGAAATACATTGTATTTAATAACTAAGTTATGGATAACTTTTAATTGATTTAAAGTTAAATGTAAACTGAATAAATACTGTATATCCCCTTGACTTTCCCTAGGCGACAGGAGTTTTAACAAACAATATGTTTTATATTTTTCCATTTTGTTTTGATCTCAAACAATGCCCCAAAGACAAAGATGAAGCCTCATTCATTTGGATAGCATCATGTAACTCGAATCTGTTTAAAGCTGATTAGTAAAAAAGACTCAAAATAAAATAGAAAGCAATGTTGTTGAGATAAATGTGTGTAGTTATTTTTTTGGGGGGGAGGGTTTAAACAAATCAATATACTTACTGGTTTCAGTTTGTCTAAAAGGGGCATTCCTTTGCTTTGTACTGCATGAAATTGCAACTGGTTGAATTCAGTGGCGATCCTCTCTAAAATCTGTCCGGTCAGAAGCGGACTTGAATTGACACACAGAAAGACATAAATTCAGAGTAAAAAACAATACATAATTTATTTTCTCCATTTCAGTCTTTCCCTGTGTTCAAAAATACATATAAATATGTAGAAGGGGCGTTTCTGAAATCTGTTCTGAACTACCAGCACTAAATTTAGCATGACCAATAAATCCAGTAAGGAGCCTCTGCAACCTGGAAGAAATAGCTTTGAATTTTAATGGCTGAAATTACTAGAGGAGAGAACAGACCTAGATTACATGATTACAGTGGTCCAAGGCCCATACCCTTATTTCCCCTTACAGAAATAAATGAGTGACAACCTTTCATTTACCTAGAGAAATAATTCCTTAAGCAAAGAAACCTGGGCCACTTTCTAGCACAGGGAATATGTGTTACACAGTGTACTTGTGGATGATCACGTGCATCTAAATTAGTTTTAGAACAACTTCTTTTTAAACATTAGTTTTTCCTCAGAGTAAAGAAGAAAGTGTTGTCTTAAAAAGCATGCACAGCATCATCACACATGAAGGACTCATATACATTTTAGAAAGACTATAACTCATATATAAAGGAATGTAAAAACACAAATTATATTAAATAAATTAAAACATTAAATTGGTTGATATGCATACAGCAGTAATTGTAACTCAGGGAAAACATTATGACTATGGCTCCATTTTTTAAAATAGTTTTAAGAGATCCATAGTCTCAATATTCAATTAGTTTATTCGAGAACAGCCCTGAGAAAATACAGTTGCAAGAAAAAGTATGTGAACCCCTTGGGATTACATGGAGTTTTGCATGAATTGGTCATAAAATGTGCTCTGAACTTCATCTAAGTCACAACAATAACAAAACACAGTCTGCTTAAAATAATACTACACAAACATTAAATGTTGCTATGGTTTAATTGAACATAACATGTAAACATTCACAGTGCAGGGAGGAAAAAGTATGTGAACCTGTGGACTTAATACCTGGTTGACCCTCCTTTGGCAGCAATAACCTCAACCAAACAGTTCCTGTAGTTGCAGATCAGACCTGCACAGCGATCTGGAGTAATTTTGGGCCACTCCTCTTCACAAAACTGTTTCAGTGTAGCAATATTCTTGGGATGTCTGGTGTGAATCGCTCTCTTAAGGTCATGCCACAGCATTTCAATCGGGTTGAGGTCAGGACTCTGACTGGGCCACTCCAGAAGGCGTATTCTGTGCTGTTGAAGCCATTTTTTGGTTGAATTACTTGTATGCTTTGGGTCATTGTCTGTTGCATCACCCATCCTCTGCGGAGCTTCAGTTGGTGGACAGATGGTCGTACGTTTTCCTGCAAAATACAATACAATACAATACAATACAATAGCAGAGTTGGAAGGGACCTTGTAGGTCTTCTAGTCCAACCCCCTGCATGGGCAGGAATCTTATACCATTTCAGACAAATGGCTGTCTAACATCTTTTTAAAGACTTCCAGGGTTGGGGCATTCACAACTGCTGGAGGCAAGCTGTTCCAGAGGTTAATTGTTCTTACTGTTAGGAAATTTCTCCTTAGTTCTAAGTTGCTTCTCTCCTTGGTTAGTTTCCACCCATTGCTCCTTGTCCTGCCCCCAGGTGTCTTGGAGAAAAGTTTGACTCCCTCTTCTTTGTGGCACCCTCTGAGATATCGGAACACTGCTATCATGTCTCCCCTGGTCCTTCTCTTCATCAAACTAGACATACCCAGTTCCTGCAGCCGTTCTTCATATGTCTTAGTCTCCAGTCCTCTAATCATCTTGGTTGCTCTTCTTTGCACTCTTTCCAGAGTCTCCACGTCTTTTCTACATCGTGGCGACCAAAACTGTATGCAGTATTCCAAGTGTGGCCTTACCAAGGCACTATACAGTGGCATTAACACTTCACGCGATCTAGATTCTATCCCTCTGTTGATGCAGCCTAGAACTGTGTTGGCTTTTTTGGCAGCTGCTGCACACTGCTGGCTCATATTTAAATGGTTGTCCACTAGGATTCCGAGATCCCTCTCACAGTTGCTACTATTGAGCAAGGTACCACCTATACTGTACTTGTGCATTTGGTTTTTCTTGCCTATATGTAGGACCTTACTTTTTTCACAATTGAATTTCATTTTATTAGACAGTGCCCAATGTTCAAGTTTGTCTAGATCCTTCTGTATCTTAAGCCTATCTTCTGGAGTGTTGGCTATTCCTGCCAGCTTGGTGTCGTCTGCGAATTTGATGAGTTCCCCATTTATCCCCTCATCCAAATCGTTGATGAAGATGTTAAAGAGTACTGGGCCTAAAACAGAGCCTTGGGGGACTCCACTGCATACTTCCTTCCATGTAGATGCAGTTCCATTGAGGACTACACGTTGAGTGCGGTTGGTCAGCCAGTTACGAATCCATTTGGTGGTGGTGCTGTCTAACCCACAATTTTCTACTTTATCTAATAGTAGGTTATGGTCTACTTTATCAAATGCCTTACTGAAGTCCAGGTAAATTATATCAACAGCATTCCTCTGGTCCACTGATTTTGTTACTTTGTCAAAGAATGCAATTAGATTCGTCTGGCATGATCTGTTTTTGACAAACCCATGTTGGCTTTTGGCTATTACTTTGTTTGCTTCTAGGTGTTCACTTATTTGTTGTTTAATTATCTTTTCCAGAATCTTTCCTGGTATTGAGGTCAGGCTGATGGGTCTATAGTTTCCTGGATCTGTTTTTTTTCCTTTTTTGAAGATGGGAACCACATCTGCTCTTTTCCAGTCTTCTGGCAGTTCCCCGGTGCTCCAGGATCTCTGAAAGATATAGTTCAGTGGTTCTGAGATCTCGTCTGCCAGTTCCTTCAGAACCCTGGGGTGTAATCCATCCGGTCCTGGTGATTTGAACTCGTCCAGGGCAGACAGGTGCTCACTTACCATTTTCTTCTCTATTTCAACTTGTGTTCCTAATCTGATATTTGTGGTGCTGTTTTTGATTGATTGGACTGTTTTATCCCTTTGTGTAAAGACAGATGCAAAGAAAGAGTTAAATAGTTCTGCTTTCTCCCTGTTGCTTATCATCTTCTTGCCATTTTCTCCCAGCAGTGGACCAATTGTTTCCTTAACTTTTTTCTTATTTTTAACATGTTGGAAGAAGCTTTTTTTGTTATTTTTTACTTTTTTGGCAAGCCTTTCTTCATTGTGAGCCTTAGCTTTCCTCACTTCATCTTTACAGGCTCGGGCTATTTGCTGATATTTTGCCTTGGTTATGTCCCCCTTTTTCCACTTTTTATATTTATCCTTTTTGTCTTTCAATTTGTCAGAGAGTTCTTTATGCAGCCATGCTGGTTTCTTTTGGGAACTGTTATTTTTCTTCTTCATTGGTATTGCGCTGGACTGGGCTTTTATAATCTCATTTTTCAAAATTTCCCAAGCTTCTTGAGTTGTTTTCCCCTTGAGGATTCTCATCCATGGAATCCTTCCCAAGCTCTCTCTGAGTTTGTTGAAATTAGCTCTCTTGAAGTCTAAGACTCTAGTTTGACTTTGTTCAACTACTTTTGTTTGCATAATGTTGAATTCCAGTATTTCATGATCGCTTGCCCCCAAGGTTCCTGTAGCTTCTACACCTTCTATCATTTCCTCTCTGTTAGTGAGAATTAAGTCCAATATTGCTGATCCCCTTGTTCCCTTCTCTACCTTTTGGGAAACAAAGTTGTCTGCTAGGTTTGTTAGGAACCTGTTGGATCTTCCACTTGGTGCAGAGTTTGTTTCCCAATTGATGTCAGGGTAGTTAAAATCTCCCATTACTATTGCAGTGTGCTTCCTACATACCTTAGTTAGCTGGTTAGCAAAAAGTACATCCACTTCCTCTGCTTGGTTGGGTGGCCTGTAGTATAGACCTATGACAATATCATTCCCCCCCCAACCTTTAATATTGACCCAAATACATTCTGCGAGGCATGGTTCACATCAGACAGTGCTTCTTGAAACCAGTAAACCCAAACCATGTGTGTGTTTTTAAAGGGCAGGACAGCTGTCAGCAACACATCCAATATCATCACACTGATTGGAGTCAAGGTTGGCTCACTCCTGGTTCCAATTAGCTCTTGGAGAAGTCATTAGGCTAGAGGCTCACATACTTTTTCCTCCCTGCACTGTGAATGTTTACATGTTATGTTCAATTAAACCATGGCAACATCTAATGTTTGTGTAGTATTATTTTAAGCAGACTGTGTTTTGTTATTGTTGTGACTGAGATGAAGTTCAGAGCACATTTTATGACCAATTCATGCAAAACTCCACGTAATCCCAAGGGGTTCACATACTTTTTCTTGCAACTGTAAATATATTATCTCATAATGGTCTTTTGGGAAGCAAAGATAGTTACTTTTAAATGTTTAATGGAATTTACTATTTTATCATATAATTCTAATTAGACAAATTATACTTTACTGGAAATCATATCCAAAGAAAAAAAAACTGGTGAGTGAAAATAAAATTTAATTGTCATACCTGCTTACTTCTAATGATGTTTCTTTTGAATTTTGGGAGTGTAGAATTTTCTCTATCTTCTCAACTGATTTAATAACTTGAATAAGTCTCAAGACACACATCTAATTTTAAAAAAAGCAAATAACTTTTTTTAAGGTTGATTTTGATCTGTCTTTACACCTAAAATAGTCTGGCTCTGCTGCATCAATTTTTTCTGATCATTGTCTACCAGACACCAACATTTCTGAATGTAGCAAAAAGTATGTTGAAGTGAACTGAGAGAATGAACGATTAAATTGCAAAGCAATATATAGGAGCAGAGCTTATGCAGCAAGAGGTAGGAGAAAACTAAGAAAGTTGTAATTGCAGGGAATTGATCTGATTTTTAAAGAGAGGAGCAAAATCTTAAAAGAACAAAAGAAAATGCATGAAGCAATGTATGTTGGAAGCAAGGACAGAAAGGCATAGCGTGACATAGAGAATGGAATTGGGGACAAACATATGTAGTTCTTTACTTTCTTTGGCTAATTATTTCTTATTCCGTTTTTCTACTTTTGACTACTCCCAAAAGGAAATAGCATAATATGATGCATGTGTACAGTAGAACCTCAGGTCACGACCATAATTTGTTCCATAACTTTGGTCGCCGCCCAATTTGGTTGTGACCGAAAGCGAGACTGACTGAGCATATGCTTATAAAAAAAATGGTGTGGAAGGCGAAATCAGCACGGAAGGGGAAATCAGCCATGATTGTATATGTGTTCGCGACCAGATTAAAAACGTTTGTGAATTTTTGGGTCGGAACCCGATTTGGTCATGATCAGAAGCATTTGTGACCAGAGGTTCTACTGTATATGCATATACAAATGCATACATAAGTTTCCTAAATAACATGTTTGAATGCTTACTATACATTACAAATGGGAAATATCAATTTTAGTAGATACTAAGATAAATCTGGAACTAGAATTACCCAACTTTTCATTTTGCTGTCTTTAAGGGTAGCACAAATAACTAGCATGTATATGGTACTCTGAGCAAAAATGACTCTGAGCAGCTACCTACCAACTCCCAATTAGATCAAAATTAATTAGTAAGTAAGTAAATAAATCTACAAACAACTTTGTGCCAGAGAAATAATCAAACACAATGAGCATCACAGGAGAAATTTCCATTTATAGCAATTTTCCATTCAAGTCCTGAAAAAGCCAAATTTCACTGGGTTTCCAAAAAAACCCAACATGGTGTAATGATTAGCTTTCAAAAGAGATATATTTATTTTGATCTATTTATGTTGCTCTTTTGATGTACAAATGCAATCAAATACCTTTTTCCCCCTGATATCTTCTTGTTTAGACAAACGGTCATCAATTGCACGTATTTCTTCACTAACACAAGACTTAAGGCTCTATGGAACATCAACAAAAGTGTAAGCTTCACAATGTTTGTTTAGCCAAACAACAAAACATGCAGCTATTAACACATTGCATTTTGCAAATGGACAGCATCTTAAGAAAAAGCCAAGAAATTTCAGCCAAAAAAGTGTCCAAGCAGTCCTTCAACTGTACAATCTCATGGCATTTTGTAGAATAAGAATTGTTCCACAGTGTCAACAAATTACATCAGTTATCTTTGTGCATGACTGGTTCATATTCATTCCAACAATTTCATTTCATTTCAATCATTTCAATTTTTGAGGTCATCCAATTATTCCTGCAAGACCTCCTGGGTCTTAATAAAAGCTCCTACTTTTAGTTTCAAACAAACTAAAGCTAAAAATTATTAAGTGAGTCTTACTTTCTTAGACTTATTTTTAATAAGTCTAAGAAAGTAAGTAAGTCATCCCTCAGACCGATACGCTCCCACAGAGAGGGCCTCCTCAGGGTGCCGTCGGCTGGACAATGCCGACTGGCGACACCCAGGGGAAGAGCCTTTTCTGTGGCGGGCCCTGCCCTTTGGAATGACCTACCCCCTGAACTCCGCACCATCTCCGACCTCCGCCTCTTCCGCAAGTGTCTGAAGACACACCTATTCCATCTAGCCGGCCTAGCGTAACCTCCATACTGATTATTAGATAGTTTTAAATTTGGGATTTTAATTCGGTTTTTAGCGCAGGGTTTATTTATTAGAATAAGTATTTTAAATTTTGATATATTTTATATATTTTGTATCTATTTTAACATCCCTGTGCGCCGCCCTGGGTCCGTTTGGAGAAGGGCGGGGTATAAATTTAATAAATAAATAAATAAATAAATAAATTGACTGTGTCAGCATTCTTATCCACATTGTTGTATTCTCAAAACACGAAAGTTTTAATTTATACATCTAAGAATAAAATATACCAAAAGAAAATAGAGTATTTCATTTTCTAAAACATGGTCTTTTTAATGATCATAAATAGTACATCTGCAATGGAACACTGATCACAATTATTATTCACACTAGCTCCCTTAATAGACATACTTACCCGGATTCACTTTAAAGAAAATTAAAAGTGAAACATCATTTGATAGCATTTTGAATCTCATTGTGATTGTTTTGTGTAGAGTTGGGTAGCCTTATATATGTAATAAATACTTAATTTACACCACAGTTTTTTCTTGACAAACTGAAAGAAAGTGGGCTAGATGGAAATATTGCCAGATGGATTCACAGTTGGATGAACAACAGTAACCAGATCCTTAGTGTCCACATGGAAGGAGATATGAATTGAGGTATCTCAGCTTCTATCTGGGATTCAATACTGTTTGATATCTTCACAGATGACTTAGATAAGGGAACAGAAGACATGCTCATAAAATACCTAGATGACACAAAGATTGGGGGGATTGCTAATACCACCAAGAATCAGCCTGATTTTCGATGGTATTAGCAATTCCCCCAAGCTTTGTGTCTTCTGAATATTTTATGAGGACGCTGATTATGATGTCTGATTTTATGAGCATGCTGATTTATGATGTATTATATCAAGAATCCTGATAAATTTGAACATTGGACCCTATCCAACGAAATGTGCAGTTAGGATATGTAAAATTCTGCACATAGGCAGGAAAAACCAAATGCATAAGTACAAGATAGGAGGTGCCTGGCTTAGCTACAGTTCTTGTAAGAAAGGTTTGGAAGTTTGGTAGACCACAAAATAAGTATTTGTAGAAAAGATGCAGAGAAAATTCAGCTGGTTTTTTTAGCCTAGAATAAACAGGCGTTTAACAAAAATACAATGTGTGGGATTATAGTTAAAATTGCTTAATTAAAAAAATACAAATAAGTCTCAAGTATTAGAAATCATTTGCTGAGCTCTCAACTGTTATTTTAACTTGGGGGAAAATCTTATCATGTATGCCTATAACAGTGATGGCGAGCCTTTTTGTAAAGGTGTGCCAAAATTGTGTACGTGCATGCTATTGTGTGCGCCCACACCCACAATTCAATACACCCTGCCCACCTGCGCATGCATGCACAACCCCCACCCTGCACATGCACGCACAATGCCCCCCCCCCATGTTGGGGGAGTTTTCTCCCTCCCCACACTCCAAAGGCTTTCCTGAAGCCTGGGGAGGGCAAAAATGCCCCCCCCCCGGAGGCCCCCTGGAAGTCAGAAATGAATCGTTTCCAAACTTCCGTTTTTCAGGCTCCCAAGGCTTTCCTGAAGTCTGGGGAGGGCGAAAACGGCCTCCCCCAGCCCTCCAGAAGGCTGAAAATCAACTGGAGCTAACAGCTCACACGCTGGCAAATATGGCTCTATGTGCCACAGGTACACCATCATGGTCCTATAAAATCTCAAAGAACGGATTATTTGCTCTTCTTATTCAATGTAAGACAAAGTTCGATTTAGGCACTTTTAAATTTCAGCTCAGCAGAAAAAGATAACTTGAACAATTAATGCTAATGAAATATAATACCATGCAGACATCCACAAAAGTATGATGAGTAAATGTGTGCTTAATATGTATTAATTTACAAGTCCAATTGTCTATTCTAGAAAAAAAAGTATTTAATCAGCTACACAACTTTGGAAAATTTAGCTGCTAGTGAATAACTAGATAGCTGGTTTGGTCTACTGGCCCAAACTAGATACCATTATATCATAAGTTCAAGTCCTGGATTACAGATAAATGCTTGTTGAGTGACTTTGGGCCAGTCACTCACCACAGAGGAAAGGTGATGGGGAAAACAGAAGAAGGAAGGAGTATTAGTTATGTTGGCTATTATGGTTTGAATTGCAACAACTATTATGATTTTAATTGTAAGCCGCCCAGTCACTTTGCAAAGTAAGACAGTTGCTTTGTAAATTTAATAAACAAACAAACAAACGGTTCATCACCTGACGTTATTTATAAAAATAATAAAGGTGGGATATAAATAGCTAAATGTATAATAACTATAATTAAACACTCTTCTATTGTTATTTTCAGGTTCATTTCTCACTATTCAGAAATGTTCTTAAAATATTTAACATTTTGCTCCAAACAAATATTCCCCCCCCAAAAAAATTTATTCATAAAGCTTTATTTACAAGATTAAGAAATATCTATGAGGCAGCTATGACCCATACATAAGAAAACAGAACATACCATAACTTCTTCTCGCAACTGTCCCAAAGGCACTGAAAGCTGATTAAGGGCTTTGTCCATGCCAACCTAAAGAAATTTCCAAAACATATTACTATTAATGAACAGTTTTAAAAAACCAAAGGTATTTCTTCTTTTTAGTCTCACTTCTTTACTGATATATTCTACTGTTGTTGGTATTTTACTGTTTTCTAAATTTAATTTTTAATGTTAAAACTAAGCATAAATATTGGGCATGCAAAACAAATTCTGTACTCCATTTCTACTGAGAACAAATGTTTAAAAATATAGCTAAAGTCAACTTTTCTTGTTTATGCAATATTTCTAGGGATTGTCCATTTTAGTCCTAACACCAGCAATAGCTTTATTAAATAACCAGTTTTCATACAAGGGTGATATGGGGGTGGGGGTGAGATAAAACACGTGTGTTGCCAGGTCATGTAAACTGCTTATGTACAATATAAAAGGGTAGAGTTTGCATTCTGATATCATACCACATTTTTTTTGTCATTTTGATGTCACCATGGCTGAGAATGCTTCCATCCTTGGGGAGTTTGTATCTCTTGATCACTTATTTTTTTAATACTTTGAGACATTTTGGCTTTATTGTACATATTTGATTTTCTACTAGTAGATGTTTCCTATGGTATCATGGCATTTGCATATTTAATTATTGTCTGGTCCAAATCTTTCAGTGCTTACTTTTAAAATGAAATACTTACTGACAGAAAAAAACACAGACAAAATACCTTGTGGTAAGATGGGCCAATAAATTTTTATAAATAAATAAATATACATCTTGGTAGCAAATCAGCAAATTATTCTTTATTTAGGTCACAATCAAATTGCCTGCTCTGGAGAGCCTACGTGCTAAAATGTGCATCTACTATGTACATCATGCTCTCTTCTCAACAGGGTACATTATCAAACTGCAGGCAGCCTGTTAAATAGCTTGGAACTAGACCAGAAACTCTTAAAAGTCACATTGAAACTAATAGGATAACCACTCACATAACTAACTTAACTACTGTTGATTTAAATTGGACACTATCATAAATAATTTTCTTTGCAGTGGCATTTCTTTCTATGGCATATTTAATCTTAGATGCTCAGGGGAATATATAATATAAATGCTATAACTGTGCACTAAACACATAAGGCAACCTATCAATTTACCAGGTTGGTAGAGAGATTAACGAAATCTGCATAATCCTTGTTTATTAATTCAATCATGGCAGTTTTAAGAAGCTTGTAGTATAATTCAAGATCATCACGAAGTTCTTCCAGCTGAACACGTTTTCTGCACTCGGACACAAAGTGATCAACATCAAAGTCCGGCTGCCAAAGAGAAAAGTATAAAAAATTGTTGAGAAATGATCTATCATACAAACTCTAACTCTTTATTTTTTTTTTAAAGCAGGATTTATTTATTTATGAAATGTATAGGCCACCTCAATCTGCTTTGACACTGTATAGTATCTATGTCTATTATATCTATATATCATGAAATGAGAAAGATTGGGAAAACAATTATTTAGAGACAAAAGTGTAACGGAGGGTCCATTACCCACTCTGTCTCCAATTGTGGGGAAAGAAGCAGGTTTTAAGGTGAGAGCAATACAAACTTTGGTGGAATTATCCTCCAGAGGGCAGGCATTATGAAAGATATGGCCTGCTTTCTGTAGCCCACCAGGTGATATTGTTTCATTGATATTTAACGGATATGTGTATGAAACCTCCTGAAGAGATAATGAACTGATAATCTTGATACCCTTTCAAAGTTGTCCTGCTGAAGAACAGGGTGGAGTCACAAATAATCTTTTGTTTTGAGTTTATTCTAGGTTGTTTGGGGTTCATTTTAACAGAAGAAAAAATTACATCTGACAACTTGGGATGAGTATAGGGAGGCATTTGATCCTCTTTCTAAGGAAGCAATGGAGCGGCTTGCAATCAAATTGTTGGTAGATAAGAATCAGTGGAAATTAAGGTGGGCTGGACTTAGATCCTTTGTGGGAGCGAAGGGATTCGAGACTGATACTGTGTTTTGACTCCTCTCTTGGGTCAGCCTGGTTGTCTCCTACACCTATATAGCACAAGGCCAGTTCTACAGAATTGCCTTTCCCTAAGGCAGCGTTTCTCAAATAGTGGGGCGCGCCCCCCTGGGGGGGCGCGAGGCTCTGTAAAGGGGGGCGCGTTTGACCTCGGCAAATCGGCTCTGCCGATTCCCTTTCTCCCTCTTCCTCCCTCCCTCCACAGCCGGCATGCTGGCCACTCGTCGTCTTCCAGGGACTGCCGTTCCTCACACACACACACGCACGCACGCACACGCACACACACACACACACACGGAGGCTTCTCAGCTCCTGGAAGGAGCGGAGCGAGCGAACGAGCGATCAAGCACGGGTGGCCGGGGCAGGCTAAGGCGGGTGAGCCGGGCTGAGGAGACTCCGCGGGGAGTGGGGGCGGGGCGGGGACGACGACACACAGACAGAGAGAGGCACAGACACAGAGAGAGACAGGGAGGGGGGGAGGAATCAGAGAGTGACAGACACACACAGAGAGACAGAGAGAGACAGGGAGAGAAAGAGAGAGACACAGGAAGTGCGTGAATGCAAGACACACACACACACACACACACACACACAGTGATAGATGGGCAGACGAAGGAGAGACAGAGAGATAGAGAGAAAGAAAAAGAAAGAAAGAAAAAAGTGGGAGAGAGAAAGAAAGAAAGACAGACAGAGAGAGAAAGAGAGAGACAGAAAGGAAAGAGAAAAAAGAGAGAGAAAGAAAAAAGAGAAAAAGAGAGAGAGAGAAAGAGAAAGAAATTTCTTTCTTTTTTATTCTCTTATACTTAATAAGGATACAGTGTTATGCAGAGGTGTACTTATAACAATTTTATAGACAAATGATACTATTTACAGTCGCGCGGGGGGGGGGGGAATGTTTTCTTCTTCCTAGGGGGGGCCTGACAGAAAATAATTGAGAAACACTGCCCTAAGGCCTAAGGACTTCTATCCACTCCTACCAGATCAACTAGGGTGGGCAGGATCCTAGTCTCTTCTAAATATTGCCAACTGATGGGAGCTAGGAAATGCACCTTTTCTGTGACAGCCCCTACTCTGTGGAACATTCTGGCCCCTGAACTTTGGCAGGTCTCTACCCTCCTAGCTTTCCATAAAGCTTTTAACAACTGGCTTTCCCCCAAACACTGGGATAAGATTAGATGACTGAACACATCAGAAGTTTGAC
This sequence comes from Rhabdophis nuchalis, assembly GCA_039707465.1. Lineage (NCBI taxonomy): Eukaryota > Metazoa > Chordata > Lepidosauria > Squamata > Natricidae > Rhabdophis > Rhabdophis nuchalis. The sequence goes on from CM077643.1 coordinate 323,685,485, forward strand.
CATTTGGAAGCTTTTATTGTTTTTCATGTATTGAGACTTATAGATTTAATATGCTTTTGTATGTTGCTTTAAATTTTGATTGGGAGCCTTCCAGACTTATTTATCATATATGAGCCACAGTGGCGCAGTGGATAGAATGCAGTACTGCAGGATATTTCTGCTGACTGCTGGCTGGCTGCAATTTGGCAGTTCGAATCTCACCAGGCTCAAGGTTGACTCAGCCTTCTATCCTTCTGAGGTGGGTAAAATGAAGACCCAAATAGATCATAAATTTAAATGTATATCGATCATAACCTTCCTAACAGACAGGAAGCAATAAGTGAAGCTGAATGAAATCACACCAGATACCTGTACAATTAGCACAGGAGTCTCCCATGGCTGATTGCTCTCTCCACTTCTCTCTATACACCAATGACTGCATTTCAAAAGATCCCTCTGTTAAAGTACTGATGTTTGCAGATGTTACAACAGTGATTGGTCTCATTCGAGACAACGACGAATCTTCATACAGACGGGAGGTTAAACAGCTAACCTTGTGGTGCAAGTGGAACAATCTTGAACTAAACAAACTCAAAACTATAGAAATGGTGGTAGATTTCATAAGAAACGTTCCTATATTACCATCTCTTACAATACTAAACAACATGGTATCAACGGAAGGGACCTTCAAGTTTCTAGATTCTATCATATCCCAAGACTTAAATTGGACACCTAACATCAAAAATATCATCAAAAAAGCACAACAAAGAATGTTCTTTCTGCGCCAACTTAGAAAGCTCAAACTGACCAAAAGAGCTGCTGATTCAGTTCTATAGAGGAATTATTGAGTCTGTCATCTACACCTCTATAACTATCTGGTTTGGCTCTGCAACCAAACAAGACAGACACAGACTTCAACAGACAATTAGAACTCCCCCCCCCAAGTCCCCCCCCCACACAATTGCTACCTTCCATTGAGGATCTGTATAATGCACAAGTCAACACCAGGGCTGCTAAAATATCTACAGACCCCTCACATCTTGGATATAAATTGTTTTAACTTCTACCCTCAAAATGACACTATAGGGCAGGGGTCCCCAACCTTTTTTGCGCCAGGGACCGGTTTCATTTTAAAGAAAATTCTGCGGACCGGCTGAGTGGCTCAGCAGTCATGTGACTGGGTGGGCGTGGCCAACTTGGAAAATGTGAAACTCACTTAACAATGATCTTGGTTAGCAACCAAACTTTTGGCCTCAACTGTGGTCATAAGTTCTTTCTTTCTTTCTTTCTTTCTTTCTTTCTTTCTTTCTTTCTTTCTTTCTTTCTTTCTTTCTCTCTCTTTCTCTTTCTTTGTCTCTGTCTCTCTTTCTCTCGCTATTTCTTTCTTTCTCTTTCTCTCTCTTTCCCTTTCTCTCGCTATTTCTTTCTTTCTTTCTTTTTCTCTTTCTCTCTTTTTCTTTCTCTCTCTTTCTCTCTTTCTGTATCTTTTTCTCTCTTTCTTTCCTTTCTTTCTGTCTCTTTCTCTCTGTCTTTCTCTCTCTCCCACTTTCTTTTTCTTTCTTTCTCTTTCTTTCTCTGTCTCTCTCCTTCATCCGCCCATCTCTGTCACTCTGTGTGTGTGTGCATGTCTGTCTCTTGCATTCATTCAATCACTCATTCTGTGTCTCTATCTATCTTTCTCTCCCTCCCTCCCTCTCTCTGTCTCTCTATGTGTGTCTGTCGTCCCCCCCCCCCAGCCTCCTCAGCCAGCCCGCCGCGCTTGGTCACTCGTTCGCTCGGTCAGGCTCCGTGGCTGGGTAGGAGCTGGGCTGCAGGGCTGGAGAGGAGGAGGAGGGAGCAGCCCATTGGGCAGAGCGCGCGGGAGAATGCAGGAGGATGGTGGGGGCTCTTCCTCCACCCTCGTCGACGGAGGGACTCCTGTGCGCCGCTGGAGCAACCCTCCCTATGGCCGCCAGTTCTCTCTCCCGTCCGCGGAGCCTCCGCAGCCCCTGGAAGAAAACGAGTGGCCGGCATGCCAGCAGGGGAGGGAATCGGTGGCCAGTCCGGCGGCACCCAGGAGTCCCTCCGTCGACGAGGGAGGAGGAAGAGCCACACTCCAACGGCGCGAACAGCTGCGCCTGCGTTCTCCCGCGCGCTCTGCTCAGGGGGCTGCCCCCTCCTCCCTCCTCCTCCTCTCCAGCCCTGCGGCCCGGCTCCCACCCAGCCACGGACCGGCACCGGTCCACGGCCCGGGGGTTGGGGACCCCTGCTATAGGGTACTGCACACCAGAACAACTAGACACAGTTGTTCCCCGAATGCCATCACTCTGATAAACTAATTCCCACAACATTGTCAAATTATTTACTAAGACTAAGACTCTTCTATCCTTCCAATTACCTATCTCCTCCTACTTATGACTATAACCATTTTGCTGGTATTTTTATGATTTATATTATTCTGGTGTTTCCTAGTATAACTTGATTGCTTATTAGTAACCTATGACTATCATTACGTGTTGTTGTGAAGTTCCCAAAAGATGACCTAATTGATTTATGATCCTCGAGACAAAATTCAAAAGAAATCCATTCATTTATTAGGATCAACATTCTGGCATGTTCTTCTGCTCAGCTGAAACTGATTTCCACTTAATTGCGTTTGAACTTTACCCCTCTATCCGCTCCCTTCCGTCTGTGTCATAAATCACATCCATCAACTAGGCTGTAGATGAGATCCTACTCTGGCCAAAGGTATGCATGGAATCCTCCCTCCAATGCCAACCTGATAATAGTCATGGCAACACTTTACAAGTTGACAGTTGTATCTTATGATTCTTGATTAATGTATTTTCCCCTCTCTCTTTTTCTTTTTTCCGTTATGTACACTGAAAGCATATACACCAAAGACAAATTCCTTATGTGTCCAATCACACTTGGCCAATAAAGAATTCTATTCTATTCTATTCTATTCCATTCTATTCTATATTGTTGGCTGCAATATGCTGACTCTGTAAACCGCTTAGAGAGGGCTTTAAAGCACTGTAAAGCAGTATAGAAGTCTATTGCTATAAGATGGGTATATACATGTTTTAAATGCATTTAGATAACTATTGGATTTAGGTCTAATACAACATTGCTCTACTTATACCTATAGTTCTTTTCAAGCCAAATTCATCTGTAAACAAATTCTGCAGCATACTACCTGGGCTGCATATATTTATTCAATCTGCGCATGCGCGACATGGCGGTCGCGTTTTGAGGCTGGGAGAAGCCCGGGGGGTAGTTTCACCCCCAGGAAGATGTCGCCAGCCCCTACTCACCATCACTGAGGGCTGGCCCGACGAGCCGAACTGCCCGTCGTCGCGCCGAGCCGCCCGAAGCTGAAGGGCGAGCCGTGCGGGCGACGACGGAGAGCAGAGAAGACGGGAGAGGCGACTCGGCCTGTTTGCGGCCTAGAGCGTCCCGGCGCGGCCGGAAGGAAGAGAGGTAGGCCGCAAAGCCGGGACACGGAAGATCGGCCGGCTGCGAGATGGGGCCGGGCCAGGAGAGCTACCATCGGGCCGCACGACCAGTGGCAGGTCGTGCGGTCCTACCCTGGCCTGTGCCCGAAATATCCCCAATCCCGATCGGCTTGTGTTGGCGAGGACTGCTCATAAGGGAGGCTGGAAGAGAAGGCTGGTGAGAGAAGGTGTGGAGGTTTGGAAGGAAGGTGTTGTTGGAGGAGTTGGAGGAAGGAAATGGAGAAGGAAGGAGAAGGCGAAGGAGAAAGAAAGAAAGAAATGGAGAAGGAGAGAGAAGGAGAGGAGGAGAGAGAAAGAAGGAGAGAGAATGAGAGAGATGGAAGGAGCGATGGATGGAGATCGAGAGAGATGGACGGAGATGGTGATGAGATGGAGATGGGAAGGAGTTGGAGATGGTGGAAATGGAAGAAGGAGAAGGAGAAAATTTGAACATGTATGCTGGTTGAGCAGTCTGGCGTGGAACATCTGCAGCCGCTTTGTGGAATGGTGGACCTGGCCGAGGACGACCCGGGAAGAGCTTTTAACATCTGTAACATCTTGGAGTGAGTGCACGGGACTGGAGGAGGTTGGCTGATAATATCTGGGCCATTAGAGGGCAGTATCTTACATCAGGCCGCATGATGGACTAATTAGCCATGCGGCACTAAATACGAACTAAGCCCCTTTTGGTCGGAAGGACAGATGGATGGGGCCTGTAATGGGACTGGATTCGATCTCCCCATCCATAAGACTCTGGATTCTGACTTTACCCCCCATCCTGAAATATATCCTTGCACTTAGCCACTTTATCTGCTTTTCGGACTTGTGTTTTTTGCCTTCCTGGACTTGGACTGCCTCGGGGGCTTTTGTCATGTACTCTAGGCGCGACCTCCTTGGCCTGCGGGAGTCTCCCCTCTCGCAGGCCTGGCCCTCCTGTCTAACACGGGCCCACCTCGATGACGGATTGATTATTCCTGAGAGGTGGGCGAAGCGCAGGTTGAGGGGGTTTTTAATTCGGATTTTAGGGGGTTCCAGGGAGGAGGGGAAAAATAGTCCAGGGAGGGGACAGCAATTGAGGCCGGCGGGCGGAAATAGGGAAACGGAGGAAGGGGAGGGGGGGTCATTTCCTCGGTGGCTTTTTCCATCGATTCGGTCTTGGGGAGGGGCAGGGGCGGAGGGAGACGAAATGGTCATCATCGGTTGGAAGGCCGTGGCCGCTGGATTCAGACGGTCACGTGCTCCAACTCTCCGCTCTCCCATCGCAGACTAGGTGGGCAGGAATCACAGACCCGGGGCCCGAGGCTGATGTTATGCAACGCCAGGTCCGTGGTTCAAAAAGCCCCCCTCATTCGTGACTTTGTGTCAGAGGGGGACCCGGACCTGGTGGGTATAACGGAAACCTGGTTGGGCCACGAAGGGGGTATGCCCCTCGTGGACATGTGCCCACCAGGTTACCGTGCCTTCCATCAGCCAAGGGCCCTAGGGAGGGGTGGGGGGGTGGCGATTATCGTAAAGGAAGGTCTTGAACCGAAGGAGACCACAGTCCCTCAGACAACCGGGTGTGAATCTCTCTGCGTGAGATGGGGCCTAGGGAGGCAGTTGGGCGTGTTAGTTGTATACCTGGCTCCTCGCTATGCAACAACAGCCCTGCCCGAGCTCCTAGAGGTGATAGCCGAGGCGGCAGTTGAGACCCCCAGACTGGTAGTCATGGGGGACTTTAACTTGCCGTCGGCAGGCGAAGCCTCTGGAGCAGCTCGGGAGTTCATGGCCTCCATGACGGCCATGGACCTGACCCAGGTAGTTTTAGGCCCCACTCACGAGGGAGGAAACACACTGGATTTCATCTTTGTCTCGGGACAGTGGAGTTGTGATCTGGGAATAGGGGACCTAGCCATCACTCCCTTGTCATGGACAGATCACGCTCTCCTTCGGCTGGACTTTCCAATCGCTACACCTCACCGCGGGGAGGCGGAACCGGATATTCCTATATGGTTCCGCCCCAGGCTTCTAATGGACCCGGAAAGGTTCCAGAGGGAGCTTGGGCCAATTCCTGTGACCCTGCCCCGCGACTCGACTGAGGACCTAGTGGCCGCATGGTTAAGTGCGGCCGCGGGGGCCTTGGACCGAGTCGCGCCCTTGCGGCCTCTCTTGCGGCGGCGAATCACCCAGGCTCCTTGGTTTACCGAGGAGCTTCGGGGGATGAAACGCCACAAGAGATGCCTAGAGAGCAGATGGAGATCCTCTCGCTCCGAAGCCGACCGAACACTAGTGAGAACCCATATTAGGGCTTACTTAGTGGCGATAAGGGTGGCCAAACGTGAGTATTGTGCCACCCTTATTGCATCCGCAGATAACCGCCCTGCCGCCCTGTTTGGGGTGACCCGCTCCCTCCTTCATCAGAGGCCGCGGGAAGCCCCTCTGCAAGGGCGAGCAGAGGAATTTGGGATTTATCTGCAGGAGAAAATCACTCGGATTCGGAATGAGCTACCCTCCATCGACAGTGGTCCTGTGGGACTGTCCGAGACTAGTCTTGAGGTTCCTTCTTGGGAGGAGTTTGACTTTGTTACCACCGAGGATATGGACAGGTTGTCAAGGAAACTTAGGGCGACCACATGTTTATTGGACCCGTGTCCCTCCTGGCTTGTACTGGCATCCTGGGAGACGACACGAGGCTGGCTCCAGGGCATTGTCAACGCATCTTTGAGTGAGGGGTCCTTGCCTGCCGTCTTGAAAGAGGCGGTAGTGAGGCCCCTCCTCAAGAAGCCGTCCCTGGACCCAGCTTTATTAGAGAACTATCGTCCGGTCTCCAACCTTCACTTTTTGGTGAAGGTTGTCGAGAGTGTGGTAGCCCAACAGTTTCCGCGACACCTGGAGGAAGTTGATTATCTAGACCCGCGCCAGTCCGGCTTCCGACCCGGTCACAGCACCGAGACGGCATTGGTCGCGTTGGTTGATGATCTCTGGAGGGCGCGGGATAGAGGTTATTCCTCTATCCTAGTCCTATTAGACCTCTCGGCGGCTTTTGATACCATCGACCATGGTATCCTATTGCACCGACTGGGGGGGTTGGGGTTGGGAGGCACCGTTTTGCGGTGGTTCTCATCCTACCTCTCTGGTCGGTCGCAATATGTGTTGACGGGAGGGCAGAGGTCGACCTCGAGGCCTCTCTTATGTGGGGTTCCTCAGGGGTCGGTCCTCTCGCCCCTCCTTTTCAACACATATATGAAGCCGCTGGGTGAGATCATCCGTGGTTTTGGGGTGGAGTACCATCTGTACGCTGATGACACCCAGCTGTACATATCCACCCCAAACCACCCCAACGATGCCGCCGAAGTGCTGTCCCGGTGTTTGGAGGCCGTACGGATCTGGATGGGTGGTAACAAACTCAGGCTCAACCCTGCCAAGACTGAGTGGCTGTGGTTTCCGGCACCCCGGTTCAGCCAGATTACACCTACTCTGGCCATTGGGGGCGAAACACTGGCCCCCGTGGAGAGGGCGCGCAATTTGGGTGTCCTCCTGGATTCCCGGCTGTCCATGGAGGACCATGTGGCGGCCGTGGCCAGGGGGGGCGTTTCATCAGGTACGCCTGATGCGCCAATTGCGCCCCTTACTGGACCGGGCTGCCCTTCGCACAGTCACTCAAGCTCTCGTGACGTCCCGACTCGACTACTGTAATGCTCTCTACATGGGGCTTCCCTTGAGGTGCACTCGAAAGCTACAGCTAGTCCAAAACGCAGCCGCGCGGGTGATTATGGGAGCCACTAGATGCTCCCACATAACACCGATCCTGCGCGAGCTGCATTGGCTTCCTGTGGTTTTTCGAGTGCGCTTCAAGGTTCTGACAACTATCTTTAAAGCGCTCCATGGCTCGGGGCCTAGTTATATGCGAGACCGCCTCCTGCCCCATACATCCCTTAGACCGATACGCTCCCACAGAGAGGGCCTTCTCAGGGTGCTGTCGGCCGGACAATGCCGACTGGCGACACCCAGGGGAAGAGCCTTCTCTGTGGCGGGCCCAGCCCTTTGGAATGACCTACCCCCTGAATTACGTACCATCACCGACCTCCGCCTCTTCCACCAATGTCTTAAGACATATTTGTTTCAACAAGCCGGCCTAGCCTAACCTCCCATGGGGACTTTTAGGTAGTTTTAAATTGGGTTTTTAAAATTTGGTTTTAGCGCAGGATAGGTTATTTAATAGTTTTTAAAATTATATTTATTGTATTTTGTATGTTTTTAAATTTTCCTGTGCGCCGCCCTGGGTCCTTCGTGGAGATTTAAATAAATTTAAATAAATTTAAATAAATAAAAAATAAATAAATAAATTCCAAACCTCAGGATCAGATATAATTAATTAGGAAAGGAAAGGGATCCCTGTAGGTTTTATTTTGCTAGTCATTGCTGACTATAAGGGGGCAGTAGTCATTTCGGGGTCATGAGCACGCGCTATCCAGAGACATTTCTGCATTCAAGTCAGCATGACATTGCAGAGTACTATTTTCTCCCCACCAAAGTGGTATCTATTTATCTACTTGCATACTTTTGAATTGATAGGTGGGTAGGAGCTAGGCAAAGACAAGAGCTCACTCCATCATATGGCGCTCAGGACTCAAACCTAGGCTGTTGGCTTTTCAGCTGACAAAGCCAGCGTCTTAACCATTGAGCTCTTGTGCCACCCAATAGTTAATTAGGTTAATATACAACAAACAACCATTCCAATGATCAAAAGGATACAGAGTTGTATGTAACAATTAATGAACCAAATGTTTGGATGAATAGCTAGGCTGATATAATTTCAAGTTCAATTTGTCTTCTATTTTCACCATATGTATACACTATATTTATTTATTAAATTTATTGGCTGCCAATCTTAACTCTGGGTGGCTATTTGAATAATCTTTTTCAAACTATCATGGCTTCCCTCAAGGATTCGTCAACACTACAGAATTCAATCCAGTGACAGAATTAAAATGTTTTCATGATAATCCATCAAGTCTATAATGTAACCATGTCTTCTCTTCCTTTTGCTTAAAGAAATGGCAATATTAACTAGTCAATTTAATATGGTTTAGGGCAAGGATTCTCTTGGAGGAATCATAAGCAATGTAATTTTTGTTGAGGGGACAAATCTGTAGCACAGAATTGTAAGATACTTATAGAACTAAAATCTACAAAGAACTACTAAATAAAATATAATCAAGTGGTAATGTATATTCAATAGTAACAGACTACAACAATAAGGAAAGGTAATAAGGTGACTAGAAAATTAAATAGACAGCAATATAACTACATAATTGCAGATTTTGTTGGGCGTGTTTAACTCTTACACTGTATTCCTAGTGAATTTGACAAGCGACTACACAACACCTAGCATCATTTTACATTACAATAGTATTACAATTAGAATATGTTGAAATGTGAAATTGATAAGTAAAACTAGATAACATTCATAATATAGGAGAGATCTCCTCTATAAAATGAGTATAAAAAAGGCATCTAAAGGAATTGGAAATAATCTACAATCTGTCAGGGTATCTTTCCTACATTTTTTTTACTATCGTATTAAGAACTTAAGTTACATAAATAGAACCAAATGATTAATTCATATGATCATCTTCTCCATTATTCTTAAATCATTACTAAACTTTGTCATTAGAACAACTTCCCACAACTAGCTTAACAATTTTTCTCTTGAGACACCCCCCCCACTCCTGAAATTGAATATAATAATAATAATAATAATAATAAATAATAAATGTAATTTATAGACCGCTCCCTCTCCCCGGGGGGACTCGGAGCGGTGCACAGGGAAGTTAAAAATACAATAAATATACATAAATAACTAAAAGGCAAATTAAACAATTATCCCTGCGCTAAAATTCCCAATTTAAATTACTAAAATCCCATACTAAAAGAGACTACCCTAGACTACCCGTTCCAGAGGGCTGGGCCCGCCACAGAGAAGGCCCTTCCCCTGGGCGTCGCCCGCTGACAAGAGTCTAGTGGACGGCAGCCGGAGAAGTCCCTCTCTGTGGGAGCGAATCGGCCGTGAGGATGTATGGGGCAGGATCCGATCCCACAGATAGCTAGGTCCCGAGCCATGGAGCGCTTTGAAGATGACAACTAGCATCTTGAAGCGCACCCGGAAGACGACAGGCAGCCAGTGCAGCTCGCGCAAGAGAGGTGTTACGTGGGTAAACCTTGAGGTTCCCATTATTGCTCGCGCGGCTGCATTCTGGACCAGCTGAAGTCTCCGGGTGCACCTCAAGGGGAGCCCCATGTAGAGAATATACAATGTGCTGGGCTGTGATAAATCACGTAGCAATCAACATTTTACTTGGGCAATAGAAATTTCATAATCAAGAACATCTTGCATCATATTATTGATTTTAACTAAGGATATTTAAACTCTATTTGTGATATATGATATATTCATGGAACTCTGTTTTTAGATAATACTTCTTGATACCTGAGTTTATTTTACTGAGGTCAAAGATTTGTGAGTTTTTTGGTGAGTTTTGTGAGCTTATGACAGCAATGGTGAACCTTTTTATGCTCGCATGCCATAAGGGGGAAGCGCAGGGGGGGGGTCATGTGCGGGTGTGCCACACCCATAATGCAATGCGCGACCCCCCCAGTGCACATACGCGCACTACAGAGGCCACCTCCCATTTTTTACATGCTCTTTTCGCACTCCCCAGGCTCCAGAAGCTTTGTAAGAGCCTGGGGAGAGCGAAAAGACCTCCCCTGCCCCCCCCCGGAGGCCGTCCGGAGGCGTCATGAACTTCCCTGAAGCCTACGGAGCGCTCAAAATGCTGCCAGCAATTGGAGGTCATTTCCGGTTTCGGCAGCGCGTCATTTTGAGTGCTCTGGAGGCTTCAGGGAAGCTTCCTGAAGGTTGCTGAAGCCTCTGGAGCACTCAAAATGATGCGCCGCCGAACCCAGAAGTGACCTCCAATTGCTGGCAGCGTCATTTTGAGTGCTCCAGAGACTTTAGGGAAGTTCATGAAGCCTCTGGAGGGCCTCTGGGGCGGGGGGGAGGCTCTTTTTTCCCTCTCCGGGTTCCTATAAAGCCTTTGGAGCCTGGGGAGGGTGAAAAAAGCATGAAAAAAAAGGTGAATTCAGCTGGCCAGCGCGCGCATGCACGCTGGCCAGCTGACAGGACATCGCCTCCGGTGCCCTGACAAACCTATGGCCTGTGACACGCGTGCCATAGATTCGCCATCACTGGCTTATGACATCCATCTGCTAATGGTGGATGTTAAAGGCACTCTTAGTTTTTTTGCTCAATAATTTGAACACTGAAATGGAATTGCATTTGTATCCTTTTATATGCAAAAAACCCAGCTCTATCTGTTTTCACCTCAGCAATGGTTCTGTGGAAAATAATTTTTTTCTTGCCCTTCTTGTTAAATAACTGGGATTCAAAAAATCTTGGGAGCCAAGAGACAAGCCAAGTTGGGTGTTCTATCCCAATGCATACAATTTTTTCTATAGAACCACCCATTCTATATAAAAATAACCTGAATTTAGTTTACTAGAATCTAGTTTAAGGAATATACTTACGTTGAGTCAGACCAAAAATCTATTCACTCTTAAAGCTATTGTGCTCTAATTGTTAGAATGATGAATTAAATGAATTGGATAACTTTGGACTAATTACTATCACTTAAAATGATTTACCTCATAAGGAAAAAAAGGGTTATGTGGTAGGAGAGACAAGAATTTATACACATGCCATCTGGAATGCAGGAAGAATATATGTATATTAATCTACTATTCTACTATTCTATTTTTAAACATTAAAAAAAGTGTATTCCTGCCCAACTCAATACAATTTTGTGAAGCTTACAAGAAATAACCAAGATACAAACAATGATCGCCAATAATATGATTCATTAATCAGATGTCTGTCGGAATTTTACACACAAAAAAATTATGAAGTTTTACAATGGTCTGGCAATATTAGAGAGCTATTATAATGGCTGTACGGAGCTGACATAAGAATGGATTCTGTTGATAATCATGGTTACAGGTAGTCCTCAACATACAAACACAATTGAGCCCAAAATTTCTGTTTCTGAGACATTTGTTAAGTGACTTTTGTCCCATTTTATGACCTATCACAGTTAAGTGACTCATTGCCATTGTTAAGTTAACACAATTGTTAAGTGAATCTGGCTTCCCCATTGACTTTGCTTGTCAGAAGGATACAAAAGGGGAGCCTAGGACACCTTAAGTATGACATTTTGTGACCACCGCCTGCAACTTACTGCCAATTTCCCACTGACTTTGTTTGTGGGAAGCCAGCAGAAAACTTTGCAAGTGGTGATTGTGTGAGCAAAGGAGTTGCATCCATTGTAGACATGCCCCAGTTGCCAAATACTTCAATTGTAATCATTGCGACAGCCGTAATTTTTAAAAGTAGTTGTAACTCTACTTATTCAATGCTGTTGAATTTCACTAAATGGTTAGTAAGCAAGGATAATCTGTCACTGGATTATCTGTCACTGGGTTTTTAAAAATCAGTTGTGAACTACCCAGCTCTCCTAGATGAAATACAGGTAGTCCTTGACTTACAACATTTTCCTTAGTGACTGTTCAAAGTTGCAATGGCACTGAAAAAAGTGCCATTTTTCATACTTATGGTCTTTATAGCATTCCCATGATTGTGTGATCAAAATTCAGATGCTTTAGACCCATGACTGTTGCTGTGTGATCAAAATTCAGATGATTCATACATATGACCATTGCTTTGTCCCAAGGTCATGGGATCCCCATTTCTGACCTTTTGACCAGCAAAATCAATGGGGAAGACTGATTTACTTAACAACCGTAGTTAACTTATCAATGGCAGTGATTCACTTAACAACGTTGGCAAGAAAAGTCATAAAATGGAACAAAGCTCCTTTAACGTCACCGCGTAGCAACAGAAATGTTGGACTCAATTGTGATAGTAATTGTCAAGGACTACTCACTCATCACGAAATCTCCATAACTGTAAAGCCTACAAACTTGAAATTCAGCATATATGTTCCTCTTGGCTTCTAGGTGCTCACTAAGAAAGGATTTTTCGAAATGACCATCAGATCATCAGTATTTCTTATACATTCTACATTAATTTTCAAGCTTTAAGTGTCAATTTATCAAGCCCTATCACGTAGTTTCATAGCGAAGCATAGGTATCCAGCTAGTCAAACATATAAACCAGATAAACAATAATATGCCACTCTCGCCTGTGCCAAGTATACAAGCTTGCACACACACACCAAATCATACGTAAGACTACAACACATTAACAAGTCAATTTACATGGCTTTTTCAGCAAGCCGGCCTGGCCTGAACAAAATAACTTTTAATTTTAATTGCTAATTTAATTTATTTTAAATCTAATCTGTAAATTGTTAATTTATTGCTTATTGGATTCTTCATTTAATCTTTTTTTAAACTTTTGTATTATGTGTGTCTTATGTTGTACACCGCCCTGAGTCCTTTGGCAGAAGGACGGCATATAAAACCAATAAATCTAATTTAATCTAATCTAATCTAATCTAATTCATAAAAGTCTCTTTGGAGTCTCCCGAGCACTTCGTGGGTTCTTTTTGGACAATATAAAAGTGGTTCGACTCCTCCTGCCTCCTGGATTGTTTCCATTCCCCAATCCCAGCTCGGGTATTTTTTGGATGCGTCTCCCACGAAAATATTGAACCAACTTTGACTCTTGCTTAAACTTTGGAGATCCAAGCCTGTCTCCCCACCAGACCCTGGGGGGAAACCTCGCCGCTTTTGAAAGCAACCACCCACCGCAGCGTTTTCCCTCGGCCGAGTGCGGAGCTTTCCGACACAGCCACAAAACTCAAATAAAGAGCGCGGCTTCTCTGGCCTTGAAGGGGCAAGAGGAGCCGCTCCGCCTCTGCCTTTCGAGGGGCTCCGAGTGAAGGCAGGTGCCCGCCTGGACGGGCGCCCCGAGAGGGACTCGGCCCCGGTTGCCCTCCAGCTGCCTCCGCAGCCCAGTGCCGGGGCTTCTGCCCAGACCTCCGCCTTCTGCCCGAATCTTCCCGCCCGCCTCACCTTCATAAATTCATCCTTATCGAAGCACAAGTTGTCGGGTCCCCGCGGCAGATTCATCGCGCCCGACCGCAGCAGCCACGTCCCCGCAACCCGCCTCCTCCTGGGGGTGGGGGGGACGGACAGGCGAGGCACTTCCGCCCGACGACAAAGTCGTCGGGATCCGGCCTGGCTTTCTCGAGTGCTCAAGGGCGGCCCCTAGAGGCTCGGAAGAAACGGAGCCGCCGCCCGAAGTACCTAGAAGCCCAGGGATCTGATGCCAAAGCGACTCTTCTCTGCGCTGATGGCGAACTTCGTCCCGCCGTAGCCAATTTGGGAAGCTTTGCTTCTCTGCATGCAGACGCTTGGGAAAGAGAGGAAACCCGCTTTCCGCGTGAAGTCCCTGCATGTGTACCCTTCTGGGAGCCGTTCTCTGACGCATTCTTGAATTGCTACAATTCTTTATTGGCCAAGTGTGTTTGGACACACAAGGAATTTGTCTCTGGTGCATAAGTTCTCAGTGTACATACAAGCATACAAGTGAAAAATCATGAACATAATCATCATAAAAATACGTTCACCATAAATCATGAGATGCAACTCTTTGTGATAGTCATAGGATACTAAATAAGAAACCAACAAAGAATGCTAGTGAAGGAGCATAGTGATCAAATTAATATTGCCTATTTGCTTTTGTTATGAATTGCTTTGCTTATTCTACTATATATTTGTTAGAGATCAAACCAATATTTGCTGTTTGCTTCTGATACGATATATTGCCTGAAATCATTTAGCAATAGCACTTAGACTTGTATACCACTTCATAGTGCTCTACAGAATCAGCATATTGCCCCCAATAATCTAAGTCAGTGATGACAAACCTTTTTCACCTCGGGTGCCTAAAGCACACACACTCATGCTATTGTGGACGCTCGTGTGCCCACCCCCATAATTTAATGCATCCCATGCCGTGCCCCTCAAGAATACATGTGTGACACCCCCTGCTGTCCAGCGCATGTACAAATGGCTTTTTTGGACCCTGGGGAGGGCAAAAATGGTCTCCCCCAGAGGCTGGAAACAGCATGTTTTCTGACTTCCGGTGGGCCCAGTAGGCCCATTTTTCGCCTTCCCAAGGCTCCAGAAGCTTTCCAGGAGCGTGGGGAGGGTGGAAAAAGGCCCAACACACAAACCGAAAGTTCAGGAATGGACTGCCAGATTGCCCGTTGGGCCATTTTTCTCCCTCTGGAGGCTTCAGGAGGGCAAACAATGGCTGAAAATCAAGGCCGAAAAATCAGCTGACAGGGCAATGCCTCGCGTGCCCTCAGAAGTGGCTTCGCATGCCACTGGTGGCACCCGTGCCATAGGTTCGCCATCATGGATCTAGGTCCTCATTTTACCCACCTCAGAAGGATGGAAGGCTGAGTCAACCTTTGAGCCTGGTGAGAATCGAACTGCCAAACTGCTGGCAACCAGCAGTCAACAGAAGTAACCTGCAGTACTGCGCTGTGGCGGTGCCGCCACCATACAAGCAGCAAAGTTACAGTCGTAAGATGATAAGGTAATAGATAATAGGAAGTATGATAAGGACAATAGTAATAGCCCTACTAGGTAGCTTGTAAGTGTTGTGAGAATTAGTAGTTTAGCAGAGTGATGGCATGGGGGAACAAACTCCCCTTGTGTCTTAGTTGTTTTGGCGTGCAATGCCCTGCGTCGTCTTGAGGGAAGAAATTGAAACAGTTTATATCCAGGATGTGAGAGGTCTATAGAAATTTTTACAGAATCACTGATTTTAATATGCGGCTATCAACAACAGTCTAATTCTGCCCAAGCAACAGAACTTACTTTTTATTTCTGGGACTTCTGTACATTATAGAATTGATTTGACTTCTGCGAACCAGCAGTCAGCAGGGGAGCAAGAAGGTAGATGCAGTGCAGTGGTGGGTTTCAAATTTTTTAGAACCTACTCTGTAGGTGTGGCCTATTTTGTGGGCGTGGCTTGGCAGTCATGTGACAGGGTGGGAGTGGCCACCTTTTAAAATGTGGTGAAACTCATTTAACAACGCTCTTGTTTAGCAACCAAAATTTTGGACTCAATTGTGATGATAAATTAATTCTTTCTGTCCTTTCTTTCCTTCCTTCCTTCCTTTCCTTTCCTTTCCTTCCCGTTGGGTCACTGGCAGCGGCGGGCCAGATTTACTTCCCGGTACGCCGGTGGAACCCCCTCTCACCGGTTCTCTAAATTTCACCAACTGGCTCTCGCGAGTAGGTGCGAACCTGCAGAAACCCACCACTGATGCAGTGTGACACTCAAAAAGTCCGCTTGTTTTGTATGTGTGGCTGTATGACATGCACATGAGAAAGGATGGGGCATCAGTGACAGCACTGCATCCTCTGTCTTGCAGGTTTTGACATACACACACACTATGCTTGAAACACAAAATGCCTGTTTTTCATCTGCTATGGTCTGGTATCTTTGAACTTAAAGTTGAATTCAAACAGTCCCTGGAGATAATTATTTGCCATTAATAGCAAGATTACACATTTTGCCCTAAAAGTTCCTTATTGCACAGATCATTCTGTCATGTGGGGAGTCTTCACATTAAAGAGTGGATTTGTCATGTTTCCTATTTCAAAGCTTCTTTTATTTCCTTTGGCTACCTTGGTGCAGCCTTTTAGTAATGATAATATCTCGTTGCTTGTTTGATGCTGGTACTGAAATTTGCCGTGTGCTTTTTAAGAAGAAAAGCACAGGGACCGAAACTTTACGATTTAACTTATTCCTTTTGAAATGTGAGCTATTCCAGGATAATGGCTTAGTTATGGGAAGCCCTCAGGAAATAATGACTCAGTAGACCATTAGAGCGATTTTATCAGATCAAGATAAGCATAGTAAAGCTGTGCCTTTACAAGCATCAATTGTATCCCAGCATAATAATAAATGGACTGAGGATAAATTAAAGAGCAGGGAATACAGTGGTAATATGTGTTCTTCTGGAAATCTAATGGTTGATTCAGACATTTGTTGGAATGAAAATTTATGCTCAGCTTGTACATTTTAAAGTAAACATATCGTAGAAATATCTTTGCCTGCAGTCCTTTTCTGATGAAACTGAATCTTGTACAATCGAGATATTGTAATGCTCCAATTGATTGTGGTTAAACTGATTACTTACTCCCAATTTCCCTTCCTGAGGTGGTCTCTTTATTCTCTAATACTTAAACCTTCATAATGATGAATTGCCACCTTGCTTTTCCGAATGGGTGGGAAGTTGGGGGATTGTGGGAGTTGTAGACCATACATCTTAAGTTGCAAAGGTTGAGAAACATTATGCTATGCCAGGGGTGTCAAACTAGCGGTCCGAGGGCCAGATGTGTCACCTGCAGGCCACGCCCACTCAGCTCCACGAATGGAGAAAACCTCTCAACTGTCACATGACGGCAACTGATGTGAGTTTGACACTGGTGTGCTACACCCTTAACTTCCAGTCTCATTGGCTTGACATCCCCCCCCATTTATTAACAAAAGCTGTATTTTTTTGTCAATTAATTTAGCAATGAGTAGTCTCTTCAGAAAGCTAGCATATTATATAATAGCAAGTCTGCTTTTTTCAAAGAACATTATGGTCAGAGGAACATTGAAGAACGTGTATTTGTCAGACAAAAAATATAGGAGACTTCTTGTGCCAGGACAGACAAATGCCTTTCACATGTGAACAAATGTTGTTCTTTTAAAGCATAACAAAATAAAACCTAAAGAAATTATAGTCTTAAAGGAGTTGTATAGAAATTATAGTAATCTTATCTACAGGGAATTTGTTTTCAGCTGCTGATAAGAAAGGTGTCTGTGCTCTTCCTTCAATTAATTTAATTTGTTATGCCTGTTCATAACTTGTGTTAAAAGGTTGTGTGGGCATCAATCAGAAATTGGACTATTAGATGTTATTATATTGAGAATTCTCTTTTTGATCCTTAGCAATAATGGACAAAAGCCATACTGCTGCCTCATTTTGAGTAGTTTGCGTGGAATTAGGAATCTTCCAAAGTGACTGACTATATAGTAGGAACCACAGTGTGTATTGTGGCATCTTTCAATTTGCTGTGGAATGTAGTTGCAGTCTGTTTTATCATGCACGATATAACACAGCAGAGCACTCTTATAAAACCTAGACATACTGTGAATATTGCTGGAGGAGAAAACTAGAATAAATTTTGAGATTTAAATTTCACAGCAGTGGGCCAGTTAACACAGGGGTGAAATGCTACCAGTTCGGGCCAGTTTGCCTGTACCAGTAGTAAAAAAATTTACCGGTTCACCCAAATCGGTAGTTAAAAAAATGCTAAGAAAGTTTTTAAAAAGTTCCAACAATCAGCTGTGCTGCGCGAGATCGTTGGAACTTTTAAAAAAAAAAACTTTTTAAAGCATTTTTTAACGGCACTGAAAAAGTGACTTATGCCCATTTTTCACACTTACAACTGTTGCAGCATTCCCACAGTCACGTGATCAAAATTCAGATACTTGAATCATATTTATGACAGTTGCCTTGTCCCAGAGTCACGTGATACCCTTTTGCGCCCTTCTGACAAACAAAGTCAATGGGGAAGCTGGATTCACTTAACAACTGTGTTACTAACATAACAACTGCAGTGATTCACTTAACAACTTGGCAAGAAAAGTTATAAAATGGGGCAAAGCTAATTTAACAAATTTCTCACTTAGCAACATAAATTCTGGAGTCAATTATGGTCATAAGCTGAGGACTACCTGTAGTGCTGTGATAGGCAAATAATAATAATAATAATAATAATAATAATAATAATAATAATAATAATAATAATAATAATAATAATAATAATAATAATAATAATAATAATAATAATAATAATAGTTAAATTTATTGACCGCTCCCTCTCCCCACAGGGACTCGGGGCGGTGCACAGGGAGAATAAAAACAATAAATATACAAAATACATAGCAAATTAAAACAGATTAAATTAATTCCTGTGCTAAAATCCCATTAACTAAAAATCCCCACTAAATATTGATATACATTTAAAAGCCCATAGAGAGAGAGACTACCCTAGGCCGGCCAGGCGGAAAAGATGAGTCTTCAATTTCAAGCGGAAGGAGCGGAGGTCCGTGGTCGTTCTAATATCGGGGGGAAGGTCGTTCCAGAGGGCCGGGCCCGCCACAGAGAGAGCCCTTCCCCTGGGCGTCGCCCGCTGACAAAGTCTAGTGGTTGGTTAGTGAATGGTTTTTCTCTTTTGGAAAATGTTGCTGTTGTATAGTTGTTAAGTTGTGTCTGACTCTTTGTGGGCCTGACACTTTCTCTGACCCATGGACCTTAGCACACAAGGCTTCCCTGTCCTTCACTGTCTACCAGAGTGCTGAAATTTATTTTCATTGCATTGATGACATGATCCAACCATCTCATCCTCTGCCACCCCTTCTCCTTTTGCTTCAATCTTTCCCAACACCAGTGGTGGCCAAGTAATCTTTCCCAACATCATTTGGTGGCCAAGTATCATCTCATTTGGTGGCCAAGTATCATCTCATTTGGTGGCCAAGTATCTTCTCATTTGGTGGCCAAGTATTTGAGCTTCAGCTTCAGTTTGGGAAGATGGAGTCATCCCCCCTTGCCAAATTTGAAATACTAACACCATCCCCTGGGTACAAACCAGAACATAGACAATTGGGATTGCCTATAAGGAAACAGAACGCGGTGGTTCAGTGGCTAAGATGCTGAGCTTGTGAATCAGAAAGGTCAGCAGTTCAGCGGTTCAAATCCCTAGTGCCGTGTAATGGAGTGAGCTCCCATTACTTGTCCCAGCTTCTGCCAGCCTAGCAGTTGAAAAGCATGTAAAAATGCAAGTAGAAAAATAGGAACCATCTTTGGTGGGAAGGTAACAGCATTCCATGAGCCTTCAGCATTTAGTCAGACCAGCCACATGACCACAGAGACATTAGCTTTGAAAGGGAGATGAGCACTGCCCCCTAGAAGAACGATTAGCACATATGTGTGAGTGGAACCTTTACCTGTAAGGAAAGCAAAACCTTTGATCAGTTTTCTGTGGATTTACAGTCCAACCAACAGGCTGGGTGGGGAATTCTGGCATTTGAAGTCCATACATCTTAAATCCTGCCTAGTATCAAGACTCTCAATATAACATATCTCTTCCAAAGAACTGCTGATTGACAAAATGCTCGCCATTATTCTTCATGATTGGCATGCACATTAATGTCTTTATAAAAACACAGCAAGAACAACTCAGTGAGCCTTACTAATATCAGGGAGTTTGTACGTATCTCTTTCCAATGGGATCTTCATGACAGTTTGGATGAATGAAACCCATATGCATTACTGAAGAAAACAATCCATTAATTTTTAATAAGGTGGTTGAGAAAAGTTCTTGCAATTAAGTTGTATTTATTTTTTAAAATCTCTCCAGGGATTCAATTATTATCTTCCTCAGCAGCATCTTGTCAATATCGTCATATCAAAGACAAACTATTGCATAAAAACAGACTTTCTGTGTCCCTAACATAGGATACTCTCCAAATGCTGAACTATGGCTACTGCAATTCCCACGGGGTTTGCAGAGG
Source organism: Rhabdophis nuchalis (assembly GCA_039707465.1). Lineage (NCBI taxonomy): Eukaryota > Metazoa > Chordata > Lepidosauria > Squamata > Natricidae > Rhabdophis > Rhabdophis nuchalis. Next base: position 323,705,588 of record CM077643.1, read on the forward strand.
TTTCTTTTTCTTTTTAAATTTTGAGTTTCACTGAGATTATCCACTGATTATTTTTTTTTACCATTGTAAAAATGTTCCTTCTCGGCCATTTTTCTATTCTACCATAAGGAAATAATGATGAAACAAAAGTACAAAAAGGGAAATGTTAAATATAAACATCTACCATTACATTCTTCACTTTGCTTATTCAAAAGGGAATAACTCAGTTTAGTTGGGAAAAAGATACTTTGAACAATGAGGAACCCGAAGGCTTGCAGCATCTGAACTGCAGCAGATATAAATCTAGTTCTCAAGAAAAGTTAAAATGCGGGAGGATAATGTTCACATGTGAAAACATTGAAAGAAAAAGTCTCCTTGGGTCAAATTAATATCTCTGAACCAAGGAGAAAAGCGTAATCAAGCTGCCCAATATGAACTGAAGGGGTAGCTATCTTAACTGTCTATGGAGATTCTCAGTCATCCAGGTCATGGTTGTTGCAAAGATGCTGTTTTTCAAAAGGCAAGTGGGCTTTCTTGTTTTTCTTTGAAGATGTTTCACTTCTCATCCAAGAAGCTTTTTCAGCTCTGATTAGATGATGAATGCAAGAATTTGGAGAGTTGTTGAGACCATTTGGAGGTTTATCTGTAACTTCAGGGTCACCTGATGAGTACAAATGGGTGTGGAGCCTTCTTGGAACTGCTGAACAGACTGTTGTGGAGCTGTGTTTTCTGAAGGATGTTTTCTGTCCTGTGTTCTTTCACTGTTGAACACAGGTGCAGGCTGTTAGGGATGAGTCAGTGTTGCCTCCATCTCAAACTGAAGCGCAAATGGCTCCTATAGTCTGCAATTTCCCCCCCTAAAAATCCATTCACGAAAAAGCACTTTTGGGATACCCTAACAACAAAATGTTAATGCTTATCTACAACAAATATTACCTTCAGCATCTTCTGGAAAGCCTTTCCAATAATTGTTCCAACAGAACAATTTAGGAGGTGCAAATCTGTTTGAATACAGTGACACAGATTATGCAATATTGTGCTGAATGAAGATAGAAATGATGACTGAACAAGAGAAAATTTTTAGAAGGATTCAGCCTTGTCATACAGGTCCTATTTTTAAACATGAGAAACCAGCAAAGAAAAAAAGATGAGTCATTAACGTCAAACAATATATTTAGGGGGACAAAAGATTAGGGACTGGAGCCAAGCTTCTAATGTGGTGTTTCTCAACTGTAGCAGCTTGAAGATATGTGGACTTCAATTCCCAGCATTCCTCACTCAATAAGCTGGTTGGGGTATTCTGGAATACAAGTCCATACATTTTCAAATTGTCAAAGTTGAGAGATGCTGCTCTAATGATTTTAAAAACACAGGCTGATTTCCATGGAAATGGGAATGCACCATCATTTTCTATTCCATATGTCATTTTATTTATTTAAAATATTTATAGGGCTACCTCTCTTAAAGCCAGAACCCTAGGCAGCTCACAACCATAAGATGAAATAATATCATACAAAAAATAGGTAGCAAGAAAATTTAAGACAGAAAAACCTGAGACCACTACCCAACTCCCAAAAGTGAACTCATGACAGTCTCCTCCAGCTCTGATGTCCTCCTAGTCCAATATTTGGATATAATTCATCATTATTATCAGAAAGCATTTGGTTTTTCATATTTTTTTTAGCTCAGCTACCACTCTTCGCATAATATCCAGCATTGGTTACAACCATGTGATACTGTGTGTTTAAAAAGCTTCAGTTTTATTTATAGCTCCTCTAAAATGAGCATCAGCTCATCATTTCAGCATGGAATAGAATATTTGATCACTGAAGCTAATTTCAAATTTTCCATTTAGTTTCAATCTTCCTTGGAATTACACTGAACAATTAGACACAGTCACAAACATATACAAATTACAAAATGAAGAGTTTTTAAAATTTTCCTTGCCATAATTTAATAGATACTTTTATATTTCATCCTTGGCTTAAAACAACAACAACAACCCTTAGATATAAAGTTAAGGAAGTGGTATGTGTAGCTTATATCATACTATCAATGCATGAAGTGGAACGAAGTGTTATTTCCCATATTGTGTCACCTGATTTAATGCAATTTTCCCCAATCCTGGCAGTTTTAAGGTCCTGTGGGTTTTACTTCCCAGAATTCCCTAGCCAGCATACTAGCATTTGAAATCCACATATTTTAATGTTACCAAGATTGGGAAACACTGATTTAATATAAAGCATTGTTAGAATTTGTTGGGTTTGGATATGCTGACTGCATGGATTGAAGGCATAAGGGTCTTGCAGTGTGGAGAAATGGAATAATGAATGATCTTGAATTAATTATACTATTTTATAATAATTTCTTTGTAAACACAGACAGATTAATTATGTACCATTTAAGTTGATGTGGACTTTCAGCCAGTACATAATATTTCTTTTTGATGGCTTGCTCCCTTTACTGCTATAATTGTAACTATCCATCTTACAGCTGGTTGCATTCTTCTCCTCTTTACTTTCAATGTACAGATATAGTACTGCATATAATTGTATGCTTTTAGTTGTATTTTTCTGTTAGCTCCTTTGAGTATGGAAATGTGCCTATTGATGGTTAAACTCTTAGACAATTTACACCTCGAATAAAGGCAGTAGATTCAAAGATCTACACCTCTGTGCTTATCTCTGCCTCCTCCCAAGATTAGCTTGTTACAATAACAGTCATGCAACCCTCTTAAATTGAAACTGTTTTGCTGTATCCAGAGAAGGCATCTGTAATATCATTACATGATGAATAATATACACTTCTCTTTTAGAATCATCTTGTATTCTTATTGCTTGTAAAGTACCATATTTTTCGGAGTATAAGACACTCCGAAGTATAAGACGCACCTAGATTTTGGGGAGGAAAACAAGGGAAAAATATCTGTTTCTGCCTCTCAGCAATTTGCTTCCTTGCAACAAACAGTACAGAAAATATACACTGTTTGTAATGTTATATTTCAGACTATACTTGTACAAATACTGTTAAAATTGATGTGCTTTCTGGAAGTATAGTTATGCTCTGCTATTTAAAAGAATAGCACTTTTTAAAACAATAGCACTGGGCCTCTTTAGATCAAGCATTTATTTTAAAAAGCTACTTCATTTTGTTAAATTGTCTAGAATAATAATAAAGCAGTCTTTAAAAAATAAGTGTAATAATTTGAACATTCTATAGGCATTTATAGTTTTTTACTTATCTCCTTGCAGCAAACGCACAAGAAAAAAAATCTGCCTCCTAGCAATTTGCCACCTGGCGCAAACAGCAAGTTTCACTTTCAGTTTTTCCCAACCAGCAGCTTTTAGAAGCTGCAGGGATTGCTATGGCTTATTGAAGCCTCTGCAAGCCCCCTTTGCAGCAAAGAGGTAAATTGCTGGGAGGCAGAGGCCAAAGAGTGGGGGCATGTGCTTGGGTGGGGCTACATTCAGTATATAAAATTTTCACCCTCTTTTAGGGGGGAAAAGGTGTGTCTTATATTCTGAAAAATACAGTAGCTCTTTCTCTGTTGAGCTTGCTTATTCACTGTAAACTGTTAGGTTTGGAAAATAAAATGATTGCTTGGATCCTCTCCAAATGTTGGCATGATTAAAAAAAAAAAATCAAATGTCTTAAAAGACAAAAATCTCAATGAATTTGCTCCCTGGCAAGGAGCCGGACCAGAAGCAGAGCCATTTCTTTGGATGAGGGCCCAGTGTTTTAATATAAATCGTGTTGTCACAACTGATCGTTGGAAAAATCGGTTCACCCAAACTGGTTTCATTTATTTTACTACTGGTTCAGGTGAGCTGATAGCATTTTTACTACTGGGTCCAAACTAGTAGCATTTCACCCGATATCCACTTACAGCTTTTTCAACCTTACCATAACTGTAACTGTCTCCATTACTGCCCTGAAAGTCCCTAGTTTTCCAGGATTCCTTCCCTTCCCTAGTTTCAACAATACCTCGAAAAGTTACAAATCACAAAAGCTACTGACATTGCTACTCTAATCATGGACTGTGACAATTTGATGTTCTCAGAGATGCTGCAACTATAAGGCAATGTTCCAAAACACCAATGATGATATTACCTAGTTTGGGTAATGAAACCCCTGCAAGAAAACAACTAAGCTCAGAGTGCATCCAAGGATCCCACTTAGATTTTTCTTCTCATTCTCTCTATTCATGAAACACACTCATGCTGTAGCGCTCAGCTTAGAAAACTTGCAAAATTATCCCTATAAACAATAAAACTTTGAAATAAAACTTCTATAAGAAACTGCCTTTCCAAAGGGGTCAAAAACATACCTGCTCTTTAAAAAATACAATCTGGACTGTCACAAACTAAAAATAAAAGTATACATTAAAAGAATTGTAAAAAATAAATAACAGGAGCTTGTAAGACATACAGCCAACTGACTACATTTATTACCTTGAAATATTGTTATCAGGATACCTGTATATCCAAGGCAACCTGGAACATGAGCTTCTCAAAAAGGCATTTTTCATAACAAGAACATTTTAAAATTTCACCATTGGACCGGGGAGAGAGAAAAACAGAAGAAAATGTAGCTGCTACATAATAAGAAGAGCAGACACCTTGACTTCCAAAGGAGACTCAAAAGAAGGAAGGAAGGAGGGAGGGAGGGAGGGAGGGAGGGAAATTCCTTTGGCAATAACAAGGTAGCAAGGAGCATCTAAAAAGAGAATGATTGCAATACTGGGAATCCCATCCACATGGGGAATTAATCCTGCTGGCATCTTCTTGTTTCTAATTTAGTCAAAGGGCATTCTAAAGCAGTTTTCCTTCTCAATAGAAATTTTCCAAACATTTTTTCCTATTTATTTACAACCTGATTTTATTATTTTTTTAAAAAAATAAGGCAGTAGACTTCCTTCCGGTTAGCCGGAGGCGACGGTCGGGTCTTGGACTCGTCCGCCGCTTGGTTGCTCCAGTGGCGCCTTCGGGGGCAGGGGACTCTTGTAAAGAGCCCCTACTGCACGGGCGGCTCGCAGTGAGTCCCCCCACCTCAACGGCGTCCGGGGGGGAGTTCCTCTTTCGTCCCCTTCGCCAATGGAGAGCCGGAACAGCTGCTGAGATTAAAGACGGACTGAAAGCCGGGGCTGAAGACAATGCCGAGGCTCATGGCTACAGAGTGGATTGTGAGTGATTTTCACTTAATGCTTTCAACTTTCACTTTAAAAGAAGAAGGAGGAGGGAGTTTGTAAAACCCCTCCTCGGAAAGGAAAAAAAAGCGGTGTTTTGAAATGTTCCCCAAGCTTGGGGAGGAGGAGGAATCAACATCTGACTTTTAAACTATAAGTGAAAGTATTTTACTTTAAGATTCTCAATGATACTTTGTATCTCTGTCTGGCAACAATTGGGAATGAACTTTCACTAGCTCTCCGTGGCTTCCAGAGGGGCGGGAAATGTTTCCTTTTGAAATTTGCTGACACTCCCTCGTCTTCGGGACTGAATTCTTTAACAGTGGACTCATCTAATTGATTATTAGGACCTTTCCCAGATGTGCCTTCTTTTTTTTTTTCTTATTGGATTGCTTTTAAAAATTGTTCTCTCTCTGGACTGTAAGCAAATTGAACTTTGAATTTGGATATTGACTTTTACTCTCTCTTCGCCTCACGGACTACCTCTCCAACAGACGCCATATTAGTGACAAGGACTTAATACTTTCATTATGGCTTCAAAAAAGCAGCCACATCAACCTAAGATTACTTTAATGTTATCCAAAGAAACAGAGGTGGAAGCTACACAGTTATCAGCAATAGAGGAAACTCTTCAAAATATCATGAAAGAAATAAAAGAAATCCGGAAAGACAATGTTAGTTCAAAATTGGAACTTTTGGAGACACAGAAAGCACTAATGGAAAACAAACAAAGAATTGATGGACTGGAGGGGGGGACGGCTGAGATGAAGGGAAAGATTAAAAATTCTCAAAGGGAAATTGTGAATTTAGCTGGTCATATGTCTAGGATGGATTTTGAAAGGATGTCTTACTTTTTAAGGTTTCAAAATGTTCCTGAAATTGCCTCTGAAGATTTAAAAGATTTAATGTGTACGATGTTAGCAGATTACACTAAAAAGAGCAAAGAAGATATTTGGGGGGACATCGATATGATTTATAGAATTAACTCAGCATATGCCAGAATAAATGAAGTACCCAGAGAGATACATATTAAATTTGTAAGAAGGTCAACAAGGGACGGGATCTGAGAGCACAAAGAGACGGTCCCTTGATATATCAACAGAATGAGATTGCCATCTTGAAACAGATCCCGAAAAAGATTCGAGAAATAAGAAGGAAATATTCCTTCTTATTGAAAAGATTATATAAAAAGGGGGTGTGGTTCAAGTGGTTGATGCCCGAGGGAATGTTAGTGTTCTGGGAAGGGGGGAGAGTAAGAATTAAAACAATTGCAGAGGCGGAAGCCTTTCTTAAAAAACATTCCCAATCCTAGAGGATGAAAATGGGGGAACGGAGGGGGCCACAGCTCCACCCACTGGAGGTCAGGGAGAGGAAGATACAATTGCTAAAAGACTTAGATCTCACAAATGACTTTTTTCTATATGGTGTAACTTTTATCTGGATGTTTATAGAAATAATGATTGATTGCATGAATATAAAATGATATATTTGTATTTCTTTCCATTTTGTAGGGAAATGAAAAATGATTTGTATTATCTTATCTTTTTTTTTGTAAGAAGCCTTGGAGGGGGCCGACACCTCCGACATAGATGTCCTCAAAATATCTCTGTAATACCTTATACCTTTTTCCTGTTTTTAAAATTTTGTAAAAACCAATAAAACTTTTTTTTCATTAAAAAAAAAAAAGGCAGTGAACATTCATAAAATTCCTTCCTCCTATTTTCTCCACAACAACCACCTTGTGAGGTGGGTGGGCTGAGACAAAATGAGTTGCCTCAGGAATAAAAATGAGAATTTTGCAAGGAGCATAATCTGGATACAATACAATTTAATACATCACTGTATGTATGACTGGATAATAAAACTCATCCTGGAAGCATTCTGACTTACTAAAGGCATTACTTTAGCTTTATATTGGAGTCAGGAGTTCAGGAGGCAAAAGTTTCCCATTGCTATTGAGACATAAAAGTTCTAGTCAAGATTCTTTAAAGAGAGCGACACAATATGATAAATGAGAGCTAATTATTTACATCTTTAACTCACCAACTATTTGAAGCTAAGAATCTGTGTATATGACCCTGTTCATAGGGCTGTAAGCCATTAAATACAATTGCTATTTCAAGAAATGAACTTACAGGAAAGTAGCTTCTGCACTTTGGCCACAACGTTTGAAAAGCATCATCTTCTTTCCTTAATGAAGGGAATTTTAAGAGTAGGGTGTGTGCTAAAAGCCATTTGAAAGATTATGATGCTCAACAAGAAATATGATTGGGGAAAAGGATGTTACTTCCTTGCATTTATTTTTATTCAGCTTCTTACGCGCTGAAAGCAAACCAGCCATTTTTCTTCTTCAGTGGTCAGGGCACAAATACAATTTATTCAGCTCATAAAAGCTAAAGTGGATTCTTGTGTTGTAGATGGAAGCTAAATCACTGCTCTTATTTCCTTGGCATAAAAGAGTGACACATTTTCGAGCTTTTGCCTAGATATCTGTCCCCAGGGGCTATTGATGATGACTCAGCTGGTCAACCCAGACTGTGGACTTCACACTGCCACTTTCAAATCGTGAGCAAATATACTGAGTATCATGCTTTATCGGGTTGTTTCTCCATCAGGTAAAAGGTGTTTACTTGGCTTGAGAGATGGTACCTTCATATTTCAATCTCACAATGAGCTTTAGATTTAAGCGGGAATCACTTTGCTGACATTGACTCTTATTTAGCTAAGGGCAAGTCTTCAAATGATTGATTGGAAAAAAACACAGTTCAAACTGCGCCAAGTAGCAAGTGACTTTAAAAAACCTGGCTTATGCATTAAACCCAAAGAAAGCATTTTGACAATTAAAGATTGAGTTATTATTAAATATAATAACCCTCAACCCTCCAAGTCTGGAAAGTGTACATGTGTGTTTTGTTACCATTTGTATCGCACTCACATGAAATTCTCTTAGCAAATGGGGTTTTAATAATACAAATTTAGATGTTGGGGGAGTTTGCAGAATGTTCTGACATGCACAGTCATATGCCCTTTAGATATCTTGTTCACTCAGTGCTTGAGGACAAAATTGATCCATTGAATTAAAGCCATTCTCAGGACCTCAGACCCAGAGGGGGAAAAACCTACCATATTTTTCGGAGTATAACACGCACCAAGGTTTTGCAGAGGCAAATTACAAAAAAAGTAGGTAGGTAGATAGAGGGATAGAGAGGGATAGAAAGAAAAAGAAATGCAGTAGGTAGGTAGGTAGAGAGCGAGAGCGAGTAGGTAGTAGGTAGAGTAGGTATATCAAGGGATAGAGGGAGAGAGAAATAGAGAGAAATACAGTAGGTAGGTAGGGAGAGAGAGAGTAGGTAGGTAGGTAGGTAGATAAAGGAAAAGAGAGAGAGAGAAATATAGTAGGTAGGTAGGGAGAGAGAGTGTGTGTGTAGATAGGTAGGTAGAGGGATAGAGAGAGAAATAGAGAGAGAGAGAAATACAGTAGGTAGGTAGGGAGAGAGAGAGTGTGTATGTAGGTAGGTAGGTAGAAGGATAGAGAGAGAGAAAGAGAGGGAGAGAGAGAGAGAGAGAGAGAGAGAGAGAGAGAGAGAGAGAGAGAGAGAGAGAGAGAGAGTAGGTAGGTTGATGTTTCCAGGTGTATTTAACCAGGTCCTGGAGAAGGAAATTGCTGACAAATCTTAAGACTTTGCTTCTGCTGGCACAGAAACAGTTAAAGAGCCTTCCGAAAGGGAGAAAAAAAAAGCCTTTGCACTCTGCAAACCTCCCCATAACGGCCCGTTTCTCCGCGAAAACAGGGCCTTTTTTTTCAAATAAAAAGCATGAATAGCCTTGGGGGAGGCTTGCAGAGTGCTCCTGGGAGGGTGGAGGGTCAATAATGAGCTAGAAAATGGACCATTTATCATGAAAACGGGCCATTTTTGTGTCAAATAAATGGCATGCATAGCCCTATGGAGGCTTATAGAGTTCTGCTGGAGGTTGGGGGGGGGCAAAAACGGTCCGTTTTAGGCTAATTTCTGCCCTCCCCAGCCCCCAGGAGCTCTTTGGAAGCCTCCATAAGGCTAGGCACAGCACGTTTGGTGAAGGGAGCGGGGTTCCTGTAGGCAAAAAAAAAATGCTGTATTCGATGTATAAGACGCACCCAGATTTTCAGCCTCTTTTTAGAGGAAAAAAGGTGTGTCTTATACTCTGAAAAATATGGTATTAGAAAGAGGTATGGTCCTAAAATATGTGAAGCATATAAATAATAATAGTACAAATATTTAAGTGCCAAAGATTTTCACTCATTGAAAAGGAAGTAACAAGAGCGTAGACATTATGCAGGAGAACACTGTGTTTTGCCAAATCTGCTCAGCTGAATCTATATTGTTTTGCTTTAAACATCTTTTAGAAGTTAGAAATGTCTTCCAAGTTCTTATATTAATGCCATGAATGTAAATAAGATATTTAGAGAAGGGAGGGGATAAATATTCAGATCTATCTCAAGATATTTCACTGTGTGATACAAGAAGCAATATGGCACGCCAATATATTCCATGCAAAGAAGCAAATGGGTGGTTGAATGTTATTTTGACCCTGATGATGGAGTAATATCCTCCATGCTATTTGTGGGTTGTAAAGGAATTTGAGGTTACAGGACAAACTCTGGGGTATATCTTGCACTGTCCTTCAACCATGGGAAATTGCCCGGAGATTCATGATTATTGGAAAGAGCGATGCCACTCTCTGACAGGATATGTTGTCTGACATAACTGGTAGGGCCAAGCCCATTTGATTATATCTAAAAATGTTACACATCTTTTAGAGCAGAGGTCCCCAACCCACGGGCCGTGGACCAGTGCCGGTCCATGGCTTGATAGTAACCGGGCCGGAGTGAGCAGCGGAGAGAGTAGCACAACTCTTAGGAAAGTGTAGCAAACGCTCTGCTATCCTGGCGGCTGGCTGGGGTGCTCCCCGGGGGCAGGACGGGGGCAACGGCCTGCATTGTGGGGGTTCGGGGCATCACCCAGCCCTGTGCAGGGGAAAGGGGCTGCCAGGCTCTCCTGCCTGGGACGCAGTCCGTCCTTCCCTGCACAGCCGAGGGTGCTTCGCCCGGGACTCCTGGCAGCTTTGCCGCCCGGTTGCACGCAAGGTGCCCTCTCCGAGTCGCGTTCCCACGGGACTGGGGTTTCCGCCTCGGGTTCTGCGTGACCACCAAACGCGCATGCGGCCCACGTGACTCGACTCACCCACTGGAGGCTCCCACTGGTCCGCGGAATTTTTTTTACATGAAACCGGTCCCTGATGCCAAAAAGGTTGGAGACCCCTGTTTTAGAGGGAAGGTGTCAGGGTTCGCTTCTTCGAATACTCAAGAAAGACCACACTCAAGCATATTTCAAAATGATTAAGGTTACTTTTACTGAATACAGAAGAACAGCAAACGAAGGTCAAGCAGGAAGTGACTAGTTTAGGCGCGAAGCGTGTATATCAAAGCTTAAGCCAACCCCAATAACCCATGCCCCCTACAAAGTGATTGGATTCAGCCACACATGCTGAATCCAATCACTCCTGGTCTATGCACAAAGATCTCCCAGAGAAGATTTGAACACAAGAACCTGCTTTTCTGCTAGTGATACAACTGAGCTTCAGGAACCTGGCAAATGCCTATTGACATCAATGTGAGTGGGCATCCAAACAACAAGTCTAGTACTATTGAGCGAACAAATATGTTATTATAATAGGACCTTGGATTCCCCACAATGGCTAATGATTGTTTGTTTGATTCAGTAGACTTCAATGGAAGTTCAGTAGACTTCAATCAACAAGGAGCTCTCCAGCAGAACATAAAGCTGTTCTGTTAATTTGCAGCTAACAAAATTGTGAAGCAAAAGAGAAAACGAGACTTGTTTCGCTGAATTTGAAAGGCAATAATCTCGTCATCTAGGAATGGAAATGATTTTTCCCCCTGTCTCTCTCTCCTCATTACAACACCTATTACTCCATAAAATAAAAACAGCAAAACCCCCAAAATGTTTTTCTGCAATAGCTGTGAGACATAGAGAGTATTTCAACCAGCCAGTCCGTGCCCCCAGTTAAATTTTTAAATCCCAGGACAAAGAGAAAGGTTTTCATCTGCCACAAAAACAAATAACGTGTGAAGCCAATCATACTTCTCATGGAGAAGGACACCAATTCTGAACTCACACTGAGGTTGTTAAACTTCTCAGTTTAACTTAATCCCTTCAGAATCACCAGAGGCCCCAGTTCTGTCAAACTCATTTACGCATACAGAATGTGTTACACAATTTTCCAACCAGCTTTGTGATTTTCAGTTAGCTGAAAGGTATATCTCATATCCATGGAGCAAATTTTATGTTATTCCAGATGTAAACTTTAAAATCTCATAGAGGAATAAAATGCTCAAAGGAATGCATAGCACATTGGGAGGCTCTGAAACCATGAAATTGCAACTGCTTAAACATGGCACATGTACAGACATGCTGCACTGCACTCTGGCCAAGGAACTGGAGCAGAGGTGGGTTTCACATAAGTTTACCAGTGGTTTGCTTCACACTGAATATGTGAGCGTGCGCGCTTGTGTGCCAGTGGTGGGTTCCTACCAATTTGGACTGGTTCGGCTGAACTGGGAGTGGTTTGGCGGCCTGGGTTGCTGGAAATGGCAGTGCCCCAGGTCTGCCACACACCCGAATCGGTTCTCTGGGTAGCGCCATAGGTGCCACCATCTTGGTTTTTTGCTTCTGTGCATGTGCAAAGCAATTTTTATTGCACTGTGCATGTGTACGCAGAGTGCCCACAAGTGAACCGGCAGTAGTGACTGCCGAAGCCCACCCCTGATGTGCACGGCTTAGAAAGTATGGCTAAATAGGATGGTATAGAGTCAGGGCAGGTGGGTGAGTGGACCCACAGGTCACCACTACCGGTTCAAACTGGCTGAGTACCACCACTGGACTGGAGAAGACAGGAATGTTTTGTGTATGACAGTTTTATGTACAAATTGGGTTTCTTTTGAGCAGTCCACTAGGGAGTTTTCCTTTTAACCTTTTCCAGCTGCATTTTGTCAGTATCCATCAGATGTCAGCTCAGCTGTCTTTTCATTGACCTATTAACCAACAGTTAACATTCCTATCTCAGGCTGCTATTTCAAAATTGGCTTTCTTACTTTTTCTTTTTTTTTTAGTTTACTTACTCTAGTACAGGTATGCATTTTTCTCTAGGGTCATTTTTTGTCCATTCTGCTGTCCCAACGTTTTAGTTATTGCCATAACATGTTCTTCATAGATCTGAAGGCAGCATTCAGCTAAATTCCCATATGTAGGCTATGGAAGAAATTGACTGCTTCATCCATTGGCCAGTGTCTATTATGAAGTAGCATGAGGGTAACACCATACAAGATCAGTTTACCAGTCTAAGCTATTCTCTATTCCCTGCCACAATACCATCCCAAAAAGGATGAATCATGACCCAAGCTTTACTCAAATTTCTACATTTGTCCATTGGTAATAAAAGGAACACCAGTCATTTATTATGGTTAACAGACTTCAAACATTACAAGGATAGCGTTGCCATCTTTTTTTTCCAAATGGGGACAAGGTGATCCTCCGAAAACACACCTTGTAATGTAGTTAAGATGATCTTACAAAGAATATATGTTATTTTCAGGAGATTCCATCTTACCTGGAAAATTGAGGACACCAGCATCAAATGTACCAGGCTATTTAAATGTCTCAGGATCCCTTTCTAAGCATTGATGGCTGGTCCAAACAGCTGAGATGTATATCCCGCCAAGACAATTTTTAATGACTGACATCTGCTTGACTGTTCACAGTGGCAATAGGCACATGCTGGGTGCATTCAAAGTCTTCAGAGTTAATGTATTATCTGATTTATGGTGTGCTGATCTGTGGTTATTGCAATGTGCACCCTATGGAAATTGTTCAAAGTTCCTAAGAGCTTTGCTCTTCACTCTCAGATCTGATGCCAATTCCTAGAAGCAGATCTGATTTCATGAGAAGCCTAATTGCCCAAAATACTGATTTCAAGCAACAAACTTATTTCTGTAAAGCTTTTTCGGCTCCTAAACACTGCAGGATAACTAAATGGCTAATTGAAATCCATTCTGAACCAAGCTTCTGCAGATGTTTTGCACAATATTTGATCTCAGTTCTGTCAGAAGCAAAGAGCCGAAGCTCTATTCAGTTTAGACATGTTAGGAAAATCTTTCTCAGTAGCCTCACTAATATCCTATGCCCAAACCAGAGAGCTTCCCATTAGCCAGACATGATATCGTGCTCTTTTGAAAGAGAGATTTAACAACACACTGAAGCAAGAAGGCCTATGCCCATGCCCACTGGGAGAAACAAATCAATGGTGCACATTCTCCTTTGTTGCCTATTTTAATTCAATTGGACCAAAGATTTAATTACATCTCTTTTTAAATACCAGGCACAATAAAAGTGACGGTGATCTCATTCCTTCTCCTTTTAGTGGAAACATCAGGCATGATCTCCACTCCAGGGAAGCTTGGTTGCAATTACTCCCTGATCTGTAATGTATTTCCTGATAACAATTGCGTTAAACTGCAAGTATCTTAGAACCTTTATATTTTAACAATCCTGATGTATCTCTTGTCTAACAGTTCTAGTAAATTAGTGAATTACTTTTGTGTCTTTTAAAGAACTTACAGTAACTAAAAGTACCTAATTTTATTTATACAGTATTAATTAAAATTTATATAATATTTTAGCTTATTTTATTCTACTTGGTTGATGTTATTATACATAATTCCAGTCACTGGCTGTAATAAAGAATAATGAAAAGTAATTTTCCATCACCACCAAAAATGTCTTGTTTCGTTTGCTTTTTATACATAATAAATGGAAATAAGAGAAAAAATAGCCTTTCCTGGTGAACTTAAGCCGTGAACTATGTTGATAATGAACTGGTGAACTATGTTGATAATGGAAAAGGTGTTCCTTCAACTCTTATGCTATTGGGAATATAAAAGTAGGAAGAAGATTATACTAGGAAGTTGGAAAATGGCAATGGCAAACCATTTCTATAGTGTTGCCAAGAAAACAACAGAATAACAATGCTGGAAAGAACCTTAGAGCAGGGGTCCCCAACCTTTGCAACTTTAAGTCTGAAGGACTTCAGCTCCCAGAATTCTCCAGCCAGCAAAGCAAAGCTGGCTGGAGAAGTCTGGAAGCTGAAGTCCTTCAGACTTAAAGTTGCAAAGGTTGGGGACCCCTGCCTTAGAGGTCTTTCTCCTAGTCCAGGGGTCTGCAAAGTCGGCTCTTTTAAGACTGGTGGACTTCAACTCCCAGAATTCCCCAGCCAGCATAGCTGGCTGGGGAACTCTGGGAGTTGAAGTCCACCAGTCTTAAAAGAGCCGACTTTGCAGACCCCTGTCCTAGTCTAACCTCCCTGCTCAAGCAGGAGACCCTATGCTATTATAGGTAAGTGGCTGTCTAGTCTCTTCTTAAAAGTTGTTGTTTCATTAGTTAATTGTTCTCGTTAGAAAATTTCTGCTTAGTTCTAGGTTGTTTCTCTCCTTGATTAGTTTCCATCCATTGTTTCTTGTCTTGTCTTTTGATTCTTTGGAAAATAGGCTGATCCCCCTCTTCTTTGTGGCAGCCCCTCAAATGCTGGAATATTGCTATCATGTCACCTCTATTTCTTCTTTTTACTAGACAACCCAATTCCTTCAACCGTTCTTCATATGTTTTAGCTTCCAGCCCCCTAATCAGCTTTGTTGCTCTTTCCAAAGTCTCTACATCTTTTTTTATAATGCGGTGCCCAAAATTGGATGCAGTATTCTATGTGTGGTCTTACTAAGGTTTTATAAAGCAATTCAAATACTTCATGTGATCTTGATTTTATCCTTCTGTTAATGCAATCTTAGATTGGCTTTTTTGACTGCTGCCACATACTACTGCCTCATATTTAAGTGATTGATTCCAAGATCCCTCTCCCAGTTGCTGCTTTTGAACCAGGTTTCACCTAATCTGTAGCTGTACATTTGGTTTTTCTTGCTTATATGTGTAAAACCTTACTTTTATCTACATTGAAATTTATTTTGTTAGATAGGGTCCAGTGTTCAAGTCTGTCAAGATCCATTTGGATCTTGAGTCTATCTACTGGGTGTTGGCTATTCCTGCCAGTTTAGTGTCATCTGTAAATTTGATGAGTTCCCCTTCTTTTCCTTATCTAAATCATTTATAAAATGTTGAAGAGAACTGGACCTAAAACAGAACCTTGGGGTATCCAACTGCTTATTTCCCACCATGTAGAAGTAGTTTTATTTATTTATTTATTTATTTATTTATTTATTGTTTGTTTGTTTGTTTGTTTGTTTGTTTGTTTGTTTGTTTGTTTGTTTGTTTGTTTGTTTGTTTGTTTATGGACCACATATTGAGTGCAGTTTGTCATCCAGTTACAAATCAATCTGGTGGTGATGCTGTCTATCCCACATATTTTTAACTTACCAAGAAGTAGGTTGTGGTCTACTTTATCAAATGCCTTACTGAAATCCAAGTATATTATGTTCACTGCATTTCTCTGATCCACTAATTTAGTCACTTTGTCAAAGAATGAAATAAAATTTGTTTGACATGATGAGGTTTTGACAAATGTGTGTTGCTTTCTGATTATAACTTTTCTTGCTTTTAGGTGTTTGCAGATTTGTTGCTTGATTATCTTTTCCAAGATCTGCCCAGGTATTGATGTCAGATTGATCAGACTGTGATTTCCTGGATCTACTTTTTTTTTCTTTTTAAGATGGGAAAGCTGTCAGTTCTTTTTCAGTCCTCTGATGGTTTCTTGGTGCTCCAGGATCTATGAATTATATGGTTGTGTTCATACAGAACCAGTAATAAAGCTGACCTCAAGGACACCATTTGCCTTAGAAATGCCTTGAAATTAGAGTTTGTAGAGAATGGTTTTGTGCCAGTGGAGCTTATTTAATAATGACGTGGTTTTGCTATGGTGCATACAATGTCTTTCAACATGTATGGAAGGAGACCTCATGCTGGTGAGAGAAAATACTGTCGACATGGCCCAATAGTGGGTAAATGTCATTTAGTTTCAATTTTATTTATTCTATCATACATTTTCTGTGACCTATTTTGTACCTATTTTATTCACTCGGTGTTGAATGTCTGTACTTTGTAGGTGTTTCTAACACGGATAAAGAAGAAGCAGAATTTTAGCACTAGAATTCTGTAATAATTGGAACTTGTCAACCATTTTTAAGGCTGGCACCATGTTTATGGCATGACAGAAATCTGACCAGGAAAATGTCAGAAATTGGATCGCTTTGGGATGTTAACACAATTCAGGAAAATCTTCAGCTAGTATCATTGAATCTGTAATTGCAGCTTGGGTTCAAGAGAACTCCCAAGCTGTTCCTCTGCTCCTTTAAGAGGAATGCAACCCCATCTAAACCAAGAGCAAGATGCCACCATATTAAAGATGCCAGTGACAATGTATTGGTACTTTGATAAAGAATGAAACCCCTTTCTTTACCAAGGTACCAATAATTTTTGCTGATTATGGGAAAATAAATTTAGAATTCCCTTCATATATAGGAATCTGCAAGATTCAATAGCATCAGGAATTATGTTTGAGATCGGCCTGCTCTCTGCTATATAGTATCTGGATGTTTCATCACTACTGCTGCATCCTTGCAGACAGCCAGGCAAACTCTACTGTCTATGAATGACTGTTCCATTTGTTTCTCGAGGATGGAATTGTGTTAGTAGTGAATGATTTCCAGAGCTAAATTCCACTTATCTGTTTTAATTGTTTTTCTTAGCTCATGAGTTGCATCATGCTCAAGCAAGAATTTTTCTCCCCATTCTTCTTTGCAGGGCAGCCAAGTGCAAACCCATAATAACAGTGTAGTAAGGTTCCCTAAGGAGCAGACCAGCAGTTACTAAAGGTAGAATACATTTTTCCCTTGAGCTCTCAGATTATATTGGAGCTCTCTTTTTAGAGCTCCCCATGTACTTTTCTTTCCATAAAAGCAGCTGTGTTTGGGTTTAACAAAATGAATTCTGCAAAGCTGGTAATCATGCAGTGTCAGTTTGCTCAACTTACGCATGCTACAGAACATAGCTGTTTGTGGAACAGAATTTTTATTACCCAGGGATTATTTTTTCCCCACTTGCTAATTTATAAAATGTAGAACGCACCAAGCTCCACTGACAATTTACCATATTTTTTTAACAGCAACTGTATTTATAATTAAGAAAATAGATCAATTATAGATACAGTTGTAGATATATAGAAATGCCTCATAGTAGGAGTGGAGAAACCTTGAATGAATGGCTAGTATGGAAGTAGGAAAAAACCAAGTGGTAAGTTTTGAGTGGGTAAATTTTTCCAACCTTAACTTTTCCAATTTTTGCAACAACCTTTTTCAAGACTATGTCAGGCTCTTTTTCCGGGTTTGCGGAGTTTAAAAGTAGGGATGGCAGAACTTTGTTCCAAAGGCATTCCACGCCCATCTTTAATTTCAAAAAATAAAAATAAGGCTGAACTTTAATAATGAGATCCCAGTGCCAGGATTCATATAAACCAAAGGCTGGATATAATTCTAACAAGAAATAAACAAAATTTGGAATGTTGAAAGGGCCACAGGTAAGAAATTCTTGGTCTGATTCTTTCTGGGAGATAAAAGCACTAACATCTGTGTTCATATATTTAATTTTCACCAGATTGGGGAAAATACTGGGTGTTTATTCCTAGAAATGGCAGCCATATTTCTTCAATGCTATAGCTCATTTCTTCATAAGTGACTTAGAACAGGGGTTCCCAACCCCAGTCTGTGGACTGGCACTAGGCTGCAGCATACTGGAAACTGGGCCACGCAAGCAAGCAAAGCCCCATCCACAGAATGCAGGTCACACATTTATTTATTTATTTATTTATTCGATTTGTTAACCGCACCAATCTCCGTCGAGACGGACTCTGGGCGGACATTAAAATATACAATAAATAACAATATACAAAAGTTAAAAAGAAATTAAATAGAAAACCTGTGCTAAAATCCCATTAAAAAACCTATCTAACTTGGCTGAGGCTCTATTGTTCTAAAATTCAAGTTCTACGCCAGTCCAGCTTGCTGGAAAAGAAGTGTCTTAAGTGAGCAGTGGAAGAGGGGAAGGTCAGTGATGGAGTTCGGGGGGGAAGTCGTTCCAGAGGGTGGGCCCCGCCACAGAGAAGGCCCTGTTCCTGGGCGTCGCCAGCCGGCATTGACCGGCAGTCGGCGCCCTGAGAATGAAACCACATTCACTCTGGTCTACAGGAAAACCTCTCTCCAGAGAACTGGTCCCTGGTGCCCAAAAGATTGGGGGCTGCTGGTTTAGAATATCATCCTAGCTGTGCCTGAATTGTTAAAGCCTGTCTCCATTCTGACACAACAATGCTTGGGTGACTGTAGAAAAAACAACAAACTGCTAGTGGGGAAATAATCACAGGTAATTTCACACTCTGACCTGAATGTCTTTCTCTTTGGGAGGTGGATGGTTGTTTAGATGGTAATTTGTATCACTTCAAAATGTGACAAGCCTTTTTGCTGGATGTGGGAACTCTGTTGCTACATAATGTGCAGGATTCCACCCCAGGGGCCAAAGCTTTTTTTTAACCATTTAACTGCGTTTTCCTCAAGTTGAAGCAAGAGCTGATAGTGATGCGTAAGTCCTTCTTTCCTCTTCCCTTTTATTCAATATAATTTGCTTCTGCCTTTTGCTATGTAGTCATACGTGTTGTAGCTCCAGCTGCTTCATTCCAGTTTAATAATGCAGTCAGGAAGCATTGTGGCTTACTTTCAATTTAATCACTGTAATTCCTTCAGCTTCCAATACAGGTCATGTCGTGTCTGATTCAAAGTCTTTATTAATCTGAAACGATATTAATCCCTTTTGTTTTAGTATAATGCACCTCTGATATTCCGTTTGTTTTACATACTGGTGCTTATTGAATTGAATTCTAGTAAAAGTCGATTTTTTAATGTCACAGAGCTGCTGTATGAAAAAGCTCCCTATTGACTTTGCCAGCATAGTCGGAGCCAAAATAGATGCCTTTTCATATTTGAGTCATTGCCAGCTGAACAGTGGCCCATCATGGCTGCCTGATCAGGTAGGTGGCTCTGTGGAAGTCCCGAGAGTTTCAGAGGAAATGAAAAAGAACTGATGTACCGGTACTTCATTTCCTGTCATTCAGTCCAACCTCCAAAATTATAATATATAGAGAATTCATTGCTATAAATTAGAAGTACCAATCTGAATTGCAAATCTCCTAACAACTGCATGCTGACAGCAAAAATTACTCAAAGGTTTTTACTACCAACTCCAGGGTTTAGCATTTAATATGCATTCATAAACTGAAGCCAGAAATCTGATTAGGCCTGGTACACAGATAAACATGCACAACTCTGATTTCTACATTTGGTTATGATCCATATGAATCCTTTTACTCCCCCCCCCCCCCCCAAATAAAAAGAAGGTAAGAGAATTATGCCTGCTGCCCCTGTTTTTAATCTTCTACAAGTTTATGTGATGGTTGAAATATAGATATAGATAGATATAGATAGACATAGAGATATACAGTATTTATACGCCATCTGGATATATTACAGACTCTTCTGATTTTTCAGGATTTCAGATTTTATGAAGAGAAGACTACATAATGCACTAATAGGGCTGGCAATTCCGTTGCTGAATTCAAGGAGGTTAAAATCCAAGATCTTAAGGTTAAGATCTTCACGTCTCTTCCCCCCCTTCCCGAAAATGAAATCATATTAGAAATATCAACACTGAATAGCAATATTGCATTTATCTTAAGTAGTCTTTCATACCACCTGGACTTGAAATAACTAAGAAAGGAAGACTATTTACTTTGCTAGCTACATTTTAATATCAAAGAGGAAATGAAATATGGATGGGTTCCTCCTCCTCTCATTTTTTACAGACTACTGAATCCTTTGCAAGAAATACACAGTCAGCAGTCCGATTAGTATAACTATATGTGCTGAACATTTCCCAGTCAATAGGAATATTTTAGCAGATGTGGTTTCTATCAGATTTGGATCTTGAAATAACTCTGAGCGACTGCCACGTTTAGTGCTAATGGAGGAAAATCAGAATTTATTATTGATGGAAGTTTATGAAGATGCTAACATAGATCCCAATATTCAGTGTTGAATTTTTGTACCACAAAAGTTTTAACCAATGTAACAAATGAGAGATGGCAGTTTGGTTCCGATCATGTTGGCATTTGAAAAACCAAAGAATAATCAGGCACAAGGAATCTAGATGTGTGTGTTGTCAAGATTGTTCCTTTGCCAACCAATAGATCTCAAAAAGCATGAACATTGTCTCATGCAAATTGCAGCAATTCATAATGCACACCCTCTCAGTTAGAAAAATCACCATCATCATCCTCAATTTTTAGCTACTATGTATACACTGCAGGATGAAGGCCTCTTATACATGTTTCCAACCAATAATGTCCTGAGCTTTCTGTTAGAATTATATCCAGCCTTTGGTTTATATGAATCCTGGCATTGGGATCTCATTATTAAAGTTCAGCCTTATTTTTATTTTTTGAAATTAAAGATGGGCGTGGAATGCCTTTGGAACAAAGTTCTGCCATCCCTACTTTTAAACTCCGCAAACCCGGAAAAAGAGCCTGACATAGTAATAATACAATACAATACAATACAATAGCAGAGTTGGAAGGGAGCTTGTAGGTCTTCTAGTCCAATCCCCTGCTTGGGCAGGAACCTTATACCATTTCAGACAAATATCTATCTAACATCTTCTTAAAGACTTCCAGGGTTGGGGCATTCACAAGTCTTGAAAAAGATTGTTGCAAAACTTGGAAAAGTTAAGGTTGGAGAAATTTACCCACTCAAAACTGCTCATAAAACTAACACACACACACACACACACACACACACACACTCCTTTCTTTGGTGAAAAAGTTGGAAAAATATCCTTTGTTATACACACAGAGTCACATGCCCCAATTCCTCCCTTTGCTGAAAGAAGAAGAAAAAAATCATTTTAATCAAGGATGTCCAACTGGAGAAACAAGATTGAGGGAGGCATAGAGTTAACATTGTTCCCCAGTAGCCTCAAATTAAAGTCTGGCATTTGCAGGAAAAAGACAGGTTGGTGGTAAAAGAAAGCAGAAATACTTTGTTTGAAGATTATTCTACTTGAATAGAGTGACATATGCGCTTATTAGTTTTATTTCTCTTGCATGTTCAGGAATTATATGTACTTCAGCCTTTTAATCATATCCCAAGTATGTCCATGAAGATCTTATTTTTACTGTAATATTATGTTTGTTTTAATTTGGAATCTGTTTGCCAGACGTCTTCCAGATGTCCAGCTGGGATTGCTCCATTTATAGCAAAGAGTAATCATCTTCTGATGTGCCTGGAGCATTTTCTTTTATAATTTTCTCTTACCGCATGATCATCATGATCTGAACTGTGTTGACAATTTGTGCTTCATTGTGCCCAAAACCTGGCTCCCCAAAAGCAACCAAATCACTCTGAAGATATAACATACTTTTAATTAGCATGAATGTGCTAAGGGGATCAGTTTCCTGCTTTATTTTAAATGGCCAAGTACATTGGCTACAGTGTATATTTATTTCGGATGTTTTTTATGTTTTATATTTTAAAATGTTTTTATTGTTTTAATTGTTGTATCTAATTTTTTTAAATCATGAGCCATCCAGAGTCATTAATTGATATGGGTGGCTATAGAAATCTAATAAATAAATGAATAGAAATAAAGTGCACACAATACTATTTATGAACATTATTTATCCACTATTAACATTTAAAATAAAATTTGAAGTTAAATATTTGGGGTTTTATGTTTTTCTTCTTAAAAAAAAACAATTTGATTTTGTTTATGTCTTGTGAGATTAGTTTATTTAGCCATAAGCCTATAAACTGCATGCCCATAATGTGGTGCTATTGAAACTAACTTTTTGCGCATTTTTTATCCCTTTTATCACCTAAAAGGCATATTTATTATGCTAAGCTAGTCTTCCGATCATCCCTAACGTGTGAGTGAGTGAAAAAAATAAAATTGATGACTACAACAGGATCACTGAGTAATGAGTAATGCCTGTGCTCACTGTCTTTCCCTTGCTATTAGATACCAGTTGAACAGATAAAAAAGGCAATGTTTCTCAACTAGTTTTTTTTTAAAATAAAGATAAAATATGGGGGAATGGAATAGAGAGCAATAAGATGAACAAAGTCTCTTTTTCTCTTTTGTGTTGCTTAACACTAACAAAGTAAGTAATTTTACCTCAGATTATTTGCATTTAGTGGTTTGCATTACACTGCTTTTTCTCAAGTGTATCTCTCAGGGGTCCCTGAAGAATTTCCCCCCCAAAAAATAATGGATCTGTTAGCACTCCACCTGATGGGCCACGTGGCCTTTTGCCCCTGGATATGGAGTGCGACTCTAAACCTGAGTTGTCTGGGTGCCATGGGAAATTAATGTAACAATTGCCGGAGTGGATGCTTCCCTTTCTGTTGGCCCTGATGATCACTCTCTCACTGTGTAACAAAGCAACATGCTGATGTAATTTCCTATATGGATGAGTTGCTGGGTTTCATTTGTTCTGTGATCTGTTTGCTGGATAATACCTCTCCGTGGCATTTGTCTGCTTTTACTTGAAAGCTCATCCGTGTAAAATACAGAAAGCCTACCCTCTCGTCTGTACTTCCAAATATTAAAGTTATGTATTTCTAAAACAGTACTTCCAGGCATCTGTGGCACTTCTAAATTCCACCAGGAGGATAATACTGAAGCAAGCAGTTTAAATAAATTGCTGAGAACTGGGATTCTAACAGCCAGAAAACCAGAAACTAAGATTGATTCTTGGAGCAGAATGACTGAAAGAGGAAGCCTTTGTAAGGCTTAGTTGTTCAGTCACTAAGTCTGACTCTTCATGACCCAATAACCATAGCATGCCAGTGCCCCCCATCATCCACTGTTCATGTTCATTGCATTGATGATACTGTCTAACCATCTCATCTTCTGCTGTCCACTTCTCCTTTTGCCTTCAATCTTTCCCAACATCAGGGCCTTTTCCAATGAGTCCTCTCCTCATTTGGTGGCCAAAGTATATGAGTTCAGCTTTACTCTAGGGCAGTGCTTCTCAATTATTTTCTGTCATGCCCCCCTAGGAAGAAGAAAACATTTCACGCCCCCCGCGCGACTGTAAATAGTATCATCCGGGTCTAAAAGTCACACGGGCGGGTTTGGCTAATCAGGATGGAGCATCATGTCTATCCAATCGGGTCTGTTCTCCTCGAAAGGAGGATCTGACTGGATACAGAGACATAAACATGGGGCTTGGCTTGTTATGATAGTGTTTGCCGAGGTCAAACGCGCCCCCCTTTATGGAGCCTCGCGCCCCCCTGGGGGGGGCGCCCCACTATTTGAGAAGCACTGCTCTAGGGCTAGGTCCCCTTAATACCATGTCATCAAACAGAAGAGGTCAGAAATGGCTAAGTATAAATACTTTACCCGAGCCAGTAAAAGCACAAAAATAAGACTTCTTTAGATAAAGATTTGAAATGGGTATGAAACAAGTGCAGGATAACTGCCGCTAACCTGGATAGAATCTCTATTGGAAGCTTGTTTCATTTCTTCACACTGATTTTGACATTATTAGTACAATATCTTTTGCCCAAGATTTATTGGATAAAATTCTCTTCTCTTCTCTTCTCTTCTCTTCTCTTCTCTTCTCTTCTCTTCTCTTCTCTTTCCTCCCTCCCTCACCTCCCCCTCTCTCTGTTTGTATGTGAGTGTATGCGCACATACACATGTTTAACTCAGTCTTAACTCCTGATGACTGCCTGGACAAATCTGTGCAAGATTTTGGAACTGGTTTGCCATTACCTGCTTTCTAGGGCTGAGAAAGTGTGACTGGAACAAGGTCAATCAGCTGCCTAAGTCTAACTATCTCCTGGTTTCTAGCCTGGTGTCTTAGTTACTACATCAAATTGACTATGTAGTCTAATGCCAACATATTATAGTGGAATTGTAGAAGATGGAATAAGAGTTCGATAATGTGACTATCTGCTATGACTAAACAATTCAATAATGTATGGAAATTGTACCTAGTTTACTTCAATTATTCTTCAAAGTGTTCTAGAAAAAAAACAATACACTGAAGGAGAGGTGCAGCTAAGTTTCTACGATAGATTGTGGAGTAGATATGTTGTGTGCATCATGAAAAAATCAGACCCAGCAGTGTCAAGGATAGCCATAATGTGTATTGGCTGCCATATATATTGGGAAAGAAATGTCATCATTTGCAGCCAGCATCAGTGGTTCTCAACTTGTGGTCTGTGGACACCCTGATGTCATCACAGGGGGTCTGTTATGATTTAAATCTTGAGTTATTTCTTGATGGTTCATGACCACGAAAGCTATTTAAAAGGGGACCATGGTGAAGAAAAGGTTGAGAACCACTGGTCTAGATTGACTAAAATTGGCATTGAATGTTAGGTTTTGACTGAGGAGGTCTAGTTTCTGTAGCAGTGGTGGGTTGCAGGCGGTATGCCCTGGTACGGGCATACCGGAGCCTGCCCGGAGCACTGGGTACCGTTCTGGTACAGTGCTCTGGAGGGCCCACCCGCCTGCCGAGCTTCTTACCATGTTTTAAAGCTGTTGGCACTTCTGCACATGCACATGGTGCATACAGCACCTGCACAATGCACCACCAAGCAGCTGAAGCATCGCAGAGGCTTGCAGAAGCGTCATTTGCAGCTACAACACATGCATGCACCGCACGCATGCATTTGGGAGACACCGAGCCCATTCCAACCAGTACGGTACGGAACTGGAACCCAAGCAGTGGTGGGTTTCTGCAGGCTCGCACCTACTCGCGAGAGCCGGCTGGTGAAATTTAGAGAACCGGTGAGAGGGGGTTCCACCGGCGTACCTGGAAGTAAATCTGGCCCGCCGCTGCCAGCGACCCAATGGGAAGGAAAGGAAAGGAAAGGAAGAAAGAAAGAAAGAAAGAAAGAAAGAAAGAAAGAAAGAAAGAAAGAAAGACAGAAAGAAAGAAAGAAAGAAAGAAAGAAAGAAAGAAAGAAAGAAAGAAAGAAAGAAAGAAAGAAAGAAAATTTATCATCACAATTGAGTCCAAAATTTTGGTTGCTAAGCAAGAGCATTGTTAAATGAGTTTCACCACATTTTAAAAGGTGGCCACTCCCACCCTGTCACATGACTGCCAAGCCACGCCCACAAAATAGGTCACACCTACAGAGTAGGTTCTAAAAAATTTGAAACCCACCACTGAACCCACCGCTGTTCTGTAGCCTCCTTCTCTTCAGCCCAGACACTTGCAGTAAATTCACACGTGATCTTTGAGAAAACTGTGATAGGACTTTTCTTTCTGTAAATGTATTTATCAACAGTTCTCTATGGAACTTCCCCCCCCCCCCCCCCCCCCCCCCCCCCCCCCGCCTCCATCTGATAAGTAGGACAACAAGGTATTTCAATTTATTTGCTGCCTATAGCTGTCCTTCTCCAGGGTGGAATCAATGACAGTTTATTTAGAGCTAAGGTTCTCTATGCCACACTGATCAGTTCAAGGAGCTTTGCACGCTTTTAAATCTTGAAAGAAATACATTTGAGAAGACATTTTGAAGACAGTCATTTTATAAGAGGATTTTTTTTTTTTGCTTTCCGCATTCGTGTGTATTTCAAGAAAAAGAAGTATTATTGGATCTGAATTCTGTGAACTGTCACTAAAGGGAGGATTATTATTCTAGGCCAGGGGTCTGCAAAGTCAGCTCTTTTTAAGACTGGTGGACTTCAACTCCCAGAATTCCCCAGCCAGTTATGCTGGCTGGGGAACTCTGGGAGTTGAAGTCCACCAGTCTTAAAAGAGCCGACTTTGCAGACCCCTGTTCTAGGCAATATAAAGAGATCTGAATATTATTCATTCTCACATCATAACAATTCTGAGAAGACTTAACTCAGAAATGCATTTTAATAAAATGTATTGCATCTGATAACTAAAAAGCGATTGGAAATATAATAAAATAGAATAAGAGGTTTAGAAGGAAGTCAAACTGAATAATGATATCCAATTAAGGGGGAAATTAGCTTGCTGTTAATATGCTTAAAGGCTGTTTGCAAGAGTGTTAACCATTCCAAGTGAAAGATAATTCAGGCATTATTCTTTACATAGAGGGAAGCACTATTTGAAGACAAGCGTGAAGGGATCTAGGTATAGTTCCTAAAAAATATCACAGTGTTTTTTTAAAAAAAAAAAGACAATGAGTGATATTGTAAAGCCCAAGATACAGGAAGAGCACAAAAGGGGTGCTGAATATAAACTTTCTCCACAGCGTTTGGAGGAAGCAGGATTTTGGCAAAGGTGTTTAGCATATACTGCAGCAAACAGTCATTTGCATAATGCAGGGTCCTCCAAACCTGTCAACGTTAAGATTTGTTGACTTTTTAACCCTTTGGAGGAGTTAAAATCCACAAGCCTTAAGGTTGCCAAGTTTGGTGAGCCCTGATATAATGCATTGAATGACACTTCCGGGTGCATTAGGAACCTGCCTACATTAGCTCAGGCTCCCTCCCCCAATCAAGCCCAGTGTTTGCTTTCAACAGCACTGCTAGAACTCATATTTGGCCATAAATGCCCCCCCTCTTAAAAAATATCCAGGACCCCATTCCTTGGAATAAGCAGTGGAGAAGTGACAAGTAACTGTGTCTGGCTCACTTATCTGGGCTGGGTCAGAACTTGTTAAGGTTTGGCTGGGAAACTTCCAGGACAAAACCAGCACTGAAGGACAGTTCTGATCTGAAAGGGGTGGGAATGGGGACCAGAGAAAATGCTGGCAAACCACTTCTTATTTATTTATTTTATTAAATTTATACCCCGCCCTTCTCCAAACGGACCCAGGGCGGCGCACAGGAATATTAAAATACATACAAAATCACATAAAAATTTAAAAAACTTATTTGATGAACATCCTGCGCTAAAACCAAATTAAAATCCCCCAAATTAAAAAAAACTGTCTAAAAGTCATTATGGAGGTTACGCTAGGCCGGCTAGATGGAACAAATGTGTCTTTAGGCACTTGCGGAAGAGGCGGAGGCCGGAGATAGTGCGAAGTTCAGGGGGTAGGTCATTCTAAAGGGCAGGGTCCGCCACAGAGAAGTTCTTCCCCTGGGTGTCGCCAGTCAGCATTGTCCGGCCGACGGCACCCTGAGAAGGCCCTCTCTGTGGGAGCGTATCTGTCTAAGGCAGCGTTTCTCAAATAGTGGGGCGCGCCCCCCCAGGGGGGCGCGAGGCTCCGTAAAGGGGGGCGCGTTTGATAGTCAGGAGCCGCACACCCGGAAAGACCAATACTGCCGCCGCCGCCGTCTTGGCATCCCAGGCCCACTCTGCGGCGGCGGCGGCAGCGGCTGTAGGTAAAGCCCGAAAGGCGTCAGAGAAGGAGCAGCCGGAAGCCGTGCCTCTTCAGCACCGCTAGGCTGGACGAGGCAGAAAGCGGACGCGGGGATAAGGAAGGGGATGCGCTTCGGGCCAATCAGCGTGGAAAGGTGAGGTCGAAGGAGGGACCTCACGGTGGGCGGGTAAGGAAAGTTGCGGCAGCGCCCAACAATCCGCTGGCCCGCTGGCCGCGGTTGCTCGCTCGCTTGCTCACCCATCGGACGCCAGGTTCCTTCGTCCGGTGGATGGGTGAGAGAGCGAGCGAGCGAGTAAATACAGCCAGCGGGCTGGCGGGCCGGTCAGGCTACTACTTCCAGGAGCTGAGGAGGTTTGGGGGGGGGGGGAGACAGACAGACAGAGAGAGGCACAGACACACAGAGAGACAGGGAGGGAGGGGGGAACCAGAGAGTGACACACACACACACAGAGACAGAGAGTGGGAGGGAGGGAGAGAAAGATAGACAGAGACACAGAATGAGTGATTTAAGTGCCTGAATGTGAGACAGACACACACACACACAGAGTAACAGATGGGCAAACAAAGGAGAGAGAGACAGAGAGAGAAAGAAAAAAAAGAAGGTGGGAGAGAAAGAAAGAAAGAGAAAGAAAGACAGACAGAGAGAAAGAGAGAGAAAAGAAAGAGAGACAGAAAGGAAAGAAAGAGAAAAAAGAGAGAGAAAGAGAGAAAGAAAAGAGACAAAGAAAGAGAAAGAAAGAGAAAGAAAGAGAAGGAGAGAGAAAGAAAGAGAAGGAGAGAGAAAGAGGGAAAGAGGGAAAGAAAGAAAGAGAGAGAGAGAGAAATAGGGAAAGAGAGGGGGGAAAGAGGGAAAGAAAGAAAGAAAAAGAAAAAGAAAGAAAGAGAAAGAAAGAGAGAGAGAGAAAGAGAGAGAGAAAGAGAAAGAAAGAAAAAGAAAGTGGGAGAGAGAGAAAGAAAGACAGACAGAGAAAAAGAGAAAGAAAGAGACAAAGGAAAGAAAGAGAAAGAGAGAGAGGGAAAGAAAGAAAGAGAGAGAGAGAAAGAGAGGGAGAGAGAAAGAGGGAAAGAAAGAAAGAGAAAGAGAAAGAAATAAAGAGAGAGAGAAAGAGGGAAAGAAAGAAAAAATGAGAGAGAAAGAAAGAGAGAGAAAGAGAAAGAAAGAGAGAAAGAGAAAGAAATAAAGAGAGAGAGAGAAAGAAAGAGGGAAGGAAATAAAGAGACAGAGAGAGAAAGAGAGAAAGAAAGACAGAAGGAAAGAAAGAAAAAGAAAGAGAGAGAGAGAGAGAACTTATGACCACAATTAAGCGCAAAAGTTTGGTTGCTAACCAAGACCATTGTTAAGTGAGTTTCACATTTTCCAAATTGGCCACTCCCACCCGGTCACATGGTTTGATATGTCCAATCAAAAAATGTTTATAGTTTAATTAAGGATTTAATGCACTTTAAATCTTTTCTGCTACAGTTAATAAAGCTATTCTTTGTTGTAAATTGATCCACATTTCTTTCTTTCTTTTATTCTCTTATACGTTAATAAGGATACAGTGTTATGCAGAGGTGTACTAACAATTTTATAGACAAATGATACTATTTACAGTCGCGTGGGGGGCACGAAATGTTTTCTTCTTCCTAGGGGGGGGGGGGCCTGACAGAAAATAATTGAGAACCACTGGTCTAAGGGATGTATGGGGCAGGAGGCGGTCTCGCATATAACTAGGTCCTGAGCCATGGAGCGCTTTAAAGATGGTCGTCAAAACCTTGAAACTTCTATATTGCCGAGATAAAAAATGCACAGGCGTGCCCATGAACTCATCAGAGAGTTTAATCCAGAGAAGGTATATATTTCGGTGACAGGTGGAGATTAGGTTAATAGTAGAAAGGGACAAATCCAATAGTGGAAGAGGCTTCTCGTTCTTTCCGCCTTGGCTCTTTCTTTAAACATTTCCCTCTGATCTTCTTTTCTCTCTGCCCACACGGCACAGGGGGCCAGAACAGAGTATTCACGGGAGACCCCTGAGTGGACATGCTGCAATTAAGGATGATTTGCAAGGACAAAATAATGTGGAGAGGTATAATGAATGGGTTTGGTGTGAAACCGATTTAGCTACAATATATTTCCTCTTCCTTTTTAAAAATAAAATAAAATCTTAGCTTTATTTTGCTTACTGTTTCTTTCTTCTTTTCTGCGCTTTAAGGTGGTGCTTACCCCAAAAGGGAATAGGCTGATGGCTGATGGCTTTCTCTCTCTCTCTCTCTCCCTTTTGCTCTCCCCCTCCCCTTCCCCCCTCCCCCACTCCTCTCTCCCCCTCTTCCCCACCCTCCCTCCCCTCCCCCCTCTTCCCTTCCCACATTCCCTCTTTCCCTCCCCCTCTCTCCCCCCTCCCTCCCCCTCTCCTTCTCTCCCCCCTCTTCTCCTCCGTCCCTCCCCTCCCCCTCTTCCCTTCCCTCATTCCCTCTTTCCCTCCCCCTCTCTCCCCCCTCCCTCCCCCTCTCCTTCTCTCCCCCCTCTTCTCCTCCGTCCCTCCCCTCCCCCTCTTCCCTTCCCTCATTCCCTCTTTCCCTCTCCCTCCCTCCCCCCTCCCTCCCCCTCTCCTTCTCTCCCTCCCCTCCACCTCTTCCCCTCCCTCATTCCCTCTCTCCTTGCCTCTCTTCCTCTCCCTCATTCCCTCTCTCCCTCCTCTCCCCTCTCTCCTCCCCTCCCCCTCTCTTCCCCTCCCTCATTCCCTCCCTCCCCCTCTCTTCCCCTCCCTCATTCCCTCCCTCCCCCTCTCTTCCCCTCCCTCATTCCCTCCCTCCCCCTCTCTTCCCCTCCCTCATTCCCTCATTCCCTCCCTCCCTCCCCCTCTCTTCCTCGCCCTCATTCCCTCTCTCTCCTTCCCCCCCCCCATCTCTGTGTGTATACATATGTATCCAATAGAAGGAACCAGGCAAGAGAGTATATAATTCAAGGGCATAAAATGTTGCATGGTGCAAAGAAAGCAGAGAGGACAATTATTGGCTGCCTTTCTTAAAATACTATATGCCCTAAGATTTGTGAGGGAGAAAAGAATGTAATATTTTATGCAGTGTTTAAGTAATTTATGGAATTCTACACCACAAGATTAGTGAGGGCCATTTTTTTTTTTACAAAAAAACTTTGTTTCAAAAAAAGCTGGATGCCTGTGATAGGAAATTAGTCAAATTCATGGAGAATATGGCTATTAATAGCTATTATAGCATGATGGTTGCATGTTATCTTGAGCAGCATGGGCAATATCCAGACAATCATTCTTTAAACTGACCTGAGATTCTGTTTTGTTTTCCCCCCCCAACTGAATACTGACAAGTACCAGCCAATGAATGCTTCCTTGCCATTCTTTCAAGCTGACCTGGTCTGTGCCAAAACAAACATCTTTTTGCTCCTCTTCACAAAAAAGGAGACAAAGGAATCAAAATAAAAAAGTGTTCCACCTCTTCCACATTGCATATCTTCTGCAAACATTTGTCTAATATTTTGCAAATGAAATTAAAAGTCGGAAGAAGAAGTTGTAGAATAGCAACGTTGAAATTACTCTTTTGGCTCCGCATAATGGAAGTTGTTGAATACAGGGAAGTAAGAGGGGGCTCACTGGGTTCCTATCTTTCTAGGCAGATGATGACTATAATGCTATAAAGACAGGATGCCAGTTCACTTGGTTGTGGTCGCCACAGCATAGCTGATCACTTTGCCTCTGAAAATGCTGGTTATAATTGCTATCAAGAAATCTATGTCACTAAAAAATGAAGTCCAACAGTCACTAGCCATGAAAGTCTATACCAGTAATTGCTTAGGCTACAGCTACAGCTCCCATACATCCCTTAGACCGATCCGCTCCCACAGAGAGGGCCTTCTCCGGGTGCCATCGGCCGGACAATGCCGGCTGGCGACACCCAGGGGAAGGGCCTTCTCTGTGGCGGGCCCTGCCCTTTGGAACAACCTGTCCCCTGAACTCCGCACCATCACCGACCTCCGCCTCTTCCGCCATTGTTTAAAAACACACTTATTTCATCAAGCCGGCCTAACATAGCCTCCGCTGTGACTAATTTTAGATAGTTTTAAATGGGGGATTTTAATTGGTTTTAGCGCAGGTTGTTGTTATTTAATAAGTTTTAAATTTATGTATTTTGTACTATTTTTGTATGTTGTTTTTAAGTTCCTGTGCGCCGCCCTGGGTCCTTTTGGAGAATGGCGGGATATAAATTGAATGAAATCTAAATCTAAATCTACCTACCATATTTGGCTTAAAAAAAAATTCTTTGTATCATTTGGTAAATAAAAGTGATCATGTTAGGTTGCACAGTCAGCCACATTTTTATCCACCCATCAAGTCTTGTTACTTGCCAGCATTTTATGTACTGACCATGTAGTTCCCTTCCATCTCTTTTCTATTCTTCATTTGGTCAATCTTGTAAACCAGTTTCTCTTTGATATTCAGTAGGTTTTCACAGCAGGAGTGAAATTCAGCAGGTTCTGACAGGTTCTGACAGGTTCTGGAGAACCGGTAGCGGAAATTTTGAGTAGTTCAGAGAACCAGCAAATATTACCTCTGGCTGGCCCCAGAGTGGGTTGGGAATGGAGATTTTGCAGTATCCTTCCCCCGGAGTGGGGTGGTGAGGGAAGTATCCTTCCCTTGCCATGCCCACCAAGCCATGCCACAGAACCAGTAGTAAAAAAATTTGAATTTCACCACTGCTTCACAGTGTACAAGCTTGCATCTTCTTCTTTGTCCTTTAGACATTCTTTCAATGCCTCACCTTTTTTTAAACTTCTAGCATACTTGCAACATTTCATATACACCTGTGCTCCTTGGTAAGTAGTCTGTCAATGTGTGAATGAAGGCCATGAGTCATTGTCATTATTTCCCCCACTTTCCAATCTAGGGATTTTAGTTCTGCTTGGGTCAGGTCCATTCTTCCAGCTGTGTATCTAATGACTGAAATTTTCCAGGTGTTAATTGATGATATTTACTCCACTAAGTTTGGGTTTTAAGATCTCTTGTGATGTATTCATTTCTACCCATTTTCTTGGCTTCCCGTATGCTTGATCTTGTCAGCTTGAAAGATGTCCAGGTATTTGTACTGATCTTCTTTATCCAGACTTGGTTATTGTTTCCATAAGCCATCTAGATTCCTTCGGTTTTTACTGCTTTTCCTATGTTGATGGTAAGGTTGGCTTTTGTCCAGTCCGATCTTCCTTGTAATATCTTGGCCAGTGTCGAACAGGGATTCTGTTTCAGATGGTGTTATTTCTCACAGCTTCAGATCATCCATGTAAAGGAGATGGGATAGCCCAGCAGGTATGCCTTTGGTGTGGGGATAGCCATGGCCTGATTTGAACAGTAATGTTGACAGAAGAATCAGTGCAATGGCATATAGTAGTGGTAATAGTGATTTCATTGAAAGAGTTCTCTCTTGATATTAACCTCTCCCAGTCTATTACCATTGACCAGCAGCTGTTTCTTCCATCGTGCCATTGATCTTTACCACAAGGTTTCTGATGTTTCTACTGACTGCTGTTATTTCTAGACACTTGATTATCCAAACATGTAGCATGGAATCAATGCTTTCTTGTAATCAATCCAAGCTCTTTCAAGTTCATCTTCTTTCTCTTGCAGTTTTCCAAAATCATGTTTTTAGTTAGGAGCTGATCTTTTATCATTTTGCCATTTGGATAAATTCCCTTCTACTTAGATCAGTGTTTCTCAATCTTGGCCACTTGAAGATGTCCAGACTTCAACTCCCAGAATTCCCCAGCCAACATTCGCGAATGCTGGCTGGGGAATTCTGGGAGTTGAAGTCCGGACATCTTCAAGTGGCCAAGATTGAGAAACATTGACTTAGATGGAAAGAGTTTGTTTTGAACTAGATCTGTTGAACTGCATTGGCTACCAGTTGGCAATTTGAAAGATGTTGATAAGCAGGTAATGGACTCGTAGTTGCCTGGTGTTGCCCCTTTTGTTGGATTTTTCATTATCAGCCAAACTTTACCAGATTTTAACCAATCTTCAATTTCACCTCTCTGCAATATATGGTTGAATTGTTGGGGAATGAGTGGGTGTAGATGGTTCAAACAAGAGCCATGCAATTCATCTTCATCTGGTGCTCAGCAAATCTTGATCTTCCTTGTTCTTTTCTCCATCATTTCTGCTGTTAAGACAAGTTATTTCAGTCTATTTTCTTTTTTATTATTATTCACCTCCTTTATCCAGGCTGCGTTCTTGTATTTTGTTAGGTTATCCCATAGCTGCACCCAGAATTGCACTGTTTTAGATCCCCATTGGTTTATTTTAAAATTGAATTTATTTTATTCCTAAAATTATAAAAATTATGTGGTTTCTTTTTTTAAAAGAGGGAGAGAGAGAAAGAGCAATTTAGGACAGGGAGCCTGCTGGAAGGTGTCTATGGAATATTGAGGCTTGTCAGCATCACATTCTTGGCCTGGGAGTCATGTGATGGATGCGTGAAAGTTCTATGATTAATTATTGTGTGATGAGAGATCATCTGTATCATAATCAGAGCATAGGGAAGTGACCTGATTTGGTCATCATCACCAAGCTCAGAAAATCACATGGTAAGTCATACTATAAGGAGCCAAACAGTGGTGGATTTCACAATTTTTTAGAACCTCCTCTGTAGGTGTGGCCTGCTTTGTGGCAGTGGCTTGCCAGCCATGTGACCGGGTGGGAATGGCTTGCCAGCCATGTGACTGGGTGGGCATAGCCAACTTGTAAAATGTGGTGAAACTCACTTAACAACACTCTTGCTTAGCAACCAAAATGTTGGCTCAGAAACTCTGGCATTTGAAGCACGTAAGTCTTAAAGCTGTCACGTTACAAGATCCTTGCACCCCTACCCCTTTAGAAAAACCCCCAGGGTGATCAAACTTGACAGCTTTAAGACTTGTGGACTTCAACTCCCAGAATTCCTCCTCTCGCACTTCATCTTGATGATGTGCGGACAGGCAGGGGGAGGGAACTGGAACTGGTTTTAAACAGCACTGTAGATTTGTGGAACCTATAGAGGAGGTTAGAACTGGCAGGAACTCACCCATGGAGCCAAGTCTCAGTTCATAAGAGGAGTGAGAAACCAAAGCCAACAGTGATGAAACTCTGCCTGTTCTTGGAGGTGACCTCCAGATATATTGTTATTACAGCCCCCAGGACTCAGTATTGCCCCCATCCCAATTCTCTGGCTTCTTTGAGAAATAATCTTTTTGCTTTCCAACCTTAGTTGATCCTTAAAAGCAGTGTCACACTAAGTAGTTAGTGCTGCGATGAGAGTCACCAGGGAATCCCAAGACTCTAATTTAGGGCTGGGAAATTGTGAAAAAAAAACACCTGGTGCCTAATCAACAGTGACTGATTTCAAAAAGCTAAACAGAGTCAGATGTAAGAAGGCCGTGCAAACTGTTTCTGTATAGAAGTCAGTGTCCATGTGATTACCAGGAGCCAAACGTAAGGGAGCCTTTATGTTTACCTGCTTTCCAAATTGTTCTTTAGATCAGATGTCCCCCCAACCCCATGTCCATTCAAGTGAGTGAAACACCATCCACGCACATGCAGGATCCAGGCAGTGTGTGAAAGCCCCCTCACCATGATCTGCAGACAAATCACCCTCCATGGAATTGGTCCCTGGTGCCCACAATATTGTGGTCTTCTGCTTTAGATAGCTGCTGAGATAAATCAGGATGAACAATATATTGGGGCCCTAGCGGTCATGTGATCTCAGTCTTATGTCAGTCTTATGAGGACGTCCAGACAGGAAGCAAAATTAGATGGACTAATTCTACTTTGTTGTATGGTTATACTAACAGAAACATACAAGAAGTCTAAAAGCACACACACACACACCATTGCCTTTTGCAGCCTAAGGAGAGTCCCTTCTGAGATGCTAGCCACACCCTTCTGCTGGCTAAGCTGCCTCTTATCTGACTGCTCCCCTGATTGTGGCACTTCCCCCATCTCCCAAGGTCATTCCCACAAACCATTACAGATGATGGGGCATTAGATCGAAGTATATTGATGATCTTGGCATTCCCCAATGACTTTCTTAGCTCAGGTGTATATGTTTAAATTTAGGTTTCCCTTTTCTATGTTGAAATCCAGGACTCGCCTTCTATTGAATTGATTAAAGTAGCAATTTTCATCATCCTGGCTTCCAACTAAATCTTTTTATACCACTCACACTATATAAAGAGCATCTGGTGACAGAGTCACCAGTCATTCTTCTAAATGCAGCTGCTCTTACACAAGTGCTTTTGATTGCTGTCTGTGTAATCCTTCCTTCCTTCCGTGATGTTGAGATGGTACTCTAGAAATGTAAATCTGTATCTATGTAAACAAAAAGCAGAAGTAGATCCTTCAGATCTGCTGCTAATCCTTTTCAAAACGAACAGATATTAGAATCCCTTAAAATAGTTCCGTTTATACCACCCTGCATTTCCCCCTCTGGATTTTAAGATAAGTTTATGTTTTGGAAAACATATATGCCATTGATTTGATTATTTAAATTGTATTTGTTTACCCCTTCTTTCATTGGGGGAGGAGTTACCAGAGTTACAGTGATAAGAAAACATAACTAATATAAATAAATAAATAAATAAATAAATTCCATTTTTCTCTGTGTAGGCTTCCAATCTCTTCTTGTTTTGATGAGATGATATTTGGGGTACTAGAACCAGTTTTGCATGCATATTTTAAGATTTTAAGATTGCTTTTAACATTGTTGAGTGTGTTCTGAAAAAGATGTATAACATGGTGAAGAATCTATACCAAGCAAGATTCCAAGAAAGAACATGGATAGCATGACTGCATGACTGAAGATCCATATCCATTGCCGTCGAAGTGATATCCCAGTGTCTGGAGGTCGTGAGTGTCTGGATGGGGAGGAACAAACTCCGGCTCAACCCGTCCAAGACCGAGTGGCTGTGGTTTCTGGCATCATGATATAGTCAGCTGGTTCCATCTCTGACTATCGGGGGCGGGTCATTGGCCCCCGCGGATAGGGCTCGCAATCTGGGTGTCCTCCTGGATTCCTGGCTGTCATTGGATGACCATGTGGCAGCCATGACCAGGGGGGCCTTCTATCAGGTGCACCTGATACGCCAGTTGTGCCCCTATCTAGATCGTGATGCCTTATGCAGGGTCACTCAAACGCTCGTCACCTCCCGCCTGGACTATTGCAATGCTCTCTACATGAGGCTTCCCTTGAGGTGCACCCGGAGGCTCCAGCTAGTCCAGAATGCGGCCGCGTGTGGGATCTTGGGAGTGTCTCGATACTCCCATGTAACACCTCTCCTGCGCGAGCTGCACTGTTGCCGGTGGCCTTCCGGGTGCGCTTCAAGGTGTTAGTAACCATCTTTAAAGCGCTCCATGGCATGGGACCTGGTTATTTGCGGGACCGCCTCCTACCACATACCTCCCTTAGACCTGTCCGCTCCCACAGAGTGGGCCTCCTCAGGGTGCCATCCGCCGGACAATGCCGACGGGTGGCCCCCAGGGGGAGAGCCTTCTCTGTGGCGGGGCCTGCACTCTGGAACGACCTTCCCCCCGACCTTCGGATCATCATGAACCTATGCCTCTTCCGATGGGCATTAAAGACTCATCTATTTCAAGAGGCCGTCCTGGCTTAGTTTTAATAGATATAGTTTTAATTTGATTTGATTTTAACCCTTTTTAATCTAAATTTTAGCACAGACTTTAATTTAATCTATTTTTAAACGGTCTTGTATTGTATTGTTTTTTATTTTTATATTTCTGTGCGCCGCCCTGAGTCCCCTAGGGGAGATAGGGCGGGATATAAATCTGACTAATAAATAAATAAATAAATAAATAAATCTGTTATGCATATTTTTAAAAGATCTTCAGTCTTAAAGTTGTAGCTGCTAGTTTGATTCCCTCTTCCCCATGGATAGCTCTGAGGCTGATCATGGATAATAGGCAGGAAAGTAACATGAGGGGAGCTATAGGAGATATCATCAAATATCTGAAGGACTCCTACAGAAAGAACAAGAAAGTTGTTCTTACTTGCTTCAAAGTACAGAATAGAAGAATTGAAAGGAGGCAGATTTCAGTGATGGGGTGGAGGTGGCTCACAAAGCCAGAAACAATGATATCGACTGCTAGAATACCAGGGAAGCAGAATAAATCTCTTTGCTTTGACAAGGGAATGAGATGATAGCAAGCTTTTGCAGTAACGCTTTTCTAGAAAAGATTTTGAAAGTGTACTTAAAAACCAAAGGTTGCATTTTGGCTGGCTAGTGTAATTTTGTTAAAACTCAGGGTGTTCCAAACTTTTGACAGGCAATTGTTCAGAGTTCAAACAGACAGTGATTCAAAGAGTTCAATGGCATTTGTTTTCAGTGAAGGATATAGAGCCATGATGGCAAACCTATGGCACGTGTGCCCGAAGTGACACACGGAGCCATGTCACCTGGAATACACAATGTCACCCGTTCCTCTTCTGAGTTTCTGACACGCATGCACGAGCGGTGATCAGCTGGTCTTCGTGCATGCGGCAGTGCTGGAAACTGGAAGAGTTTGTCTTTCATTTTCTGGAGTGAGCATATGTGTTGGCCAGCTGATTGTTGTGTGCGCATGTGCGCCAGTAACCAGAAGACTAACTGAAAATTCCTTTTCTGGTGCATGCATGCCTCCTGGGCAGTTCCTGGGTTGCGGCCTGGATGAATATGTGTGCATTCGGTGCCAAAAATGTTCGCCATCACTGATATAGAGAACCAAAATCTTACCCTATAAAATTTAAGTGAAACTTTATAATTTGTCTGTTTCTATTGGGTGCCTGCATTGCTATACTTTTTTAAACCAAAGTATAAATAATAGGAAATCAGCTTAGTAAAAGAAACATGTAGCATCCTGGCATCCAAATATTCACCCAGAGTATGTGAAATGAATACGTTATTTGCCCTCTTTACAAACTTGAGGGGCTACATTATATGGCGCATCATCGAATTCATTATGTTGATATATTGGAATAAAATAGAAAAACCTAAAAGCTACACGTTGAATCAGCAGGAAAGCTAGGTTGGAAGAAGCATGAAAAAAGTGATTTGTCACAAAGATAAGGTTAATCCACTTACAGGATTAATAAAACTGTGGAAGAAGGAGCATGCACGCTCCCACTATCAACCTAACAGATTACTTACAGTAAGTTTACACAGGGACATTTTACTACCTCTCTATCGCACGCACACAAGATTGGAGGACTGTTCCTGAAAATGTTGTGCCTTCATCCTATGATTTTATCTGGTGTCATTTAGAACCAGACTTTTCTCCAAGCTCTCCTGATTGACAGTGAATCAAGGTCTAAGATTTTAGGTTGCATCATATCCCAGTCTTACTTTTTACACCATCATCTTTCTTGAATGAATTATTTCATTCATATTTCACCTTTCTATTCAATCAACGACAAGCAATGTCTAACAATATAAAATTATAGGATGCAAG
The DNA here is from genome assembly GCA_039707465.1 of Rhabdophis nuchalis. Taxonomy (NCBI): domain Eukaryota; kingdom Metazoa; phylum Chordata; class Lepidosauria; order Squamata; family Natricidae; genus Rhabdophis; species Rhabdophis nuchalis. Next base: position 323,744,706 of record CM077643.1, read on the forward strand.
GGTGGGATGGGATCTTGGAGATCATCTTATCCAACCCCCTGCCCAGTGCAGCAACCCAACTATTCTAGCACATCTGACAGGTGGCCAGTCCAGCCTCTAAATCAGGGATCTCCAACCTTTGCAACTTTAAGTCTGAAGGACTTCAGCTCCCAGAGTTCTCCAGCCAGCAAAGCTGGCTGGAGAAGTCTGGGAACTGAAGTCCTTCAGACTTAAAGTTACAAAGGTTGGAGACCCCTGCTCTAAATGCTTCTGAAAAAGGAGAGTCCACTGCTTCCCAAGGTGTCTGTTTCACTGTTGAGCAGCTCTTGTCATTGCCATTTGTTTTCTTGACATTGAAGTAAAACCTACAATATCCCTTTTTAGTTTAAATCCATTCTTTCTGTCCTGCTTTCTGAAACAACTCTGAGTAATTCTACCTCCTACAAGGCAGTCTTCTAATATATGTTGACCGTTATGTCCCACCACTCTCTTCTTTTCTCCAGAATAAACAAACCTGGTGCCTCCACGCATTCCTCGTATGATTTTCCTTCCAAGCCCTAATTGATATACTTTGCACATGCTCCACTAGTGCAGTGGTCCCCAACTGGTGGTCTGCAGACCACTGGTGGTCCGTGAGAAAATTTTGATGGTCCGCAGAAAAATCCTTGCATTTTTTATATTGCACTAAATCAGGGATCCTCAAACTATGGCTCCTGGGCTGGATATGGCCCGCCAAAGCAATTACTCCCACTCGTTGACAGGATGGTGTCCTTCTGACACTTAGCTTGGCTGCTGGTTTAGTAGCTCCAGCCTTCCCTCCCTCCCTCCCTGGGAGTTCAGGCGCTTCAGTGAGCGGTGCACGAAACCTCAGCCAGGCTCCTCAAAAGACAGAGTTTGTAGGGGGTCGATCTAGCGCCTGGGCTGGCTACAAGACAAATATTCATTCTTGGGCTTATTTGAGATTCCTAGCTGCAATGGACAGCAAACCTAGGGTTGACCCCTGGGTGCTTCTCTCCACTAACAGCCCTTCCCTCCAATCGGTCAAGTTAAGTGCCTGAAGGATCCCATCTCATCACTAATTCATATTGGTGGTCCATGGGATTTAAAATTATGAATTTAGTGGTCCCTGAGGTCCGAAAGATTGGTGATCCCTGCACTAGTGTGATGCTTAGAAGTGGTTGCAGTGTTCGAAATGCAATCTAACCTATATCCAGTCTAGAGGAAACATGACTTTTAATCCTGATAACACACTTTGCTCATACCAGCTGGGATCGTGCTCATTGGTTTTCTTGTTTTTGCAAGCCTATCTTACTGTCGATTCATGTGCAACTTGTGATCGGCCAAAACACCTCAATCCTTTCCGTGATTTTGCATTTATTTTTATTTAAATTCATCTTACTTTTGTGTCCATTAGTTTAGCCTAGCAAGATCCTCCTGAATCTTCTAAGATGTTCACTTTCCTCTTTCTTTGTGTCATTTGCAGACTTGATAATGGTAGATTAACCCCTTCTCAAATGATTTGTGAATATATTGAACTGAACTAGGCCTAGAATAGAAATCTCTGGTACACTACTCAATATTTCCTTCTTTATGTACAATGATTAATACACACTCAAATTTCAATGAATTTTCAAGAAAAATATTATAAAACATACATAAAATCAATATTGAAATTAATAAATAATTAAGCATATGTAAATAGGAATTTTCAACATAGGATTTTTTTTGTTTTAATTTAAGATATGTTTGTTTGCAAAAATGAAAAGTTATAGTTTAACATATCTTTAGTTCCAAAAAATCAGTCTGAAATTTTGATCCAAGAGAAAACATAAAGGAAAGGCAAGTGGTGTATAATCTGGGGAAGTTAGAGGCTAAGTTTGGGTTTTCATAGATACAATTATGAATTTACTTTTTCAATTTTGTGTAAAAATGTATAATTTGATATCACTCAATTGGGATCAGAGTTTATCATATGCACAAGTACTTTACAACTATCCCCCAAGCGTTTGTGATAATCTGTAGGTCTTCTGTGGATATTCCAATCATCTTTATTCATCCTTCTTATCATCTTCAACTTCCCAGAGTGTTACTAGACATGGTTGTTTTTCTTGTCCGTAATCTGCTTGCATCATATGCCCTGAGTGCATGATTTTTTTTCTTGTTGATTGACATCCCAAGGGAGCAATCAATGTTTTACTGATTGTGGTTGTGGCTTATCCTTAGTTTCATTCATGCTCTTTTGACCTTTCCAGCAGATAGAATAGAATAGACTAGAATAACAGAGTTGAAAGGGACCTTGAAGGTCTTCTAGTCAAACCCCCTAGGTAAAAGTAAAGGTTTGCCTCGCACATATGTGCTAGTCGTTCCTGACTCTAGGAGGCGGTGTTCATCTCCGTTTCAAAGCCAAAGAGCCAGCGCTGACCGAAGTTGTCTCTGTGGTCATGTGACCAGCATGATTAAATGCCAAAGGTGCACAGAATGCCGTTACCTTCCAACCAATTTTTCTACTTGCATTTTTACATGCTTTTGAATAGCTAGGTTGGCCTACTCAGGCAGAAAACCCTATACCATTTAAGACAAACGGTTGTCCAATTTCTTCTTAAAAACTTCCAGTATTGCAGCCTTCATAACTTCTGGAGGCAAGTTGTTCCTCTGATTAATTATTCTAACTGTCAAGAAATTTCTTCTTAGTTCTAGGTTGCTTCTCTCCTTGATTAGTTTCCACCCATTGCTTCTTGTCCTGCCCTCAAGTGCTTTGGAGAATAGCTTGACTCCCTCTTCCTCGTGGCAGCTCCTGAGATATTGGAACACTGCTATCATGCCTGCCCTAGTCCTTCCTTTCATTAAACTAGACATACCGAGTCATTCTTTATAGCCTCCAGTCCCCTAATCATCTTTGTGGCTCTTCTCTGCACTCTTTCTAGAGTCTCCACATCCTTTTTACATTGTGGCAACCAAAACTGGATGCAGTATTCCAAGTGTGGCCTATATCAGGAGTTCCTCCTCCCAATAGCATTTCTGTTAGCATTACTGAAGCTTCTTAGTCTTCCCACTACATTACAGTTGTAATTAAAATATAGGCACAATAATTATTAGGATAATAATGAGGAAGCAACCATCCTATTTGTTTAAGAGAGATCTGGATTGCACTAAGAAACTTATCTAATTTTCAAGTTACTTAAACTTTTAATTATTTTGCTTATTCATTTGTTTGTTTTTATTTAATGCCTTAAAGTTTAAGTTAATTAAATTTCAATTGTATGTTCTGCAATACGACTGAACAACAAAATGCGTGTGAGGGTATATGTGTGTATATATTTCTTATAAAGCAAGAAAAATACGTAGTTGGAAAATGATAACCAATTTATGTGTATGTCGGTATATGCCAGTACACGCAGGCTTGAGCAATCTTAAGAAATGAATTCATAATCCAAAACAAATTAGGTTTGTTTCAAACGAATTATCGTACAAAGGTTTGTTCTGATTTGGCCAAAAGAATAATGAAATAGTCTTTGATTTGCATTAAAAATACTGAAGAATTAATGCGTTAAAAATACTGAAGAGCATCTTTAATTTTATAATAACAGAGCACTAATTAAACTTCTAATACTAAAAGTAAGACATACATAAAATAGATAAGAATGAGTTTGAGAGAAATCACTGTAAAAAGTGATTCATAAAAGGACTGAATTGGGCCTAGCCAGTATATAAATGTGGAGCTGTAATAGAGGAACCTATCTCTTAGGTTTATTTCATAACAAATTTGGAAATGACTTTGTCTATGAATATAAAACACAAGCTAACTAATATAAGTAAACACATCAGTCAAGCCTGATATAAAACTCTGGATGCCCCCTTATATGACTAGAGATATACCTCAATATCTACTACCAATATTTTTAGGTTGTTCCTCCCCCTCCCCCACCCATGGCTATATATAGCAAGTTTTATTTATTTATTTATTTTGTCAAGCATGAATTAGATAGCAGATATGTGCATAATCATGATTATGAATACATGAAATGGATACAAATACAAGGGAATATTACGACAGGGACGGTAGGCACTCTGGTGTGCTTATGCACCAGATCTTATTTCAGCCTATAAGGGCTAGAGACAACATATGTTGTTGTCATTATTATCATGGTTGGTTACACAGCCAGATGTTTAGACTGGATATGACGTTTTTATTCACCTATCGAGTCCTTCCGAAGGACCTGGGATACTCAGATGTTGTTTGATGGTGTTAAAGGTACTGTCTATTGCAGCATGTAAGCGGTTCCAAGTAAAATTGCCTTTTGCGATTGAGTGATGGTGATTTTGTCAATGCTGATGATGTTCAAGTGGTGCCTCCAGATGTTTTGGGTTTGCCTATGACTAATGGTGCTATTGTTGCTCTATTTTGTCACTGTCTTCCTCTCTACAGGCCTTTGTATTTTGTGATTTTCTCCAGGTCTTTCTTTTTCATTCTTGTGTCTCCAGGTACTGCAACATTAACTATCCAGACTTTGCATTGATTTGTAGACCAGATCTGTAGTTTGGACCTTCAGTAATTTCTAAGTTAAAACATAAAAAAAGGTAGAAGTTTGAAAATGTTAGAGAATTATTCAGTATCTGTATTTCTGAGACAATTTCAGAAGGAACATAGTCATTCCCTATAAATTGCTTCTTTAACCCTCCTCATCCCATATTTTAATTTTATATATTTATTGTGTAGTTATATAGCAACAGAGAGATGCATATAATTTTCAGTGAATCTTAAATTAATGCACAATAATTTTTGTAGGAAAATTCAGAGCGTTTTGGAATGGGACTCCCTGATTCATTGCAGACAAATAGTTGTATCTGTTCCAAAGATCTGGGCTTCCTTCATTGTGGCCACTAGCACTGTGTTTCCAAAGTACAGACCACTATCTGATACAGCCATTGCCATTCTTGAATATATTGTTAGGCATGATCATTTTCCCTAATGGTGGCAAGGTCTCAGTTTCTGTGGTCACTTCCAGATCTCGGCTTCCCTCTTTGCAATCTTTTGGTTGTTGTTGCTTTAAAATATGCTCTGCACTCTCTTTGTCCTGATGGTAAATTAGGGACACTCCTGTTTACACCACCGCGAAAGTAACTCGAAGACCCTCAATCATAGCTGAATGCAGCATATCTGCTTATAGAATCTTTTTTTTCCCCGAGGAAGTGGAGGTGACAGGATGGTTATTATTGCCAAGCGCGTGTCTTGCCCTGCTGTTTATGCAGAAAGGCATGCGATTTTTCTAATTCCTTTCTGGCTCCAGGCATGTCTCCTGCTGGGTCCTGCTGCTTGCCGTCTTCCTACCTGAACATGTGCCAACTCTTGAATAATCGGTGGTGAACTCAACTTCTTCTTATAATAATTACTTTAATTACTGCCTTAATCCATAATCCAAAAGGTCTTGCAGTGGGACTCCGGGGGTTGTGGTCTTCAGCACCAGAGCGGCGGACAGCTCCTTCCAGTAGCGTTAAAAAAACAACTCCAGGAAAGACGCTAAGCTAGTGTTTCTCAACCTTGGCAACTTGAAGATGTCCGGACTTCAACTCCCAGAATTCCCCAGCCAGCATTCGCTGTCTGGGGAATTCTGGGAGTTGAAGTCCGGACATCTTCAAATTGCCAAGGTTGAGAAACACTGCTAAGCGATCTCTTCCCAAGATAGATCCCACGGAGATCCGGGAAACTGGCTGCGTGGAGACAGGCACCCAGCAGCTTTAGCGCATGACTCGGAGTTAATTAGCCACTTGCAAACTTCTCGCGTTGGATCAGTAGACTTTGCGCAGCCGCTGGTCTTTTTCCTCAAAACCAACTCTGTGATTTTAAACGGCGGGGCTCCTCCCCTTTCAAGGCGGGGAAATGGGTGGTCTCCGGGCATCGGGAGCGCTCATAAAACCCCACCTCTCGTTTTAGGACTGCAGCTGTAATTGGCTAGATGAGGAGGTACTGGAAGAGATGTTAAGCTGGCTGCTTCCACCCATGGCTCTGCACACACACAGGGGCGGGTTGTGCCGGGGAGAGCGGGAGGCTGGGCTCCGGGGTGGCGGAGGCGGTGGAGGAGGAGAAAGCGGTGGCGGAGCCGATGTTTCCCCAGCCTGCTTGCCTACTTCGGTGACCAAGCCGCTCCTGCTGCTGGGTTGCTGCCTGCGGCCGGAGGATCCGTCCGAGCGAGGGCGGCTTCTGACGCCGCCGGTGGTGATGATGGCGGAGGGCGGCGGCGGCGGCGGCGGAGGGCAGCGGCTCAAGGCGCTGTCCCTGCTAGAGGCAGCCCGCTGCCGCTACGAAAGCCTGCAGATTTCCGACGATGTCTTCGGGGAATCGGGCCAGGACAGCAGCGGCAACCCATTTTACAGCACCACCGCCGAGTCCCGCTCTGCCTCCGAGGAGGAGGACGAGGAGGAAGAGGAGGAGGGCGAAACCCCCGAGGGAGGACGCAGCCATCGGGGCAGGACTGGGGGACGCCAAGGCTCCAAGGCGTCGGCAGCCGAAGGGCAGGAGGGAAAGCAGCAGCAACAGCAGCAAGCGCAGGGTGGCTTGGAGGCGAGTTTCCTGGGTCCCGCGGAGCAACAGCGGCGGGAGGAGGAGGAGGAAAGCGAGAGGGGCTGGAGCCAGAGCCTGCGGAACACCCCGACCCCTTCCTTCAAGGATAGCAGCGGTAAATCGGCTCGCGTTCTCTGAATGGCTTGGCCGGTGACTCAGGATGTGCGGGTCTCTGTGCGTGTGGGTTGCAGGAGTAGGAGGGCTCCTGTTCTGGAGGAGTGTGGGGAAAAGTGGGGTTGGCGAAACGAGGCAGTGAAAGATCGCCCGACACACACAAACACGCACCCGCAACGATACTTCAAAAGCATCCCGGAACTCCACCTTAAGGGGAGAATCTTTGGGTTAGGAAAGACGCCCGCATTCAATGCTGGGATAGACTGCTTCTCCCCATTAGGTTATAAAAGAAGCAGCCCTTTCCTTAAATCACTTCCCCTCACTCCCGTGCCTTCCAAATGCTTTGGACTCTTAGCTACCGTCGCTCTTGGCTGGGTGATCAATAGTCATGGTGGCACATGGTAAGAGTGGTCTAGCTTAGCTGGAGGGGGGGGATGGCTGCCTTGCTAGGGTTGCCTTCACTTTATTTCCATGTAAGTCTGACCGTCTGTTGCATTGGTTGTGATTGTGTTGCCTCTGCTCTCCCCCGGCCCCCAGAGTCAAGGGGTTTTGTGGGAAAGCACAGCTATGTGGAGAAACAGTCTCCGCAATTGTAGCCCTTGTCAGACTACATTGTAGGAGTCAGGGCAAGGCTCCTTTATGGTAGAAAATTATGCAAGTCCAAGAAGAAGGAGGCAGATCTCCTGCCAATGCCAGTCACTGAAATTTTATTACTGACATTTCAAATTCAAAGCGAATACAATTCAGTGGTCTAAAATGGGAAAGTAGGTAACAATTGATGTGTCCAAATCTACTTCCGAAGGTAGATCTTCAAAGTAATTACAAATATATAATGGGTTGCCTACATTCTGGAATGCAGAAATCCTGGGCTACTGAGCTGTCTGATCTGTTTTTTTAAAAGGTGCCTTGCAATGTGACACTATAGGTAAAGGGACAGCTGTCTACCATAACTCCCCTCAGTCTGTTATTCTCACATATGTCGGGACTGCTGGCAATCCTGCTAGCTGTAATCCAAAATATATTTCAAGTGATCTGCATGTTCCAAGCAATATGAATTGTTGCGGTAGATCAGGACTTTCTTACTGCAAGTGCCTGGGTATTCAGCTGCTGAGCCCTGCCAGCTAATTGTGAAGAATCAGACAGTAACTAACCGTAAACATCTGTATATCTTTTGGGCATCTGTAAAGAATGTTGGATCTTAATGATAACTGTAGCTCTGCCTAGCTCTGAATGTCTATGCACTCTAGCTAACTGATCAAATTCTTCATTTTTTGTTATTAACCCTTTGAGAGCTGGGGTCAAAAAAACAACCGCAAGTGGCTTTTTAGCTTCAGTTTTCTTTGGTTTCATTTTAATATTGTCAAGAATTTGGAAAGGTTTGCCTTTGGAAAACAGTCTCAGAAATGGACAAGTGAATCACTTTTTCTTAATAGAGTCAGCCTGCAAGTAAAGCAGGGATACATTTGAGAGTAAGGAGTTGTTGCTCACTGCTTTTGACAATTAGGGGTTAAGTTCTGCAATTGAATGTTCCTTATTTGGTTGCCAGGAAGATACAAAATGGTCATATAATATATAGCACAGAGCCAGCTTTTTTAATCATCCTATCATGATCTGGTTTTCCTCCAAAACAAGCACATAGAGCCAAGAGTCATTGAATTATGAACTATGAGTTATAAACATTCATGCATGAATCAGCCATAAAGCCATAAGGATAATTATGAAAAGTAGAACACATGATGCAGGATTCTGGCATTTTGCACTATTGCACAAATTGTAGATCTTCGTTGCTTTCACCTGGGCTGGATTTAAAAAAAAAATCATTGAATTAATGTATATAGCTTGTTGATTGTCTACATCAGATGAGACTTCCAAGTTACGAAAACCAGACCGGAAACCTATGCACAATTCTTAACTGGGTCTAACAAATACCGCATCTTACAATATGTGCAAAACTAGTCTTTGGAAGGTGATAGTTTGGGTGAGTGACATTTTTATTGTTGTGTTTTGCCATTTGCATAATGCACTATCCCTTAATTATGCTGAACATTCATTCTGCTTAGTTATAGATAGTGAAGACTTTTGGAGATAAAAACAAGTAAAATAAACCCTCTTTTGATTCCTGGTGATTTTATAGACACATCTGTGGTTTCCTAACCAGCTAAGTGATTTACTACTGCTTTCATCTGAAAGTTTTTCAAAATTGTAAATCTAGCCACTATATCTGGAAGACTTGATAGTCTGTTTTACCCTAGTACTAACCAGGTCCAAATCTGCTTACCGGTAGCTTCCATGCCCAGACAAGTTTAACCGGGTGCTGCCACCTGCTGAGGTACACTAGGCAATAGATTGTTTTTTAGAACTAAGCCTCCTTCAAACTGGTCTTCGTATTTATTAGAATTATGAAGGGGAAAAATGCTTTGTTTTCAGAAAATTATTTTCTAGCCTGTAATATTTTGCTCTGCTATTTTTAAAATAAAATACACAAGTGTGGCCAATGGCCACTCCAAATTTTGAAAAAAAAAATGCAAAGCTGTCTGACAGCACAGAAAACACATAGCCCTAGTCTGGGAGAGCAGTCAGTTTTTTAAACATCTGGAACACCATCCAGGTGGAAATCACCAAGATCTCAGAAAGGCTCTAATTCCAGAAGGCAGATATTGTGACAATCATGCTTCCTGGTTCCTGAAAGGTAACTTAATTTAACTGAAGGGATTTGAAATGTGCAACTTTACTGGTTCATACTGGCTGCAGTTACAGGGTCCCTCAAATAACTGGGCCCAATGTCATGCAGCTCTTGATAGGTCACAGACAGCTCCTTGAAATCACAACTGGCAGCAAATTTGAAATCAGTGCAGCTCATGGAACACATATCCCTTGGGCATACTGAGGCATGCCCATCATTGTCTGCACCTCTGCATTCTGGACCAGTTGAATCCTCTGAGGGGGTCTTCAAGAGCAGCTCCCATTGAAATAATTGAGTAGGAAGAGATTATTCTCTGAGTGATTGTCTGAAGGGCCTACTGATTTAGGAAAGAGTACAACTGGAAGGGTAAAAATACAATAGTTGGAAGGGACCTTGGAGGTCTTCTAGTCCAACCCCCTGCCTAGGCAGGAAGCCCTATACCAGGGATGTCCAAACTTGGGAACTTTAAGACTTGTGGACTTCAACTCCCAGAATTCCCCAGCCAGCATTCGCTGGCTGGGGAATTCTGGGAGTTGAAGTCCACAAGTCTTAAAGTTCCCAAGTTTGGACACCCCTGCCCTATACCATTTCAGACAAATAGCTTCTTAAAGACATCTTCTTAAAGACTTCCAGTGTTGGGGTATTCACAACTTCTGGAGGCAAGCTGTTCCACTGATTAATTGTTCTGACTGTCAGGAAATTTCTCCTCCGTTTTAAGTTGCTTCTCTCCTTGATTAGTTTCCACCCATTGCTTCTTGTTCTGCCCTCAGGTGCCTTGGAGAATAGTTTGACTCCCTCTTCTTTGTGGCAACCCCTGAGATATTGGAACACTGCTATCAAAATACTCTTTTGCCCATAGCTGCTACCTGCTCTTCAAGCAGGAGATTTCAGTCCAAGAAGACACCCCCCCACTGCAGTGCACCACTCTTGCATAGATATATGATACCCTATCCAAGTTTAAAATGGAATTTCCCGGGATCTAGATGACACTACCAACAGCTACTTTGGACTTGACTGAGCTGGGTATAGCTTTTCCATATCCAAGCATTGGGACAGAGCTTTGTCAACTTCACTTGGCTCGTCTGGGGTTGAAACATATAATTGGACATCTTTAGCATACCACTTGTGGGACGTGGTGGCTCAGTGGCTAAGATGCTGAGCTTGTTGATCAAAAGGTTGGCAGTTCAGCAGATTGAATCCCTACTGCCACGTAATGGAGTAAGTTCCCGTTACTTGTCCCAGCTTCTGTCAACCTAGCAGTTTGAAAGCATGTAAAAATGCAAGTAGAAAAATAGGGAACGCCTTTGGTGGGAAGGTAACAGTGTTCCGTGTATCTTCGGAATTAAGTCATGCCGGTCACATGACCTCAGAGATGTCTTCGGATAATACTGGCTCTTTGACTTTGAAACAGAGATGCATACCACTCCCTAGAATCAGGAATGACTAGCACATATGTGCGAGGGGAACCTTTACCTTTTAGCATACCACTTATAGCAAACCCCAAATCTCTTCCCCCCCCCCCCAACATATCATGCAGATTGTGAATGGGGCATGAGGGCCAAGTCCTGTGATACCCCACAAAGAAGAAATCTAGGGAGCAATATCTCCCTAGCCCTTTAATCAACACCAACTGGAAAGAACTGCAGTAAAGCAATTTCAAAGTCCTGGAGCTTAGCCAGAAGGGTAACATAGTTGATGGTTTCAAAAACTGCTGGAGAGATAAAGGAGCATAAGGATGGAAGTACCAGCCCCATCCTGGCTCTGCCACAGATCATCGGCAAATACAACCGAGGCTGTCTATTCTAAATTTCAGCCTGAAATCTAAGTGAAACAGGTCTAGCTAAACTGCTTCCTCAGATTTCTTGATGGCTGCAGCATGACGTCCTTTTCAATAACCTTCTCTTTCGTATCTATTTTGTATTAAGACAACATTTTACCTTGGACAAAATGTTTGTTTTTAAATACTCCAAGGAACTTCATATTTATTTACTTATTTATTTTATTTTTATTTTATTTTTCAAATTTGTATACAACCCTATCTCCCCTAGGGGACTCAGGGCGGTGCACAGAAATATAAAAATATAAAACAATACAGTACAAAACAGTTAAAAATAAATTAAATTAAGGTCTGTGCTAAAATTTAGATTAAAAAGGGTTAAAATCAATTAAAACTATATCCATTAAAACTAAGCCAGGCTGGCCTCTTGAAATAGATGTGTCTTTAGTGCCCGGCGGAAGAGGCGTAGGTCCGCGATGATCCGAAGGTCGGGGGGAAGGTCGTTCCAGAGGGCAGGCCCCGCCACAGAGAAGGCTCTCCCCCTGGGAGCCACTCGTCGGCATTGTCTTGCGGATGGCACCCTGAGGAGGCCCACTCTGTGGGAGCGGACAGGTCTAAGGGAGGTATGTGGTAGGAGGCGGTCCCGCGGGTAGCCAGGTCTCGTGTCATGGAGCGCTTTGAAGATGGTTACTAGCACCTTGAAGCGCACCCGGAAGGCCACAGGCAGCCAGTGCAGCTCGCGCAGGAGAGCTGTTACATGGGAGTATCGAGACCCTCCCAGGATCCCCCGCGCGGCCGCATTCTGGGCTAGCTGGAGCCTACGGGTGCACCTCAAGGGAAGCCCCATGTAGACATAGCTCAAGAAACATACTGTGAATTTGCTTATCTATGCTTGAGGAGACCAACTCAGATAAGTTGAAGCTGATGTAGGCTAACCTTATATACAAGTTTCCCCTATTGCCGTTAGGATTGGTTGGAGTCCAATCAAAGTATATATATCAAAATGGGAATCTGTCTAGACATTTTAGGAAGGTTCCTTTAACTCAGCCAGGCAAAGTCAGTGGTTACATAATTGCTGTGATTGCAACAAGGCTGTAGAGCAGTGCTTCTCAATTATTTTCTGTCATGCCCCCCTAGGAAGAAGAAAACATTTCGCGCCCCCCGCGCGACTGTAAATAGTATCATCCGGGTCTAAAAGTCACACGGGCGGGTTTGGCTAATCAGGATAGAGCATCATGTCTATCCAATCGGGTCTGTTCTCCTCGAAAGGGAGGAGCATGCGCAATCACAGAGACATAAACACGGGGCTTGGCTTGTTATGACAGTGTTTGCCGAGGTCAAACGCGCCCCCCTTTACGGAGCCTCGCGCCCCCCCCCTGGGGGGCGCGCCCCACTATTTGAGAAGCACTGCTGTAGAGCAACAGATCAGGAACAGTACTGTGCAATCCTATGAAGGCCAGCCTTTCATTGGAGTGGTAACTAGAGGTTCTCCAGATGTTGCTGAATTGTAGCTCCTAGCATTCTTCACAGTTAGCCTTATTGACTGTTGCTGCCAGGAATTCTATTTCAGCAACATTAAAGTGCCACAAGTTTACCCCCACAGGTTTTTGGATGGCTTTGTGTGTATTGTGCTTTCATGTATTAGAGCAGGGGTCTCCTTGCTGGCTGGAGAATTCTGGGAGCGGAAGTCCTTCAGACTTAAAGTTACAAAGGTTGAAGACCCCTGTCTTAGAGCATGAATAAGCCAATAAAAACATAACCCACACTTGTGGAATATTTGAACCTCAGTATGTTCAGAAAAATTATAACCTGTTGATTTTAATTATGCTTGCTTCTATTCTTCATAAGCTAAAAACCATGGAATTTGTAAAACTGAGAACTGGAAAACATTCCTGATTGTATGAATTTAAGATAGATTTTATATTTGTTTTTGTCTGAAAAATACTTTGGAATTAAGTTAGATAGCTCTTGAATCACACAGGTTTCCTCTCTTCCATTGCCTCACTGAATGACAAAATGGTGTTTAATGGTCAACTAATATTTTCCTTCTTTATACTTATATTTATTTGTTTATGAAACATATGGCCACTTTGCTTATGTACCGTAACTCTGGGTGGGTCCCAATGTGAACAATAAAAGAAGTAACAAAAACCAGCATTCCAAAAAAGTCCAACACCCTGTGACCTTACTACATAAACAATCATAGTTTCTGGACTGTAGCCTTACCCTATCCCTGTGATGGTAAACCTATGGCACACATACCATAGATGGTACGTGGAGTCATATCTGCCAGCATGTGAACTGTCAGCTCCAGCGTGCAGATTTGTGGCCTTCTGGAGGTCCATTTCTGCCCTCCCCAGACTTCAGGAAAGTCTCCAGAGCCTGGGGAGAGTTTAGTTTAGTTTAGTTTAGTTTCAATTTATATTTTTATTTATTTATTTATTTATTATTATACCGCCCTTTTCACCAAAAAGGGACTCAGGGCAGTGCACAGAAAGATAAAACCCCACAATATACAAAATGTAAAAAACAATTAAACCCATACAGCTGTGCTAAAATTGAATAAATAGTTAAAACCATAAATAACGAATTAAAATAGTCCCTAATCTATGTCAGGCCGGCAAGACGAAAGAAATAAGCTTTTACTATCCGACGGAAGAGTCGTAGGTCCGTGATGGTACAGATATCGGGGGGAAGGTCGTTCCAGAGTGTCGGACCGGCCACAGAAAAGGCTCTTCCCCTGGGGGTCGCCAGTCGGCATTGACTGGCTGACGGCACCCTGAGAAGGCCAACTCTGTGAGAGCGGACAGATCGAAGGGAGGAATGTGGTAGGAGGCGGTCTCTCAAGTAACCAGGACCCGAGCCATGGAGCGCTTTGAAGATGGCAACTACGACCTTGAAGCGCACCCGGAAGACCACAGGCAGCCAGTGCTCTGCAGTGCAGAGTGAAAACAGCTTCCCCTGGTTGCCTGGAGACTCTCCAAAAGCCAGAAATGGATCATTTCCAAACTTCCGGGAGGCCCACTGAACCCATTTTTTGCCCTCCCCAGGCTCCAGAGGCTTTCCTGAAGCCTGGGGAGCCCCTGGAAGAAATACCAAGCTCAGATTGGAGGCAAGCAGTGTGGCGTGCGTGGGGGGAGGAGCATGCATGTGTGTGTGCACACATGTCCATGTTGGGGTGCACTTTACATTATGGGTGCTGGCACATGTGTGTGCTAATGATCACGCACATTTTTGGCACCCAACAACAAAAAGGTTAGCCACCACTGCTCTATCCCAAGAGAAGAACCCAGCTTTTTCAGGTCTTCCAGAAGACTAGAGGTGTAAGAACCTGCTAGAGCAGGGGTCTCCAACCTTTGCAACTTTAAGTCTGAAGGACTTCAGCTCCCAGAATTCTCCAGCCAGCAAAGCTGGCTGGAGAAGTCTGGGAGCTGAAATCCTTCAGACTTAAAGTTGCAAAGGTTGGAGACCCCTGTGCTAGAGGAGACTGTTCCACAGGCCAGGGGCCCCTACTACTGGTAGGAAGATGCACTGCTTACATCCCGTTAGATGACATCTTTTTAAGAGAAGACACCTGAAGGGCCCACCTTTTCTGATTAAATCAGATTTAGAAAGCAGAGCAAATTAGAAGTACTGCAACAAATGAGCAAACCAGAAATCAAACAAAAAAAGGAATGCATAGTGAAAAAAGTTTTAGAAGTTTATGAAAATGATTTATGTATTAGGACAATTCTATTCTGGAGGAATACAGTGTGGCAATTGTGGTTCTTTTTAGCTTCACGAGTCGGGGGGGGGTCACACCTAATGGTTGTATTTGCACTCACCTAGGGTAATTATTTACCCAGGTATGCTGGCAGCACACCACCACCAATGTCCTGTCAGATGGAAATTTGGCATTTTCTACATCTTTTCCCTTGATGGATGGGAGGCTGTTATTTCCTTCTGTTCTACTTGCTTTTACTTTTGAGGGCAAGTAAATAATGGTGATCTCAGGTGTGCACTTTATGTCAACAATAAAAAGAAGCTCCTATAGAACAACTCCTTTTTCACATGATTCCTCCAGGACTTATTGCTGGCAGCAGGAAGAAAAGGTTAATTATTTTAACTCTCACTTCCCTGGTTTCATTACCTGGCAGACTGAGATTGGTTAGTTTCTCCTCAAAGAACCCTGGTCTCAATTATCCTCTTTTAATTCCCTCACTGACTGTATGTAAATATTTGTACCTCATGCTGAAAGCCAGTTTGTTGTAAGGGCTGAAGGCCAGAAACTTTGAGACTTTGAGTCCTGCCTTAGGCACAAAACTGATTCAAAGGCAGCCCATCTGCACCATAGTCACTTAAGCATATTGACTAAATTCACCTATTATATTTAATTAAAAAGGGGGGGGGGAGATAGAGAGAAAAAGAGAGAGAGACCAAGATGGTAGACATGAAAACCTAATTGAAACAGTAGCCCTCTGTATAGGGATGCTATGTGATGCATAGAAAAGAGCTAAGGACTGTAGTGGGATTCAATTTTTTTACTACTGGTTCTGTGGATGTGCCTTGGTGGGCATGGTTTGGTGGGCATGGCAGGGGAAGGATACTGTAAAATCCCCATTCCCTCCTGATCAGCTGGGACTCGAGAGGCAGAGAATAGATGGGGTCAGGGCCAGTCAGAGGTGGTATTTACTGATTCTCTGAACTATTCAACATTTTCTGCTACCAGTTCTCCAGAAATGGTCAGAACCTGCTGAATACCACCTCTGGGAAGGCAGCTTTGACCATGTGGTCATGTCTGCTTTCTAGGCCTCTTACTACATCCCAACTATAGTAATCTCTGCTTTATTATAAATTGTTTAACCATAGTTTTATTGAATAAATCAAAATAGGCCTGGATTGCAGAATCGACTGAGTCAAAGCTAAACAAAACATGTTTTGACACAGTGTGTGTATAAATCCAAGTCTCTGCTCCTTGATGATAAAATGAAAAAGAACATTCTACTGGTATTCCACTAGTCAAATCTTCAAAAGTCAATAGGAATATATGAAATACAAAGAACTGAGGCCTTGTTGTCTTGTAATGACTAAAAATCTGTGTATACCCTTAAGGAAAGTGAAATTTTGGTAGACTGGAGTTAAAGGAAAAAAATGTACTAAGTACCTTCAGCCAATTTCACATTAACACATTTGTTACCATTTGTTTTGTGTTTTGCATTGTAGCATTTTGGGCATTTAATAGTATTATTTAAAGCCAGAATCACAGAAGTATACATTAACAAGTTTCAGCAAAAGATACATAATCATCAAAAAGTCCATTGTTAGCCATGGAGTCATTTACTCCATGATAATGTTGTTAGTCATTTTCTTACTACAAAAATGCTTAAAATGAGCTGATATTTTTGTCTTAGAAAGAAGAGTCTAAAAGAAGGATTTTAAAACTGAGCTCCATAATTCCAGGGGGCTTCAATGAACATTTTTTTCACCCTTTTATACAATTGCAAATTTAATGCTCCTATATTTTAGGAAAGGAAGCAAATGTCTTATTTAAATCAGTATCATATTGTATAGTATATAATACATTTACTGCATATAATAAATAAGGCAATGCAATGTTTTATATCTAATGAGTTCATGCTGGAAAAAAGGTTTTTTTTAATTCAGTAGGTAGTAGCGTGAGTAGACATGGAGGACATACATTTTGATTGGTTTCCGTCTGTCACAGGGGGGGTGCAGTGGCTCAGTGGTTAAAAGAAGTGTTAATACCACTTTATAATGCCTTGGTAAGGCCACACTTGGAATACTGCATTCAGTTTTGGTCACCACGATGTAGAAAAGATGTGGAGACTCTAGAAAGAGTGCAGAGAAGAGCAACAAAGATGATTAGGGGACTGGAGGCTAAAACATATGAAGAACGGTTGCAGGAACTGGGTATTTCTAGTTTAATAAAAAGAAGGACTAGGGGGAGACATGATAGCAGTGTTCCAATATCTCAGGGGTTGCCACAGAGAAGAGGGTGTCAAACTATTATCCAAAGCACCTGAGGGTAGAAAAAGAAGCACTAATCAAGGAGAGAAGCAACCTAGAACTGAGGAGAAATTTCCTGACAGAACAATTAATCAGTGGAACAGCTTGACTCCAGAAGTTGTGAAGGCCCCAACACTGGAAGTCTTTAAGAAGATGTTGGGTAGCCATTTGTCTGAAATGGTATAGGATTTCTTGCCTAGGCAGGGATTTGGACTAGATGACCTCCAAGGTCCCTTCCAACTCTGCTATTGTATTGTATTGTATTATTGTATTGTAAATGCTGGGCTTGTCAGCTGGAAAACTGGCTGCCTGAGTTTGAGACCCGAGCACTATGTGATGGAGTGAGCTTCCATCCTCGCCCCAGCTCCTGCCAGCCCAGCAATTTTAAAGCATGCAAATGAGATCAGATAAATAGGTACCACTTAGGTGGGGAGATGACACCATACTGGTCACATGACCATGGCATTGTCTTCAAACAATATTGGCTCAATAACCTTGAAACAGAGATGAGCACTGCCCCCTATAGTTGGCAACAACTAGCAGAGTAAAATCCACAGGAAATCTTTTACTTTCTCTCATTAGACCCCTCCCACTGCATTTCTTCAGATCCACCCCATACAATCGATGACTTTCAGAAGAGCGCCAGAAGTGGCAAAAAGGACTATAGCTGACAGCAGGAAAGGTGGAAGAAGGAATCAGTGAAATTCACCTCCTTTTCCCCACCTTTTTTAAAAAAATAACAAACACTTCTGCGGGATTAAACAGATTTCTATCAATAGAAGGACAATTACTGGGTAAAACCAGATTGCTCAGACAAATGAAGTTGTTGGGATTAGATGAAATGTAAAATGAATAATCTTCACATTGATACCTGACAAATTGCAGCTCAACCAAATCTTGCTAGGAAAAAGCCTATTTTTCAAGAAACAATTCTTTGCAGGCAGGAGGATGCCATGAAACAAAAGAACAAGCTTCCTCTGACAAAAGTTATCCTAACATTTCAAGAAGAATTGGGCTTCTTGTGCAACCCCAACTTCTACCATTTCTTTGAATAGTCACAAACCTGCGAGGAAAGATAGTAATAGAATAGACCAAGGGTGTCAAGCTCGTGACCCAAGGGCCAGATGTGTCACAGGTTGGCATTGCCCATGCCCAGTTTAGCAAAAAGTCACGATATGTCATGTGACACCGCCGTGACAATGCAAGCTTGACACCCCTAGAATAATTAAATATTTTGGGTGTTGTTAAGCCTTCTAGGTTGTCAGGATAACAAGGACAACAATGAATACCTGCTCTGTCTAGGGAAGGTTCCTTCTGAATAATTTCCTGTGATTCCTTTGCTTCTGTGGACCGAGATGCCTTTTCCACGACAATTTTCTAATCTGTAGACTCTTCCAACCACCCAAGGACATTCCCACATACTATACCAGGGGTCCCCAACCTTTGCAACTTTAAGTCTGAAGGACTTCAGCTCCCAGACTTCTCTGCAAAGCTGGCTGGATAATTCTGGGAGCTGAAGTCCTTCAGACTTAAAGTTGCAAAGGTTGGGGACCCCTTTACTATACCATTTCAGGGTCCCATGAATGCCTCTTACTTAAAGCAACTAGGTAAGAGAATATGTTCTCTTTGGTCCAATAAGTGATTAATAGAAAACTCCCTAGATAGAAAAGATTATTTCCACAAAGAAGTAATGGGAATGAGGTACGTGTATGAGGCAGGCAGGCACACTTGACCATACCCAGACCATCTGTGCCAGTGGTGGGAACCACAGGAATCACAATTTAAACTTTGTAAAGGAAGTTCTGCCAACCAAAAGAAGATTTTGTGCCTGCAAATGGATAAAATTTTGGACAGGCATGAGGGGAAGTGATACGACTGGTTTTAGAGGTAAAGTGTGCATGGTGGATGCTGCTTCTCCAAAATGATTCAAAGGTGCACACACCTTAGTTGAAAGGAGCCATCTCCTTTACACACAGTCCCAGCAAAGGCATCGGATATTTGGCTGCTGAAAGTCAAGTCAAGGTTCAAAAAGGCTCCCCCCTTTCCGACTGAAAAGGTAACAAAGGTGGCAGATGAAATCGAACGTAAGAAGGATACACTTTCCCAAAGTGATCACCATTGACTAAAGCATTATCAACAGGTCGTATGTAAATATAGTTCAAATAATATGCAAATGATAATAATATCAGATGTAAATAAATCCACAAGCCAGTAAAGTAAAATATTCTGTGGCTTTGTCATGGCGAGGACTTGTGAGAAGATTAAACCTAGGAGAATTCTAAAACAAACATGGAAAGGAGAAACAGTACTAGCACTGGGCTATGGCAGAATTGGGATGAGGACATTCATTTGAAAGTCCTGTCTCTGAAATGAGGAAGGAGAGGAGGAGGTGACAGATGGCTCCCCACCCCACCCTGGATTGTAAAGCTGCCTCTTTTATGGAGGAAAACACAGCCTGTATTTTAAATACTTTTTGAAATTTGCTGCGAGGAGGATACTCATCAAGAAATTATTCTTCCTCTTGGTGACACCAGTGTAAAAGTCCCATCTCTTATGTCTACCGCTCTCTCTACATGCCCACATTATTCACTGACAAATTCAGTCACAATAGGAGGAACCGGGGAATTAAATTGTCTCAAAGGAACTGGTTTGTCTGGTTTGAGAGTGACATTCAATGTTCTTTGGCAATGTATACATAAATACAAAAGTCTCATTAAACTGAACAAATGTGTTATGTAGCACTGGAAAGTAGAAAGTGCACCTTGACAAAGCAACCCACCTTCAATAATGCTGGGATCCTCAAAAGATAATAAATAGATTTAGAAAAGGAAAATGCACTATTCATCACATTTGGCTTCATTATTTTGACTTCCATCAGCAGAAATTATGTTGTGATGGGAACTGCATAGTGCAAAAATGTTCATTTGCTTGTCTCTGTCATTTTGATACCTAGCCATACATTTTTACTGCAAAAATAACCAAGATTCATTCATTCACTCAATTTTGATGCAACGTGGCTTCAATGACTCTGGGTGACTCATGAAATAAAGTATAATATAAAAACAACAAGTAAATAGGAATAGATTAAAAATTAACCAGCATAATAGGGCAGTAAGAATAACCCTGAGAAACAAGAAGAGCTGCAACCAAGACAATGATCATGACACTCCTAGCCCTAGACCACATAAGACTTTTTAGGTGATGATCAGCACTTTCAACTATGCTGGGAACTAACCTGGCAACCAGCGCAGCTCACAAAGCAAAATTGACAAATGTGGGCATGCTGAGCCAAGCCCATCACAACTGCTATGCTACATTATGGATCTATTGGAACTTCCAACTGGGGTTCAAAGGTACCCCCTTGAAAGATCATTTCAATAATCAAACTGCAAGATAACGAAGTCATAGAACATAAAATAATTGGGTTGGAAGAGATCTTGCAGATTTTCTAAACCAATCCCCTGCTCAATCAAGAGATCCTATACCATCCCAGACAAATGGCTGTCCAGTTTCTTCTTGAAAACCTCCAATGAACCCAATAATGAAGCCATTCCATTGATTAATTCTCACTGTCGGAAAATTTCTTCTTAGTTCTAGGTTCCAAAAGGCAGGACAAGAAGCAATGGATGAAAACTAAGTAACCTAGAACTAAGGAGAAATTTCCTGACACTGAGAACAATTAACTAGTGGAATGGCTTGCTTTCAAAAGTTGTGGGTGCTCCATCACTGGAGACTTTTAAGAAAAGATTGCACAGCCATTTGTCTGAAATGATATAGGGTCTCCTGCTTGAGCAGGGGGTTGGATTGGAGAACCTCCAAGATGCCTTCCAATTCTGTTATTCTGTTAGGTTGGTTCTCTCTTTCATGGTCTTCACCTGTTACTTCTTGTTCTGCCCTAAGGTATTTTGAAGAATAGGTTGACTCCTTCTTCTCTGTAATAGTGCCTCAAGTACTGGAAGACTGCTATCACATCATCCCTAGTTATTCTCTCTGTTTTACTAGATAAACTCAGTTCCATCAATCATTCATTGTATGGTTTAGCCTCCATATCCCTTATCATCACCACTTCATTCTTTCTAAGGTCTTAGCGTCTTTTTAATATCATGGTGACCAGAATTGGACACAATATTCCAAATGTGGTCTCAGCAGTGCAGTATAAAGTGGTACTACCACTTACTGTGATTTGTCTGAAGGGGTGCTTGATCCAGAAAAAGATGCTACTGGTGTACCAGATAGAGCTCTTTCCACAAGCCATCTGCTCTTCTGAACTTTCTGAGATAGTTGCTTCTAATCTGTTCATTTAAAATTATGATAAGAAAAACTGAGGATATATAATTATATGCTGAATAATCACAAAATAATATGTTTATGGTAAAGAGCCTGCTTATTTAATTCAGGAAATATCTGTCTCCTGTAGTTTCTGCTCATCCAGCATGATCAGACGGAGTTGGCATGCTGTAGGTCCCATCAGTTAAACAGCAATAGAAATAGCACTTAGACTTATGTTCTAGTTCACAGTGCTTTACAGCCCTCTCTAAGTGGTTTACAGAGCCATCATATTGCTCCCAACATTCTGGGTCCTCATTTTACCCACCTTGGAAGGATGGAAGGCTTAGTCCACCTTGAGCCTGGTGAGACCAAACTGTTGGCAGCTGGTGATCAGTAGAAGTAGCCTGCAGTACTGCATTCTACCCACTGCACCTCTGTTGCTCAAATCCATCTTATTGGGTCCAGGAGGTGGGCCTTCTCTTCTCATAGTTGCCCTCTGGAACAACATATCTCGAGAGGTTTATATGATCTCTACCCTGACTTTGTTTAGAGGGGTCCTCAAAACCAACTTTTTTACTCGGTCTCTTAAAGGAATGTTTTATACTCAGGGTTGTATATTTTATTGCTGTTTGGGGACATATATCATTCTTGTTATTTGTTATATTGTTATTGATTGAGTTATTTTATGTTTTATGCTGCTCACAGTCAGTAAAGAGTTGAGCAGCCTTAAAAATGTGATACATTTCACCCCTATAGAGGCATGTAATTTTTTAAAGATTATTTGAGAAGATCATCCAAGAGCTTGAAGCATTCAGAAGTGGTTCAAAGTCGGAAACAAGTCCCCTTCCTCTTGGGACAATTGTGCAGACAGGTGCAAATCAGTGTCTTGAAAAATGTGTACTTATATTCAAAAAATAAAGGAAGTTTTTAACAGGGTGGATTTCTATACGGGGTGAGAAATTACATATTTCTAAGCAGAAGTAAGGGGCATAATAGGGTTATACTGTTAATGAGAGAGGGAAACAAAAAAACTGAGGACTGATCATAGCCCAAAATCTCTCCTCTGTCTAGATTTAGTAACATCTTTCCTCCCAATTTACCTAAGGTAGCTCTAGGTATATACCATATTTTATTCTTTTTATTGTGAAATTTGAGTGGTGTCACATGAAGATGAATGAAGGGGTTGCATTGTTTGCTACAACAAATCTTTTGCCAATTACTGGGAGATTATATCCACAGTCAATATGACTGTGTGGCAATTGGGTTTGGCTTAGAGGTTCTTCCTTTATATGGAATAGCTCTCAAAAAGTGAGAAAAAAGAAGGAATGTTGGTTAATACTTGACCAGTGATGAGATTCAAATAATTTAACAACTGGTTCTCTGCCCTAATGACTGGCTGGGTAGGCATGGCCAGGTGGGCATGTGACAGGGGGGGCATGGCCAACTCCACGTTACTCATCACAACCACCACTGCCTCCCGGCCACTCTAACTCAAAGGCTTCAACAAGGTACATTTTCCCTATTTATTTACTACTATTGAACATCCAAAATGGCAGAAAATGCCCCCCCCCAAATGCCAAAAACAGCCCAAAAAATGGGCAGGGGTAGGGCCAGCCAGTGGTGGAATTAGATGGTTTACCGAACTGGGTAGAAGTTTTACAACCGTTTCACTTGCACTTGTCCAAACTGGCTGAATACCACCAAAGGTATTTGACCTTTGCAAATGCTGCGATGGGCAGGGCAACCTGGTTATCTCCAGGAATGTTGGACTGCAAATCCATTGTAGGAATTAACTGAGGGTGGAGATACCACATTATTTCATCAATTAATTTAGTGCCAATTAATTTTGTCCTGTTTCACTTTCTGTGTTTAGGATTCCAGCTGAACAGAACTAACAAAACCAGGATTCTCAGAAAATATGACAACTCTACAAGGACTCATTTTAGCATGCCAATTTCACATACGTATAATGATAAGTAATCCTCAACTTATGATCATTAGTCTATTGACCATTCAAAGTTGCAACGGCACTGAAAAAAGTGACTGCTGACCATTTTTCACACGACTGTTGCAGCCTCCCCATGGTCACATGATGAAAATTCAGACGCTTGGCAACTGACATGTATTTATGACGGTTGCAGTGTCCCTGGGTCATGTGATCCTCTTTCGCGATCTTCTGACAAACAAAGTCAACAGGGAAGCCAGATTCACTTAACGACTGGGTTACTATCTTAACAACTGCTGTGATTCACTTAATAACTCTGGCAAGAAAGGATGTAAAATGGGGCAAAACTCACATAACAGTCTCGCTTGGCAATGGAAATTTTGGGCTCCGTTGTGGTTGTAAGATGAGGTTTACTCTGTACGTTTCAAAGCAGTTAGCTGAATGCATAGAAAATTTGCATAGAAAATTTGCATCAGAGACAACTCTTCCCAACTTGGAGGAAATAAGAGCAGTTTGCTAAACTTCTGGAGCAAGCAGGGACAGCAATATTTAACTTTGCTGCAGGGAGAAAATGTTCAGCTTGAACATTGCTGGGAGCTTTATCCACATTGTTAGCCTAGGGATACTTAAAAGTTGTTTCCAAAAAAGGCCTTTTGTCCCAGTCTACCTTGTAAGTTTCAGTAAAGGCAGTAAATCCTTCAGGATGATTTTGTGCAGAGCCTTCCAACTTGCTCTTATTCAGGAGTCCAAGTTCTTATTGATGGAAATGAATTGCTCAAAAAGCAAAAATAACTATTTGAGCTTACTGAACAAATTGCTCGGAAGCATTGCCTGCCCATAAATTCAGTGGAGCCACCCTGAGTAAAAAGCCTTTCCCAATTTCGCTTTTTGCATAGTCTTAGGAGCCATGGTGGCGCAGTGGTTAGAGTGCAGTACTGCGAGTGGCTGCCTGCCAGCTGCCTGCAGTTCAAATCTCTTCGGGCTCAAGGTTGACTCAGCCTTCCATCATTCCAGGTAATGATGGAAAAATGAGGACCCAGATTGATGGAGGCAGTATGCTGACTCTGTAAACAGCTTAAAGAGTGCTGTAAAGCACTATAAAGCTCTATATAAATCTAAGTGCTATTGCTATTGCTTGTGTCTATAAAATAGAAGTTAAAATAGAGGGGTGGCAGAACAAATGAAGAAACTGGGAGGGAATTAGTTCACTTGCATTAGATAGGTCATATTTTAAGTAAGCCAAGACATCTAACAGATGCTGGTTTTCTATTTTGTTTGAAAGGTCCCATTCAAGCACCCTAGTGATAGAAACAGTGGTAGAAGCAGAAGTTGGATTATGTATAGCTTCCTTACAAACCAGGAATTTCTTTAATTTTGACTGCTTGGTTGAATTAGTTGGCGATTGTTGTCTAGACATTCCTCCATGGCAATTCTTTCTTTGACCCATCTTACTCACACACATTCCGCAGGCAGACCACCATTCCTTTCCCCCTTCTTTCCTTCCTTCCTTCCTTCCTTCCTTCCTTCCTTCCTTCCTTCCTTCCTTCCTTCCTTCCTTCTCGCAGCAATCCACCGTTACTGCAATTATGTGATATTGCCTATATTGCCATTCAAAAAGAAATTAAAACAAAGTTGCTCATGAGAACAACTGCTGGCAGTTTCCCATCTTTCTTCTCCTCTCCTCTCATTCTGCTGAATGAAGGGCTTGCCGAGGCAATGCAGGATTCAGGATTGCACTGGGGATGGGGGAGATACTGGAATAGATAATATTATGTTAACTCACAAACACTTTCCTAAGTTTTGTTGCCACCATTTAAGAAAACCAGGAAGTTGCCAACAATCCCTATTGGCTGCAAGGAATACTTTTGGAGATGAATAGTAGAAAGGGTAATTTCTGGCAGGAATCTGACACACCATTTCCAATTTAGATCCACAGTACATTCTAGATGGGTTTTTTACTCATTCACCCCTTTTTAATTGTTTTAGGGACATCTTTAAAGAGTTATAAATAATGTAATATGTAGTTTGGTCTTTTAGAGTACCTAATGTATCTAAACTGGATATAAACAATACAAGTGTTATGACTAAAACAATTATTTTTCTTGGATTTGTGACAATAAAGCGATCAAGGTTCTGAATCTTATATTTGGACACAATTAATCTATATACATAAAACCACTCACTCATCACGAAATCTCCAGAACTGTAAAGCCTACAAACTTGAAATTTGGCACGTATGTTCCTCTTGGCTTCTAGGTGCTCGCTGAGAAAGATTTTTCAAAATGACCATCAGATCATTAGTATTTCTTATACAGTAATGCTTTAATACAGTAATGCTTTGATGCTAAGGAGTTCTACTCCCCCTTCCCACCTGAAAAGAGCTCAGTTCCAACTGCCAGTTGCCTTATATTAACATGCTCTGATGCCAAGGAGTTAGACATTCTATTCCCCCTCCCCACCTGAAAAGAACTCTGTTCCAGCTGCCAGTTGCCTCACATTCCATTACCTCAGTTCAAACTGGCAGACATTCCACTCCTTCACTCAGGAGTGGTCTAGGGCTCCTTACAGTACTAAATGTCGGTACCTCACCAAAATGTCTATGCCTTCCATCTATGGAACTGCATCCAGACTCAAGGCAGTGGGAGCAATTTCCCTTATGTGTTTCAATCACTGATCATCACTGAGCCAACAGATTGTGAACCGAATTTCTCCTGAATAGCCCGATCACATAATTTTGTTGTGGAGCACGGCTATCCAGCTAGTATATTATGTAATTGTAAACAGATTGGAATTCTGTTCTTTGAATTAGAGTGAGCTAGTTTGTTATTGGCATTTGTGATGGGATTGTCAATGGTACATTGTGTACAGTATCTGTTCAGTACTAACTGCTCCATTTTAAAGCTGTTTATTACTGACTGAAAGCAGTTATTTCTTGAGGGTGAAGATATGATTGATGGAAAGGTTGTTGTCAATTACACACAATGAAGCTCATGTGCAGGATAGGTTTTGGAGTGAACCAAACCTGCCAATGGACGGCATTTTGAAGAGGTTTACGGCCAAAGGAATAGCTAGGGCCCTTTGGTTCCACAAAAAGCAGAGTAGAATTTGGAGTAGAGAAAACGAAACTTTTGGGTGAAAAAGAAAAATGTCCGGGAAAAGAGAGGTATGATATCCTGTTTTATATACCATCTAGTTCAGAAGAAACAGTATCAAGATGATTTCTGAGACAGCAGTGACTTTGAATGATTGAGGGAACTAGGTATGTCTCTAGCCTATCAAAAGGAAGGATTAGGAGGGATATGACACTTCCAGTATTTGAAAGGCTGTCATAGAAAAGAGGACATTGACTTATTCTCCAATGCACAGGAGGACAGGACAAGAAGTAATGGGTGGATTATTAAAGAGAGAACTAACCTAGACATAAGGGGACATTTTCTCTTCCCTTCGGCCGATTCGCTCCCACAGAGAGAGACTTCTCCGGGTGCCGTCCACTAGGCTATGCCAGTGGGCGACGCCCAGGGGAAGGGCCTTCTCTGTGGCGGGCCCGACCCTCTGGAACGACCTTTCCCCCGAAATTAGAACAACTACGGACCTCCGCTCCTTCCGTCAAAAACTAAAAACTCACTTCTTCTGCCTGGCCGGCTTGGGTTAATTGACCCATTACCTCTAGCTGAATATTTCAAACTATTTTATTAGGGATTTTTAGGGGCATTAGTTTTAGCTAGTTTGGGATTTTAGTGCAGGGTCTAGGTTTAATTCGTTTTAAATTGTATTATAATGTTTGTTGTTTGTATATGTATTTTTAATTCCCTGTGCACCACCTCGAGTCCCTTCGGGGAGAGAGAGCGGTTTACAAATTATATTATTATTATTATTATTATTATTATTATTATTATTATTATTATTATTATTATTATTATTATTATTATTATTATTATTATTATTATTATCATTATTATCATCATCATCATTATTATTATTATTATTATTATTAACAATAACAACAATAACAACAATAACAACAACAACAACAATAACAACAATAACAACAATAACAACAACAACAATAACAATAACAATAACAATATAATAATAATAATAATAATAATAATAATAATAATAATAATAATAATAATAGTAGTAGTAATCTGACAGTGGGAACAATTGATCAATGAAATAACTTGCCTCCTGGAGTTGTGGATGCTACATCACTGGAGGTTGTTGTTTTTTAACGGACAACCATTTAACGAGGAAGGTATAAATTCTCCTGCCTTAAACAAGGGGTTGGACTAGAAGATCTTTGAAGTTCCTTCCAGCCCTATGTTCTATGTTAATCAAGATCTTTCCTTCTTGATCCCTAAAAAGGGAAGCTTCTAATTCATTACCAGGCACAAATCACTAGTTGAGGTCCTGAGTAGCTCACTACCAGCTTACTTAAGGGATCTTCTTTTTCCAAAGTAACTTCCATTCTAGCAGGCTTGATCCACATCTCAGTCCTTAGCAGGCAGCTTCGCCTTCTTTCTCCTTGGCACAGGCAACTCTTTCATGGCTTCCTCCGGCAGCCCTAATCCCAAATCATTACAGAGTTATGGAGTGTGGATTCAGATGAGAAATTATTCAACCCTCCTTGCCCGATGAGAACTCTGGTTGACAGCCCGATTCAAATGGAAGACAGAGAGATAGATCTATGTTTACGTCAGAAAATCCATCTGCTGTTATTTGTCACAAAGCAAATAATTTTAAGACTTCAAATAATCAACATCAATGGGTAGAAACATAACTAAAGGGATGATATCTTGCCAAAGGGCCTTGGAACACAGCCAAGGTCAAGAAAGCAGGAGGAAAAACCTGTTCACTCAAATTCCTTTATTTACAGTATAAAGAGACTTTAATGGATGCCATTAAAAAGGTTTTTGGATGTGTTTCAGATAGATTGCGCTGAATCAATTAAAATAGTCTATTAGCTGTCATCCAGATATAGGTCCTCACATTCATTCTGATCCCACTATCATTGAGTTTCTTTGGAGAGCTAATCAAAATTAAAATATTACAAAGAGAACAAATTTGGAATAAGAGGAAAAGAGAGTTATGTTTTTTCAGATCTTCCTTTCAGTGTGATGCAGATACAAAGAAAATTCTAGCCAATTCATCTAAAACTTACTGCAGTTATCCTATGGTAAGATGGGCGACCAATAAATTTGATAAACAAACTAAAAAATTATTCTCTCATATTCTGAGATATTTGGTTGTCCATGAAAATTGGCAAGAGGAAATTGTCTAATTCTGAAATATTACTTATCTCAATTACCTGAGAAATGTTACTGGTTTGGAGGGTCAGTGGGTCTATCAATCATCATCATCATTATCATCATCTTTCTTGTTTTATCTTTTACTAGTAGATCAGATAATACTTAAATTATTTTAGGAGGTATTCAAAAAGAAGATGCTTTCCTCTCCTCCCCAATCACAGTGTTCCACATCCAGGAATTTAATTTAATGGAAATATAGAGCAGACCAAGAGTATACATGCAATCCTCAAATAGCAACTGTTATGACATTGCTGAACAAGGGGGACTCACAATGGGTCCTCGAAATTCTGGCCGTTGCAGCATCCCCAGAGTCACATAATTGTGATATATACAGTAGGTGCTTGGTAACTGGCTCATGATTACAATGTTGTAGGGAGCTATGGTCACATGACTGCAACTTCTGACATTCCCTGCCATCTTCCCACAAGCCAAGTTAATGGGGAAGGCGGAAGGAAATACAAAGTCATTCCCGCTCCTGTTGCATTTTTACCCACCCATGCTCTGGAGCATCATCCTGAGCTTCAGGGCACCTCCCCACAGTACCTCCTCCTCTCCCACCATGCACCCACCACCTTGCTTGTCTAGGACTCCTGCCTCACTTGAAATGTGCTCAAGGCTTATTTATTTTTAACATCATGTTCAATAGTTAATTTAGTTGAGATATTGGAAAATTACTTGAGTTTTACTTTCTGGTCTCACACAGAAAGTAAAAATTATGGCATGTGTGCCACAGGTGGCACGTGGGGCCATTTGTCAGGGCACGCAAAGTGTTGCCCTGTCAGCTGGCCAGCACACATGCACGCACTGGCAAGCTGTTTCCGGCCTTTTAAGACCATTTTTCTCCCTCCCCCAGCTCCTATAAAGCCTCTGGAGCTTGGAGAGGGAGAAAAAAGCATGCCAAAAATGTGGGGGAGTGCTGGTCATGCACAAAGCATTATGGGTGTGGCATGCTCGTGCATGACCCCCCTGTGCTCCCCCCGCTTTTGACACGCGAGCCAAAAAAGGTTCTCCATCACTGTCCTAGGTATTCAAAATATCTAAGAAATTATATCTTAATGGTTCCTTGCTGGAAGAAACATGGCATGTGTTGTGATGATAATGATGATGATTTTAATTTATATGACCACCATATGACTAGGTGATTTACAATATTAAAAATGGTCCCCAAATACATCTGTAATAAAAATGCAACAAACTAGTAGAGACACACTTGATATACATAGCAGTAGGCTTAGTCATTCACAAAACACACATTAACATATCCTGTTGGCTCACATATCATCATGGCCCTGAGCCCTAGGAAAAAGCTAGATTAACCACTGAAACGATCCATATCTTGAGAGATGCTATTCCACAAGGCAGGTGCAGCAACGTGGAAGCAATACTTCCTGGAACTTTTAAGATGATACTACCTAATAGGATGTTTAGATAGCAATAGCAATAGCATTAAGAGTTAATATGGCTCAGTGGGTTGTTGATCAGAAAGGTCAGCAGTTTGGTGGTTTGAATCCCTAGTACAGGTCTCCTGCATAAGCAGGGGGTTGGACTAGATGACCTCCAAGGTCCCTTCCAACTCTGTTACTGTGTAAACCTCCCCCCCCCCCAATAGTGCTTTACAGAAGTCTCTGGGCAGTTGACAACGTTAGTATTATTTGCATATTGTCCCCATCAATCTGGGCCCTCATTTTATTGAAGGCTGAGTTAACCTTGGACCCCATCAGGATTGAACTCTAGGCTGTGGGGGCAGTGATTGTCTGCAATACTGCATGTGACCACTGTGCCACTAATTTGTGGGTCTTTAGTTTGGGATTTAAAGCATATATTTATGATAATAATTCTACCTCTTGACAGAAAAAGATATATGAATCGCAACGAGGAACCCTTGAGGAGTTGAATGATGCCTCCAATGTTATGTCAGAACAATTGACAGTACTGTTTAGCATCTTCTTTCACTTCAGTTGGTGAGACGTTGCTATAAAGTTGGTACTGGTAATGAAATAGTAGCCTGCAATAAATACCTGTCAGCACACATTAAGCAACATGCCAGGATTGAATTTTTGATGATGATAGAGTCCCTCCAATTGTAATTCACTTGTTGGGATCTGCAACTTGTTGTTTATGGTGATGATTGTGTTAAGATGAGTAGTGTGCATCGCTGGGCTATAAACAATATGTAAAGTTGGTGAACCAGGAAAGACTGACTTGTGTGATCAACAACAAAGTGACAACAACCAATGAGCTTCGCATGAAAAAGTTTGGTAAACTGATTAAGGGCAATTGGCAGACCAATCAAAAGAAAATGGCTGTCAAACTTGGCATTTCACAAGAATGCGTTATTGATGGTCTCCAGTATCAAGAGATTATTGCAAGATGGGTTCCTCACATGCCGATGACAAAGTTGAAAGCTTCAAGAACTGAAATAAATCAACTCTTGTTACGGTTACCCTTACAACAACGAAGATGATGAATGTCTTCACGGTATTGTCTTAGCTATAAAAAATATGGACTCATCATTATGACCTCAAAATGAAGCATTCATCCATGGAATAGCATGGAATTAGAACCTAGGATTTGGCAGGGAAACACATGAATTTGGTTTCAGGATGGGTGGATGGTACATTGTTTCTCATATAGATTTTCTTAAACTTAGCATCACTAACTATTTACTGTACAGGTAGTCCTCAACCTTTAACCACAATTGAATACTGAAATAAACAAAAAACATCCCCTGGAACATAATAGCATCATTAATCTTAATCAACTATTATGTAATAAAGTTTTAAAAAACTTTTGAGACTTTTATAAAAGGAGTGGAATTGATCTGCAAAGATTAAGTAGAAAAGTATACAGCTAAATATTTGTTCAAACATTTCCCTGTTCCTTGACACAACTAACAATATAAACTCTCACTTCTGCCCCTTCCATCTCCACAACAATCCAGGATTTTTCTCTCTTAATTTCCTTCTTCCAGGCCATATTTGCTCTTATATGACTTTTGTTTTCCAATCAGCATGCTGTATGTCAGGTCTGTTTTTCCCCAGAGGTCCTGTCTATATCTGACCCATTTTTTGAACTCTGTGTTCTTCTACCATATCAAATTTGGTCCATTTGATCTTGACTAGCTCAAGGTTGTTGGGGGCAATATGTTGACTCTGTAAAAAGCCACTTAGAGCTGTAAAGCACTATGAAGCGGTATATAAGTCTAAAGTACTATCGCTGTTGCTAAAACACCTAGGAAAATGACAGCCATTAATAAATCCCATTAAATACTATGTCTTTCCCTCAAGTATGTACAGTAAATTTTGGTTTTCAAGCAAAAGGATTTCATAATTAGGAGACAATTTTATGGAATCAAATTGCTTCAGCTTTGGCACCCTACAGCAAAATAATCTGATTACTGAAAGAAAAAAGAAAAGAGAAAAGAAAAGAGAAAAGAAAAGAAGTTTGTATTACATTTTCTAGTGCTGTTGGCTAGGCAGTACACCAGGGATGTCCAAACTTGGGAACTTTAAGACTTGTAGGCTTCAACTCCCAGAATTCTGGGAGTTGAAGTCCACAAGTCTTAAAGTTCCCAAGTTTGGACATCCCTGCAGTACACAATACAATAAATGGAACAAACAATAGAAGAGACATGGAATCTGAATTTCCAAATGGCTATAATGTATTCCTTTCTATTCTTGCAATAAAAATAGAAACTTAATTATGAGCAGGTGCTTGAAGAACAGTGTAGTCTTTATATGCCCCAAATAGAAACATAGATATGATGGAGGATAACTGATTCACTGAAACATAGTGTAGCTCATTAGAGTAAAGTGCTGGGAAGAGGCCAAAACAGGCATTTCTCAGCCTGGCACAATGGTACTATTCTGTCAAGCCAGCAAACTCACACCAACAGGTAGGAAAGAAATGCTCGCCCTCTTAGTTTTGCTTCTTGTCTCCTCATTTTCTTTTCATTGCCCCCCTTCTCAACATTTAGACTGCTGACTTTGCAGATTAGCCCTGCATTTAGATAGAGAGATGGCTACTTCAGACATCAGGGACCAAACGGGACATTGTAGTGTGGTTTTCAAACGTAGGCCACGTAATTTTTTCCATGAGAGTTCCCCCGCTCCCACCTTGAGATGAAGTTGATTGGAGTGGGTGTTGAATATTATAGTTGAATATTATTTTTGAATTGAAAATGCTGATGGGTCAGTAATGTTCGTAACATTTGAGCTGTAGACTAAGAAAAGAAGTCAGTACCACCCAAAGAAGCATGAATCATTTTAAATGAAAAATTGGACAATTTTTAAAACAACCCAAATGACAACTCTTTAGCAAGCCCTCCAACAATCCTAAACCTTGCTGCCAACTAACTTTTCAGGGAGTAAATATTAGTACTGTCTTTATTCTGATATGCTTTTTTATGCTGATAGAATTTCCGGGAAGGAAGGATGTGGTAATAATAGCAGCAGTGTTGAAATGCTTGATTTACATGTTCGCCAAGACAAATGAATATAAAATATTTTAATATCTACACCAGCAAGCATTCTGTTAGCAAATGGCTGTTAAAACTGTGGCTAGCCTTCATGTTGCAAGTCAGACCATTTTATTAGGAAATGCAAGAAAATATGCTAGGAATTGTATAAATGTAAGTTACTCGGAAGGTATTTCTGAGTTTGTGCTTTATGAGACCACTTATAAACATGCACATGAGTTTTATACAGTTGAAACCCTGCAGTTGGCATTTCCAGCTGAATACCTCCCAGATTGTGACTGTGTGACTTGTGCTCGACAAAACATCCATCCCTTGTGTCCAAATGTCCATCAAAAGCTTGTCTGATTTTTTCAACATAAACCACCCTGACCTTGAATGGACTGGATATTAACATTTGAACTACTATAAGTCCATGCATTTGCCATACACTAAATAAAATAAAATAAATAAACCTCCCAGATGGGGGTTATGATTTCTATAGAGATCTTGGACGATGGGCCTGGTCTGTATCCAACTGCCTAGCGCCTTGCCACTCAAAATCGGTATTCCTGAGTTTGATGGATCAAGCACCTGCTTTTGTAACA
Source organism: Rhabdophis nuchalis (assembly GCA_039707465.1). Classification (NCBI taxonomy): domain Eukaryota; kingdom Metazoa; phylum Chordata; class Lepidosauria; order Squamata; family Natricidae; genus Rhabdophis; species Rhabdophis nuchalis. Next base: position 323,778,408 of record CM077643.1, read on the forward strand.
GATATTTTCGTGTGGGAAAAAATAAATTTGGCCCGGCTCGTTGGTTTTCTTCAAATTAATTTATATCTTATTTAACAACTCCATTAGACAAGGGCAAAGTATCCAACATAGAATTGGATACAATGTGGGGGGGGGGGGGGGAGAGATAGTAATTTGTTGCATTTGATGGATAGCAATTATGACAAACAGCTAGACTTATTTCTGTTTTATTTATTACGTACCTCTGTTATATTAAATATATACACTCTTGGTTTACCATACTTATTAACAACGTGCAAAAAGACTGAGACTGAAGCCCAGATTCTGGCAGCATGGGAAGAGGCAGGCAAATGAATGCAGTTAATAATATCCCCAGATGGATGAGCTTCATCCTGAACTCCTTGTGTGAAGCAAAATTATAGAGTTTGAACACCTTTAGAATGAGATTGGACAACCATTTATCTGAAATGGTATATAGCAGGGGTATCAAACTCAAGATCCGGGGGCTGCATCTGGCCCGCGGGCTGCTTAGAACTAGACAGCGGGGCTACCCTGGAAACAGCAAAGGACTGGCCCGCAGTACCTCCGCCAGCGAAAATAGAGCTGCTCTTGGGTTTTGTTTTCGGCTGTGACAGCCTCCTGCAGCCCTCTGGCAGCAAAAACGGAGCTTGACAGTGAAAACAGAGGGCATGCGGCCCTCACAGGCTCCATTTTTGGCTGTGACGGCCTCCTGCAGCCCACGGCCAGCGAAAACAAACCCAGGCAGGGTCGCACACGGCCTTCCCAGACTTCGTTTTCAGTCCCAGAGGGCTGCAGGATGTCAGGCTGGGCATGCTCACCCTGGCCACGCCCACCCTAGACATGCCCACTCGCCCCCCTGAGTTCAAACACAAACCTGATGATTGTGATTGACACCCCTGGTATAGGGTGTCCTGCTTGAGCAGGGGTTTGGACTAGAAGACCTCCAAGGTCCCTTCCAACTCTATTATTCTATGTTCTATGATCCTGCAAATAGGTGCCCAGCATTATTAGGGTTCCAAATACAAGGTGCAGCCAACCCTTTTGCTATTAGGCAGCCATAGATGGAGCAGAGAGAGTTACACAGTTATCTTTTGATGAGATTCTATAAGTAGCAAACCTGTTCTTTGTCCTTTGTTTTTAAATGTAGAACTAAACAGGAATTCAGTTGCTGAGGCAAAGGAAAATAGGACAATGTTGTTGCTTCACTGAATTGTAATTATTGGGTTCATGAACACAAAATTCTGTCAGAGGAAAAGAATGTTAGCTTTGTCAGAATTTGTTCTGTTTTTTTGTATTCGTGTTGATTACATTCCATTTTAACTTAGAACAAGAGAAGTTATCTTAGTCTCTTTTTTAAAAGAATAGGTCCATTAAATGAAAACTCTTGATTCATCATAATGTTTATCATTTGAGTGCCAACGGAATTAATGTTTTTTTTTAGAAAACCAGAAAATTGCTGTTACCCTATTGTTTCTAAAGACAATGTATGTCATAAGTCATAAAACAAATTGTACAAATCATGTTTCTTGATCAAACCCACAGAGCATCAATCAGGTTGCTCACCTTAATTCACTAGGAAGTGATGCTAATTGCCAACTGTGTACCAAATGATTATATTCAGAATTGGTACTGTAAAAAAAGAAACAAAGCACATACTGTGAAAGGACATGCAGGTGATGGCAGAAAAAGGATAACAGATCCATTATGTTCACAGAAAAGGTTTTATGTAACCTACATTCTTTTCTTAGTTGAGCAAAAAATTATCTCTCATAATTTCAAAGCTTTAAGTGGAAACTGAAGTTGCAAGCAGTGGTGAAGGGGAGGATTTTTTTTTCTAAATGACTTCGAGAATGAACATTTCCATCTGGCTTGATATTTAAATCCTGCAGCTATAAATAACAGCTTGGACTGAGAAACTGTGGCCCTTTTATTATGGAATGAGACTCCTCTCACTTCCTCCCTTGATGGAGAAAGGAAAACACTGGACTAAGAGAGCGAAGGTTTGTGGGCAAGCCCCTTCTTTCCTTCAAGAGTATTAAAATAACATGAAATACTAAGAAAATGTGAAGCCCTGTTTACAGGGAAAGAAATAGCAGGGCATTTTTTTTTTTTTATATTGAAAAAGTTTTATTGGTTTTACATTTTTTCTATAGGGTAGGATAAGGGATACAAAGAAATTTTGAGAGCATTCACGTCAGAGTCGTCGGCCCTTCCGAGACCTCAAAATACAAAGTATAAAATAACAAAAAAAAACATTTTTCATAACACTACAAGGTAAAAGCAAGTACATATACCTAAATTCTCAATTCCATGCTGTCAGACATTTACAAAAATCCAGATAAAATATTATGAAAATTGTTCAGAAAAATCAAGGCAAGAAATAGCAGGGCATTTTGATGAACATTTGCAAAACTGTATTTCGATTTCATTTCATTTCATTTTATTACATTTATATCCCGCCCTTCTCCACAGAGGACCCAGGGCGGCGCACAGGAAATTAAAAAAACATACACAATAGAAGATAGACAAATAATTTAAAATATATATTAAATAATCCCCAATCCTGTGCTAAAAACCAATTATTAAAAACCCAATTTAAAACTTTTCTAAAAGTCCCCATGGGAGGTTAGGCTAGGCCGGCTTGATGGAAAAAATATGTCTTTAAACATTTGCGGAAGAGGCGGAGGTCGGTGATGGTCCAGAGTTCAGGGGGTAGGTCGTTCCAAAGGGCAGGGCCCGCCACAGAGAAGGCTCTTCCCCTGGGTGTCGCCAGTCGGCATTGTCCGGCCGACGGCACCCTGAGAAGGCCCTCTCTGTGGGAGCGGATCGGTCTAAGGGATGTATGGGGCAGGAGACGGTCTTGCATATAACTAGGCCCCGAGCCATGGAGCGCTTTAAAGATGCTAGCTCTGCCCAGATGCCACTTTAAATTATTGGAAGAGGAAGAATGCTGTGTGTGCACGCATGAGCCTGCCTCTGGGTGGGCATTTAACCCAAGCAAGGATTAATGAAGTAAGTTATAACTATAACCAAAAGGAGATCTACTTGTAAGAAATATAGTATATGGGTCAGTGGTGGGTTCCGGATCCCGTTCTAAGCAGTACGGTTGAAATGGGCCCTGCGTCGCCCACATGGACGGATGCGCGGTGTGCTCACACATGCACGGGCACACACATGCATTGTACCTGCCTGCGACGCTTCCGCAAGCCTCCACAACACTCCAGCTGCTCAGCGGAGGGTTGTGTACGTGCTGCGCATGTGCGGAAGCGCCAAAGGCTTAAAGGACAGGTAAGGAGCTTGGGTGGTTGGGTGGGCCCTCCAGAGCACCATACCAGAACGGTACATGGTGCTCCTGTCAGGCTCCGGTACGCCTGTACCAGGGCGTACCGCCTGCAACCGACCACTGATATGGAAAGGAAAAGCATCCATGTTACTACATCCTACCAAGAGGAATTACGAGCATGCGTTTTGGAACTAAAGGCAGAAGAAAGTGACCTGAGATCAATAATCTCTTAAAGCACTATTTCTCAACCTTGGCAACTTTAAGATAGGTGGACTTCAATTCCCAGAATTCTCCAAGCAGCTGTAGTCATTTATTGAGATGGTCAGTTATTTATATAAATAAAAATGTAACAAGAGTTTGTTCAAAACCGCTAATCTCCGAAAGTACTGCACCGATCGCTTCCAAATTTTCACACAATTTTCCTTTCAAGTAGGGCACCAATGATATATATAGATCGTGTAGATATCACACCTGTGCCAGGTACATGCAACGGAAATGTAAAAAATTGTTTAAAAGATAGGTGGATGGATACAGAGAGAGCAGTGAGCCACAAGTATTATGTCCCAAATACAGTACGTAGGTAGAGGGATAGGTAGGTAGATAGGTAGAGGGATAGAGAGGGAGAAATACAGTAGGTAGATAGATAGAGGGAGAGAGGGAAAAAGGGAGTAGGTAGATAGGTTAGGGGTTATACGGTGGTTGTGTGTACGTGTTTGTGTGTGCAGGTGTAGATCTACACACAGATTGGTTGCCCATTTAACCAGACTGGGCCACAGCAACACGTGGCTGGGAACGGCTAGTATAAACAGCTAGTATACTATAAATAGAGTAAATAAATATTTTTACCAGTTTAGGGAAAACTTGCTTAAAGGTTCCAATCTACAGGGAGTCCTTGATTTACAACTTCAACTGTGCCTAAAATTTCCATTGCTAAGCAGGACAGTTGTTAAGTGAGTTTTGACTCATTTTATATATTTCTTGTCACAGTTGTTAAATGAATCACCACAGTTGTTAAATTAGTAATACAGTTGTTAAGAGAATCTGGCTTCTCCACGGATGTAGTTTCTCACAAAAGGTGGTCATATGACTCTGGGACATTGCAACCATCATAAATATGAGCCGGTTGTTAAGCATCTGAATTTTGATGACTGGGGATGCTGCAATGGTCGTAAATGTGAAAAATGGTCATAAGTCCCCTTTTTCACTGTCATTTTAACTTCCATCGGTCACTAAACAAATTGTTGTAAGTTAAGGACTACCTGTGAAATGGGGATTTCTATAATCATTTCATGAGCATTGCCATTTTAGGTCATGAAAAATGTAAACTGACATCAATAGGTGGAGTTTTTTTTTTCATTTTAAGGATAAAAATCAATACCTGATGCCCACATTTAGGCATTATTGAATCAATAATTGCTTATCCCACAAAAATTATTTGAACTGATCTCATTGAGAAACTCAAGAAAAAGAAATGAAAAATATTTCCCCCAAAAGTACAGAAACTTCGGAAACATTAGAAGGTAGTATAAAAGGCCTCTGTAGAGTTTTGTCTTTCCTTTGCTTAGCACAATTTCCTTGTGATGCTTTTTTATATAAAGGTTTCCTTTAGTTCTTTTAGTATCTTGAATCTGTATGAAATCTGGTTGAAAAGCTCCTTTGTTCAACTTGCTGAAGAGAAGAAAAACCAAAAGAAAGGATGTTGTGAAGGAGCAGCAAAGCAAATTTTGAGTTGGGACAACTCTCAGCACAAGCTGCTTATAACTGAAATTCCAGATTTTCACTCAAGCAGATTTGCAAGATACTTTTTATTTCTTTTCTGATCCTTTTCTCCGTGTGCTTAGCGTTAGCAGCCAATGATGTATATTAAAATTGCTGCATAAACCACTATTATTTATTTCCTATTATTAATTCTGAGCTCCTTTTATATTTGCTTTTAAAGACTTGGATTGCATTGTGAATATCCATTTCCCTAACATTTTCATTGGAGATTTCAATATATCTAGCTTTAGATCTTCCTTTCAATATATCCTTCCTTCAGATCTGCTACACGTTTTTGTTCCCTTCTGTTCAATTGTGTCCAATTCTCAGAGTCTGCCTGGAGAAATCCCTGCAGTTTTCTTGGCAAGGTTTTTCAGAAGTGATTTGCCATTGCCTCCTTCCTGGGGCTAAGAGAAAGTGACTGGCCCAAGGTCAACCAGTTGGCTTCGTGCCCAAAGCAGGACTAGAATTCATATTCTCCTATTTCTAGCCTGAGAGTTAACCACTATACTAAACTGACTCTCATCTGTCTATATTCATTTTTCTGTCCTAAATAGTTTGCTTTAATGCTATCCTCTCATAATTTCATTGTTATTGGTCATATCTTAGAATCCACAGAATTGGAGAGAAACTTCACAGTCATCAGAGAGAGAACTGCTACGGGAAAGTGAGCAGGTCTTGCCCACTTATTTCTTTAGCCAAAGAACACTTTATCTGGTGTTTTCATAAAACAGTTATCAGGGCAGGCAGCCAAAATGTGAGGAAAGTTGGCTTCCACAAATTTCTATGTAATTCTAGCATGTTGCTGTCTACACATATCATAAAGTGAGAAAGGCAATTGTGGATGATAAATTGGTCGGAAATAAAATAGGTAGGTAGGTAGGTAGGTAGGTAGGAAGGTAGGTAGGTAGGTAGAAAGGTATATAAGGAGGGAGGGAGGGAGGAGGGTACAGGAGGCTTATAGTTCTGTCAGACTAACAATAATGAAGGTAGTACAGATATGTACATCTTTCCCCCCCACTTCCCTCCTGCACAGGTTGTGTGCATCTTACTTCTGCAAAACATTTAAACATTATCAGACCATTAATATATCATCCCATTATACCCACCAGCAATATAAAAGCCATTCAAGATATATTGAAGATATTATCATAATGAGATCAAGGATCTTAGTCAACTCCTGCACGAATCATGAATAATATTGACCTGACAGATGAATGTTAACTTCCAGCTAAAATCTAGTTGACAGGATATTTTATTAAATGGCAAGTCTCTGACTCAGCTGAAATATACATTGAGCCAGTTTTATGAGTAAATGTAAAGGCTTCCCCGGTACCTGTTCTTTGTTTTATTCCTAAAAGGCTATTTAAAGAAGTCTCCGTCTCAGTCTAAGAATGGAGTGACACCAGAATCCTTTTAGTGCTTTTAGTATGGAATGGTTCTTTTCCACGGTGTTCAAGAAGTTCTCCTTGACCTTCTGGAGATGTTTGATGGAATACAAGGAGCTGCAGAGGAAGGGAAGAGAAAGATCTGTTGTGTGAGCTTGCCTTCTGCCTGCAACGTCCTGGATACCACCCAGCATTTCAGTAAATAGGGCAAGCACAGAAAAGACAGATGGGCAAGAGAGAAGTGGAAGGAAGGCAACAAAAATAGAATAGAATCCAATAAAGATGCAGATGAAATAAGGATCTGAATAGGAGGTAAGAGAACAGGGACAGAAGGAAGGTGGGTGGTGGGTGATGAAAAAGAATAAGAAATGAATGGGACACATTCACTAGCTCCCCTTCCTCTTTATTTCCCCCCTCCCCCTTCTGCTAGAGCAATAGACTTGACTCTCTGCTTATTCTCATCACCCAATTAATTTTCAGATCCCTGTAAGGTGTAGTGTTCTGAAAGAGAATGGACTGGACTGGACTGGACTGGACTGGACTGGACTGGACTGGACTGGACTAGACTAGACTAGACTAGACTAGACTAGACTAGACTAGACTAGACTAGAATAGAATAGAATAGAATAGAATAGAAATTTTGTGCATTCAGGTCTCAAAAGATAACCATTATGCATATATCTACACCCCCACACCCCCACATACAGTGTATGACACACAGAAATATCACAGTCTAGTTCAAATGTATAGCAATAACATAGCAGTAGCATTTAGACTAATATACTGCTTCATAATGCTTGATAGCCCTCTCTAAGCAGTTTACAGAATCAGCCAATTGCCCCCAACAAGCTGGGTCCTCATTTTACCAACCTCGGAAGGATAGAAGGCTGAGTCAACCTTGAGCCTGGTGTGATTCGAACTGCCAAATTACAGGCAGCTGGCCTGCAATCAGCAGAAGTAGCCTGCAGTACTGTTTTCTAACCACTGTGCCACCATGGCTCAGTGTATACATAAACATGATAGGTGGGGGGAGGGAGAATTCTGTGAGTTTATAAGACGGATGACATAAGGAACAAAGCTGTTACAGAATCTAGTAGTCCTGCTATAGATACTTTGAAACCTCCTTCCAGAGGGGAGCAACAGAAACAGACTGTTAGATGTGTGTGGGGGGTCTCTAACAATGTTTCAAGCTCTAATCACACAGTGCTTATAAGCAGTATCCTGAAAAAGGGGAAGTGAGCGTCCTATAATCTTCTCAGCTGTCCTCACCACTCTCTGTAGGGATTTTCTATCTGCTACCACCAAACAAAACAGCGATGCAGTTTGTTAAAACACTCTCAATTGTGCCTCTGTAAAAAAGTGGCCAGGACAGAAGGAGAAAGATGCAAAATGCCATTATCTGTCTTCTGAATGGGCACGCATAGAACTGAGCTCCAGTCACCACTGCAGACAAATGGTGTTTAAATTTGGATTCCAAATTCATTATCAAAATACATTACAATTCTCACTGTGCTGGGAGTATGAACTGGAATGCTGGGTATTTCTGTGGAGGCAAACACTATTCAAATCTTCAAACATCGGGTCAGTAAAATATTTAGCAGGGAATAGTCATGTTTGACATTCATATTTCAAAGTAAAAGAAAACCTCAGTATCTATTTTGGAAGATATTGAACATAATTTTTTTTAGATACTTGCATAGTGAGACAGATCTTTAAACTCCTTATTTTATTATCTGTTTCCCAAAATAAAGAGTTATTTAGTGATGGAAGGAGCTGAAAGTAAGGAAGTTCTTTATTAAAAGGATAAGCTGCTGAATAAGCATGAACATTTTATTTATTTTTTATTTATTTTATTAAATTTATACCCCGCCCTTCTCCTTGTTAGGACCCAGGGCGGCGCACAGGGATGTTAAAATACATACAAAGTATATAAAATATATAAAATTTAAAATACTTATTCTAATAAATAAACCCTGCGCTAAAAACCGAATTAAAATCCCAAGTTTAAAAACTATCTAATAGTCAGTATGGAGGTTACGCTAGGCCGGCTAGATGAAATAGGTGTGTCTTCAGACACTTGCGGAAGAGGCGGAGGTCGGAGATGGTGCGGTCCCATGTAGAGAGCATTACAGTAGTCGAGTCGAGAGGGTGATGAGTGCTTGAGTGACTGTGCGTAAGGCACCCCGGCACCCACATCACTTTGAGACAATACAAAATGTAGTAAGTACTTAAGATGATAGGAACCCCACTAATTTCTGAATAAAGACATAATGAGTGTTAAGCCTTCTGTACGATTTATTAGGATACCAACCTGAAATCAATAACTTCAGAGAATCCCAATAGTGTAATAAAGTTTCTGTACAAATGAGACAATGTGTCTCTATATCTGGAACAATGGCATCTTAACTGGTATCCAATTAATCAAAAACTAATTATAATCCCAGAAGATCATATCTTGTATGTTAACTTCTTTGTTTTTCATTTGCATGATTCATATTGTTAGGCTAAGGAATGTACTGTAGAAGGAATATATAGCTTGCAGCTTTAAAAGGTGTTTCACTATTTGTTGAATTGAGTTTATTTGCAGCTTCCATTCATATAATGTGGCTCTGCTGTTGGATGTGGAGAGATTGCTCAGGCAATATGCCTTTAAGGTAAAGGTAAAGGTTCCTCTTGCACATCTGCGCTAGTTCGTTCCTGACTCTAGGGGGCGGTGCTTATTTCTGTTTCAAAGCCAAAGAGCCAGTGCTGTCTGAAGACGTCTCTGTGGTCATGTGGCTGGCATGACTAAATGCCGAAGGTGCACGGAATGCTGTTATCTTCCCACAAAAGGTGGTTCCCATTTTTCTACTTGCATTTTTTATATGCTTTCGAATTGCTAGGTTGACAGAAGCTGGGACAAGTAACAGGAGCTCACTCCGTTACGCGGTGCTAGAGATTTGAATCGCCGAACTGCTGACCTTTCTGACTGACAAGCTCAGTGTCTTAGCCACTGAGCCATTACATCCCTTCAAGATGTCTTTGGGTGGGCCTAAATTTTCTGTGTAATCATTCATGAACTTACCAAGACTGCAGACAGTAGCTCTTTCCAGATGTCCCTGATGTGTCTCCCTGTTGTTCTTCTGAGCAAGGAGAGACAGAGGAGGTCAATTGTGGCAATTGAAAGAAGAGCAGCTTCAAAGTTGAAAAGAACTAAGGGTCAAAAGTGGGGGGCCTTCATAAGCACGTATGTTGGCAAGAGTTCAAAATACTGGTCTTCGATGCTGTCATTTCAGAACAATATAAATAGCACTTAGCACTTAGACTTATATACCTCTTCACGGTGCTTTACAGCTCTCTTTAAGTGGTTTACAGAGTCAACATGTTGCCCCCAACAATCTGGGTCCTCATTTTACCCACCTCAGAAGGGTGGAAGGCTGAGTCAACCTTGAGCCACTCAGAATTGAACTCTAGTGAGTGCGCAGTAAGTTAGCCTGCAGTACTGCATTCTAACCACTGTGCCACCACGGCTCTTGCCTGTTTTTACACAATAATGACTTACTTCATAAATTACTTTACTCCCATGAATATCTAGCAATACAGTATTGATTTCCTCATAATTATTTTGTGACACATGTTTTCTTGTATGCCTCCTGAACAACGCAAGCACCAGAGAGGACTTTGCAGAGATGGTATCTTATCACCAAAGGCGTCTTATACCATTTCTAAACACACTTCCTCAATGCTGCTGGCCTGTAGCAGCTAGCTGATTACAGCTAATTATGAAAATGCTAAGTCAGATTGGATTTAGTTATAATTTAAGTGGGGCAATCATGGGGAAATCACAGGACTGTAGCCCAGGCTTGGGAACTGAAAATGAACTTCTCCACAGTTTTGGTGATTGTTTTCTGCATACATCACTAGTTCAATCCAAAACCAAGGAGCAAAACAAAATTCTTTCCGTCGATCCATTTTATAATTGGCTACTGTGGCCAGCCCGAATACGACTTGTAGTCCTTATATGCAAGTTCAGATATTTAGTAGAAATATGTTTTGCCTACCATCATTTCAGTGGTGAATTCACATTTTTTACTACTGGTTCTGTGGGCATGGCTTGGTGGGCGTGGCAGGGGAAGGATACTGCAAAATCCTCATTCCCTCCCAATCAGCTGGGACTTGGGAGGCGGAGAATAGATAGGGGCGGGGCCAGTCAGAGGGGGTGTTTACCACTTCTCCAAATTACTCAAAATTTCCGCTACTGGTTCTTCAGAACTGGTCAGAACCTGCTGAATCATATCTAACTCTATGTACTGTAAACTTGAATACAAGTGATGCTTTCTAGGTGCCATTTATACAAATGCAGTAATTGCAAAATGTTTTGTTTGGGTCAGATCAGAGCTGGTAACTCAGAGGCAGCGTGAACAGCATGCCAACTGAACAAATGTGTTGTACTTTAGAAAATAGGCAGAGAGCCAGTACTGAACTTTGAAAATTACCTTCTGTGAGAAGCATCTCTAGGAATCAAATTAGCTCAGTCAGTGGATATGCCAATGCCTTAAATTTGAAACCGAGTAATTGCAGCTATGGTCTTTTTGAAAATAATCATACAGTGGGACCTCGGTTCCTGAACGACTCAGACCACAAACAATTCAGGTGGCAACCCAAAAAATCTGCTAGGTCACGAACACATCCACGAGTGCCGAAAAACACAGGTGATTTTCCTTGCCGCAGCAATTTCCCCTTCCACACCATTTTGTGTGCCTGCGGGCGTGCATGCGCAGTCAGTCTTGCTTTTGGTCATGAACAAATCCAGTGCAGACCAAACTCCTGGAACAGATTACAGTCGGCACTCAAGGTCCCACTGTACATAGTAAATGACTGTAATAAAGGGTTAGGGTTCAGGAACTTGGCTGGGGAAAAAATACATTATTTTCACTAACCTGTAACTGAAACTTAGCTTTTCATTAGATATTGTATATATTTAATGAAACATATAGACATCAAAGTAATTTAGTCCCTATTTCGAGATTCCAACATTTGTTAAATTAAACCAATTTCACTATCTAAAATTGATTGCAACGCAATGGCTCAGCAGTTAAAGATGCTGAGTTGGTCAGCTGGAACATTGACAGCCTGGGTTCAAGACCCAAGTGCCACACGACAGGGTGAGCTTCTGTTACTTGCCCCAGCTCCTGCCCTAAATGCGAGTAGATAAATAGGTACCATTTTGGTGGAAAGATAACAGCACTTTGTATATAGTTATGCCGGCCACATCACCACAGAAATGTCTTTGGACAACACTGGCTCCTCAGCTAAGAAATGGAGATGAGTTGGATACAACTGAACAGGGCAAATCTTTATCTTTATATTTGATTGACTGATTATGTCGTTAGTGTTGATTCTTAGCAACCAGATAGATAGATTTTCTCCATAATGATCTGTCCCTAACCTGGTTCTTCAGGTGTCACCATTGCAATTGAGTCCATCCTTGTTATTGATTGTCCTCTTCTTCTGTTTACTTCCACCATTCCCAACATTACAGTCTTCTCCAGAAAGCTAGGTGTTCGCACAATGTGTCCAAAATAGCATAATTTGAGCCTCAAGTAAATACTCTGGATTGATTATTTTTTTGACGACTAACTTGGTTGTTTTCTTGGCTGCTCATGGAATTCTCAGGAATTTTCTCCACACCAAATTTCAAAAGCATCAATACTTTTTTTATTCAGGGCTATCAAAACCCAATTTTTGATTCCGTAGAGCATCATAGGGAATAAGCTCTCTTTTTATGACCCTGCAACCCCTTAATTCAGAGTAGAGTCAAGGCGACTGGATGGAGCTGAGCATTTACTGGCCAAAATGCCCTTCCTGACACCACGAAGTTCTCAGCATTACTGGCCAAAATGCCCTTCCTGACACCACGAAGTTCTCAGCAGATATATTTTCTTAGTGGGTGTCGCATTAGTGAAATATTAATTCTCTTAAAATATGCTTATAACTTATTATATTACAGATTTGTTATATTTAAATACTTTATATCTACAGTATATTTAAGCATAACTGGTTTCCAACATAATGCAATCTGTACCTATGTTCAGATAAGAAGTCTATGGCACGGAAAGCTTAAGAACTTCTGTTCCAGAGAAACCTTAGATATTTTCCTGTTTAAGGAAATGGACCATGAAGGCAAGATTTTATGGGAAGATGGTCCTTCTTTTCCTTTAGATCATTGGAAGAGGAGCAGGATAAAAATCTGGCTAATATGAATAATTTGAGAAAAATTGGTTGCTTTCTCCAGAAAGAAGGTCATGTGGTAGGAGTAAATGGCAAACATTTGCCTTCACCCAACATTTTCTGAGAATAGTGAATGGAGATAGAAGACCCCTTTGTATAGTATTTTTATCTGGTTCTGATTAAGCAAACTTAATCTTGAGGATTACTGAGGAAGATTTAATAAACATTTAATAAAGAGATTTGGTTAGGCTAATCCCTTCTATTTTCTTAGAAAGGGACACTGACTTTTAAGTATCTAGCTTAAATACTTTAAAAAATATTTTCTTCTGATTTTTTTTTGCACTAAATTAAAGATCAATAGACAAAGAAATGTTGAGCAATGTTGTCTTTGAATACGTACAGCTGATGAGTCCCTTTTGGGAAAGGGTGCGGTATATAAATTTAATAAACCATAAACCATGAAGCAAAGGCCATTTCTCTGAAGAATGTCCCTGTCATGTGGGCATTAACACACTGACTCATCTACCCACCCACCTTCTCACACACCCCCACACAGAGAGAAAGGGAGGGTGGAGAGAGAGAAGGTAGAGAGAGGGGGGGCAATACCTTGTGAGTAGCAATATAACGGACACCCAAATGGTCAACTTCTAGTTCAGCATTCTAGATATGGTATTGAACTATATATAAAAGAGCTGGGGTGGCGCAGTGGTTAGAATGAAGTACTGCAGGCTAATTCTCTGACTGTCAGCAGTTTGATCCTGACCTGCTCAAGATTGACTCAGCCTTCCTCCTTTCGAAGTCAGTGAAATGAGGTTTCAAATTCAAATTCAAATGGGGGCAATAGGCTGACTCTGTAAAGCAGGGGTCTCCAACCTTTGCAACTTTAAGTCTGTAGGACTTCAGCTCTCAGACTTCTCCAGCCAGCTTTGCTGGCTGGAGAATTCTGGGAGCTGAAGTCCTTCAGACTTAAAGTTGCAAAGGTTGGAGACCCCTGCTGTAAAGCATTTACAGAGGTTTGTAAAGTACTATTAAGTGGTATATAAGTCTAAGTATTATTGCTATTGCTATATGACTCTTGTGACTTCATGAATATCAATAACCAACGGGAGAACTCCATGCTGGTCCATAAAGCTGGAAAGGTTGGCGATTGCTGCTTTAGACTGCAGCTCCCAACTGCAGCCTGTCCTTCTGTTAAACTGCAATTGAACTTTCTGACTAAAATAATTCTGCTTATTATTGTTTGGCGCTCTACTACACTGCTTCCAGCTTCGCAGCATGTACCTCATGCTAACCATAAGGCACTAGTAAAAAATGTGGGGGGTGAGCATCTGTTTGAGTGTCAGTGACAGGGGTTGACACATAGCTCCCATTAGACGCCAGTTATACTTACAATCAACCCTGCAAATAAGTGTGGGGTTATTTCTTCCCCTAAAATCCACTGATCACAGGGTAAAGATTTGATCTGTGATGTGGAAAAATACAAATCGAAGTCTGTATATGTTGGTAGAACGATCGCTCTAGTTTCTTGTGTCCCCTTTTCCATATGGTTAAGATGGTAACATTGTCATTATGTTGTATCCCTGGTCAACTATTGGTTTCAACTAGCGTATTTGTTCAGTGCCCTTTTTTTACAAAATGATTGTGAAAATAATTGAATCATGACTGCATACTCAAAAATATTGCCTGGAACATATTTAGTTTTTTTAGTTTTAGTTTTAGTTTTATTTGATTTATATCCCGCCCTTCTCCAAAAGGACCCAGGGCGGCGCACAGGAATTTAAAATAATACAAAATAATACAAAAATACAAAAAATTTAAAAACCTATTAAATATCAAGTCCTGCGCTAAAACCAGTTAAACCCCCCAATTAAAACTATCTATACTAGTCACAGTGGAGGTTATGTTAGGCCGGCTTGATGAAAGAGATGTGTATTTAAACACTGGCGGAAGAGGCGGAGGTCAGTGATGGTACGGAGTTCTGGGGGTAGGTCGTTCCACAGGGCAGGGCCCGCCACAGAGAAGGCCCTTCCCCTGGGTGTCGCCAGTCGGCATTGTCCGGCCGACGGCACCCTGAGAAGGCCCTCTCTGTGGGAGCATATCGGTCTAAGGCAGTGCTTCTCAATTATTTTCTGTCAGGCCCCCCCTAGGAAGAAGAAAACATTTTCCCCCCCCCCCCCGCGCGACTGTAAATAGTATCATTTGTCTATAAAATTGTTATAAGTACACCTCTGCATAGCACTGTATCCTTATTAACGTATAAGAGAATTTAAAAAAGAAAGAAATTTCTTTCTCTTTCTCTCTCTCTCTTTTTCTCTTTTTTCTTTCTCTCTCTTTTTTCTCTTTCCTTTCTGTCTCTCTCTTTCTCTTTCTCTTTCTCTCTCTCTGTCTGTCTGTCTTTCTTTCTCTCTCCCACTTTTTTCTTTCTTTCTTTTTCTTTTTCTCTCTCTATCTCTGTCTGTCTCTTCTTCGTCTGCCCATCTATCGCTGTGTGTGTGTGTGTGTGTGTGTGTGTCTCGCATTCACGCACTTAATCACTGTGTCTCTCTCTTTCTCTCCCTGTCTCCCTCCCTGTCTCTCTGTGTGTTTCTGTCACTCTCTGATTCCTCCCTCCCTCCCTGTCTCTCTCTGTGTCTGTGCCTCTCTCTGTCTGTGTGTCGTCATCCCCGCCCCGCCCCCACTCCCCGCGCAGTCTCCTCAGCCCGGCTCACCCGCCTTAGCCTGCCCCGGCCGCACGGCCACCCGCTGTGCTTGATCGCTCGTTCGCTCGCTCAGGAGCTGAGAAGCCTCCGTGTGTGTGTGTGCGTGTGTGCGTGCGTGCGTGTGTGTGAGGAACGGCAGTCCCTGGAAGACAACGAGTGGCCAGCATGCCGGCTGTGGAGGGAGGGAGGAGGAGGGAGAAAGGGAATCGGCAGAGCCGATTTGCTGAGGTCAAACGCGCCCCCCTTTACAGAGCCTCGCGCCCCCCCTGGGGGGCGCGCCCCACTATTTGAGAAATGCTGGTCTAAGGGATGTATGTATATTGCCTGAAAAATGCATTATTACCCTTTCCTATCTTCCATTAAACTCTTTTGCTTATAGGACTAGGAATTCCCTGGTATGTTGTAGGTAAATCTCAGTTTTTAGACTCTCTTCCTATATTTGGATACCTCTATTGGGCTTTTGCCCATTTGGAAAAAAACAGTAGAACCTGAAATTGATGGGGTTTCAAGTGCATTTTAGAACTTTTTTCTTCAATGGTACATTGATTATTTTCTTAATTCTACTGTACTACATTGCCCATTTAGCTTTAAGGATCTTGAGGATTTCTCTGTTTATCTTCTACAATTATAATCACATTATCTGCCTGTTTATTTTAGAAATATTCTGTACTTAGCTTAAAATTCAATGTGAAATGATGTTTTTAATTATTAGTGAATGAAGTGGTACCAAACAGAACAGCCTAATGGACAATCAAATGCCCATTAACCATGAGGACTGATGATCTTCCTACTACCACTCACCAGTTTTTATTGGGCAAAAGCTACAGTTACTACAGGAAGATTAGAATATAGCTAAGCATATCCTTAGCATATCATGTATACTTTCAACTGATACCCCCAATCTCACATTTAATTATACACTTTTTCAATTGCTGAAATTTCTATAAATAAGAGAGATAATCACTTTGAAGAACTCATTAGATTGTAGATCCCAGAAAACTTAAAGATGGGCTTTTGTCTTCTTAAGCTTCTTGCATTTAATCCATTAGAAAAAAGAGATTAAAAATACATTTAGGAGTAATAATCATAGATCAGTGGTGGGTTGCAGGTGGTACGCCCCCAGTACAGGTGTACCGGAGCCTGCCTGGAACACCAGATACCGTTCTGGTATGGTGCTCCAGAGGGCCCATCCATCTGCCTATGCTTCTTACCATTCTTTTGAGTCTTCTGCACTTCTGCGCACGCGCACAGCACATACAGCGCCTACGCAATGCTCCGATGAGCAGCTGGAGCATCACGGAGGCTTGCAGAAGTGCAAGATGCATGCACACGCCGTGTGCATGTGGTCGCTGCCCAGCCCGTTCCAACTGGTACGGTTGGAATGGAATCCGGAACCTACCACTGTCATAGGTATTCAGCTTTTTTGAAACAGTTAAAAGGGATGTAGATCTGGTGAATGAATACATATGTGCTCTGAATTTTGTGAATGGAAAATATTCTGTAAATCTGGATCCTGTCCAAGAAAAATGGTTTTATTCTCATTTGAAGACTCAGTGTAATCATTGATTTAGCTATTGACTGTAAAAATGGACTTTCTGTTTGCAATAGTATTTGCAGCAATTGGTGTTCCATTCCAATCCGGAAATTGTAAGCTGTAACTAAATCACACTGAAATTGATGAGAATTTAACTCACTTCTTTTTTTAATCTTGAATGGAAGCTATATGTGGATGACTTTTCCTTTTACCAGATTAGGTTTCTGTTACTCTTTTGGGTCTGAGGGTCTTTATCATCCTTTTCAGTAATATGCTAGGGATTTTCTTCTAAAAATAAGGGACAGAAGAGTCCCCTCGGGGAGAAGGGGCGGTCTAGAAATCCAATAAAATAAATAAATAAGAAGAAGAAGAAAAGAAAAGCTAAGCAAGTTGATTTACAGCTAACATCTTTTATTTGATTACTTATATTTAATTAATCAAATTGAAGTTATGATCAACTCTTAGAAGTTTCACTGTCAAGTCCATATGAGTTTTTTGTAGCAGTAAAATGGAAGCAGTTAGTGGCAGTAAAATGGAAGCAACTTCTTGGATGTCTCTTCTTCCCAGACTAACCGGAAGCCTTTGTGATCTAGTGTAGGAAGTTAAAACCCATCCCTCTCTTAGAAACATGAAATATCCTGGGAAATATTGAAAAGGCAGAATATTGTATTTCCCGGGATCAGAAATGGAGAAACATATTTTTAGGCAGGAAGCAGATTCACTCTTAATAGCCTCTACCTTTGTCAACAGGCCATTAAAAAGCCTGCATAAGCCTTCAGCTCCAGGGTGATGGGATTAAGGCATGATAGCATTAGCCTTTTACCCATCTCACCACAGGGCATCTGGGAAGAAGCAATGCTCAACCAAACCTGGATTCGAGACAACCTGCATGGCCCCGAGGGAGTCTGACAACCAATCAGAATACAAGATCGAGATCAAAAGCCAGAGAGGGCATAAAACCAGGAACTTTCAGCATCTCACGCTCTTTTTCTTCATCTCCCAACATCTGGAAGCATGTGATTCCCCTTTTCTGTTTAGGAGCTCAAGCCATGTGATCCTGTTCACCATTAAACCATCTTTCCAAGCAACCTCCATGTTTCCAGTGTCTTTTCCCCCACTTGGAACTGAACCCAGAAGGACATTTGGAAAGTATGAACCAGCCCCAAATCTGCTTATCTGGATGAAGCCAGTCAGGTGCTGTTATTGGGTTGATACTGACCCATCTCTGTAATTCCCCCGCCCCTTCCATCATATTAAAAATTACAATTTTTGTCAAGTTTGGAAAGGGCCTTCACTGCTTTCCTTCAATAGTTTTTCCTCTGTTAAATTGGGAGTCCAAAATAGTGTTGAATCATTTCATTTTCTTTTTTCCCCAAATTAGTTTCATCCACATGAGGTGAAAAATATGTCTGACTGACTGACTGACTGACTGACTTTTTGGATATTTGGAGCGATTTTCATTGTTATTTCTAGGATTATCACTGAAAAACGAGGGTAACCTTTATTAATATATTTTAAAAACTAGGACTCATGTCTACTTCTATAATCTACAGATCGATGGTTTTATTAGCATGGCAAAGAGGATAAATTTATGTGAATGGAAAGAAATTTATCATCCCCATATTAAGGAATGGATTCAAAATATGAGACTATTATCCTTTTTTTGAAGTGACTTTGTGTCCTTTCAATGATGTACTGAAGCAATATGGTCTAGATTTAATAAAAAAGCTAAGGACTGAATTAATTTTACATGTCATCAATTTTGCAATGAAGGTGATTTGAATATTTTTTTCTTCTAATCAAGAGCTGCTTCTTCTTCTTTTTCTTCTTCCTCCTCCTCCTTCTCCTCTTCCTCCTCTTTTCAATCCTCATAATATATTCAGCCCCCCCCCTTTTAACCATATAATACTATTCCACTCTACCCCCAATAGTACTGTGATTTTCTATATTTCACCATAGGGAAAAATTTTAAGGCTGTGGATGTGTTTTTCATAGATATAGACTAACTGAGTAAGTAGCAAGGAATCAGTGAAATAATCTATTGTTTGGAAGATTCACATTTGCAAAACTAGGCAGTGCAGCATTGGATTGATTGTTTTGCTATGTGAGTGTGTAGCTTTTTAAACTGCCTATAACGCATTACATTCAGTGCAGTTCAGTTGGCAAACCGAATGTGCCAATTGCTCTCCCCCTCCCAATCAATTTGCCTCTGCAGACTGGAACTAGCGAGACTACAGCAGTGAGACTCTTGTTTATCAGATCCAGAATGCAGCATTAAAAATACATTCATATTAAATTCTTGTCATGTCCCTTCCTGCATTCTGATACTGACTTCATAGTGAGTGGTGTGTGTGTGTCAGAGGTGGGTTACAAATTCCGGAGCTACCGGTTTGCTCATGCACACCCTCATGTGCGACGCTTTGTGTGATGCTTCTATGCATGCGCAGAAGCGTCTGGGTGGATGGGCGGAGCCTTCCGCTGCCACCACTACTGCTTCGCCTGATTCGGCTGAACTGGGAGCAACCCACCTCTGGTTTGTGTGTATGTGCGTATGTGCACTGAAGGTTTTGTTTTATAAGAAGTATGGCTTCCTTTTAGTGTCTAGTTTCCTTGTTCAATGATTTCTTGCATGATTTTTTCCTCAAGTTTGGCCAAAAGAAATTCAAAAATTGGAGTGATGGATTCAGAAACCAGTCATAGCAGGGTTCATCCCAAATGTCTGTCTGCCTTCACAGAGTTTATTACTTTTATACAGTTTTAACAAGCAAAGCAAAGAACATATAGCAACAGCATCATTATTGGTGTATTCTCTTTTTTAATCTTTATGAACATCCCAGCTAGGGTAGAGTCTCACATATCCTGGTGGTGCTAATTAGTTGAGCTCATAGGCATTTGAGGTAAACAGTTACTGAGCCATGGCAGTGTGCTGCGCATGCCTCTATGTAGCCTTTCCTTTATCTTTACATTGGAGGCCCTTGTAAATGCACCAGGGAGGAGCATATGTAGGTCTCTAGTTTTAGAGATATTTCATAGAACCACAGTGTTTGATCTGACAATACTATCCCAAGTATTATTTATGGAATAAGGTGCTTAATTCTAAAATGTTCGGGTTTGTTGCACTGGGTTCTGGTATTTTACCTGGATGACAATTTTTGGTGTCAAAGGAGCCACGCTGACTGCAATATACCGTATCTTTATCTGAGCAAAGTGCTGACATTTCCTCTTGTTCGTCACACTAATCTGGAACTTTATTGAATAATTCTGGAGGGATGTCAAGTAACCAAGATCAACAATGGAAACAGCAAATCCCATGCTGGTAGAGTTTTTCTGCCAATTCAGAGATGGGTAGTGGGCACTTCAACTTAGTGAGGAACAGTGGCTCAAGAGTTTGTGGCTTCCATGGCAACTATGGAACTCTCTCAGGTCGTTGTTGGTGAACATTTGCATACTAGGAGCTGCATTCTATATCTTTGTTTCAGAGCAAACATGATCCAATAGATTGGACATTGTCCAATCTATTGCTGTGGCCAGGTTGCTTTCTAGTTGCTTTTTGGCTGGCTGTGTCACTCCACCCATTAAATCAGCTTGCCTCAAGCACCTGATGAACTCTGTATGTTTCAGGAGAGTTTGAGGCTTTAGATCAGGGGTGTCAAACTCGTGACCCGCGGGCCAGATGCATCACACACTGGCCATGCCCACCCCCATTTTAGCAAAGGGGAAAAAAGTTGTGATACATCACGTGAGTCATGAGTTTGACACCCCTGCTTTAGATTGTATTATCCATTTATGGCTTCTCCTCTTGCAAATCAGGATGTTCCTTGGTAGGAGCAGCTCTGGGAGATGAAACCTATAAAGAGATGCTAGAGCAGAGGTGTCAAACTCACGACGACACATTGTCATCACATGACGAGTCACAACTTTTTTCCCTTCGCTAAACCGGGGGTGGGCTTGGCCACCGTGTGACGCATCCATCTCACAGGCCGCGAATTTGACGGCCCTGTGCTAGAGCATTGAAGGAACATGAATAGTAAACATTGGTGAGAATCCATATTAAGAATCCCTGTTAAGATTTGGATGATAAAACTATGTTAATTCTTCACCCTTTTGCATTTGCTGTCACCCCCCTGTATGTTCTGCTCAAGGAGACTCAGCCTCTGCTGAGAAGGAGAGATCATAGGATTGCTGCAGGACCACTGTGATAAATATTCTCAATATTTGGCAGAAAAAGTCACTTGAGTTCACTCAGACTTGGACTCTGATCTTGGTATTGGCCTGGAAAAAAGGTTGATTTGACTATTTTTAGTTTACGCCAGGGATAGTCAACCTTTTTGTACCCACTTTTGTATCTCTGTTAATAGTAAAATGTTCTAACCGCCCACCGGTTCCACAGTAATGGTGATTTATAAAGTAGGGAAGTCAATTAAATTAAAAAAAGGGAAGTGTTTCAGTATCGGACAAAACCCCTACTGCCCACCATGAAAGCTGGAACGCCCACTAGTAGGCAGTAGGGACCAGGTTGACTACCACTAGTTTAGGCTGTATGTATGTGCAAATCTGCAATAGTTGTCCTTTTATTTTTCCACAAATAATTACGATCCAGTATCAGCTGTGCCTGTCCTTTCAGATAGGCAGAGACAAACCACTGGGGAAGACAAATGAGAAGGCACCACTGTTACTGGCCTGTTCATCAGTGCTGTGGCAAAACAGAGAAAATGAAAGATGCTACAACATTGCGAATTGGAATTTCAAACCAAATCCCCCAATTCAAAGCTTCATCCAGATCTGATGCATGACTTGATAATAAACGTGAAAAAGATTTTAGAATTAGAGTTGATCACAAGCTGGCTATCAGTCAGCAGTTTGACAGAGCTGCTAAGAAGACAAATACCATTTTGTGCTGCATCAATCAAAGCATTGTTAAAGTTCCACTCTATTCTGTATTGGTTGGATTTCCAGGAGGAACAGTCCTCACTGCTTCCTCCTAGGCAATGCTCCATGTACATTGAGCTAAAGCCCAAGTAGACAACCTTCTGGATTTGAAGTCCCATTTCGAAGTGGGTACCTTCAAAAAATTGCTACCATGGGGTACTTGCTTAATCATAAAGTGGTTACAACAGTGATCATAGCCATCTATAAAACACCAATTTACTAAGAGTTAGCTTGCTTCCTACTCTCTGCCCCCAATGCAGAAATATGGAAACTTTCTGGGATTCAAAGGCATTGCAGGCAATCAGTCTAAGCAGAGAAGCTGAGAATTTGCGTTGCAGATTAATACCAATGTAGCTGCATTGTACCAAATGATGCATGATGATGATGATGATGATGATGATGATGATGATGATGATACTAAAGTAATTTTTTTAAAAGTCAGATGGGACAAGGAGCCTGGTGGACATAAAAGGCAAAAATTTGGAAATATATTTTTGCTCCATGGTATCAGGTTCCCTTCCATGAGCTTTGGGACAGGAAAGAGGAGGTCTTCCTTGGGCAATAGATTGGTTTTCTCCCCTTGATTTTGTGGCATCCATGGTTGGATGCGTCATTCATATTCACATTTTATTGCACAAGAGAAACATCTTTTGCAAATAAATTGAAAATGCTTGTATGCAGAAAATGTAGCTGTGATGCAAATAAGAACTACCATCATAATCGTTTCTCAGAAAAGAATGGCATTTTGTTGAGCTATTATAAATACATTTAAACAAAAATGGGGTGTGTGTGATTTTATGCTTCCCATTACCAAATTGTGTTTTCATGTTTGAATAAATATTAGTTCTTTTTCAATATACAGAACTTCTGTAACTTGTGGCCCTCCAAATATTGTTGAACCTCAACAGTGACATACTTCATAGATTAGTGGTAGTGATAACAAATGTTAAAGTCTGTAGTTCAGCAACATCTGCAGGGCCAATGCCATGCCTACAAGCCATCTTTTCTTTTTGGACTTCAGGCCTGCAACACTTTCTACTGTGGTAAAATGGGAGGGGAGATTACATGGAGTTGGGTGATATGTAGCCATAATAACATTCTTCTTAGAAAGCCAAGGTCATCTTTGTCTCTGCACCTGGCCGGAACTGGATGGGAGGAATTTGTCTTCCGTTTCTCGACAGACTAATACCTTCCTTATTATCGCCTCCTCTGAAGGGATGTATTCACTCTTCCACTGCTGTGCACAGACCATTCTTTCTGTGGTCAGGATGGACCTCAGAAAAATAATGTCAAAATAACAAAGCCACTGGTATTAGGAAGAACGATAATGAGTCCAGAAGTCTTTGGAACTTAATGTATTGCTTTGCTTAAAGTGAAACGTGTGAAAATCATGGATGCCTAAATAAGCCTGTTTAATAAACTGCCTTATGACCAGATTATAGTTTCCTAGAAAAATGTAGAATTATTAAGAGAACTGAGTGAACATTTTCACTTTCATATAAGTTTGATTCCACTAAGCCAGTGGTCTGCAAATTGGCTCTTTTAAGACTGGTGGGGAATTCTGGGAGTTGAAGTCCACCAGTCTTAAAAGAGCCAACTTTGCAGACCCCTGCACTAAGCTGATCTCTTGATTCTGCTTTTTTTACATTTTTCATCAGGCTTCTCTTACTTCAAGAATTACTAATCTGTGCAAAACTGATTACAGATGATTATCTACTTATCTCTTATGATCCTTTCTCTCTATAAAGGAAGTCTATGAAAAGAGTTCAGTAAGATATCTTTATTAAAATCTCATGTGTATCTTTCCAATAATGCAAACCTACATTTTTTTTAAAACAAGGCAGCCATATTGGATAATAAAACTATGAAACTCAGCCCGTATTTTAGTGTGAACCGTGTTGGAAACAATGAAGAGATGTGACATTAGATAATAATTTTCAAGTTATAAATTAACTTGAAATTTAAATAATTCATTGCGTGGAAATGAGACTTAAGAGCACTTTTCTCATTTGGTATCTTCAACCGGCAAGCAGCATTTCAGCTAAATATAGAAGAAAGTCAAAGAACAGGAAAATTATTTCACCAGAAACTCTTGCATTAAAAAAATCTATACTGTCCCCTTGATTTTTTCTTTGAATCAGTTCAGAAAAAAATACCATTGGATTAGAGATTCTGGTTACTTTTACTCAAAAAAAATACATTAAGTACAAATACATTAGTAGTTTATAGAAATGATAGATTATTTTGTGAAATATTATCTTACGCATGTCAATAAGCTATTTCCAATTTAATAAAGATGTTCTCTTATATTTTTAATCATTCTTATTTGTACTCCATAGAAATACCTGTTAGATCCCAGCTAGATGCATTTTTAATGAAATCGGTGTTTATCTAAAAGGAGACTTTCTCTTAAAAGAGTTAATAATTTGACCAAAGAAATGAATACCTGTACACTTCTGACTAAATCAGTTTTGGATATCAGTAGCATTTCCTTCCTACAGTAGAAATGCAGGAATAATTAGGCAGATGTTTTGAATCTTGACTGTAGACACGAACTGCCTTGTCCTCTTAACAATGGGTATAATATAACTCTGAGTACCAGTTAAGAAACAAACTATAGAAAACAGTGCTTCATTGAGTGAGATGTACCAGTAGCCTAATTACACTCTTTCAGGGTTCTGCTTCATTGCAAATATACTGAAATATTTGGAAAAATGAGCTTCATTTCTACATTTTTTTTCCTTTTAGGTCCAACTCGCAAAATGCCACCCACTTCCAGTGCCATGGACTTCTTCCAACACTTTGTTCCTGATAATGTGCTAAAGAACATGGTGATTCAAACCAACATGTATGCCAAGAAATACCAGGAACGGTTTGGCAGTGATGAGGCTTGGATGGATGTCACCCTGATAGAAATCAAGGCCTTCCTTGCCTATATGATATCTACGAGCACTCACCATTGTGAGTCGGTCCTCGGCATCTGGAGTAGTGGTTTCTATAGCAACAAGAGCATCGCATTAATCATGACTCAGGCAAGATTTGAGAAGATTCTTAAGTACTTCCATATTGTGGCCTTTCGTTCGAGTCAGACTACACATGGCCTCTATAAAATCCAGCCCTTTCTGGACTCCTTGCAACATAGCTTTGACTCTGCTTTCAAGCCTTCCCAGACACAGGTGAGATTTGGTTTCTGGGCTGTGGGAAATCTTACTCCTTACTTGCACTAAAACATACAATGAATCAGCAAGAAAACCTAATCTGTAAAGGAAGAGCATGGAATGCACAATTAAAACAGAGCACGGGGGAGGGGGGAGAATTTGCATGTTTGGTTTCTCAGGGGCATATCTAAAATTTTTCAGGGCAATCAAACCCAGGCTTTAAAGTGCCTTTATGGTTCTACTTTTCAATGGAGTGAAGGTGAGCTTGATGGTGGCCTTATGGGGATCCACCTTCCCTTGAGCTATGTTCAGCAGTGGAATGGTGTGGGTAACAAGGAGATGTTTCCATTGTGGAGAGATGTCTCAGCAACACAGAAACACCTCCTGAGTCTTTCCAGGGACCCTACAGTGTAGGGTGAGTGATGTGGCTACGTTGAAAAAGTGGCCTTTTGAGTTCCAGGCATCTGGTAAAACACAGCCAGTGGCCTGGAGAATCCCACAGTGACTTCTTCTGTTTTCTGAGTCTTTTTAAAGGAATGAATTTGACAACAGAGCATCCCTTAGAGATATATCACTCACTGGTTCAGCTGACATGATGAAACGGCTTAGTTTTCCTTCTGCATCTATGAAATCCAGGTTGGGCATAAGGTGATTTCACACTTCAGTTTTCACATACCTCTTTAGCTCCTCGGCTTCATAAATGTTAGCGTCAGAGAGTATGGATATAGAAGTGAGACAGAATATCTGAAAAGGTTAAATCATGGCAACTGAACCAATGTTTATTAAAACTCAGACGTTTCATTATTCAGCCAAGTAATTTCTTCAGTCAAAATAAAAATTTGGGTAGGCAGAGAGTCAGCTAGTCCTTTACTAGAGTTATAAAGTCATTAGAAGAACCAACTCTTGCCATACAGACGGCAGGAGGTTTCTCCCCAAAATGAAAAGCAATGTAAATGTAGATTTAAACATGTTGGTTCTTTCTAATGACTCTGACTCTCTGCCTACCCAGATTTTCATTTTGACTGAAGAAGTTATTAAAGACCTTCTCACCTCTACATACTTCAACAATGAAATGCAACATTTCCATGGCTTCCCTTATAGAGCAAAGGTCATGTGATGTGTATCCTTCTTCAGCATCATGGTCTTGATTCCTATAGTCTTTCTGATTTCCTTTAAATCAGGGAGATCCATATTTAACCATGCCATATGTCTCAATTGAAATAAAATATTTCTTGAGTCATTCTTTATATCTGTATACATATGTATACACTTCTGATCACTGGATTTTTCTATATATTCTCTGATGCCAGCTTTTGGGGCTTTGAGAAGCCAACAAATAACAATAACAACAACAACAACAACAACAACAACAACAATAATAATAATAATAATTTAATTTAATTTATAACCCGCTCTCTCTCCCCGAAGGGACTCGAGGTGGTGCACAGGGAATTTAAAAAATACATATAAAAAACCACAAACATAATACAATATTAAAATGAAATTAAACTAAAACCCTGCGCTAAAGTCCCATATTAAAACTAAAACTAAGCCCCTAAAAACCCTAAAAACAATTTCGTTACCCCAGGCCGGCCAAGCACAAGAAATGTGCTTGTGTGAGTACATTTGTACAAATATGTTTTTATGATAGAAAAGAAATAAAGCCACTTACAGTATCCTGCCTGATGGTTATTAGGAAATATATAAGTAAGTCAAGCATCTTAGGTAGAAGTTTAAGATGATATATTAAGAAAAAAAAATTATTAGGCCTGTCAACCTGTTTCTCCATTGTCCCCCGGCTTGACTGGATTTCAGTTGTCATTTGGATGACAAGTGACAGGGGTGGGTTTCTGGGGGATCGGCCAGGATCGCGCGAGCCCGATCGTAAAATTCTGGCCGATCCCGTTGGATGATGGACCCGGAAGTTACTTCCGGAACACGTGGCTCGCTCCGTCAAAACCTCCGTTTGAAGCTCTTTCTCTGTTGGGGCAGCTGGGGGGGGGGTTCGCGCAGGCTAGCGCGCCTGCCTTCCGCCGCCCCTAGCCTGCCAGGCTTCAAAACTAAAGGGCGGGGGCCGGGCCTTGAAGCTCTTTCGTTGTTAGCATGGCTAGGGGGGGCAGCGGAAGGCATGCTAGGTGCGCGAAGGCCCCCCCGCCCTCCCCAGCCGCGCCAACAGGGAAAGAGTTTCAAGGCCCGGCCTGGGCCCTTTAGTTTTGAAGCTGCCAGGGCCGGGGTGGGCCTTTCGCACTTGGTGCGACTGCAGAGGCTTGGGGGGGGGCTTCGCGTCGAGCCAAGGCAAGCGCGCCCGGCTGGAGCGCACGAGCCACCCGCGAGCGCCATGGCGAGCCGGCACGGGGCGCGCTGCTGCTGTCGCTGCTCCTGCTGCTGCTGTGCGGGCCGGGGGCGCGGGGGTCCCGGGGCACCAACAAGCAGAACAGCCTCCGCAGGGCGGCCAGCGGCGTCTACCAGGGCGCCAGCGGCCTCCTGGGCGAGGAGAACGTGCGCGCCCTGCAAGAGGTGAGCGGCGCCCGGAGAGTCCCGGGCAAAGGGGGGGGGAAAGGGAAGAGGAGGGGTCTGGGGAGGGAGGGGGGTCTGTCCTTGTGGGGGGGGTGCAGAAGGGGGTACCCGACTTTGGCGTGGGCGGCCAGGAGGGAGATTGGGGAGGGAAGTAAGTAACTGTGGCCGGCGGGCGGGTAAGGAAAGTTGCTGTAGCAGCGCCCAAAAATCCTCTGGCCCGCTGGCCGCGGTTGCTCGCTCGCTCGCTTGCTCACCCATCGGACGCCAGGTTCCTTCGTCCGGTGGATGGGTGAGAGAGAGAAGAGTAAATACAGCCAGCGGGCTGGCGGGCCGGTCAGGCTACTTCCTGGAGCTGGGGGGGGGAGACAGACAGACAGAGAGAGGCACAGACACACAGAGAGACAGGGAAGGAGGGGGGAACCAGAGAGTGACAGACACACACAGAGAGACAGAGAGTGGGAGGGAGGGAGAGAAAGATAGACAGAGACACAGAATGAGTGATTTAAGTGTCTGAATGCGAGACAGACAGACAGACACACACACACACACAGAGTGACAGATGGGCAAACAAAGGAGAGAGAGACAGAGAGAGAGAAAGATAAAAAAGAAGGTGGGAGAGAGAGAAAGAAAGAGAGAAAGGAAGACAGACAGAGAGAAAGAGAGAGAAAAGAAAGAGAGACAGAAAGGAAAGAAAGAGAAAAAAGAGAGAGAGAGAAAGAGAGAAAGGAAGAGAGAAAGAGAAAGAAAGAGAGAAAGAGAAAGAAATAAAGAGAGAGAGAGAAAGAAAGAGGGAAGGAAAGAAAGAGACAGAGAAAGGAAGAGAGACAGAGAAAGAGAGAAAGAAAGACAGAAGGAAAGAAAGAAAAAGAAAGAGAGAGAGAGAGAGAACTTATGACCACAATTAAGCCCAAAGGTTTGGTTGCTAACCAAGACCATTGTTAATTGAGTTTCACATTTTCCAAATTGGCCACTCCCACCCGGTCACATGGCTGGCAAGCCACTCCCACCCAGTCACATGGCCGGCAAGCCACTCCCACCCGGTCACATGGCCGGCAAGCCACAGAACCTGTTCCAAAAATTTTGAAACCCACCCCTGACAAGTGAAGAAGTTGGTATTTGATATTTGCTTGCAAATGTTATTTGAAAGGCCTCTCTACTATACTTAAGATGGATTTGAGATATGAATCCTGCTTCGTGCTTCCATTTTCATGCTTCAAATGGAAATCATTCTGGCAGATTGGAGGCCTTGCGAATGACACATCATCATGCAAATCCACCCTGAGTTTAGGCAGATACATAATTTGATTACTAATGTGCCTCCCTCTTAAAGTTTAAAATTCTTATGTTTATTTTTTTTGTAAGATGGTTGACTAATCCCTGTAATGTAATTAAGATGAAGCCAGAATAAACGGGATAACCCTACACCAAAATAATTAGTTGGTGGGAGCTACAGATTTTAGTTTTGATGGCCATAAATCACAAGAATACCTAATTCAGCATCAGTCTTCTGACTATATTATTTCTTTTTTATAACTAACTGTTAAACTAATTTAAAGTTATGAAATCCCTAATATCTCATCATACCCTTTTTTTTCTGGTGCAACCAACATATTAAATTGAAAATATGCTTTGAATTAGACTCTGCAACATGTCGTCCCCCGATTTATGGACTTCAGTTCTCATCATCTCTATCCTGTACAGCCACTGACTCTGAGATGATGGAATTGAAGCCCAACACACTAGAGTGCAACTACTGTTCTCAAATGATTGCTCTGAAAGTTAGTGGTTAAGACTTAGTAGCTATTTTGTTGGTGCAAGAAGAGTCATGCACTCTTGAACTCAGGGGTAGCATAAGAAAAAGATAGTTTTCATTTAAAAAGTCATTTGTGTCACTGAAGAGATATAGGGGGAGAAATATGTTTGTCAATGGAGGCAACAAATTAGAAATCTAGTAGAGTCCTACTTCTGGTTTCAAATACTGACTCACACATAATTACTATGGTAGTTCATGGTTTACTCAATATCAAAGAGATGACAGTTAAAGCATGCAAAACAAAACAGAGTCTCTAACAGACCTTCGTTTGAAGTTTTGTTTTAACAGGAACACGCAGAAGAATAGCCCCCAAATCAGCCAAAGATTCTAAGAGTAGAGTCAGGGCTGACAGCCAGTCCAGTCAGATTTTCACAAGGAGAAACCCCACTGTTAGCAACTCTGGGTCAGAACCAGTGTTACAACTCTAGTCCCTTAACCAGTGTTAGGGGTAACAAACACCCCATTTGAAAATGAATGCGGAATAGTGTAATACACCGAACAGTAATGAGATACGTTGCTTTAACCACACACAAACTCTAAAACACTGATAGTAAGAAAATAAATAGTCTTTACTTTGTAGCAACTAAAATACTTCTTCCGACCAGTGATACTAACTTCTCAAACAATAATAGTCCTTCACCAAAACACAGAGTTATCGTACAGTGATGCAAAACAAATACTTCTTCAGTCTTCAATCTTCAGCTTCAGTTTCTCAATGGCAAACAGTAAGCCCAGGAATCAAAGGAATTGAAAAAGGAATGAACTGTGTTCCTGAGCTTCCTTATATGGTAGAGCTGAGAAGCACAGCCAATCAGAATTCAACATAGTTCTTAAAGCTACATATACTGGCTTATATATATTGTCAACCCAACATAAGGATAAATATCCTAACATCCACTAATGTCAGGCAAAAGCCAGACATTAGAGGTTTCTTCCAGCAAAGGAACAGGGTTCAGAACTGCCTCCTGAATTATGTAAATCATGAGATTTACTCCCTTACTTTGCAAGAAACCTCAACAAACACCTCTGATCTGCTCTCCATTCTATTCACTGGGTATGGAAGCTGGGTGGTGTTACATGATCCTCCCCTGACTAATCCAGCTATTTTCAGATAATGTCTAGTTTTGATCAGCCTCATGTGATTCTTGACTTTATCTCTCCTGAGGTTGATATTCCATTGGGTCAGCTGGAGCAGCTTCTTAAGAATCAGATTCAAAGTCTAAGGCCTGGGCCATGACACACAACATTTTTCCAATTAACAAAATTTATTAGAAAAAAAGCTATATTAAATAATATTTTGCTAATTTAATGACCATGAACAGCCTCATTCATGACTCTACGTCATTTCCAATATGATGTAATCAATTCAACTGATAATTCTATAAAAGTTTTCTTTAAAATGTAGGACTGAGAGGTCCTCTCACACTCCCAATATAAAGTGTACAAGTTCCATCAGGAGCAAAGTCTTATTAGTATCAAAGAACTGCTTCAAATAGCTACTACAGGATGATGATAGCCCCAATAGAGATTATGGTAGCAGCACTTTGCCTGGATATTTGCATAAACATAACATACATAGGGTTATCAGATTTGGGCTGCAAAAATCTGGATGATCGCTAGACATTGTAACCAGAGGTGGGTTGCTCCTGGTTCGGCCCGGTTTGGCTGAACCAGTAGTGGTGATTTGGCTTGGATCACAGAACCGGCAGCAACCCAGGCCAGTCACACACCCCAAACCAGTTCCCTGGTCTCTTCTGCCATTGCTGGCATGATTCTGCATATGCATAGAACAATTTTCAGTCAACTGAGCATGCATGAACAATGTGTGGTGCACCTGTTGAAGTTGAAGTTGAAGTTTATTTGATTTCTATACCGCCCTTCTCCCTTTCGGGACTCAGGGCGGTGTACAGCCATAATAAAACAAGTGATACAAAATCTAAAACAATGTGTTAAAAGATATTAAATAAATGGCTTACATTTTAAAAATCCCATACTAAAATCGCTATTTAAAATCCCTTTAAAACTACGACAGGCCGGCAGCGCAGAATAAATGGGTCTTCAGGGCCCGACGGAAGAGATGTAGGTCCGAGATCGTCCGTAGTCCAGGGGGTAAGTCATTCCAGAGGGCGGGAGCTGCCACAGAGAAGGCTCTCCCCCTGGGGGTCGCCAGCCGGCATTGTTTGGCCGACGGCACCCTGAGGAGGCCCTCTCTGTGGGAGTGAACTGGTCGGTGGGAGGTATTTGGCAGCAGGAGGCAGTCTTGCAGGTAACCAGGTCCCTTGCCATGGAGCGCTTTAAAGATGGTCACAAGTACCTTGAAGCACACCCGGAAAGCCACAGGCAGCCAGTGCAGCTCACGCAGGAGAGGTGTCACATGGGAGCATCTCGAGGCTCCCAGAATCCCCCGCGCGGCCGCATTCTGAACCAGCTGGAGCCTCCGGGTGCACCTCAGGGGAAGCCCCATGTGAAGCCCCCTGTGAAGTGAACCGGTGCCAATCGGTACAGGAACCCACCCCTGGTTGTAACGCTTTACTGCCAACATTACTTTGCTATGACCCTTTACTGCAAATGCCTTGATTTCTCCAACTCAAATCTGAAAGTCTCAATAATTTCTGCTTTCATCTGAGACTGATAAAAATCAATCGATGAAATTAAGTCATAACCTACTTCATTGTAGTAAGATACCGTGCAACAAACATGCTGAATTAAGTCAACATGATACCAACACTGGTATCAGTTCAGCCTTTGGGTTCTTCTAGATTAGGAATGGGGAACCCTTTATGAATCAGGAATATGTCTCCTTTATGACCTATGGACCTCAACTTCCAGAATTCCTGAGCCAGCATGGTTCCTGTTCAGTTTGCAACTAAGTGCTGAGACTTCAAATAACACATGCCAATGCATTGTATATGAGACATTCAAAAGCTTGAACCAATCTCTAATTCTGCCTTTTGGATAATTTGAATGAGTATCCTTTTAGTTCATTTTATTTTGCTCTGAATATTCTTTTGTCTATGGACACCACTTGAATAAGAACTGCACAATGTTAAACAACTTTTAGAACATCTGATACTTTCTACGAATCTGTAATTTACCGTACTTGGAAAACAGCTACAACTTTTCAACTGGTATTGCCTCTTGGCTAGCCTCTCTCTCAGACTAATGGAAGGATACAGACAAGCAGATTCTAAAGTAGCCTTCATGCTGTGGTTTAATACTGATTTTGAATGAATTATTCAGAGCCCTTTAGGTTTGGCACCTCGTTCTGTTGACACTGTTTTGGTTATTGAATTTATTTCCTGATGTACCAAGTGTGACTATTATTTTACAGTGGTGTATAAAACACTGAAGAGAGCCAAAATAAACAGGATGGCGTTTAGTGCGTTTCCTAATGACAGAAGGCAGCTGCTGGAATAAATATTGTGCTACGTGTAGCATGCTGGAATGCGGGAATTAAACATTTGATATTTAATAATTTCATTCATATGCAGCTTTTTTGCAAGGGGTGGGGGAGGCCTTTATCATGTGAGAGGGAATGCCAAGTTTCCAATTTGGAAAAAGTAGTACACAGAATGGATATATTATTCATTGCCTGGGGCATAATCTCTTTCTATCTATGGACCCTACCTTGGTAGATAAGGAAGGCGTTTTCACATGCCGCACTGTTTTTCTTGCCTGCCTATTGTTAACTACCATAATTTTTGGACTATAAGATGCACCGGTGTTTGTTAGACACGTCAGGATTTTGAAGAGGCAAGTAAGAAAAAAAAGGGTTTGTCCTCCCCAGCCTCCAGCAGCATTCTGTAGGCTTCAGCAGGGCTGCAGGAAGGCAAAAATGCCCCCGTTTTGTGAAAAATGGGCAGAAAACAGCAATTTTTCACAAAAACGGAGGTGTTTTTGCCTTCCCCAATCCCCTAGCAGCACTCTGCAGGCTTCAGCGGGGCTTGGAGAAGGCAAAAATGCCTCCATTTTTGTGAAAATGGCCTGTTTTTCCCAAAAAGAGGGGCATTTTTGCCTTCCCCCTACAGAGTGCTTCTGGGACTGGGGGAAGGCAAAAGCGCTTCCATTTTTGCGGGAAAACTGGCCCGGTTTATGCAAAAATGGGATGCAGGGATGGGTGTTCGGGAGGCCAAAAATGGCTGAATTTGGTGTATAAGATGCACCAATATTTCCACACTCTTTTAAGGAGGGGAAAAGGTATGTCTTATACTCCAAAAAATATGGTAAATATGTCTCTGTCTTTAGGGGGCAAAAAGGAACTTCCTAGTAATCTCTATTTCTCTCTTTCTCTCTCTTTTTTAGTCAAGATAGTTTAGAAATGAAGATTTCCTATCCAATATTTTTCTTTTAAAAAACCAACTTTTACTTAAAAGCCTAACAAACGTCTGCCAGCATTCATAGATAGCTGGGTTAAGGCATATAATTGTCTGCATCCAGGGAAACTATATTGTGAGCTTTTATTTATTATTTTTAAATGAGAACTGCTGCTACTTAATTATCTAGTATTATCTATTATTTTAGTATTTTGCATTTTGTTCTGCTTCAGAGCATATAGTCTAATAATGACTCTGGTGTCGGGTTGAATGTGTCCAACATTATTTTAAATGTAAATTTTGGTTTATTATTTCATTATTTTTGTTGTTTTATAACTGATTTATTTAGATGCTTACGATGGGCAGGCATATAAATCTTTAAAATAAATACATAAATCTCTCCTGATTAAAATATCTGCCATGGTCTCTTTTAACTTACTTACAGGGATACCTGGGTTTGTTGGTTAAAATATTCTTAAACAAATAAATGGTTTTATGATGATCTATAGCTGTTTTTGAGAAGGGTGCGGGGGAGATATACCAGTTATCTACCGACTCAGTCAATTTTTATTTAAAACAAAGACTACCATCACTTTTTAGGAGTTCAAATGGCATTCAGGTTTATTTATTTTATTTTATTTAGTTTGTCAAACATGTACAAGGTAATACGTATAAGTATAAACATGGACATGAACAAAGGAAATGAGTACAAATAAATTGAGACAGTAGGGGCAGGGATGGAAGGCACGCTGGTGCGTTTATGCACGCTCCCTTAAGGACCTCTTAGGAATGGGGTGAGGGCCACGGTTTAAGATTGAAGCTGTGGGGGCTTGAGGATGTAACAACAGAGTCAGGTAGAGCATTCCAGCATTCTGTTGCTGAAGTTGTCAAGACAAATTAAGATATTGGAGAACCAATTCTCACTTACGAAGGATAAAACCATTTATCCATCTCTAGATCCTTCCACCTTAATTAATTTTTTCCCACAGCCAACATCAGCCCTAATACAGAAACACTCGTCTTAAAAGAAAATTGCCTAGATACCGATTACTCCAAAACTTTATAAAAGTCAGCTGTTGTCAATGGAAAAATTTAAAAACTCACTGTGCCCTTTTCCACTTGAAAATCAGATTGTAATTCATGGTACCCGCTTCCCTGAGACCCCCATCCTCATCTCAAAATACTCTTCAAAAATGAAAAAAAATAAACCAAGGGGACTAATGGGAGTGTGGATTTGTATAACGGGATTAAAAGAACAAGCTAAAATACTGACATAGACTACATCAGGGGTCTCCAACCTTTGCAACTTTAAGTCTGAAGCACTTCAGCTCCCAGACTTCTCCAGCCAGCAAAAATTCTGGGAGCTGAAGTCCTTCAGACTTAAAGTTGCAAAGGTTGGAGACCCCTGGACTACATGATACCTAATGACCTAATGTAAATAGAACCACAATAACATTACTTCAGAAAAGAACTCTTCTTACTTTATAGTATCTGCCTCCTCCACCCCCAATTCTTTTTTACCATTCCATATGCATAAAAAAGCTGAGAAGGAACCAAAAAGACTAACACTCAGATAAGCAAGGATTAACATCAGGCAAACAGGCAGAAAACAATATCGTAATTGAGGAACTACCAAGGGGGGGGGGGGGGGGGAAACCACACACCCATCAATACTGGCAGGCCAAGTTACTTTAAATAAAACCCCACACATCTTTTGCACTGATAATGTTACCTAGTTGGATAATGAAATGTCTGCAAACAACCAAGAGAGCACTAAGGACTCCACAGTTCATCCTAAGAGATAGATAGATAGATAGATAGATAGATAGATAGATAGATAGATAGATAGATAGATAGATAGATAGATAGATAGATAGATAGATAGATAGATTTATTTATTTATTTAAGATTTACGATTTACGATTTATTGCATTTATATACTGCCCTATCTCCCTTTTGGGACTCAGGGCGGTGTATAGCCAACAGTAAAAATGAGTAATATAAAAGTTAAGATCAAATGTTAAGATATAATTAAATAAATTGGCCTGCCAAATTAAAAACCCCTACTAAAATCAATAGATAGATAGACAGACAGACAGACACACACACACATATATACTGTCTGTCTGTCTGTCTGTCTGTCTGTCTGTCTGTCTGTCTGTCTGTCTGTCTGTCTATCTATCTATCTATCTATCTATCTATCTATCTATCTATCTATCTATCTATCTATCTATCTATCTATCTATCTATATTTCTTTTCTATCAAAACAGTCCATTGTTTGTCCGGATAACCTTTTGTTTCCTTTTTTAAATGCTCCTTTGATAGTTTTGATGCTAAGGAGAAGTAGAACACAACTGGCAATAATCAACATGCATTTGGGCAAAGTTTAATATTCTGATGGGAATTACAATTACCAAGATGAGGAATCAAGTTCATTATAAGCATTCTACAATTTGTCAGTGCCAAAGAAAAGATTGCAATTGATGACAGTGAATTGTTCTTAAGATGACATGGACAGATACCATAACTGTCTGTTGTTCTGATCTACATAATCAGAATATGTATTCAGCAATCAGAGATACACTTCAACAAGACTTTTGAATGAGATAATTTATAATACCTGGTTCATATTTTTCCTGGACATTGTTCGCTAGCTTCTTTGTTTCATGGAATATTTAGTATGAGAATTGAGGCCCGTTGTTACAGTACATATTTGATGGGTGAAAAATAGGGGAGGATTTTTTGGGGGAAAAAAAATATATATATATATATATGGGCTACTTTCTAATCCATTAAGTTGTGTGGACCACTTGTATAAGAGATTGATTCAATTTTGGCATGCTTAAGAGGATTTCTAAAAATGTTTTCCTGACCTAAGACCAAATAATATTAGCATATTATGACTTTAGGTACTCCATGAGCCTCTGATTGATGAAGATCCAGTTTTCATTGCCACCTGCACAGAGCGCGAATTACGCAAAAGAAAAAAACGGAAATTCAGTCTCTGGGTACGGCAGTGCTCATCAACCGGTTTTATATGCCAGGTAAGTGCCAGAAGAATGGATTGCTAAGTTCCAAGCCACCATTTAAAGAAGCTGTGCGGTCTGCTGTCATTTTCAGGAGACTTCTATCCTACATAGAAAAAGAATATAGACCCAAGTTTATAGACATGTGATTCATACCCAGTTGAAGTGTTCCCCAAGATGTTGAGTAGAAAGTTTTTTAGTGAAACTTTCCTAGCAACAGATGACTGTGTACAGCATGTATTGAAGCAAAAATAGTTCTAAGACAGGGCTGTCCACGCCCTTACTCAGTTTAGCAAAGGGGGGGGGGGGAAAGTCCTGATATGTCATGTGACACCACCGTGACGACCTGAGTTTGACACCCCTGTTCTAAGAGATTTCATTGTCATGGGGATGCATAAGCCACTGTTGCAACCTCCCTTTCAAAATGTATATTTTGGGAGCTAATCTCCAAGTACAAAATGATGGATGCTATTAAATTCCATTCAGCTGTGTTAGTTCATGCTATGGCTATGTCAATTTGATGGAGTGCAGCAATTTACTTCCATTGAGAACCTGGCAATTTTCTTTGGTGTCTAGTCCTTCCCAAGTGAACATTACATTATCCATGGGAAGTTATAACTTCCCATTCTTTTTTATTCAATTAACTGGGTCAGGAGGGCATGGGAATATTTCTCTTAATCTTATTAAGGGGTTCTTGTGCATTAAAAGAGCAGAATATATATATATTTTAAATATAAATAAACGTAAATAAAATTCTCCTAAACTCAAGAAGTAGGCCAACAACACCTGCTATTTCTCCAGGAAGTCCCTCCTATTATCAGTTTTGTCCATTGCTACATATATATTTGGACTCAGTTACCAGTAATAATGAGTGCACTGTTGCCAGACCTGAAAGAACAGTTTGGGATAGATTGTCATAGAGAAATGTATTTACTTGGTTGCATGAAATGAAAAACAAGTTGATGTCATGTCATGTCTATCAATCAACCAACCAACCAACTAAACTGGTTCCCAAAGGTTACTCCTATCATAACCTAACCAATAGGTTATTCCTATTATTCTTACAATAATTTGGTTATTCATAGAATCATAATGCAGGAAAGGAGCTTGGCGGTCTTCTAGTCAACAACTCTGCTCAAGACAAGACCAGAACTGGAAGCACTAATGAAGTATAAAGCGGTACTATCGCTTCTTGGGATCTTGATGTTATCCTTCTGTTGATGCAGCCTAGGACTGCATTGGCTTTTTTGGCAGTTCCAGCACACTGCTGACTTATATTTAAAGGACTGCCTACTAGGGCACCTCGATCCCTCTCACAGTTACTACTATTGAGCCAGGTACTACCTATTCTATACCTGTGCATTTGGGGTTTCCTGCCTAATTTTTGGACCTTACTTTTCTCACCATAGAACTGCATTTTATTGGATAGGTACCAATGTCTAAGGTTACTTTAGGTAGCTTAGGCTAAGAGGAAATGATGGTACGACTGAGTCAAATATCTCCAGTTTTGGTCCAGGATTTCCATCATGACACCACACCGTAAGTTGTTTCCTACCCCAGCATTGATCCCAAATATTTATAGAGTAGTTTCATACCCTTAATTGTAAGATTAAGTAATATTAGGTATCAGTCATGGGAAAAAAGACATAATAAAGCAGTTCTCATGCTTGTGTGGGCAGAAGAGGCAAATGAAATTACATGTATCACAATGTTATGGCACACATTGTTCAAATTAATAATGTAATCTGTTATGTTGCTACTGATGCATAAGTTCCATAAGGTGTTATTTGCACGATGAAATCTTAAAACATGTGACTTCATTGTGGCTTGTAGTAAATGCTCATGTGAGTTGAGTGTGCAGAGAGATGGGGAGTAACGGGAAAGCAAATTTGGAACTCTCCAATGAAGTTTATTTCCTCCAGTCCCTTGAGAATGAAGAAATCGAAGTAATCCTCAAAATAAAATATCTAACCAAGGAAGTAAATAGATCTTGTTGCAGTAGTTTGTTTATTTTATTTATTAAGAAAATTTATATGGCTGCCAACTCACTTATGATGATTCCAGGCAGCTTATAGAAATAAGAGCCCAATACAAAAATCCAATAAATCCTCACCCCACTGTCAATAGCAATCAAACCAACTACTTGATGGGCTCCCTGAGGTCCTGCTAGGCTTGTTGTCCAGGCTTGAGACCTGTTCTCCTCTATTCACATAGTCTCAATAAGCCTTCTGGCCTCAGCAAATCAGCCTCTCCTTACTTGAGTGGTCTCTGGTGTCCTCCTTCCTTCTAAGTAAGACTTTGTAGCATGAGGAACCAGCTCTCTTTCCTGCCTGGGCAATGAGCTCAATCCTGGTCAGCAACAGGGAAGGGTGGGACAATTTATTTATACAGGCCTGGTCAGACTTATCTAGCAGAGCACTTTCTCATTAGGCTTCTCTTTGTCCTCCTCTGGCATCTGCCACCTCCTTCAAGCTTCTCCAACCCTCACATCTACCTTTCCTTTGGAGCAGCCTTTATGCTTAGCAAGCGCTGAGTTTGCAGGCACCCATTATTATACTTACAAGCAAGTATATGTCATACTTACAAGGAAGCCAGTGTTTTCCCTTCCCCACACCGAGTTATTATAAAAGCACATTTTTTATTTAAGCAATGTGCTGTTTTGCTTTGCATGGTAGAGGACAAAGGCTATCGATGTTAAAGCAAATCTGGCAAAAATGTAGCCATTTCAATTATACCAGGCTGTAATGGTAATTTATGTTCTGTCCATCCCCATTAATATACATCATCCAACTGTTAGGTCAATGAATGTGGATAGCATTCAGCATATCATGCCATCAACCTCAACAGCGTGAACAAAGGAAGGCAATTGACACAGTTGTGTTGGCTTCCAAATAACATTCACAATAATCTCAAGAGCTTTTGTTTATCAGTGTCTTGAGAGTACTTTCTTAACGTTAGAAAAGAATCACGTAGGAAAGGATTTTTATGAAGTTTTGAAATGAATACTTCAAAGCATGAACCCCTTAGGTCCATGGTTGCAATGACAGATGTGGCATTTTTCCCCCCAGTGACTATATACTTAAATGCATATTTGATTCTATGTTGACGACCTCCTGGGTGCATTTATACAAAGGCCAAGTTGAAGTCAACCACTTATTTGGAGACTGCCTGCTGTTCTGTGCAGGAAGAAAACAATAATTTGCTCAGTATTGTAAAAGAAGCTTTAGCTGTGGGGAGAATGATTAGTCTTAACCAGAGATATAATTGAATTAAATGAGAAGAAATTGTATTATCTTTGCTGCTTATATGGGCATATTCTCCAAAAGGAATTTGTAAAAACCTAGTGTTAAAAAGAAATATACTTGCAGTGGGTCATTTGTAGTTAAGTATATTGGGGCTATCAAACCATTGCATTAAACGATAATATGATGTACTCCTTTGGATGTGATATAATTAATAAATCTAGGATTTTGTGTATCACATAAAGTGAGTTCCTCTGTACCCTAAGCTATCATCACCCACAGAGGAATACTTGCCTTATTTTAATAGTAGCCCCATCCCCATTGATCAAAGGATAGAACCTTCAAACTGATCTTCTGACATGATCACGATACAGCCAGCTGGTGCCATCTCTGGCTATTGGGGATGAATCACTGGCCCCCACAGAGAGGGCTCGCAACTTGGGTGTCCTCCTGGACTCTTGGCTGTCATTAGACGATCATATGACAGCCGTGGCCAGGGGGGCTTTTCATCAGGTTCGCCTGATTCGCCAGTTGCGCCCCTTTCTGGATTGTGACGCTCTACACACGGTCACTCAAGCCCTCGTCATCTCCCGCCTGGACTATTGCAACGCTCTCTACATGGGGCTGCCCTTGAGGTGCACCTGGAGGCTCCAGTTAGTGCAGAATGCGGCCGCGCGGGGGATTATGGGAGCCTCGAGATGCTCCCACGTGACACCTCTCCTGTGCTAGCTGCACCGGATGCCTGTGGCTTTCCGGGTGCGCTTCAAGGTGCTAGTAACCACCTTTAAAGCGCTCCATGGCACGGGACCTGGCTACTTGCAAGACCGCCTCCTGCTGCCAAATACCTCCCACCAACCAGTTCGCTCCCGCAGAGAGGGCCTCCTCAGGGTGCCGTTGGCCAAACAATGTCGGCTAGCAACCCCCAGGCGGAGAGCCTTCTCTATGGCAGCCCCTGCCCTCTGGAATGACGTACCCCCCCGACCTACGTACGACCACTGACCTACGCCTCTTCCGTCGGGCCTTGAAAAGGCATTTATTCCGTGCAGCCGGCCTGGCGTAGTTTTTAATCGATTTTATTTAGGAGTTTTATTTGGATTTTAGAACAGCCCCCCAATTTAATGTCATTTTAAAGTATTTTTATATATTGATGTTCTTTGTAGTTTTTATTGATGCCTGTTCACCGCCCTGAGTCCCGCAAGGGAGAAGGACAGTATACAAATTGAATAAACTATAAACTATGAAATTGACATTTGTTACCCTCATGCTAGACATTCATATCCCTGTGATCAGGTAGCTTTCAGTTGCCTGATTTGGGTTTCAAGAGAATCTAATTATATTACTGTGTAATGACAAAGACTTAACTTGTCTGCATAGGAAGAATAAAGTTCAGAATTTGGGATTTAGAACCTTCTTGTATATTCTTGAAGCTGCAAAAAAGGCACTCCTTGAGAATTTGGGATATAGTCTCAGATGTTCCCACTGAATTGTACATACTGAAGTTGCAGTGGGTCAAATTATTAAATACAAGGGAATAATAGGTTTGCCTGTATTTAAATTACTAACTAACTAACTAACTAACTAACTAACTAACTAACTAACTAACTAACTAACTAACTAAATGGCAAATGACTAATACAATAAAATCTCATTTTGGTCCTGTTGTACCCATCTTATCCTCCTTTTTGGCATGTTGCGTTTCAGTGTAGTCAAGGGCACTTTTCAAGCCATAAAACATTGCCCATCCCTTCTTTCAACATCAAATAAGAGTAGCAGTGCAGGATAATAGGTAAAAGTCATTTGATCTGCTTTTGAAAACGAACTGGCCTAATTTTGATCGAATATATGAATTTAACTTTCTAAGAAAGAGGACAAACTTTCTGGCAGACATCAAGCTTAGAATTCCCAAATGGACATTTTCTAGATGAGTCCACTGTTTCTGTCTTCTGTTGTTAGCTGTAAATTAATGCTGGGTCAAATTCTGTTCTATTCCATTCAAGAAATCCTTCACTCCCTCTTTTATTGCTGATTTTTCCCCCCCACAAGAAGTTAACGAAATGTTTTAATTTTGGAAAAGATGATCAGGAGGATTCTGTTTGGTTTGATTCATGTTCTTACAAACATACGATTGTCAAAGGTTCCAAGTAATATACCCATAGCAAACAGAACTCTGAAGCAGGTAGATTCCTCAAAGAATAATTTATATCATATTGGCACAGGCTGGTGAAAACTGACTCTGAATGTTCCTGCGGTTTTCACTTAATTAAAGTTAAAAAAAAATTCTCTTCCCCAAACAATCAGTCACATGGTCCAATCAAGGTGTCATCCGGTTGCCTGGTAACTTCAGTCCTCCACTTACTGACCACCTGTGGGAATGCCCTTGGTTCCCAGGAAGAAGTATTTTGTTTTGGCTACCAAACCCCAACTATCTCTATTCCCCCCTTCCTATCCCTCAGCTCAAGTGGCAACACTGAAGCCTCAAAAATGGCCTTGGCCATCAACTTAAGGTTGACAACGATTGCTTCCTCTGGAAAGTTGCTCTCTTCCTTCCTATAGTTAAATTTGCTCTCCAGTAAGAAGAAGGAGAATATGATGTTATCATATATGTTCACAGGGGTCTTTTTTAAATGAACAAAAGAAAACAAAAGACTAAAAGATGCCTTAGGCCAGGGGTCTGCAAAGTTGGCTCTTTTAAGACTGGTGGACTTCAACTCCCAGAGTTCCCCAGCCAACTTTGCAGACCCCTGCCTTAGGCTATTTCCATGGAATGTAATAAAGTCACGCAACCTTTTATTTCTCCTGAACTCTCCCTGTTCAGCCTGTCTAATTAAGTGCTCAGTTCTATGCGTTTGTTTTGCTCTTCTATTGCTTTCGTCCCTTCCTTGTCTAAATGGAGAGGGAAAAAACAACAGTGGACACATTGACTATTATAACCTGCTGAAGGGAGTGGATTTTATAGTTCTGTCCTCTACAGCTTGAAATGATTTTTTGCTATCCTATCTGTGTTGGACAAGAATAAACAAATTTTCTTGCTTATGCTTTTATGGTTTGATTGTTGTTTTGTTACCTTTGGGTCAATTTGAGCTGCTGGCAATTGCCTGAATAAGCCCCTGCAGGTTTCTTGGCAATTTTGTTTTTTGGGAAGTAGTTTGCCCTTGTCTTCTTCCTAGGGCTGAAGAGAGCGTGACTGTCCCAAGGTCACCCAGCCCTCTTTGTGCCACCTGTGGGTCTAGAATTCAGTCTTCCTGTTTTCTAATCCGATGCCTTCACCCCTACACCAATACTCTTTTTAGCCTGAGATATTCTCAAATATTTGACAACATTTCTTCTCTGGATCTTTTCAGTTTCATGGCTCTGCTGCTTAAATGCATGGAAGTAAGACCTAGGAGCAATTTAGACTTTTCTTTTAGACTTACACATGATTCTTGGCTTGCATTTTTACATTTGATCCTGTCAATATGTATGATCAACAACTACAGTATTTTATGAATGTGTCTAGTCGGTCGGTCGGTTGGTCCGTCCGTCCGTCCTTCATTCATTCCTGCTTTCCTTCTTTCTCTTTCTTTCTTTCTCTCTCCCTCCCTCCCTCCCTCTCCCCCGCCTCTCTCTCTTATGGACATTTTAAGTAGAAATCTACCAGCATAGGTTAATGGATGATGTTGCCTGCCCTAATTTTGAATAGGTCTATTTGGCTCTTAAGCCTTAATTGATTTACTAACTCTGCATTGAGAGTGAAAAATGTAAGCCTGGGGTGAATTTCCTTTTCAAGGGCAGAACTGTAGGAG
This sequence comes from Rhabdophis nuchalis, assembly GCA_039707465.1. NCBI lineage: Eukaryota > Metazoa > Chordata > Lepidosauria > Squamata > Natricidae > Rhabdophis > Rhabdophis nuchalis. The sequence goes on from CM077643.1 coordinate 323,822,061, forward strand.
AATTAGCCATCTGTCTTTTTTTAAAAAAATCAACCAGCACTGAAGAACAATGCCTATTATATAAATTGTCTGAAGAGAAAAAACAATAAAAATACAACAAATAAAAGCTAGACATGTGTTTCATCTATGCTTCTTCAGTTCTTTCCACACTGGCATAATTTTATATAACATTTGCAATTTTACTTTTTTATGTATTTTTAAAAACAAATGCAAACATAAAGGTCTTGTGCACTATAAAGAGCTGTGCTGGTACAGTGGTTAGAATGCAGTATTGCAATACAGTGATCCCTCGTTTTCCGCGGCTTCAAGTTTCGCGGCTTCAGTGCTTCGCGGAGTTTTAAAAAATACAGGGGGGAAAATGCATCGGTAGGAGGCAAGCGCCCCCTAGTGCTTGCTTTAAACAATGTCCTCAACTCAAGTTTCCTAGCGAATCTTACTTCGCGGTTTTCCGGTTTTTGCGGAAAGTTCCGGTCCCCATTAACCGCGGAAAACGAGGGATTACTGTATAACTCTGCCCACCGCTAGGAGTTCAATCCTGACGGGGCTCCAGGTTGACTCATCCTTCCATCCTTCCAAGGTTGGTAAAATGAGGGCCCAGATTGTTGGGGCCATATGCTGACTTTGTAAACCGCTTAGAGAAGACTGTACAGCACTATGAAGTGATATATAAGTCTAAGTGCTATTGCTATTGATGCTGCTACGGCTACTTGGGCATAATAATAAACTATGTTATGAGGGAAATAAGTATTAGACTCCTCTTGTCAGTCTCGCGAGTTCCTGCTTCGCTGTCATGGAAACGGGGAGGGTGGGGGTTTGGGATGAGTGTGTTCTGCTGGTGGACAATGTTGATGTTCGTGTTATCTCCTGTGTAACGGACCTGCATTCCAGGATGGTGAAGACCTGCCCACCTGATGTTGGAGATGGAAGCATATTGGACAATGCATAGGGGGGGTTTGGGGATTGGGTTGGGCTTAAGCTTAATACTTTCTGTTCGCGCCTAAACTAATCATTCTCAGCTTTACTTGGTCTGTACGCTATCGTAACTTAGTAAAAGAAGCCTTTAACATTTCAAAACAATGTCTAAGTGTGGTCTTTCCTGAGTCAACGAAGAAGCAGGCCTGACATTAAGCTGAGAATCACAAAAACCAAAAATCTGCCCTGATGTCGGACCCTTCACAAGAGGAGCCTCCGTTGGTAGAGGTCCTGCCTGAAAACATTTTGGGAGCTGAAGCATCGCATCCTCCTGTTCAAACTGAAGGGATCAGGTCAGTGATGGAAGGTTTGGCTGGCCTAGATCTAAATCTGGCAGCCGAAGAATCAGTCAAACCTAAACGTTGGTCTGAAGGGGTAGGAATGAGTGGGGTGAACGTCTCCAGATGACGACTTTCCCCACAGAAAGTCATTCCGGAGCTCCAAAGAGAGGAGAATGAACTAAGGGAGATGGCTCAGGACTTACTCCGTCAGGCAGATGAGAAGAAATTAGCCCTGGAAAAAATCTGGGGGAGGGAGGCGGAACGCCAACAGGCAAGAGGTTCACAGGCAGCTCCGGGGGGGCGAAGCAGGGTTTCAACACCCTCCCCCCCTCCTCAAGCCGGCAGGGAATGGCGGAGAGATGCAGCTTCTGCCAGGCAAAGCAGGAGAGCAACACCCTCCCCCCCTCCTCAAGCCGGCAGGGAATTACGGAGAGAGGCAGCTTCTGCCAGGCAAAGCAGGAGAGCAACGCCCTCCCCCCCCCCTCAGGCTGGAAGGGAAGCCAACCCCATTAACCCCCGCCGACTTGCTAAACTGCCTCCTTTGGGTGTGAAATATAATGGAAGTGCCGACAAACTGGCGTTTTTTCTAATTCACGTCGATAATTTCATGCAGTTTTACGCAGCTGATATGGATGATGAAATCAAAATCAGAATTGTATCTATGACCTTAGAAGATCAAGCTTCTGATTGGTTGGTTTCTTTGCATAATTGCCATTCACCAGCATTGCGTGACTTTGATCGCTTCATGAATGCTCTTAGAAGGCGTTTTGAAGACCCCCGTGTGCAGAGGAAAGCAAAAATGAAACTAAAATGTTTGCAACAGGGGGACATGTCTATTCAGGCTTACACACAGATTTTTCAACAGCTATCAGTGTTTATGACTGGTTATTCTGAACAAGCCCTGATGGATATTTATGTTGATGGGCTGAATAAGGATATTTATCAAACATGTGTGAACAGATTTCGCCCAGAGACTTTGAATGACTGGATAGATTTAGCTTCGGATGTTGAATTGGATCAAGCACATTTACAAGATCCAGGCCGCTTGGAAAGAAAAACACAGGAAGATAGCCCCAAATCTCACCCACCTGCGAGGGAGAAAAGCATTCAAAAGGGGGAGGGGAGACCAACCCAGCCTCGTTCAGGCAGCTGTTATCGCTGTGGCAAGGAGGGGCACTGGGCAGACAAGTGCCGGTCAAAACCAACTCCACGCCCACCTCCTTCTTCGGACCGGAAACAGCCCAAGACACCAATTGTGCGCGCCAGACCGGCTATGAGTGGAATGGAGCCCATCAATCTTCCTGTTGACCAGCCCTCCCCGGAACCCGATGATTGGGAAGCGTCTTCAGACTCTTCTGACGACAACTTGGTGAGTCATCACTCCGGGCCCCTTTATATTAATTTAGTGCTTTTAGCTCCATCTACTGGGCGTACATGCAATGTGCAGGCTCTCATTGATTCTGGGTGTTCGAAAACTCTCATAAGCCAAGACATAGTGGATAAAATGGGTTTCCACCTTAAAACCTTAAAAACTCCCATAGCCTTTTGCCAAATGGATGGTTCTGTAGCTGGGGGTACCCCGGCATCTTTTATCACCGAACCAATTCATGTCTCTATAGGCACGGGCCATACTGAGACCATCAATTTTATTGTAACTGCCATTGCCGATAATGATGTAATTTTGGGGGTCAATTGGCTTCGCAAATGGAATCCTATTATAAACTGGAAGGAAAGTTGGGTACGCATACCTTTAACCCTACCAGAACACACCTCTCTTCCATCAGAAGTTGATCAACCACTCCCCCATGTTGAACCTGCGGCACCTTTATTGGGTTTCCCATCACCCGAATCCATACCAGGCGAGGAGAAAATTCCCAAAGAATATTGGGACCTAAAGGATGCTTTCAGTGAAAGATCTTGTGATTCCCTTCCTCCTCATAGGGCTACTGACTGTTCAATTGATTTTCTTCCTGGGGTTCAATTACCCAAACCTCGTATATACTCCATGACCCCGCGGGAGATGGAGGAATTACGTAAATTCATCGATAAAAACCTTCAAAGGGGTTTCATTGAACCGGCTAGGCCCCGTGTGGCCGCACCGGTTATGTTTAGAGAAAAAAAAGATGGTACTCTACGATTGATACAGGACTATTCATATCTCAACACCATTTGTGAACACAATATTTACCCCCTTCCGCTCATGAAAGACATGCTGGCTCACCTGGCTACCGGTAAGATTTTTACAAAATTGGACTTACGTGAAGCTTATTACAGAGTCAGGATTAAAGAGGGGGACGAATGGAAAACAGCTTTTAACTGTCCACTCGGGTGTTTCCAATTCAAAGTCCTCCCTTTCGGTCTTCAAGGTGCTCCTTCGGTGTTCATGCAATTAATAAACGAGGTTCTCCACGAGCACCTTTACAAGGGAGTAATTGTTTACATTGATGACATTGTCGTCTACTCGCAAACACATGATGAGCACATTAAACTGGTGCGCTCCGTGTTAAACAAGTTGCGTTCCGCTGAACTTTATGCCAAACTTTCTAAGTGTGAATTTCACCAGGACAGAATTGACTATTTAGGTTACCGCATCTCCTCTGAGGGAATAGAAATGGATCCTGCTAAAGTCAAGGCGGTAACGGAGTGGGCCCCTCCCCGTACCCGTAAACAATTGCAAAGTTTTTTAGGATTTGCAAATTTCTACCGCCAATTTATTCCGTCATTCGCTGATATTGCCTTGCCCATTACGAACCTTCTGAAAACAAAAGGAGAAGGCAAACCTCGTCCAGGAACCCCTCTCAAATGGACGATGGAGTGTCAAGCCGCTTTCGAAAAGCTAAAAAGGTTGTTTGCGGCTGAGCCTGTTCTCAAACACCCCGATGTGAATTCCCCATTTGTAATTCAGGCAGATGCAAGTGATGTCGCGGTTGGAACAGTCCTTTTACAGCTCAATCAGCAAGGCCAATTACAACCATGCGCTTACACCTCTCGGAAACTCACTGCGTCCGAACGTGGTTGGGCGATTTGGGAAAAAGAAGCTTTTGCTGTTCGGTGGGCTCTCATGACTTGGCGTCATTTTCTGGAGGGTGCCCCGCATCCTTTCGAGGTCTGGACAGACCATAAAAACTTGGAAGCTCTTACCTCCTCTCGGAAATTGTCCCCAAGGCAACTTCGTTGGGCTCATTTTTTCCATCGTTTCAATTTCCACCTCAAATACATCCCTGGGGGCAAAAACTTCATGGCTGATGCGCTTTCCAGATTGCCTCAGTATGATGTCTCTAAACTCACCGTTGTACAACCCATCATGCCACTCACTTTACCTGCTTCTCCGGTGTCTACTTTAACCCAAACTACTGTTCAAACTACTCCACCTGCTGACCTGATTGCTCGTATAAAGGAGGAATTACTTACTGATGATTGGTATTCGACTCACTCAGGTGATTGTACTACCAGAGATGATCTTCCCTGGATTGGCTCGAAGATCTATGTTCCTGCTACTTTGCGTCCTTTTGTCTTGCAACGCGCACACGACTCACGTTTGGCTGGCCATTTCGGTTTCGTTAAGACTATTCATCTTGTCAAGAGACAATTCTGGTGGCCTTCAATGAAGAAAGATGTCGAATCGTATATTGCCAGTTGCCCTGTATGTGCGGTTTCGAAACGGGCGCCGGGCAAGCCTCAGGGTCTTCTCCAGTCTGTAGCTGCGCCGGAAAGGCCTTGGAAGGAAATTTCAATGGACTTTATAGTTGATCTTCCACCCAGTCAGGGTTATACCGTTATCTGGGTAGTTACCGATCTCTTTTCTAAACAAGTTCATTTTGTCCCCTGTACTAAAATTCCTTCTTCTAAAACTCTAGCCCGCCTGTTCGTTTCTCATATCTATCGTTCTCATGGCGTCCCGCAACGCATCATCTCCGATAGAGGGACACAATTTACTTCCCATTTTTGGAAGGAGTTTTTGAGACTGATTGGCTCCGCCCAGAGCTTAAGCTCCGCCTACCACCCTCAGACGAATGGATCTTGTGAAAGGGTTAATTCCGTTCTCGAACAGTACTTACGTTGTTTTATTAATTTTCAACAAGATGATTGGGCTGATCTTCTCGTACATGCCGAGGTGGCGTATAATAACTCTGTTCACTCTAGTACGAATATGACCCCCTTTAAAATCATCTACGGACAGGACTTTGTACCCATTCCCGAACTGCCTCACGCCTCGACGACAGTTACCTCTTTAGCTGACTGGTCCTCTAGACTGTCCTCTGTTTGGCCGGTTCTCCGAAAAACTTTGAATGATGCCCATGATTCGCACAAGTTGTACGCTGACAGGAAACGGGCAGTACCTCCATCCTACAAAGTTGGTGATCAGGTTTATGTGTCTACCAAAAACTTGGATAGTCCCCAAAAATGCAAGAAGCTGGGTCCCAAATTTGTTGGTCCTTTCACGATCACAAAAATTATCAGCTCTGTGTCGGTCCGTTTGGATCTCCCCAAGACCTACCGACGACTGTACCCTGTATTCCATGTTCATTTACTGAAGCCTGCTCGTACCTCCCATCTTCGCAAAAGATTACCTGCTACTCCTACACCTACCATGGTTGATGGTCATCAGCATTATGAGGTCCGGGACATTTTGGACTCCAGAATCCGCAGAAATAAAACGCAGTTCCTGGTCATGTGGAAAGATTTTCCCCCTTCTCATAACGAATGGGTGGATAAAGAGCATCTCAAAGCTCCTAAACTGGTACGCCAGTTTTATGCCAAATATCCACACAAACCCTGACTCTTTTTTCCTTCTCCTCTCTGTTGTTTTGTCTCTCCTTTCTTGTTTTTCAGGTATAGCCTCTCGTGTGCCTATTGCTGCCCTATATTTCCCGCTGTTCCTGGAGGAGGTCCGGATGTCAGTCTCGCGAGTTCCTGCTTCGCTGTCATGGAAACGGGGAGGGTGGGGGTTTGGGATGAGTGTGTTCTGCTGGTGGACAATGTTGATGTTCGTGTTATCTCCTGTGTAACGGACCTGCATTCCAGGATGGTGAAGACCTGCCCACCTGATGTTGGAGATGGAAGCATATTGGACAATGCATAGGGGGGGTTTGGGGATTGGGTTGGGCTTAAGCTTAATACTTTCTGTTCGCGCCTAAACTAATCATTCTCAGCTTTACTTGGTCTGTACGCTATCGTAACTTAGTAAAAGAAGCCTTTAACATTTCAAAACAATGTCTAAGTGTGGTCTTTCCTGAGTCAACGAAGAAGCAGGCCTGACACCTCTCTAAATCTCAGATTTCCCTCTGCTTCAGAAAAGCTATCAGAGTTTCATTTAATCAACCTCTAAAGTCACCTGGACAGTGATTAATTTTAGATCTGTTTTGTTCAATACGAGTCAGATTAATAAATCACAATTTAAACTGGTGTAACCACAGTATGAAGTTGAGCTGGCTGCTTTTAGGCTAAACAGCCTTAATTCAGACAGCATGGCGACCTGCAGTTAGACTACAGTACAAGTGAGCCTTTCTGAATGATTATGGCTATATAGTTTGTTTCATTGCTTGAAACAAACTATATAGCCATAGCCTTTGATCATTTGTTGACAACTGCTCCAGGTTTGAGATGGCATCAAGCTATTGACTCTACAGGTGGATTGTAGAGTAAAATGATTGGAAAGGCTGAGTCCAAGAGATAAGTTTGAAATCTTGCTTCTTGTCAGGGATCTTGAGGGGTGAAATTGTGACCTTTCCTCTAATGAAACAGGGAATGTTGTTTCTTTGGTGGTATTGAGAGAAGAAAACTGACAAACTATTGGGAAAGGACTGTGCAATTAAAATCTCATTTTACCCCACTACCAGCAGGCATAGTCAACTGGGAAATAAACAAGATTGGAGATTACAAAAGTTGACGTCCAAGGAGGGTGCCAGGAGGGAAAGCGTTGGTCAATAACATGTCATAAATCTCTTTGTACATTAATTTTTCCCCCTTGCTGTCCACTCACCCACCCACCCTGTTTCTTGTTTGATGATTAGATCTATGCCCATCTGAAAGAAAGCAGTGGGACTGAAGGTCTGGATGCTTTGAAGAACAAAGCTCAGCTTCACAGCATAGTGGCCAAGAGTCTTTGTCAGAATGTCACAGGGAAAAACTGTATCATCTTCACTGGCCCCAGCATTACCAGCCTGAACCTCTTTGAAGAATTTGAAAAACAAGGTTAGTTGCCAGGCAATGCATGGATCTTAGAACAGTCCTTTGTGGGGCCTCTGAAACCATCATGAAGGTTACTCTTATTACACTGCTAGATATACATATGGCTCACCCAATGAAACTTTGGTTTTTGAAGGATTCCTTTGTTTATTATGAGAAATTGGAGATCATTTGTGTCTCTTTGATGAGTTTTGGAGCAGGGGAGAAGAGCAGAATCATGGATGATGTAACATTTCTGGACTAATGAAATCAATGAAAGATGGTTTGTGGGTGTTCCTATGTTTGGCCTTCTACTAGCTTCCATGCTATATAATCTCTAGGAATTCATATTATTTTTCCTTTTTTCAGGTTGTGTTGAAAGCTGATCTTCCAACTTTATGTTTAAATTTCTTTTTAAAGCAAATGGTTGGCTTTTCTCTTTTGATTGTTACAAGAATGGCATGGAAATTGAAATTTATTGGACATAGCAAAAAAAATTGGTTGATGCTTTTAAAATCAAAAGAGAATTATAAATAGTAAACCAAAAGACTGATCTGGATATAAAACAAAAAACATTTGATATACAAAGCTAGTGGGACGCAGTGGATTAATGGCTAAGATGCTGAGCTGGTCGATCAGAAAGGTCGGCAGTTTGGCGGTTCAAATCCCAAGTGTCGCATAATGGACTGAGCTCCCATTACTTGTTCCAGCTTCTGCCAACCTAGCAGTTTGAAAGCATGTAAAAATGCAAGTAGAAAAATAGGAACCACCTTTGGTGGGAAGGTAACAGCGGTCTGTGCGCCTTTGGCATTTAGTCATGCCAGCCATATGATCACAGAGACATCTTCGAACAGCACTGGCTCTTTGGCTTTGAAAGGGAGATGAGCACCACCCCCTAGTGTCAGGAACGACTAGCACATATGTGTGAGGAGAACCTTATACAAAGCGTGGATGAATCTTGTAAGAAGAGACAAAAAATCATCAACATCAAGTTTACAATATTACTTGAACAGATTAATGATTAAGATTGTTATATATATATACAGTATTTACCCTGTTTCCCCAAAAATAAGAACTCCCCAGATAATAAGCCTTCCCTGAAAATATTGCAACAAAGCATCAACTATGAGGTGACCACACTCGCCATCGCCTGCACCTCAAAAATAATAAGACCTCCCCAAAAATAAGGCCAAGTGCTTAATTTGGGGGGGGGGGTAAAAAAAAAAGACCCTGTCTTATTTTCTGGGAAACACTGTAATATGTGTGTGTGTGTGTGTGTGTGTGTGTGTGTGTGTGTGACACAACACCCTGTTAACCCCAATTAAGGAAGGAAGCATACTGCTTTCCTTTTCTGCCTTTTGGCTCATCACCAGAGACCATCTAGCAAAGCTGGCTGGAGAAGTCTGGGAGCTGAGGTCCTTCAGACTTAAAGTTGCAAAGGTTGGAGACCCCTGATCTAGACAGAAAGCTATTAGTTTCGTTGTGTACTTTTTTTATATGTGTGTTAGGTTTTTGAGCTGATAAATAAATAAATCAGGGAGACTAGGATAGATCTAGTGATAGATAGAGACTAGAATAAAACCAGTTGGTCTAGAGGCAATTACAACTGCCTCACATGCAATACTTCCCTGGTTCGAATCCCAGTAAGGGTATGGCTAGCTGATGAGAGCTAAATAGCTCAAAATAGATCTATCCTAGTCTCCCTGATTTATTTATTTATCAGCTCAAAAACCTCATACACAACACACACACACAAATATATATCTATTCTCTACATTTTTTTCATTTCTTTTGCCATTTTTATTCTTTCTACTTCTCTTTTCATTGTATTAGTTTTACTATTGCAATTATAATCTTTAATAAAAAAATTTTAAAGTTTAAACATTGGGATTTGTACTAACATTTGGATTATGAGCCTCCCCCCCCCCCCCCCCCGGTCTCTCATAACACCTACATACCAGAGCTCTACACATGTTCAGACCAATTTTATGCTTCCCATTAAAAAGTCAGTTTCACTGGCATCAACAGGGCTTTTCCGCCCTTGTAACTCTGGAGAGAATTGCAGCCTCATTTGTCTACCTCTGTCACCATTTTTTCCAAAACAACTCCCTTGGCTTCTCTGGGAAAGATCATTAGAAGTTGCCATCAATAAATCTTCATACACAGAGTCTCTCTCTCTCTCTCTCTCTCTCTCTCTCTCTCTCTCTCTCTCTCTCTCTCTCTCTCTCTCTCTCTCTCTCTCTCTCTCTCTCTCTCTCCCTCCCTCCCTCCCCCCCTCCCTCCCTCCCTCCCCCCCTCTCTCTCTCTCTCTCTCTCACACACACACACACACACACACACACAGAGGGAGGGAGGGAGATACCCTCAGTCTTTATTGTTTGTTTTGAAAAATAAAGCCATTTGCTGTTTGCTTCGGCAGCAAGGTCACTCAAAGTGACAAGTGGCATGAAAATAGCTACTCAAAAGCTATTGAAGAAGGAAGCAGTTAATGTGTAGAGGCTATTACTGTGGTGGCTGCCTTATTTTTTTTCTTTCTTAGACTGAGTGTGAGATAAAGGGTTTGATTCTGTGCATGGAGACATTCAATAAACCACATTAGATGAAGGAGCAGCATATGATCAGACTGTGACCATCTGAGCTTCCTTCATGCAGTCCAGTTTTTGCACTGTGGTGTTGTGGCACAATGAACCTTTGATGAAACATGTGATTCAGACTTAAACACAAAGGACAAGACAATCGATTCCGTTAAATTTCATTGCATGTTCTCGTAGTCACTGTGTGTTTCCCTTTCAGTTGTTCAGCTGTTTTACATTTTGCAATGTGGTCCTCTCTTCAGAGGATTTTAAGCTAGAATTTCTCTTTTCATTTTAACAAAGAATCAGAGATTTCTAGCACAGATCAGGTTGATTGGAAGCCATTGGCTTCAAAATGGTGGCTGTGACAGACAATCAGAACCCCTCCTTTTGACCCATGTTAGAAAGGGGTGACATTCTGATTATCCAATTCTACCCACCATTTTGGAATCATTGACCATTGGTGCAATTGCTCCTTAGTAAGATTAGGGGTTATAGGATCTCTCTTTTTCACACATGTGTACACCCATAAACTTCTTGTGATTAAATCATATGTTTACCTAACACTAGATTTTCTGCGCCACATTTCAAAAAAGTTTCATGAGAGATGTGACTTCTGTTCATATACAAACTATCAGATGATACTCTTTTTTTTTGTACCACTAGTCAGAACTAAAGAAAAGGTGTTGTTTTAATTACCTCTGGTTTTTATTATTCCAAAGGTGTTTTTTTTTCCCAGGAGGCAACTGGACATTCTTGTTTTTTCCTTGAAGATGTTTCGCTTCTCATCCAAGAAACTTCTTCAGTTCTGACAGGATAATGGGGAATGGAAGGATTTATAGACCTCCAAGTGCTTCAGCGATGCTCTAAAAGGATGCAAATGACGGGCTGTCTGCAAGGAATATAAATCCTACCATTCCCCACTATCCTGTCAGAGCTGAAGAAGCTTCTTGGATGAGAAGCGAAACGTCTTCAAAGAAAAAAACAAGGCAGTCCAGTTGCCTCCTGGGGGGGAGTGGGGAGCGCTACCTTTGGGACAACCTGGATGGCTGAGAATCTCTACAGTCTTCTGGTTTTATTCTAATTGCACTTTTTAGTTTGAAGATTAGTTCAATGTATCATTCCTAGGGATAATAAGTAAATAAACGATGAAATTAGTTGCGTCATCTTATCCTGGGCAGGTCATATTCCATTCAGAAATGAATATAATACATATCAAGTCTTTCAGTTTTTAATGCTTGAAAGTGTGGAGGATAATAGGACAACAAATCAGTGTGTGACTGAGGTGCAATATTTGTTTGGGATCAATTTTGGTAAATAAAAATATGAGTTGGTTCATGTTTTCCATGCCAGAATCACAAGTTGATAGTATTCTAATGCAAATGTTTTATCATCTTCCAACTACAGACATTTATTGCTGTGGATTGCTAAGTACAAGGAAAAGTGACTGTACAGGACTGCCTTCCTCTATGCTAAACAACCCAGAAACTCCCCAGTCTCGAGGACATTATAAGATAAAAATGAAAGGAAGCATGTCTCTGATCTGCTGGTACAACAAAGGCTACTTTAGATTTTTGACCAATGCTTATTCTCCAAATCAACAAGGTGAGTGTTTTGTTCTAAAGATGACTTCTTTCTATGAGAAGGGGAACATGTAATGTCTGAGCTGTAAGAAATTTGGACAATTTAAATTAGAATCTAGAACAGAATAAAGTTAACTGCATCTTTTAATGCCATGCACATATTTTATAAATTTAAACCACACCATCTTTGAGCAATGGCTTGAGAGTTTGAGGGGGGAAATTCTGCCGTTACTTAAGACACTATTGAGGAAGGGTCAATCATTCTCTCTTTCTGTTGTTCGTGTGGATTTACAAATTTGCTATTGTTATTTCAATTTTTTTTTAAATGAGAAGATGCATTCAAAATTAAGCATAATGTGGTGCCATGTTCACCATGTTCAGTTGATTTTAAATTGGTTAGAAAACAATTCAGTATGTATTAAATTAACGGCAGTTTTGATAAACTAAACTGGACTTCAGAATTGGCATTTACCAACTTTCCACTGAAATCAATGAGGTTTAACAATTCTTAGCTTTAAGGAAATCAGATTCCTCTCTATCTACTACATGATTATTTAAAAGTCAACAAGTTACTCAACTCAACCAGCATGAAAAGTAGCCCCTCTTTGGAATCTGCCATTATAATATGGCCCACTTTATAAGCATTTAGCAACTTTTTTGAAGACCAAGAACCCTTAACAAACAGCTGTTCTCTCTGCAGACAACTGGAAATATTCTGACAAGGGGTATTAAAAAGGTTACTATGCCTTACAGCCAGTAATGTTTCTAGATAACAAACAGAATTAGACAGGTGTCTGCATGTATTTTCCTCATTTGCTACCATAAACATCTCAACATAAGACAGATAAAGGGCTTGTAAAGCTAGCCTATTTATAGAACTCTTCAAATGTATCCCTTGGAATTATCGCCTCTTGACTCCACTTTCTAGTGATTTTTTTTAACATTTGGAAACTAATGCTGTGTAGCAGGAATGTCCAACCTTGGCAACTTTAAGACTGGTGGACTTCAACTCTCAGAATCCAACTCTTCCCCTTGCTGTCTGGGAAATCCTGGGAGTTGAGGTTCACAGATCTTAAAGTTGCCAAGGTTGGATACCCCTGCTGTATAGTATCCTACTTCTCATTTGTTTGTTGAATACTGAGCCCAGTAGGACTTTCTTCTCAAGAAGTTTAAAATTAGGATGGGATGACCTGCTGCCCAATGAGTCAGCAAATCCAGTAGTATTTTCAATCAACAGTATGACATGATGGTATTTTATGCATTTTGGTTGCAACAGGCGTTATCATTAAGAGGAAGAGTGGAGAGATCCCATGCCCTTTGGCAGTGGAAGCCTTTGCTGCTCATCTTAGTTATATTTGCAAATATGATGACAAATATAGCAAGTAAGTACACAACAACTTATGTGGTTGGAACTGCGAAACATTTCTTAATTATTTTAAAAAAATTCAGAATCCAATATGACTCTTTGTACAGCAACAGGGTGATATAGGAAATTACCTACCAACTTTTCTGAAAATGATCTCTAACCATTTTTGGCAGAAGATTTCTTTTTAAAAATGTACTTGTTTAAGTAGGCACTTTAGCAACTTCTAAGTATTTGGACATAACATATGAACAGTTGTTTATTTCCAAACTGCACTAGTCAAATCTTTGGTTCTGCAGTACCTCAAAAGATTCAAAGGAAATGCAGCTAATTTAAATAAGAGCACGTTACAGGAATAGAAACATAAGTTCTAAGGAAACATTGGGGAAACTTAATATTATTAGCCTTAAGAAGAGAGCCTAGGGGATTATGGTAGAACTCCTGAAATATTTGAAAAACTGTTACGGACATAATAAGACTACAATCTGCTTCCTTTCATTTCAGAGGGCAGTTGGAAAGGAGATTCCAACTCTTTCCAACAGTAAGAATAGCTTGATAGTGGAATCACTTACCAAATAAAGTGATAGCTACCTCTTTGTTCTGTGCATTCATAGACTTCTAGGTTCTCTATCATGGATGCTTTATTTATATTCCTGAATTGAATTTAGACTGGGGGGGGGAGGGGTGAATTTAGACTCAGTAAACAAGCAGACATCTTCCAGTTGAATGGTTCTGTGGATTTATGCTAGCTAATAACCCTAAGAAAGTGTTGTGGCCTGCCAGTGGCCAGTGGAGCTGGCAGCAGATTTGGAAAGTGATGAGGTTGGGGAGGAACATGGGCCAGTACTGGAGTCTGATGAGGGCTCTGTATCAGAGGCAGAGTGGGGGCCAGAGCCGTATGCCAGTTATCAGCTGCCTTCAGAGTCAGATTTGAGATTTTTTTGAGATTTTATTAGATTTATACCCCGCACCTTCTCCAAAAAGGACCCAGGGCGGCGCACAGGAAATTTTAAAAACATAACAAATATAACAAAGATACAAAATTTTAAAAACTATTAAATATTAAATATACCCTGTGCTAAAATTGTATAAAATCCCCCAAATATGGTCAGAATGGGAGGTTATGCTAGGCCGGCTTGTTGGAAAAGGTGCATCTTAAGACGCTGGCGGAAGAGGCGGAGGTCTGAGATGGTACGTAGTTCGGGGGATAAGTCGTTCCAGAGGGTAGGGCCCGCCACAGAGAAGGCCCTTCCCCTGGGTGTCACCAACCGGCATTGGCCGGCCGACGGCACCCTGAGAAGGCCCTTTCTGTGGGAGCGGATCGGACGAAGGGATGTATGGGGCAGAAGACAGTCTCGCATATAACTAGGCCCCAAGCCATGGAGCGCTTTGAAGATGGTCGTCAAAACCTTGAAGCGCACTCGAAAGGCCACAGGCAGCCAGTGCAGCTCGCGCAGGAGAGGTGTTATGTGGGAGAACCTAGAGGCTCCCATAATCACCTGCACGGCCGCATTCTGGACTAGCTGTAGCTTTCGAGTGCACCTCAAGGGAAGCCCCATGTAGAGAGCGTTACAGTAGTCAAGTCGGGATGTCACGAGTGCCTGAGTGCCTGTGCGAAGGGCAGCCCGGTCCAGTAAGGGGCGCAATTGGTACATCAGGCGTACCTGATAGAACGCCCCCCCCTGGCCACAGCCGCCACATATCAGTGAGACAGATGAACAGCTGGAGCCTATTCCCAATGTCTGCCTGCACAGTTTCCAGATGAAAGAAACAGCTAAAAAAACACCAGGGTTCAACTTGGGAGTAAGGCCATAGGTGGACGATGAATGGCCCCTCTGAGAGGAAATAAAAGAGGAGCGAAAGGGGAGTGGAGTTTGCAGGAGACTATTAGTTCGCTCCTAAACTCCTTGCCAAGTTCTTCAGATATCGGCCTGTCAGGTCTCCAAGCCAGATAAGGTCTGTGACTATAAATCCTCCCTTGAAAGACTTTGCTGGATGTGAATGAGCAGAATTCACAGTAAATTAATAAAAGGGGGGTTTGTGGGGACAAGGACTTTGCTTCATGCTCTTGGGAAGCCTAGGTCAGAACAGAAATATTGAATTGATTTGATTCTGTGGTATCTTATAGATTTGTGTCCAATAGTTAAAATTATATAACATAATATCCTTATATCTATAAATATATTATAGAAAAATGCAAACTGCACATTTTAATGTTCTTCCACATGAAAAGAGAACCACTTTTGATGTAGCAACGAAGGCATCGAGGTAGACACTGGAAGACCATAAGTTATAGCGCAACTCTAGCACAAAGCCATTTTGGGGAGGTCTTGGGCCAGTCACTCTCTCACAGCCCTAGAAAGTAAGTAGGGGCAAACCACTTCTGAAATATTTTCAAGAAAACTGCAGGAATTTGTTCAGGCAGTTTCCAGAAATTAATGGTGACTCAAAAGAACATATCACACACACATACACGCACACACACACACAGATTGTGTTAGGCAGGGGTCTCCAACCTTTTCAACTTTAAGACTGAAGGACTTCAGCTCCCAGACTTCTCCAGCCAGCAAAGGTTGGAGACCCCTGGTGTTAGGAACATAATTAAACCAGTATGGTTTCTCTAATCTTATTTTTTTTTTAACCCTGTTTTCATGCTCCCAAATATATTTTCACAAAGATTCTATAATCAGAGGTGATTATTTAACCTTCCTTTTTCACTTGAAAACAAGAGAAGAGGACTCAGTTCTGATGAACCTGGGGATGGGGGGGGGGGGCTTTGGAAAGGGAGAGAGATTTCTAGCAAGACTGCAGCATATGAGAATATGTTAGCCCTGTTTTTGTATCTTCCTGTTTGCCCTGTTCTTCAACAAGCGGAAATTTACATTTTGATATTTAGTATTAAATCTGTCTGGGTTTGCGGACACACCAAGCAGGGCTTTAGATGACATACCTGTTTCCAGAATTAGCCAATTATTAGACAGAAGGAGATGGCTGCTTTAAGCAGCAGATTTTGACTGGGTACATTCTGGCTTTGGGTTCATTGTAGCTTAGGTTAGCTCTACAATTTCCAAAATGTCTTCCTTTTAGCCTATTCCAAAATTATTTCAACCAGATGAAATCGCTTCAGCTCAGCTATGTATCTAAGGATGGTTTCAGAGGTGGTATTCAGCAGGTTCTGACCAGTTTTGGAGAAACAGTAGCGGAAATTTTGAGTAGTTTCGAGAACCGGTAAATACCAGCTCTGACTGGCCCCGCCCCCATCTATCCTCTGCCTCCTGAGTCCCAGCTGATTGGGAGGAAATGGGGATTTTGCAGTAACCTTCCCCTGGAGTGCGGAGGGAATGGAGATTTTACAGTATTCTTCCCCTGCCATGTCCACCAAGCCAAGCCTGCCAAGTCATGCCACACCCACCAAGCCACGCCCACAGAACCAGTAGTAAAAAAATTTGAATCCCTCCACTGGATGGTATAGCCAATGAAGGTATGGAATTCACAAGGGGACAAATAAAAGGATATCTATTTGGCCTATCTTTGGAGGGGGGGGGCAGAAATCTCTCATGTTCTCCCTATTCCTCAAATTCAATGGTTTAAGCAAATTTTCCTTGACCTGACCACTTGTGATATGATCAAATCATTTCCCCCTTCAAAAGCTAGGGCCTGCAAAACACCAGTGACAGCCATTCAACACATGAATCCATAAAGCCTCAGAGTTGAGCAAACAAGAATTCTCTGCCTGACTACAAAGTTGGGACACTTCCCAAACATTTTAGGAAGGGAAAGACAGAACCTGCTCCCAGTTTTCAAGCTGGCTTCCTGGCAGGCCTGAGAAATTAGTGGTATTGCCAGCTTTTCAAAGATCATTGACTCTCCAAATGGACTTTGGCACTGTCAAATGGTAGCAGCAAGTCCAGAAAATTCAAGCTTGTTGCAGAGAAATTTCATTTATTAATAGATTTTTCAGCTGCCCTTCAACTTCTGTCTCAAGGACAGTTTTTAAGCAGACCATTGGTAGTCTCAATTCTTATGCAGTAAAATTTGTGGAGAGATTTGTGGCAAGCTACCGTAATAAGCTAACTTCTCATATGTAGACAGTGGTGGGCTGGGGAACATGGGGAAAAAACTTCTTCCAAGGTAGATGGGCAATTCAGAACTTTGAAAAATAAATAAACATAAATAATTTTCTCCACACTTTTGATACAATATGGCTGTTTTTCCTGGTCTGGACTACCAAGTTCCAATCAGTGTGACCCATAACTTACCAGCTAGATTTTGGAAGTTTGGGTTCCAATGTATCAGAAGAATATACATTTGTGAAAGTTCAATTGTGGGAACATTGACTCAACAAATATGATAAACTTTACATAGTACACACCATTGAATTAATCTCTAATTTCCCTTTGAAGAACAAGAAATCATCCATTTGAGCTGATGATGTCGTAATCATAATGGCTTAATGGGAGTCTGTTTTCAAATTGGTCCACATAAAAAGTGTTTAAGCTAAAGAAAAAAATGAAATAATTCAGAAGCTACATTTTTAATATACAAATGTATTTTTTCCAAGGAAAGGAGAAGGGAAGAATGTTGGTATTTAGTTTAACTGCAGAAAGACTAGATTGTCTGACCCAAGGCCATTGAACACTCATACTGGAGTTTTTTCACCTCTAAATTATCTATAGTTTACAGGAGGCTTTAGAAATTATGATAGATTGATAGGAGCCGCTTATATTTCATTGTCAGAAAACTGTATCCTTTTCTGAGTGGCATAATAAAATATAAATAATAGCATGTGTGATTATAAATATATTATGTTATAGTTGATGTTACATGTGGTTGACTATTTTAAAAGGCATGGCTTGTCAATTGTTGTACTCTACTGGAATGATAAATTCCAAGATGATAATCACACTACTGTGATCTAAGCCATTTATGTTCAAGGTACATCTGGAACAATTTAATCCATGATTTTAATGAAATAAAACATGGAATAAATGAAACAAGGCTCTGCCACTATCTTGTGCCAAGGAAAAACAAAAGTTAAAGACATTTCTTACACTCTCCTTTAATCTTTTTTTTTTTGTGGTTCTGTGTAATGATTGAGAGAAAAATGTTTACTAAAAACAGATACAGACACAATTACACTACAATCAGTGGTGGGATTCAGCCAGTTCGCACCACTTCGGGAGAACCAGTTGTTGTTTCTGAGCAGTTTGGTGAACTGGTTGTTGGAAGAAATCATTAGGGCAGAGAAGCGGCTGTTAAATTATTTGAATCCCATCACTGATTACAATGATATAAGATACTTGCAGTGCTCTAAAACTGTGAAAGCTGGCAAGGCAGGGATCTGGACTGCTTAGACCAGACAGAACTGCTATGTTAAAATGGTAAGCCGCTACTTACCATTCTGAAGGTGTATAAAGGAATGATCAAGAGTCTGCTATCCAAAAAGGGCAGCAGGAAAAGATTTAAGATTTAAACAACTGAGATATGTCTTGGTTTCTGTGTTGGCATCAGACAAATCTTCTGACTTTTTGCAAGCGACAAAATAACCGTGTCTATGAAGATTTCTGTGGTTACCTAGATTGTAGAACTGAATTTCTGGTGCAAGAGAGATTTATAGCCATTGCTATCCTGAATACCCCAAAAGAGTTGTGAGCAGAGTGTACCATAGGCTGGAAAGTGGGGCAGTGGGATGGGACTAGTTGTTCTGGCAGCCTGCTGAACCTCTACAGAAAAAGGAAAGAACTTGGCAAAATCAAGCCGAGCCATCACTTATTCAGGCTCTTGTACAAGAGTTCATTGAAATGTATTAGGTGGAATTCTTAGAAGCTGAAGCTGTATTCAGTTTCTAAGGTAGTATTTCCGTGAGCTGCTTTTGCAGAAATCACAGGGGTACTTGTAGCGTCACACTAATCTGGCTTGTGTAAGCAGTAAAGTTGCCAAATTGGATGGTGGATTGTTGTGCACTAATCAACATCCAAGAAAAGAACAGCACTGAAGTGTTGCCTACTTTAAAAACAGGAAACCAGAGCTTTCAAAAGTATCTATTGTGGTCTATTCAAAGGCTACACAAAAAAAGGCTTGGTTCAATGGTTTATTTTAGGACTTCAAGAGGTCATGATTAGTTCCTACTCATTTGGTTTGTTGTGTTTTGCTCCTACCTCTAGTACACAAAGGCCTTAACTTTGGAGAACAATGGAAAACTTAATATGAATCTGGGACACAGCAATTCCTACAAATAACACTATGAAATACACCACAGAAATCCACTAGGAATAAATCAATCACTGATTTTAAAGTTGGAGTAGTAAATATATCATTCAACTTGAGATCTTCATTTAAATGCAGAAGATGGGCTGGGTTGCTGTTCAGGGTGCCAACTTATTTCCCTTATTCCTCCATGTTTGAAAGGCCTGAAGCATTCAACCTAGGAAGATCTCAATATTACAATATGAGAAAATCTAATGAAATCAGTAATCAACTTTCTGGATCCCCACCACCTGCAATTAGATTGCCTACTGGTTTACAAAGCATTGGGACCCCCCACATGAATTCACAAAATAGACACACAGCTGAAAATGTTTTTGGATATTGAAGTGCTATCATATTCTGGAAGGTGACAGGTGGGGTATCATTCTATGTCATTCATAATTGCCTTGAAATATAATGGAAATTTAGACCACCCTGCATTTGGATTCTACCACTTTTTGAACATATCTCTTCCTTCTTGACTTAAGACACATTTTAAAAATTCATTTCATGTCCTCACCATTTTTTCTCTCTCTTTGGTGCGTTCTAGGTATTTCATTTCTCATAAACCAAACAAGACCTGGCAACAAGTCTTCTGGTTTTCCATCAGCATTGCCATAAACAACGCTTACATCCTGTACAAAATGTCTGACGCCTATCCTGTGAAAAAGTACAGCCGAGTACAGTTTGGTGAGAGACTCGTAAAGGAGCTGCTTGGATTGGAGGATCCCTCACCAGGCCATTGATGGATCCTTCTTCACAGCTTAGGCTAGGAGTGGGGGAGATGGAGGAAGGAAAAGGGAACAAACTCTGGGATGCCAAGATGGGTAACATACTATTCCATGTGACAAAATCACTAGGGAAGCCCTTAAGTGTGTTGGTGTCTTCTCAATGGCCTTGGTTCAAAGGGCCCTCAAGAGAGCACCGTATAGAAGCTGCACGTGTGAGAGTGCAACACAGGAACCGGTGTATCAGAAATGAATTTATGTGAGCTATTGCTGAATCTGATTTTTCACACAGGGTGTTAGTTGTCACACAAATCCTTTTCCCTATCCCTTTTCAAGCTAGAAAGGCTCAGCAGTTCCAGTTGGGCATGTTATTGGGTGTTTGTTTAATCAGTGCACAATGTGTAAAGTTATGCACTGCTGTGTGGCTGAAAAGAGGTTGCTAGAAGAGAAATATATATATATTAAAAAAAATGTAAAAATCTATTTTGCAAGCCAGTGATTAGGCGACAGCAGATGAAGACAGTAGACTGAAGATTTTATTTTGTTGCAATGCTTTTAGATTGTAAAAGGGGGTATAATTTTGACAGAAAATGCTTTTTTTAATATAAAGGAACAGTGAGAAACTGAAAAGTTTACCAAACTAAGTTCATTGTGCTAACTGAAGTCAGTTGCACTCCAAGATTAATTTCAGTTATGCCATAACAAAAGCATAAGAGATTTAATTGCAATCATCCTGTATTATTCTTCAGGCATTGAATTTTTCTACAGTGTGAGAAAAGATATAAAAGGTTCTCTGAGGAACTAGTTTCTCCTTAACTGTAGCTGGATCTGTGCTTCCTTCCACCCCCACCACTCCCTAATGCTGCATAAACATACAGGCCAAATCCAGAAATAGTTAAAGGTAAAATTGAAGATCCCAAACCTAATGAGATATACTGGTAACTCTAAAACCAAATGACACAAAGAATTTGTTAAGGGTTGATGAGTCATTTGTGAAATTGCTGAGTGAGGCACAATATATTACCAAGTGTGTTATCTTCATTTGTCCTTTAAAAAACTCTTACCCAAAGCAATTTAACATTTCTAAATGCTGAAAAATACCTAAGTACCCTTTTATTTGAGGACTGACTGAAACCAGGGGTTTCCAATCTTGGCAACTTTACCACTCGTGGACTTCAACTTCCAGAATTCCTCATATATTCCTTCTGAGGAATTCTGGGAGTTGAAGTCCACAGGTCGTAAAGTTGTCAAGGTTGGAGACCCCGATCCTAAACTATACATCTCACTACAGCTGAATAAATACTGTTCATGAAGTGACTTCCAAAAAGTCAGGACGATATTTTCTTATTTTGCTCAGTTAACACCAGTCTCGTCAGCTAGCTTTTTCCCAGGGCGTTTACTTCATTATAATTCCATTGTTTTGGCCATATTGCTGCCTTGTCATTTATGATGAATTAGACACTTTTCTGGGGGGGGCGGGGGGGGGCGGGGAGGAATCATTGCAAACTAGACAATCAGAAACATTTACATGTTAAACTTTGTGATGAACCGGTTCCAAAGCATTTGAAAAAATTGTCATGCTGCCACTTCAGCACAAAAAGTGCTGAGGATCACATGGCTACCAGTCGCACGTGGGCATGAAAAAAATTGCACAGAATGAAATTACAGACTTTTGACTGTAGCATTGCTTTGTATGATACAATTTAAATATTCGGAGATGACATTCCCTTTGAAAGCAAGTTGTCACACATGTGAAGATGTGTTTAAGTAACATGGTAATTAAGTACTACTTTCATAATTGTTTATACCATGTCTCCTGGAAAATAAGACCCGGTCTTATTTTCTTTTGGGCTCCAAAATAAGCACTAGGACTTATTTTCAGGGGAAGTCTCATTTTTTCCCTATGTATGGGAGGCCCACTTCTTCCGCTTGCTCCCGGTGGGGCAGGTGACTGCACAATGTGCTAGTGCTGCCGCTGTGAGGTGTGGGGGTTGGTGCTGCCCCAAGTGCCCCTCACAGGCTTACTTCAGGGCCTCTGCAGCGAGGCCACCCATGCCCCGGCACCTGCCTTGCCTCGCGACAGTGGCAGCCTAGCAGTCCCATCCAATAGGACCCTGCATGGCCACCAGTCCACTTCTTCTGCTTGCTCACAGCCCTACCAGAGCAGGATGCCAAGTGACATGCCATGGCCACAAGGCAGTTATTGTGACATGGATGGCCTGGCTGGAGGGGTCTTGAGGTAAGCTGGTGCAGCGTGTGTGGGGCAGCTCCACACACACACACACACACACACACACACACCACCTCACCTCGTGTTGACAGCACAGCGAGCAACCAGATGGGATGGGCAGCCAGCCGGCTGGCTGGGCAGACACTTAAGTAGGGCTTATTCGGGGGAGGGGGGCTGTGCAGGCACTTAATTAGGGCTTATATTAGACCCACGCGTAAAACATGCTATATCTTATTTTCAGGATAGGTCTTATTTTCAGGGAAACAGGGTAGTTAAAAGCCCGACATAACTGGAAGGAAAGATTTGGGAAGGCCACGTAAACATCTTTATGTCCTCTGTAGGTCTTGATGGGCTCAGGGGCCACAAAGTCAGTGTTAGGTGCTCCCAAAGACAGGAGCTGGTGAGTATGTGAGCTAGTGCAGTTTGAATCAATTGCATTTTCTGAGCATTTTTAAGGGCGGTACCCAATGGAGTACTGTAGCCTAGCCACGTGGTGACAGGGCATGAGTTCCTGTAGCTAGCGCTTCGTGCCTCAAGCCAAATTGCAAATGATATACCAGCTGAAGCTGGGCATAGGCCATCCAGACACAGCTTCCACCTTCTATTCTAGCAGAAGCTGTGAGTCCAGAAGGATCCCATGTCAGAAACCTGCTTCTTGATAGGTGTTGCCTGTCCATCGGGAAACAACTCTTAATGATGACAGACAGCCCTGATGTATCGACAACTGTTCAGACGTAGCGATTTGGCAATCAGAATTTACAATCCTCCAATAAAAAAGCCATCCTATTTCCTGTAGGCTTGTGTTCTACTGCTTTGGTGTTGGAAGTTAAGGAAAGGTAAGACATTGGTTTGCACCCACGTTGCTTCTTTAATAATGAAGAATCAGAAATTTGCGCATCACCTTGTGATTTGTCCACTGTCATCTCCTACACTGTTGAATTGGTAGTCATGATGCTTATGAAAAAGAAGTGACATAATATTTTAAAGCAAAAATTAATCAAGAACAAAGAACTTTAACAAGGAGCCTACAAAACTGAATATTACAAAGCTTGTCTTTGTGACCCACCTGTCCTTGTATGCAATTCAGCTTAAAATTCAAGTCAATTCTATCAAAACTCTGATATAGAGTAGCCTTTCACAGTTCTGTGACAGCTCATTTTTGCATCAGAAGTTGCAGTCCATGAAAAAAGACTAAGGCAGCTGAGATCGTACAATCAGGTGTGAAGCTTACAACAAATTTACTATTTGGAATTTTGTCCTGCTACCTCTTGCATCCAGTTAACAAAAAATGGGACGAGAGAACTCAATGAATCTTTGTTTATTTGCACCAGAGGTGATATTTGATGGGTGCACTTTAAAAGCAAAAAAGGAAAATATAGTAGCCTCTGAAGGCTCGGGAGACAAGGAGCCAGGAAGGCAGACTTTACTAAGAAGGCAGAATTTAAGGGCCTTTTGGATTTTGGGCAATTTTGTTATATTTTTAATGAATTAATACTGATTTTAGTTTATGTCATCCTCTACTACCACTGTGCTGCTTTATTGCCAAATTTAAACAGGAGTTTCAAGGCTGCAAACATAGGGAAGAGCTTTGAATCTACTGTAGTATGCAATCCATCTCTCCACCTACCCACTCCTGACCTACCTGTTCCTTAATAAAAATGAACTATGAGTTTTAGGTCAGCTTCCAATGAAGATTCTTATGTTCTCCATCTATGATAGATTTCAGTTCCTACATCTCTTATCTAGCATGACTATTAGCTCCCAAATTGAGGGAGTTTGCCCTAGTTACTGAGGCACTGAATATATCTTGGTTCCTAAGACTGTCCTCTTTTGATAGCCATTAGCCAATGGCAACTGCCAATCAGCAAGGTCATATTCAACAGTTAATTAGAAAATGTCCATTGAGATATAGGCACACCTTAATTAATTAGTTACACTTAAGTTAGTTATTTACTATGTTTATGTCCAGCTTTGAAGACTTTTTTTTAAAAGAACATTTTATTATTTTAAACATCTTTCCCCACTTAAGCCAGGTTTAGACTGTTGTGTCACTGTATGTCAGGGAAAATATATGCCTGTCTCGCATTCAAAGACAGTTGCATGTTACATGTCTGTAAATTCTGGCTAGGGGAGACTCAAACCTCAAAGCACAGAAAACATAGATGGATAAACCAATCAACATGCAGGATGAACCTCTCCGTACAATATTTAGTGGAGATTTGCGAAGTGTATGTGTTGGCCCATCTGCAACCTACACTTACCTATCAATCCCTTCACAGCATAGATATGTGTTGACATCTACACACAATTGTGGACAAGCCTAAATCAAGCTTTACACTTAACCATGGCTCAAACACACACTTTTTATTTCTGCCATGCTGTCATTTCACCTACAGACTATCTACTGAGTGTTACCCCCCCCACACACACTTTTTTAAAACTGTCTAAAAATAGCCATCAGGTATGTAAAATCTGCTATGCTTTGTTACCCATTTCTTTGGAAGGACGTTAGCAGACTGCAGTGACTGGAAATAGAGGCAGGATAGGAGTCAGCCATACACCCTAGTAGAGTTTTCTTCCAACTCCAGTATGGTGGATAGAACTGACTCTGCAGTGTAAGTGAGAGCACTACAATTTTTCTTCAAAATAGTTATCATTTGCAATGTAGTATGATGCCTTTTAATTCAAACTTTCACTTGTTGCATAATGCCTGTTTATCCAAAGCTTAGTTTAAGGTTCTCCCCCCCCCCCAAAAAAAAGAAGGGATTTCAGCCACATTGGTTGACCATTAAAATCTTCCTACTCACCTCAAATATACTTTAATTAAGTACAGGGACCACTCCTTAGCAAGCAACCCCATTCCATTTAACACAACATGCTTCTTATAGAATAAGCCAGTCTTAGTGACTTACTGTGGTGAAAACTTCTTACCATAGATAAAGTTGATTTGCTTGAATCCACAATGGTCAGCTTTCCTCAACTTTAACATAGTTGAAGGGCATGGACAAGTATTCTTCTTGAGAAATTTTGATCTAGATGTGTTTCAACGTTCTGAATTTTATGTAATCTTTAGTCATCATTACTTTGTTTTACCAACTTCCTTAAAACATTTTTTGTTGGGACTAGCAACTATTCAACAGGAGGACTTGTCTCCCATGTCCGGTTGGGTATATAAGATAGTACTGGTAATATTTCATTTTTTTAAATGTGAACTTCTATTGTAGTCTTCCTTGTACTTTTCTTGAAATTTAGAATTTCTATACAAGGATCTCTAAGCATACCAATTTCCTCCCAACCTCTCACTGATTCTTAATAGCAATGTTCCTCTTACAGATTTGTAGACTGCCTTGAGGTTTCCTGTCAGGGCTTAAATTAGGATATAGCACCCTGATGCTAACACCAGACTATAAAAGTATTCACGTTAAGGATGTAGTCATATATTCAACACTGAACTTGGGGTATTGAGTTATGTGTTCATCTTTGTAAAGACCATCCAGATCAAGACATGTATAGTGGTGGAAATCACTGTGACAGCAATCATTTAAAAGACGCTTTTTCCAAAGGCAATTTGGACTTTGTTTTTTCCTTGAGGAAAATGTTTCACTTCTCATCCAAGCTTCTTCGGTTCTGATTGAATGGTGGTGTTGGGAAGGGAAGGGTTTATATTCCTTTGTCACCCACACACCACCATTCAGTCAGCTCTGAAGAAGCTTATTTGATGAGAAGCAAAACATCTTCCTCAAGGAAGAAACAAAGATCTTTTGAAAAAGCACTTTTGAGACAATCATGACCCGGATGACTGAGAATCTTGAGAGATATGAGAGCTATCTGAGGGGCACATAAACCCACTCAAGTCATCAGACATAGCACACACATTGTGCCTTTCACTCAGGTGAAATCCTGACACATAACCAACATTTTACTCAGTGACACTAAATATCACATTTTCTGTAAACATTGCGTAAAATATTATACCATGGTTTAAAAAGTAGAACAGAGATATGAAACCAGTCACGTAACATTTGTGAAAACGCTGCTCTTTAAACTCTTCTTACAAGACTGGATTTTGGTATCATTCTGTACCCACTAGATTGTCATCCCGATTCTTCTCAAGTGTTGAGGTACAGAACTCAGGCAGCATATTAATTAATTGGATGAAGTGAAAATAGCTCTTTTCTGGGTGGTAATGTGAAACTTAGGAAGCTGAATAGGTGTGAACGTTCAGAATACCGACTTGTTTCAGGACATGATAAGATCTGAAGAGATTTTTTTAAAAAAAAATATCTTCCCTTGAAAGATTTCATGCCACAAAATTATAGTGTAGGACAAATGCAGAGTAGAAATTAACATTCCTAAACAGAAGATGGAAAGACACTTACCTTTATGATCATGGATCAGTACATTTTGCAATCAATTTTGGTAAGCAGAAAGACAAATGGAAAGTGCCACTTTCCCGTTCTTCTAGGCGCCCTTAACTCCTATCATTCATTCTCAAAATAATTTTGTGATGGCATTTGCAAATTAATCTGCATCAACATGTTCAATTAACAAAGATCCTGCATTACACCACAAAGTGGAGTGAGATAGGGAAGAGGAAAATAGTGGTTGCAATTTAGCTTATTATTTCATATTTTTGGCCTTTTTTTTCTTTTTGTTTTAATCTGACATAATAGCAAAAAGAAGTTCAACTCAGAAAATAGAACATTTAGAGGAGATAAAAACAATCAGCCTAGGTAAATTAACCTATCTAAAGCATTACTATTAAAACTTGTTTAGCTGGTTAGGGAAAGCGAAGGACACCATGAACTAGAAGTGTGCAGAAATCCAAAACAATTGATGTAGAGTTCACAGCTTTGTAAAAAGTAGTATGAATGTCTATCTTATACTGGTTTAGGAAATGCTGTACTTTTCTGGCTATTGAGACCTCATTCTTTTCCTCTTCAAAAAATAAAAGCAATCAATATAGGAGGTCCTTGATAAACAAAGCCAGAAGTGATCCAGGTCTGTTCCATCTATGCATACTACAATGTTACGGCTGCTGCACTATTGGTCAACACACAACAGTAAATAAGAGCTCAGGGGCTGATTTCAGTAAAATAGGCCAAGCCATCATATAGGAAATAAATGGGATATTTGGAAGGGAAACCCTATGAGCTATAATTTTTTTCCTTTCCACTTTTGCAACGTATGTGTCATTAAATGAAGTAATACCCAGTACACGAGTGTAGTGCTGTTATTGTGAAAAGTGTGTTCAGCAATTTGTGTGTGATCAACTCTGCTCACAATACACCCATCAGTGGTTGAAGTTCAGTCATAAGCTTCCTTCCCAAAGTGTGTTGAACAAGAGGTTTTTGTTAAACCATGTCAATGCCGGATTAAACGTGCAGTGCTGTTTTATTATTTGGGTTGAAACAAAATATTGATTTTATACATATGCATCTATTCAGGAAATGCTTGTGTGGAAACCCCTACACATGAGTAAGGTTCCCATCTGTATTTCTGGCTCTTTGGTTCAAGTGAGGACCTAAATTTTTGTGACTGTTTTTTGTTCTACACAAAAGCACGCTTGCAATAAATTTTTAGAGGTTTTCTATGCCATGAGCTAAATTCTAAAATGTGAAATGTGGTAACAACACAACTGGATGGATTTATAATATCACTCTGATGTCATGTGATTTTTCCTTCCTTCCACAAAGTTTGTCTTACAGTCAACAACTTTGAAATACAGTCAAATATAGATTATAAATTAGTTTTCCTTGTCTCATTTTTCCTGGGGTGTGGGAGAAATTTGGGTCATAAAAAAGAATGAAATGGGCATGGACCAATAGTCATATTAAATTAAAAACATTAAAATAGTGGTTAATGTCACTATATCAATCTGAATCAACATGCTATGTTGATGATAAGAGTAAGTGGCATTTACTCTTTGAGGCTAACCTGCATACTGATCATGCTATTATCCCTCAAATTAAACAATGTTATGTAAATTGAAAAACAAGAGTAAGAAGTTGTGAAAGAAGGAAATGAAAAGTAGGTAATAAGAGTAAAAGAAATCTAACTAAATGTACTTACACCACATTGTTTGTTATACATCTTCCTAACTTTTCGCCTTGCAAAAATACTGCATTAAATGTAGAAAAATTTGCCAAAAAACAGAAGGATCCAAAATCTCAGACATTGAATAAGGTGCAAATTTTAACTCAAAACCTGGAATTTCATTAGTGTCTAAATTGGGAACAAAATTTCATTCTCCTGTGGAATAAGTTACATTTATACTTTTAATAAAATATGTTGATAGCTTTAATTTGAAAATAACAACTCAACAGCTGTGCTAAATGGTGTCTTTTGAATACAAAAAGTGGCTGCTTGAAGTGCTACAATTTTATGATACATGCCAGCCAGCTAAAAATATTTTGGGAAGTAGCTGAAAATCTACATAATGAACCTCTATAGATGCCAAAGGCAATAGCAATCATGTGTCAGATCTGAGAGTGCAATATAGATGTTTCACTAGCAAATGCCAACAAGGCATGATTTCCCCCTCCCCACTTGTTAAATAAGCACAATTTGTAATAATCACAAATAGAATGACCAATATAAATACACTGTATTGGAAGCGTGGCTTTTGACTCGTGGAATGCATTTTTGTTACACTGTGTGGGGAAATCAATCATTTTTTTCAAAGTTAAATACAGAAATATGGTTGTTATAAAAATGAAAAGGAGCATTTTAGGAAATCGAATTATTGAACCTTCAAAGCAAAAAATACCATAATCATGTTATTTTGATAATAAGATTAGACACAATAAGCCAATAGGATAAATCCCTCCAATACTTTAAGTAGTATTTCATGCTTATAATTCTTTGTAGTCTTAAATACTGTACAGCAAGTAGACATTGTATGAAAGCCAGGCTAGACAGGTAGCCAAAAATAAAAAGAAGATATTATTTTTCCAGACTAACAAATGTTATTAAAGTTGGCAGATGACTGCATATATTACATTAGAACATGTGCCGGCAATGCACTTCTTGATTCTATGTAGGAATAAGAGGCCAAATTTTGTGCAGAAGAATTAATGGACTGTTTTGACATCAGGCCTCTAAACAAGGACTAAATAATTTCAGAGTATTTCAATTTTCCAGTTACTCCTTGACAAATCTCCGAGTAGCCATCTTGGAAACAGAAAAAATTGAAAAAAAGATTGCTAAACTCACATGCAAAAAGATTTCAGGCGATCTCAGAAGCTCTCAACAAATAATGGATTTTTTAAACAAATTACAACCATTAATTGATAAGGCATTTGTAATTTGCCTTACGTCAACTGATGCAACCACAGTTTTCTTTCTCTATTTCCCCCAGCCATGTTTCCATTTTATCCCAATTTAAATCCAGTATCAGTCTAGCCCAGTGATGGCGAACCTATGGCATGGGTGCCACAGGTGGCACGCAGAACCATTTCTTAGGGCACGCGAGGCGTTGCCCTGTCAGCACTAGCGTGCATGTGTGCACTGACCAGCTGATTTGGGCCTTCTTTTGAGGCGGTTTTTCACCCTCTGGAGGCTTCAGAGAAGCTCCTGAAGCCTCTGGAGGTGGGGAGGGGAGGCTGTTTTCACCCTCCCCAGGCTCCTAGAAAGCCTCTGGAGCCTGGGGAGGGTGAAAAAAGCACACCAAAAGCAGGGGGTCAAGCACATAGCATTATGGGTGTGGCACGCCCACGCAGACCGCCCCTGCGCTCCCCCCGCTTTTGGCACGCGAGCCAAAAAAGGTTAGTCATCACTGGTCTAGCGACTCCAATGAATCTGAAATCTGTTGTGGCCCACCATATCTTAATCATATATTTTAATGAAATATATTGATCTGGGAAGATGCTTCTTGAATCCTTCTGATTTAAACAGCAAATAGAAATCCTTTGATTCCTGTTTCAAGAAAGCATAAAATAGAGCTATGTCTAGGTTCAAGGAATACCTGCCCTGATACTCTGTGAAGTCAGTTTAGTGCTCTTGGCATTAACCGTATTCCATGCTGATTCTGGATAGAAAAAAGCACTATCTAAACATGATACATGCACTAGCAAAACCTATTTGCATATTTAAGGATATGTCAAATGAATATGGGAATGGGAAGTGTTCTGAAATATGTTATCTTACATGTTTAGAAAAATGTGTTTATTTATTTTATTTATTTTATTAAATTTATATCCCGCCCTTCTCCAAGCGGACCCAGGGCGGCGCACAGGAATGTTAAAATACATACAAAACATATAAAATTTAAAAAACTTATTCTAGTAAAACCCTGTGCTAAAAACCGAATTAAAATCCCATCATTTATATGTGTCATTGCAATCTGTTAGAGTGATCTTTGGGGATATTGGATTCCTCTCAAAGTGACTCTGTACGAAGCTTTTAGGAACAAAAATGTGGATTTCCTTTTTGCTGCAAAGTAGTCAGGACAAAGTTTATAACATTCAAAATTACTATTACCTTACATGCCAATACATGAATTCCATGTGCCTGCAATTTTTGGTCTAGGAGCTTCATTGCAAAACAGCCACGAAGAGCCCTCAATTCTGACTTAGGTGAAAAGAAGTAAAATTATTCCTAGTTCAGCCACACAATTTTTAGAACAGGAAGCTCTGTACTCTTTGTGCCTGATAAATTAATTTCCTGCTTGTTGGACGAAGCGCTACTACCAGGTTACCCAAGGACAATGGCTTTTTATTGAAGGCTCATGAACACGACACGGTTGCATAAGATGGGGGGCAGCAGGAAAATCAAAAAAGGAATCAATTGTTAACTCTGAGGACTTACTGCTTAGAAGACTAGCCTTATTTTGCTGGATTCCAATTATGGTTTTCAATTCTACTTCCATATATTACATTATTTTTTTAAAAAGTTAATTTAACACGTTCCTTTACAAAAGTAGCTTATGTGTACCAATTCCCTAAGTGCAGAATTCAATTGCTGAAATCTAACTTGCTTTCAAACCCCCCCCCCCCCAAATATATTTATATATTGGCATTCATGGGGTCAAACATGAACAGGTTAGTATTATGAAATAAAATGAATGTACTTTTCTTTATGCTTTGCAGTCTGAAACAGAATTCAATTGCATAAACAAGCCTGTGTCTTAAGATAAATTTATCCAGGAAAAGAAAGTTATACAAATGTTGCTTTTGATAAATCAAATAATCATGACAGGTAAACAATTATGATAGTGTGCAGAGACTGCAAGGCCCACCGTGTTTAATCTAATACTTATATTAATATGAGAATAAATGTTAAAGCTCTTTTATTTCAAATTTTAGTTTTGCCCATTTGTTTTCGAAATTAAAACTCTTAAGATCAAGCTTCCCTAAATTTGTATTGACATAAGTGATTGATGAGAATACCACATTTCACTGAACGTTCTAATCTTTAAGAAATACAAATTATGTTTGGCTGTATATTTGCCTACATTTAAATTGTTAAGTGCTCCTTAACTCAAACAAAATTAAGGTAAAATAGCTGTATTAAGAGAGGTTTGTGCCCACTGTTTTAGATTTTTGTTTACAATATAACAACAGCATTCAGCAATAAAACACTTGCTTGAATCAGTTCTCAACTAGGAAACATGAAATTGGTGAAAATCAATCACAGGACACCAGAATATAGATGAAGGTAGGGTTTTTAAAGTCCCCATAAGACAAATTTCTAGTTGTGAAGCACATGCGGAAAAAATGCCTTGATAAGGCCACGTGTGGAATACTGCATTTAGTTTTGGTCCCCATGGTGTAGAAAAGATGTGGAGACTTTAGAAAGAGTGCAGAGAAGAGCAACCAAGATGATTAGGGGACTGGAGGCTAAAACATATGAAGAACAGTTGCAGGAACTGGGTATGTCTAGTCTAATGGAAAGAAGGACTAGGGGAGACATGATAGCAGTATTCCAGTATCTCAGGGGCTGCCACAGAGAAGAGGGAGTCAAGCTATTCTCCAAGGCACCTGAGGGCAGAACAAGAAGCAATGGGTGGAAACTAATCAAGGAGAGAAGCAACTTAGAACTGAGGAGAAATTTCCTGACAGTTAGAACAATTAATCAGTGGAACAGCTTGCCTCCAGAAGTTATGAATGCCCCAACACTGCAAGTCTTCAAGAAGATGTTGGAAAGCCATTTGTCTGAAACGGTATAGGGTTTCCTGCCTAGGCAGGGGGTTGGACTAGAAGACCTCCATGGTCCATTCCAACTCTGCTATTGTATTGTATAAATGTCCCAAATTCATTGTTAACTGTAGACATTGTGCAGATAAAGTCAATAGGAAAGAGTTAACCAACTGAATAGATCAAGAGCTGTTCACTAAAGTTCATGTACACTGACCAGGTAGGTTTTCAGCACACACAGACAGAATGACAGCAAACTTTGTTATCTTATCTATAAAGTATTTATTTTCTTAAGTTAAACAAACAGTTTTTTCAAGGATGGTTTCCATCTATAAAATGAACAAAGTACAAGCTTTGTACAGCAGATTTTAAAGAACCAACAGAAATAATTTTCTAAACCACATTTAATTCGTAAAAGGAAATGTACATGTACCACCATTATTTTCGCTTTAAAGAAGCTAAGATTAGGACAGAGATGACATGGTAACTGCTTATTAAATTTCCTGGTAGTTTACAATAAAAAAGATCAAGGGAAGGTTCAACTATTTCCTGTATCTAACTTCAAAACCTACCACTGAATGCTTCTGCATATCTTCAATTCGTTTGAAAATCTTTTCCAACAAGGTCTTTAGTATTTTTGCACTGACAAGGAGGTGTGCAAAAGCAGTGCTGATGGTACAATACACATGAAGTCCATAGTTGTGTAAAAAAAAAAAAAGAATGTACTCACAGTAAATAACTTTGGCACACTGTGTCATGTAAACATAGCTAGCATCACATTACTGCATTTTCTGATCCAGCGTCCATGCCTAATGATCACTTTCATCCCTAGAACTTGAATACAACACATTGATAACATTTAAGACTTTTTGGAAATCCTGCTAACACACCTGCTTAAATATTAGTCAAGATAGTAGCTTTTCAGAATTCAAAATCAGCTATTTATTGAATAGCTTCTACCTCCACCTCTCAAAAAAACCCTTTACAATTTAGCTTCCTTTACCCTCAGAAGTTCTTTCTCAGAAGTCCCGGATTATAATTAGTTGGTTACTTAATAAGCACTTCAATGCTCTCCCCCAATGCCCCAATTTTATAAATGAATGTTACCTTCATCTCATGACTTGGGCAGCCTTTAAAAATGGTTTTTATTTTTTATTTTAAAAAGGCAAATACCGCATTTATTATTTTTCCTGTCAAGGACATAATTACATGAGAAGTTTTAATCACAGGGAGGCAAATTTAGCCTGGAAAAGAGTAATATTCACATTCAGCCCATCAATGGAATCATCATTCTTAATTAAAACAATGTAGTATCTCAATACAGTATCAACAGACACCACAAGCATGCCATATAAATTCAAAGGTTCGCCGGCTTATCTGAAACATTGCAAAACTAGAGTCCTCATCTGAGTGGAAAGCTGCCCAATTTTTTTTGCAACAAATATTGTGGCCGTCATGGAAAAATGCACCTTACAGAATACTCTCAAACGCATGTAGCCAGAAGACCAACACTGTCAACAAATGATTGCATAATAATTTACCTTTGTCATTTTGTAATCACTGGGGAGAGGGGCATGTTCTGTGTACATTTTCATTTCTCTGTTCAAGATTTTACATAAACTGTGGGGGGGAAAACCCAGTTGATGCGGACAAGACATGCAGAGATGGCATTGCTATGATATAAAAACAGCAGAGCGGAGCCATCACTTCCAACGTTTTACTTCTGCGCCACTGTTGAGATGTCGTGAAAAGACACAAAGAAAAACCTGAAACCATGACACTCAAAAGCAGATGCCTCACAGCTGCAATGTTGGCCATTAGCAATAGGCTTGCTTGTAATTTCACAAGAAGGCTACTTGTGGGTCTTGTGCTATCTGTCATTCTGACAACTTTTCAAAAGGAGTAAGAGATGGCAAAGAGGAGAAACTAAGAACCAAAGCCCCAAAGCTGCATTTTTAAAAAATAACAAAAACCTAGTTTTCGACACAAGGTAGTTTAAAGTTGCTCAGTACAAATTACATGGAGTTATCCAGAGCACATGGCATGTAATTCCTTGAACAGAAAGTGACAAGAATGCTGGTGAGATGAAGCGGGCAAGCCTCTTTCTCCCATTCCACCAACCTCTGCAACAGAGGTCTGACCACTTTTCAGGAGAACGAAGTGCAAAAAAAACCTTTAAAAATAAAAATAGGCACACTTTACAAAGCAGAAGCATCCAGTGTTTGCGTGTGAACACAAGGCAGCGGCACAAACTTGCATCTTCACAAAAATGTTGTTCTTCCAACAACGGTCCAACCTATGTTCCAGTCAAATGTTAAAACGCTTTGTTGATAAATTACAGGATGATGAAAAATCGATAGAAAGTTGTAAATTTCGACAATATATATTTTATATATATATATATATATTTATATTTATATATAGCGTTTATATCTAGAGTCTTGTCATAGAAAAAAAAAATCCACGGTCTGATATACCAAGTACACATGGCAAAACCTTCCGAAGGATGCTTTTGACTGCTGGAAACCACAAACACCTATTTTTATGTGAATGATGGAGACTGCTCGCCAGGTTCTTCCAGCCACTTCCCTCCCAAGTATGCCCTTCCCTTCCCTGTGTTGAAAGCAGGTTTCTACCATATGTATCTGTGGTTTCTAAGGACGTTAATCGTCTGCTCTGAAAATGCCGGGTTGGAGGTGGAGAGGAGCCAGCAGGCCTTGACGGAAGAAGGGGTGGGTGGGAGGGGGATGAGCACTGCTCCAGCTACATTTGATCAGATGACGGCAGGATCCCCAGTTCCTTTGATTTCCTTATGTTCACTTTCACTTTTCAGAAAAAAGATGGAATACTGAGGTATATAAAGTATCAGTAATGCAATCAAACTGTTGCCCAAGGTTTAGGAAATGAGACAGTTACATCTGCCTGAGCGTTTCTACTGCTGTAGATTCAGTGTGAACTTCCACTGCTGAGACAGCGAAGGACTGCAAACTTCAACCGTCAGACCGCCATTTTTGGCATTTCGGCTGTCTAGACACAAGTTGTTGCCCACGTACCGCAGTTTGGTGTTGCTTTCTATTTGTTCCCATTTCTAGAAGAAAAAAAAGTTACGCAGATTAGGTAAGTACAATTTAAAAATATTATTTATTATTAAAAAAATAACAAATGTTCCTAAGGTCATTCTAGAACAGTGCTTCTCAACCTTGGTGACTTTAAGTCCTGTGGACTTCAACTCCCAGAATCCCCCAGCCAGCACAGCTGGCTGGGGGATTCTGGGAGTTGAAGTCCACAAGACTTAAAAGTCACCAAGGTTGAGAAGCACTGTTCTAGAAGATATTTATTTATGGAGCATACAGGTAGCCCTTGACTTACAAAAGTTTCTTTAGTGACCATTCAAAGTTACAACGGCACTGGAAAAAAATGACTTAGGACCGTTTCTCTCTCTCTCTCTCTCTCTCTCTCTCTCTCACACACACACACACACTCATGGCCACGTGATGAAAATTCAGATGCTTGAATATTTATGACAAAAGTTGCAGGGTCCTCGTATCCTTCTGACAAGCAAAGTCAATGGGAAAGTCAAATTCACTTAGCAACCATGTTACTAACTTAACAACTGTAGTGATTCACTTAACAATTGTGGCAAGAACAGTAAAGGTAAAATTTTGTGGCAAAGTACACTTAACAAATCTCTACTTAACAGGTCATAAGTTGAGGACTATCTTGCCCTTACGAGGGCTCCAAACCATTCAGCCTGCATTCAAAGAAAATAAGTCACAAGCTCTCAGACTTTAAAATGCCTTCATATGTAACATAGTTTTATGTCATCTGCTCTACTTTTTTTTGTCAAGAACACTGGATTTTTCTGTTCCATAGTCCTGCCTATACTTAGGCAAGGACAAATTTTGTAAAAAAACTATACAGTTTGTGGTTGTCTTCTTATGAGTCTATACAGCATTACTTCTGAAAAAGCAAGACTTGGCTCAAAGGCCATCAATAGAACATAAATGGGCACTGGAGGATGACATGGGAAACCAAGAGTTGATCAGTCTCTTCTCTGGGACTACAATCTTAAATGACACAGGAAGAAAAGGTTAAGAAAAAGAACTTAGACCATTCTGTCCAGGACCATCTTCCAACCCTGGACAGTTTTTACAATTTACTAATCTCGATGAGCCCCAACTGGGAGGAAAACAATCAGAAGGCTAGGACAAAATTAAAAGCTCAAAAATAAAAGGAATTAAAGCCGCAAGGAAAGCTCACCCGCAGAGGGTGGTATAAAGGTAAACATATGAAGTACAGGTAGACTAACAAATAAAGAAATTTTAATTACAGATAAGCTGTTTTTAAAATATTTTTTTAATTTAATATAGAGATTCTAGTTCTTCAACATCAGCTGGAAAAGACCCAACCCTAAATATTTCACGAAATAAAAGTACCACAAATTGTTGCAGAATCCTTTAAAAAAAAGGAAAGTAACGAATAAAAATTATTTGGCCAAAAATACAAGTAATTGTATATTGCCTGATAATAAAAAAAATTAGTCTTAAAAAAATCTATGAAAAGTTTCCCTTACTTTTACAATGCGGTGAAATGAATACAGTAGAACCTCTGGTCACGACCATAATTTGTTCCATAACTTTGGTCGCAACCTGATTTGGTTGTGACCTGAACCTAACCAAAATTAACGCAGCAGCCACACGAGGCCATTGTTCTTTGGCGCTTACAAAAAAGTGGTGCGGAAGGGAAAATCAGGCGCAGCAGTGTTTGATCGCCACCTGAATATGTGTTTGTGACCAGATTTTTTTTTTAAATTGAATTTTTTGGTCAGAACCCAATTTGGTCGTGGTCAGAAGCGTTTGTGACCAGAGGTTCAACTGTAATGTGATTGTTAATCATCTGGAGTCCATAGTTCTGATTTTCAAACACTTTTTGACTCAAGATGGCAATAGGTGGTGTGGTACTAGTCAGAAAACTTGGCAGTTTATCCTCTGCAGTTTGCTTAATACTACAATTCAACTGTGCTTACTCATATATGCAGACCATGCATACAAGCAGTGGAAAAGTCTGAAGAAAAGATTATCCTGGGTAATTAGGAGTAATCAATGTAACAGTCATGTGTCATAACCAGAACAAGAGCAGATATTTAATACAGATGCCAGCCGGTTGCTTGATTTCTATGAGCAATATCCACCATCAAATAGATGGAAATAGAAGTAGATATGTATCACTTTGGGGAATCTGAAGGTCAGAGTCCTTTGAATGATAGCCTAGCCCAGGGGTGTCCAACTCAAGGCCCGGTAGCTGGATCTGGCCAGCGGGGTACTTAGATCTGGCCTGTGGGGCCACCCTGGAAACAGTGAAAGACCTGCCCGCGGTGCTTCTGCCAGTGAAAAAAAGCTCTCAAGCTCCGTTTTCGGCTGCCAGGGCCTCCTGCAACCCTCTGCCAGTGAAAATGGAGCTCAGGAGGGCCACGTGCCACCACAGGCACCCGATAAGAGTGATGTCAAGCTGGCCATGCCCCTCCCAGGCCCCCCAAGGTCAAACACAACCCTGATATGGCCCTCAGTGAAATCGAGTTTGACACCTCTGGTCTAGCCTGAACATAAAGGATGCAGCCAAGACAAAAACATAACGTCATTTCAATTTCATATTAGTTCAGCTTTAATTAAAAAATCAGCTCAAGATAATTAAATAAAGTTAAATGACTAGTCTTTTTATATTTAATATACATGATCTTTGATCTCACTAATAATGGCAATTTTTCAACATTTCTTTAAGCTACACCAGAGGCTGCATTCCTGGTTTCTAGGTGCTGTAGACGCTATAATAACAGCATGCCAGAAACTCCAGACAAATCCCAAGAGTTCATAGTTCATAAGGAGGGACCAGGCATAAGTCTAGAGGTCCACATCTCATCTTGGAGAGCATTCAAAACTGTGGCTGGTACTGACCTGTCTATTGTCATTCTCTCTGCAGCCCTGAAGTTTGATGAGTGAGCTAGCAACTCGTTCTACCACCGTAAGGCACAAATCCATATGCTTCACTGACTTGTCCTTTGTTAAGGCCC
Organism: Rhabdophis nuchalis; assembly: GCA_039707465.1. NCBI lineage: Eukaryota > Metazoa > Chordata > Lepidosauria > Squamata > Natricidae > Rhabdophis > Rhabdophis nuchalis. Next base: position 323,860,408 of record CM077643.1, read on the forward strand.
ATTCCTGGAACATAAAGCAATGACACAGAATTACCCTCCACATACACATCCTGACTGCAATCATTCCAGCTCTTTTAATCCTACCTTCTAACTATCTAACTATTTTGTGGGGGAAATCCATTTAATAAGGAAATGTTGAAGAAGTAAAAGGGAAAGTTAGAAATCAAATGCTTAGCAGCTCCTTTTTTCTTTTCAACATTTCTAAACAATAGGAAATAACAGTACAGTGGGGGTTCTAGCATTAAGTTCAAGCAAGGACAGAAATCTTTTGATATTGTATTTTATATTATAAAATAATATGCATTCTAAAATTCTCTAGCAACGCCATGCTTAGCTTTGATTGTACGATTCATACAACCTTATGTTTATTAACACTTCAGAGACTATATTTTAACTTATCTAAGCCATCATAGTGTTAACCATTTCTGATTTATATTGCAGTTAATATTTGTATTTCACATTATTCGCATCTCATAATGCAATAAAGCTATTACTGGGGCAGAGGGAGTAAATGTCTGACTTCAACTGACACTGCTGGTAACTTGCATTCCTTTTTTTTCTTTGGAAAAAAGTCAAATAACATCTTTCTTTGGAAGTTCAATATTAGATTAGAATATGTTTAGATTTATGTACTATGCTTACTAGACTTACAGCAATCTTTAAGATTAACTAGAAATAATTTGTCATATACCTCCATCTGCTGGTACTATAGCACAACAGCATGCAGTTATCATAGTTACCAGATAAGACAAACCTATAGATAGTCCTCAATTTACAAGTTATTGTAGTGACCGTTCAAAGTTACAACGCCTTTGAAACATGTGACTTATGACCATTTTTAAGTTAAGGTCTTTGCAGCCTCCCCATGATCATGTGATCAAAACTCAGATGCTTGCCAACTGGTTCATATTTATGACTGGGTCTGCTGGGTCTCAGGGTCATGTCATCACCTTTTGCGACCTGGCAAGCAAAGTCAGTGGGGAAGTCAGATTCACTGAACTGTTACTAACTTATCAACTGCAATGATGCACTTAACAAATGGGACAAGAAAGGTCGTAAAATGGGGCAAAACTCACTTAACAACAGAAATTTGGGTCTCAATTATGGTCATAAGTCAAGGACTATCCGTATGTTGCCTTATCCCTCTACAGAAGAAAGAAACCGAGACAGAAATCTTATGTGATGCCCAATTTCCTCATCTATCCCAAGTCAATTTCAATTTGCCACTCTAAAAAAACAAACTGGACTTGATCCTTCCACCCCCAAATAAACATCTATGGATGTGATCTACTTCTATATCTGTGTGATACTCCTTTATGTCTATATATACACACACACCTAATAGAAGCCACACTCTAAAAGAAGGGAGAATGATAAATCAATGCTGGTTAACGGTAATCTCCCATAAAATAAAATACCCTATGTATAAAGTTAAACTGATTTTCATTTACACACATCGATCACGAGCCAATTTCACACAGAAGAATGGAGAAAAATATTCAGCAGCACCTCCCTCCTTCTTTCCAGCCAAAATAATAGAGGAAAGGAGGAGGGAGGAAGAGGAGAGAAGAGAGAAAAAGAAAATGGAGATGTGGGGAGGGACAGAAGTAGGAATAGTAGGAACTAAACATGGAGGGAAATAAACAAGGAAGCAGTGATCTCTTGATGTCAGAGGCTAGGCAAGGCAGCAGGGATGAGCCTCCTACTTAAGGAAAAGGCATCCAAGCTACAGCCATTTGCTCTTTAGCTTCTTATCTTCTTCACAACAAATGCAAGGAATTAGAATTAGAACAGAATAGAGCTGGAGGTCTTCGAGTCCAATCCACAGCTCTAGCAGGAGAACTTATACCATCTCAGACAAGTGACTGTCCAGTCTCTTCTTAAAAACCTCCAGTGATGGAGTGCCCACGATTTCTGAAGGAAAGCTGCTCCACTGGTTAATTGTCCTCGCTATTAGGAAGTTTCTCCTGAATTCCAGATTGCTTCTCTCTTTAATTAGTTTCCAACCGTTGTTTCTTGTCCTGCCCTCTGGTGCTTTGGAGAATAATTTGACCCCCCTCTTCTTTGTAGCAGCCCCTCAAATACTGGAATACTGCTACCATGTCACCCCTAATTCTTCTTTTGATTTAGACTAGCCAAACCCAAAACCTGCAGCCATTCTTCATACGGTTTAGTCTCCAGGCCTTTGATCATCTTAGTTGTTCTTCTTTGAACTTTTTCCAAAGTTTCAACTTTTTTTTTGTAGTATGGTGACCAAAATTGGTTGCAGTATTCCAGGTATAGTCTTACTAGGGTTTTATAAAGCAGCACTAATATTTCACATGATATTGATTCTGTGCCTCTGTTTATACAACCCAGGATTGTATTAGCTATTTTGGCTGCTGCTACTGCACACTGCTGGCTCATATTCAAATGACCATCCACTAGGACAGGGGTCTCCAACCTTTGCAACTTTGAGTCTGAAGGACTTCAGACTTAAAGTTGCAAAGGTTGGAGACCCCTGCACTAGGACTCCAAGGTCCCTCTCATAGTTACTGTTTTTGAGCCAGATCCCACCTAATCTGTACTAATACCTTTGATTTTCCCTGCCTAAATGTAAAACATTTGCTTTTTTCCACATTAAAATTCATTTAATAGATTCAAAGGAGCTGCATAATTAGGCTCGGGGCCTAGTTATATGCGAGACCGCCTCCTGCCCCATACATCCCTCAGATCGATACGCTCCCACAGAGAGGGCCTCCTCAGGGTGCCGTCGGCTGGACAGTGCCGACTGGCGACACCCAGGGGAAGAGCCTTCTCTGTGGCGGGCCTAGCCCTTTGGAACGACCTCCCTCCTGAACTTCGCACCATCTCCGACCTCCGCCTCTTCCGCAAGTGTCTAAAGACACATTTGTTCCATCTAGCCGGCCTAGCGTAACCTCCATCATTGACTTTTAGATAGTTTTAAACTTGGGAATTTTAATTTGGTTTTTAGCGCAGGATGTTATTTAAATAAGTTTTTTTAAATTTTTATATGTTTTTGTATGTATTTTTAGTATTCCTGTGCGCCGCCCTGGGTCCGTTTGGAGAAGGGCGGGGTATAAATTTAATAAAATAAAAATAAAAATACTTTCCCTTCACAAGAATTCATAAAGGGGGGGTGGGGGTGTCTTCTTCCTCCAGAGTAGGTCACTGTACCTACCTTTCATTCAGAAAAGAAATAAACCCATGCAACTGAGAAGGGCATATATATATACACAAACTGTCCTAGTGGATGATCATTTGAATATGAGCCAGCAGTGTGCAGTAGCAGCAGCCAAAATAGCTAATACAATCCTGGGTTGTATAAACAGAGGCACAGAATCAATATCATGTGAAATATTAGTGCTGCTTTATAAAACCCTAGTAAGACTACACCTGGAATACTGCAACCAATTTTGGTCACCATACTACAAAAAAAAAGTTGAAACTTTGGAAAAAGTTCAAAGAAGAACAACTAAGACGATCAAAGGCCTGGAGACTAAACCGTATGAAGAATGGCTGCGGTCACTGTACCTACCTTTCATTCAGAAAAGAAATAAACCCATGCAACTGAGAAGGGCAGGTCAACCAAATGCTTTTTCTTATTTCATTTCTCTTTTATATTTCGTCTTTTAGTTTTAACTTTTTAACCTTTTTATTTTTTCATATCCCTTATATTAAACCTTTGCTGTAAAGTTTATATTACTAATGTGTGTGTGTGTGTATGTATTTGTTGTGTGTGTGTGTGTGTGTGTACATACATACATACACATACACTATATATATATATATAGTGCTTGGTGCTTCCAGGAGCTCCTGGAAGCACCAAGCCGGAAGCACCAAGCTGGAAGCACCAGGCTGAAGATGATGAATGAGATTTCATCGAAACGTCGTGAAGATACTTCCAATTCTACGCGGGAGAAAACCCGAACAACCAAAGACCTACATACAAACACCCGCGAAAACCTCAGAAAACACACACACACACACACACACACACACACACATATATATATATATAATTGTTTCCACAACTTCCTGTAAGGGCCCCATTTAAGGGAGGAGACATGCTGTTTCCCTCTCTGCCTATCGGCTCATCACCAGAGACCATCTAGACAGAGAACCATTTTTTAGTTACTTTGTGTAATATTTTTTTAGATATGTGTTAGTTTTTATGAGCTGATCAATAAATTTAAATTATATATATACACATATCAGGAGTGGGTTCCGACTGCTGCTACTTCTGATTTGCTCAGGAACATGCAGCGCATGAACACATGCACGCTTGATGCACGCTACGCATGCATGCACAACACTAAAAATATGCTTCTGTAAAGAAGGTGCCGCCGAGAGAACCAGTTCAGGGGCGTGGCAGGCTGAGTTACTACCTACTTGGCCGAACTGGTAGGAACCCACCTCTGATACATATATGCATATAAGTATAAATATACTTAATGGCCTTTTGCTCTTAATTACAATGGTGCTGAATGAAGGGATTTACAACCTGTGCCTGAAGTTACAGATACTGAGGCACCTGTGGTCAGACAATCGAAGTTCAGATTGGGATATTACAAAGAATTAGAAATACAAGTTGATTTTCCATTCCTATTTAAAAACCAAGGGATGAATTTTTTAATGTATTATTATAATACCTACCTGATTTCCCCCAGCATTGTGACATTCATAAACACCAACAACGCCATCTGCAAAATGGCCTAATGTGTCAAGGCAATTGGTTCCTTGCTGCAAAGCCCCAAAAGCTATATCCTGGTGATCAGGTACCCTGAAAGGGGGGAGAGAAAAGTTTGTTCATTCTAACTAAAATGCAACTTCAAGTACTTATTCTGCTTTGCATCAATGTTAGAGACCGTCTCCTGCCCCATACATCCCTCCGAGACTGTCTCCTGCCCCATACATCCCTCCGGCCGATCTGCTCCCACAGAGAGGGCCTTCTCAGGGTGCCGTCAGCCGGGCAATGCCGACTGGCGACACCTAGGGGAAGAGCCTTCTCTGTGGCAGGCCCTGCCCTTTGGAACGACCTTCCCCCTGAACTTCGCACCATCTCGGACCTCCGCCTCTTCCGCCAGTGTCTAAAGACACACCTCTTTCAGGAAGCCTGCCTAGCCTAACCTCCCATTAAGGGCTATTTTAGATAGTTTTAAATTGGGGATTTTAATTTGGATTTTAGCATAGGACTGTTACGTAATTTAATATGTTTTTAAATTCTGTATATTATTGTTTTATATGTTTTTAAATTCCTGTGCGCCGCCCTGTGTTCTTCGTGGAGAAGGGCGGGATATAAATTTAATTTTAAAAAAAAAGTTAGATATGTAGCTATGCAGTTCAGTAGAGTTTTCCCAAGTTTCGGTTTCTCTCAGCAAGTCCCCAAACTTCACTCTAAGCTCCAGAAGAGCTGGAAACCTCGAGAACAATGATATAGAGTAGTCTGCAATTACAAAGACAACTTTCCCAATCAGCAGGCCCTCAAACTTCAATAGATTTAAAATCACGGTTAATAAAGAAATGATTTGTTTATTTATTTCTTAAACAAATGTTTATAGCCACTTGGCTGACACATGGGCGACTCTGGGTGGCTTAGGACAACTTCGAGCTTGCTTATTTTAGCATAAAATTAATTCTGCCATAATGTACTTGCTGATTCAGCTGTAAGAAAATTATATTGCACTGATTGGGTTAAATGTATTACCTTCATTAAAATGAAGGGGAAAAAATAGACCTAATTGCACGTGATCAGGCTAGGTTTTTTTCTTTTTCTTCCTTTTTTCGTTTCTGCTATAATTTTGCAGCAGTGAGTTTAAAACCAATTTGTATTTAAGTACAATGACAATAAAGATTATACTTATACTTACTTACTTGTTTATCATCAATGCCATTTGTTTTCTCAATGGTGTAAATCCCTTCTTATTCCCACCCTGAAAATTGCTTCCTCTGCAGGAATTCCCACATTTAGGAAATGATGAGGTTGTGCTTATGGTTATGCAAACACTTCTATCATCTGCTCTGGGTCTTCTTATCACTGCTGTACAATCAAGACTATCTGGTCCTATCATCAAGGTTTCCAATGGGCCAATAACTCTCAGAGGTAAAAAGGGACGACTAACAATGCAGAAATGCTTCCTTACTTCAAGCCCCAGATATGACTATGGCAACTGACTGGCTGCTGCTACGGCACCTGGGCAATGGGCAGCCACAGCTTGTCTTAGGCTGATATCCACCACCTGACAATGCGGCAGGTTATGAAGAAATTGGTTCAGACAGAAAAGAGATTAGAAGGGAGGCCCAGAAGACAAAAAGTTCAAACTACATTTATCAGTCTGGCATCAGTAAAATCATTTTATACAGGCATAAAAACTTACCTTAGTTCAGGATATACATTTTCAAGGTACCACTTGAATGGTTTGCAGTTAAGTCTCTTTCGCAACTCCATTCGGCTTTGAATACTATTGAGAGAAAAAGCTTTTCATTGCATCTAAAAACTACGTCAATCCAAAAGCTATTTTTATCAGCTGAGTAATTCTCTGTAATTTTTAGGTCTCAATTCCCATCATTCCAGCTGCCCTAGCCATTAGCAAGCAGAAGAAGCCTGAAAAGGGGCAGAGTACCATCTTGCTTTCTTCTGATTAAACATTAGGGATAAGGTTGTGGGCTTATTTTAATTACCATTAATTTCCACCCTGCCACTTCCAGACAATAGGTTCAAATAGCTGAAAGAAATAACTGGACTTACTTGCCATAAGGTACATTTCTGGCAGAAGGCACTGCTGCGTAATAGAAGTTTTTGTATTCATCCATCCAGACTTCTGCTGCTCTGCGTGTATTTCTGGAAATAATTTAAGGCACAGTATTAATTTTGTGCTCTGGTATTTGTTTACTCTTTTGGGTAGTGAAAAGTCTTCCACTTTAAGGACAACGCTAAGCAGAATAAGTTATCTCTCAAAAAGCACAACAATTTGTTGGCTTTGTATTCTTTAGCTCCTTTCTTCAGGATTTGTCTTTGTGGAAGGAAAATGGCACGAAGGATCACTTTATTTTGGCTATGAATCAGTAGACAAAGTCCCTATACTTAGACTAAAGAGTATATCTAGCATTGCTCCATGCACCAAAGCCCTGGCTAAATAGGAGTTATACTCATTTATCTTGTACAGGGCACTGTCTCATTTTAAAGACACAATTACCTTATGTTCTCACATGAAAAAACAGATTATGTAGTCTTTTCTAGACTCATCATCATGTCACTCCAAAATTACTAGAAGAAGTGGGACTAGAAGGGATGCAGTATTCTACTTTCCCTGATGAGATTCTACCTTTTAAAGTATGTCAAGCACATTTCTGGCTAGCTATTAAGAAGAGTTCTTAATTCTTTTGCTCAATTTCCAATTCCCTTTATTCATATCTACCTACCACTTGGCAAACTCCAACTCCTAAGACTTCTCTCAACAGGATGCTTTCCAGATTTTCCAGCTCCCAGATTTCACTAGCCAAATGCCACCATATTAAGCAATTTGGGAGAGAGGCTAATATTTAATAACTAAGGTAGAGCTATACAAAACTTGATTATATATTGGAGACACACTGATTCCTCTTCCGTTTTAACAAAAAAATTGGAAAAAACCTGTTGGATCACCAAGGAATATATTAACACATGGATGGTATACAATAAATGTACCTGGAAATGTTTCCAAACTAAAACAAGTACTATATACTATATGTATGTACAGTATATATACAAATGTAATGACATAGACTATAACAAATTTTTGTTATCATTATTCATATAATAATTATAACAAAGGATTTGCTATAATCTAATTCTTTACATTGTTCTGACAGTTTGTTTCCAATGTTAATAATAACATTGAAGTTTTCATATAAACTAATCAAAAACTACATGCAAGCTTTTGCTGTCCGATAAGCATTTTTATAATGTAGATAAATAAAATGCAAAAAAAATTTTTTTTTAAAACATTTCTGCTGATTGGGATTATTTTTGTTATGGTCTTGGTTTTATTGTTTGGTGAAGGACCTCATCTCTTGATTTTATGTGCTAACAACCATTGATTGTGACATTCTCCCTAGCTGATGTGCATGTTAAATTTTTGTATTTATGATGGAAATTTGTTTTTCATTTATTTTAAGATTGTTCACTATCTAGAGTCACTTGCTGAGATGGATGGCCATATAGAATGAATGAATGAATGAATGAATGAATGAATGAATGAAGGAAGGAAGGAAGGAAGGAAGGAAGGAAGGAAGGAAGGAATCAATCAATCAATCAATCAATCAATCAATCAATCAATCAATCGTTATTAAACCTTAAATTTACCTTGCAAAAACAGTTCCACTTCCCCCTGGAAAGGTATAAGGATGTTGCTTGCGGAAGACATGACCAACTCGGCTGCATGGGATGATTTCAAGACTCCCACCGCATTGCCACACACGGAATGAAATCTCTGCATTCAGAAAACAACCAATACACAGAACAAGGTTTTGTTTTTTGCCTCCCCCCTCATCTTCCTATACATACTTTTTTTCAATCTAATAAGGATACATTTGTTTTTTAAAAAGTGAAAAAATTCCTGCTTTTGAGAAAAAGGGACAGAGAATCATGTTCACCTTTAAATTGAAAAATTAAGATTTTTATGTAACTATGAAGTTATATTTCTATTCAAAATGGGCCACTTTCTGTATTTGCAGTTCAAATAAGTAAACGATGGCTCAAAATCCAATGTTCAGCAGATAACAACAACATTATGGACATCATACAATTACTTGGCTTTTATATGAACATCCAAGTGTCAGAATGAGAAAATGAAGTTGAGATTTATAATTAAGTATAAAGTCACATATGCTCTTAAAGTATCAGTTTCTAGACTAATAATACAAAAATTAGTTTAATTTATCTAAAGAAAATTCCCAATGATGCCTATTCCTATGAGCTACATGCCCTACTTTTAAGTATTTAAAATGCACAGAATATCTTTACAACCTTGTTAAATGAAACACTTTGACAAGTATTTTTAATTAGCACAGAATGCACTTCAAAAAGATAAAGATCGTGTGGCTGCTTTCTTCAAACATTTCCTTGACTTTCTACTTCATACTTATTTTTTTGATAGAAAAGTCTAATTTTACAATGGAGTCCTGTTGTGGCTGAATATTTGCCAATAACCTACTTTAAAGTATTAACTGCTGCTTTAATCCACTCCAGGCAAAGATCTAAAGACATGAACTGACAAAAATGAAGCTAAGATTTGCTAGCCTTCAAAATCAATGCTGCAAGTAAAAAATTCGTACCTAGATTTTCTCCACCCCATACATCCATCATCATATCATACTTTCCCAACTCTTCAAAATAAAGTTTGTCCATCACAAAGAGTCCACCAGCTATCATTGGTGTTCTAAAAAGAAGTAGTAAAACGTAAAGAGCAGTCAATGAGGAATCATATATTAACACATTAAATCTTAAGTTTCCAAATGAGTACTTTCTGTCCATATTTAAAAACTATTCAATTTCTTTCTAGCCATCTACACTCATTGCTACACTCTTTTCACTCATTCATGAACTCAAGATTTATATATGGTCAACTAGGTCTTAATTCTTTAGATGTATTTCTGATGTATAAGCTGTATAACTGGTTACAGGAAATTTCTGAAATGCTATACAAAATACACAATAATATCAAGCCATAGTTATTTTGCAAGATGTAAGTTGGTTCTCAAGAAATGTTATCTTTGAATTATTTTACTAGATCATTGAGTAAAATTATTTTACCCAATGATGCATCGTCCAACTTAAACAAATATTGTGCTACCATATAACAGTCATGCTTTCAAGTCTATTTATCATAGAATCTTATAGAAATATAAAATGCGCTGCTAGTGTAAGCAACATTATTATGCATAACAGAACTTTGCCACAGTACCAATTTTTATACTTGCATGGGAAGAGAAATGATTCCTTTAATAATAATTTAATAATACTGGAGAAATTAAATTTCAGTCTACGTTTGATTATTACTAGTGATAATGAAAGTATGAAAACAAGAAAAATATATATGTTTTTATCTCTTGTTGCACTTTCTTGGTCCCAGCACATTAATATGAGATCAAGTAATTCTCTATCTGCTGATCTGGCCACCATGTTAATTAGAGAGCCTTGCGTCATTTGTTCTACTTTCCAGATGTGGTTGCACAGCAAGAAAGTAAGCTAATAAACCAAGGCTCATGCAAAATAGATTTCAATTACACACATGGTGTTAAAACATTATTATTTGCTTTTTGGTAATGTATACAGTTGCATGTATACCTTGTGCAGGTAGTGTTTCACTATGTATTATTTGCAGTAATAGCTTCATATAAGAATGCAACATTAAGGAGTGTCAAAGCAATACATTTGTTGTAAGGCATGAAAATGGCAGAAACTAGTCATGTCTGTTTTCAGGTATGCAGTATTTTGAAACATCCTTACATTTGGCAATACTGGGTTATGTGTTTTATGAGGTATCAATTTAATTCGACAGCAGCCTGCCAAATCTAACTTTGGAGATTGTAACTCAAAGTTGCACGTACTAACAACAACAATATATTGTTTTTCGGGAAGGGTGGTGGCAGGAACATACTTTATGGAAGCAACTGGATTTCCTTGCCGTGCTCTTCTTTGCTCAGGTGTCATGTAATCCCACTTGAACACCAGATTCCAATCAAAGCCTAAGAGATTGCAGGGAGAAGGAGAAAAAGGACAAAGTCACAATGTACATGCCTGGATATTAATAAATGTTCTCTTTATCTTTTGGCTAGATAGATGGTCGCTCAGTTATGGACTGAAGATATGAAGCTGTTCAGATATTCAGATATGGTTTAATTCCAGGCTCAATTTACCTGAATGTCTTTTACTGTTATATAACACTTTCAGAAATAGATGTTATAGAAGTTAAAATGAGATTAGAAAACTCCCAAGAGAAAGTTGACTGCTTTTAAAGTAGAAAAGTGATATTAATTAATTTAAACATTAAAGTAAATAATGAACACCTTATTTAAAAAAGATGTTTTTTATTTCCTAATTTCCACTCCCTTTTATGAGATTATCGCAAAAAATATTCTTCACAATTTCAACTTAATTTGGATTGCAATAAACCCTGTCAGATTCCCTGGTTTTGAAAGGTCAATAGGCAATCTGAATATTTATCCTGTTTGATTTTGTCTATTTGGCTATACTTTAAAACTGTTTTGACTTATTCTGTGCTTGGGAGGAAATCACAAAAGAAATCTGTGGGTAAGCAGCAGGTATCAACTGATCTGATCAGTAGATGGCACTGAAGTCAGAAGCTTGAATCTGTGTTTCTTGTCTTCCCTGCCAATTCTTCTACCTCCAGCTGCTATTTCCAAAATTGTTATTTTAGCTTCTCCGCTCCCACAGCAGATACCATCTGACTACATTTGAAGGAATGGCAATCCACTGACATCTCCTCAAGCTCCATGGGAACCATCTGTTGCTTAAATCCCTCTTCTCCAAGAACTGTATTTGGCAGAAACCACTTTCTAACTATCATACAACATCAGAATATAACAATGAGGTGTGGGGAGGAATGCCTGGATTGGACAACCTCCTGCTAGCTATTCTCCTGCTCGTATTGATACTACTGTACTACTCAATACTACAGTACTCAGTACTGTCTCTTACTACAATAGCTTTCCTCTCTGATAACTTATCAGAATGTAGGCTGCTGAGTCCTCCCTTTAAAGGTAGATTAAAACTATCTTCCGTGTTAATCATGCTATGGATCTTGCAGCATGTAATTTCCCAAAGATGTCACAAGTGCAACATTTGCATACATTTTTTCAAAAGCTGTTTAGTTGCATTTTTAGCATTTTAGGCACGTAAGACTTTCAGGCAACCAGCAGTACTTTTCCATGCTAATAGAATACCATACTTTAAAAAAAAAGATCCAATTTCCGCCATTGGATATTATAGCCATGTCATTTGAAAAACATGCTTCCTTTTCATACTACACTGTAGTGGGTAATAGAGCAACATGCTGAGCTTACCAAGTCATCATTTACAGCAGAAATATTACATTTCACTGTATAAAATGCCATTAATATAAAAATAAAGTTAAAACCTCAACATGTATATACACTGCAGTAAACGTTAGGGGGCTCTTTTGGAACACGAATCAATAACAGAGCACAGGGAAACCTGTAGTGTCCGTGGTATTAAAGTACTATTGACATTAATACATAACATGAACATATCGACTCAGTTTGATCAGAGGGTCATAGCAGACTGGACACTGAGATAACCTGTATGGTTACAGGACCACACAGATGTCACCTTTTTATTTATTTTTTCATACTGAAATCAAATCATTGCCAGCTATATTCCAATGTCTCCTTTTTCAACCCTTTTCACAACTACATGTGATCCCAAATTGCACAATTACAGTGTGTAATTATGCTGAGAATGGCAATATACTGTACGAGCAGCATTTTTACACTCGAGGAATTCTACCTATTACAGCATGCCAAAATAGATTACCACGATCATCAAATATCCAGAGCAAAATACCCTTACAGTAGATGCCATACAGTATGTAACAGAGTACCCAGGAGAGGTGATTGATGATGTCAAGGATGTGTTCTTAATCTTAGCTACAACAGACTTCCATAGCAATGCCTCTGACTATTATTAGCCTTCCTCTTTGTTTTTCACCTTTGAATTCAAGAAAATTTATGTCCACGCTTTCCTAATTCATTTTACAAAACTAACGAAGGACAAATCCTCACACAAAGGAAAAATATGAAAACCTGAAATCAGAAATCAGTTCTGCCTTATCTTTTTAAAAAATCCTCAATACTATAACACTGGCTGTTTCAATGTTACTAAAATATTATATTTCAATTGGATTCCCTTGCAGACAATTGAAGATAAACTATAACTGTTTAGCCCTTCACATTATTTTAGCAAAGCATGTTTATAAAAATACATTACATGCAGACATAAACACAGTTCTTTTCTCACATTAGATGGGATGCAGAATAGTGGCCTTATTTAAATTGTCAAGGAGCCGGATATATATCTACACAGCACCAGTACAGATGTCAATAGAAAAGAGACATAAATACCGAAGAATGCATCAAAATACATTTTAAAAAATTCCGATTTCTATACTTGCATTAAATGTTGAGACACAAGTAAAGGTGGAACTTGCATCACGACATATATCATAATTGTGATGTAAACTTGGCTTTCTGTAGATGCCTCTGATTATATTATCCTGCAGCAGTTGATGAAAGTGTCAGGAGATGGAGGGTACAAAATATTCTGAATTTGAAACAGTGCTTTTGATTTCAAAACAGGATGTTCCAACAATTCCAGGAGTGATTTGAATTCAGAGCAGCCCCGAATCAAATTCAAAACAGCCAGCTCAGGGTTCAAATAGGGAAATGTGAAGATCAAAAACACTCAAGCAACCCACTTCAGATTTAAAGCAATCATTCCAAAATGTTCAAGTTCAATATATTTTGAGTACCCATGATCAAGAGGCTTGAAATTAATAAACAATGTGCTGGAATTCCCAATCTATTTTCTTCTTTTCATCTACTTAAGTGAAGCAATTAACAGTCTGCTAGATAAGCTTGACTCTTGGTGACTTCAAAAGGCACAATGACGTACCTTTCTCAGCAGCGAGGCGGATGTGATTTGATATTAACTATCTTCTCTGATGTTCTTTGAACTTCTCAGTTTAGCTCAGTGTTTCTCAACTTTGACCACTTGAAGTTGTTTGGACTTCAATTCCCAGAATCCTCCAGCCACACATCCAGGTTGGGGAATTCTGGAAATTGAAGACCACACATCTTCAAGTGTTTAAAGCTGGGAATCACTGGTTTAGCCGATAACCCTAGAACAGCCCTGGTAGTTTTCCCCCATTCCAAATGCTAATCAGATCTGATCCTGATTAGCTTTTCTTGAGGTCATCTTAGTGCTGCTACCTGAAACTGAATGAATTCTAATCCAAGAACAAACAACTGATAGTCATTTGCTGATCTTATCCTAGAATTCGATTTCATTCTAATCTGGATACAGTTTCTCCTTTATGCACCAGATTTGCAGGTCCTGAATGTAAATTCAATCCCAGATACTGAATTCATACATCACTTAGGACAAGATTTTTTTAAATCATATTCACCACCTTCCTGGAATATATAGAAATGTTTTAGAAAGCAAGAAAAGGAAAACAGGTACCATATTTTTCAGAGTATAAGTCACACTTTTTCCCCTCCTAAAAGAGGCTGAAAATTTGTGTGCATCTTATACTCCGAATGTAGCCCCACCATCTGCCGGCCCCTACCCTACCCTTCGGCTTCTGCACGGCCTTTTCCTGGCTGCAGATTGCCACCAACAATGGCTTGTGTTTTGGGGCTCCGCATATTGCGTTTTCAGCCTCCAAATGTTCAAGGAGCGGTGCCAAAATGGCTACCCAGAACAGCTGCTGCCTTCTCTTACCCCTTCTCCACTTTGCCTGCTTTTGTCACTGGAGCTCCCTCAGAGGATCCGCTGTACTTTTGAAGCTGTTTTTCAGCCCAAACATGAGCTAAGTGATCTTCCGTGCTTTGCCTGCTTTTCTAATTGCTGCTCCCTCTGGCAATTAGCTATGCTTTAGAAGCACAGCACCCATCATCCCCAACCTCAAAACCAGCAAGTGAACTAATGTGCTGGCCTAGCACATTAGCAGGAAAGACTTTACTGTCCTACAAGATTTCTGTTGCACACTGACAAAAAACATGAACATTGTTCTAAAGGCTAGACGTATGCTCTGACATTTTACTCCATTTATTTACACAACGGTAAAAAAAAAAGTACATGCTTCTCAAGCTAGTATCTGGATTATTGTGACACATTAAGAGACCTAGGAAAGACTTCATATTCCAATAAAACACATACCGCCTTTTAAATCAGCTGAGGCCCCCACATACTGGAAATTGTCCATATTAATGACATCAATGATAGGAGATACAACTCGGGTCTTGTCCTGAAATATATTTCAAAGCAAAGGTTAATGAACAATAGGCTCTTTGCGTTATTTCGAATGTTATAAAAAACATGCAAAAACATGATCGTCTTTAGAAGAGTTTTTAAATCCCATGTTATCCACATATATAGTGGCTGGCATTGAACCGCCTCCCCCCTAGAAAAAAGAAATCCACCGTCCTGCTCTAAGAACCTGCTGTTTGCTGCCAAGTAAGTACAGTATTTTGCTAATTCAATTCAATTCTCAAGGAAATAAAACGTTCTAAATCATACAGGGAGAGGTTTGAAAAGGCCTTGCGTAGCATAAGGCCTGGTTATTTGCCTCACTCCCATGGTATCTGCCCCACAGCATTTGCCTGACTGGTTTGATCTGCTTTGAAGAGGAAGTATTTGCTGTCTGTTGCTGTCTCCTCAAGATCGGCTTTGCATGCATTTGTTCTTAAGGCTTGGTCTTATGCAGCGAGAATTTGTCTTTCTGTCATTTCTTCAACTTCCTTGCTCTTAGCCCTTGTCAGCTCTTTAATTTACTATATTCTTTAAACATGAAACTCAGCCAACAGAACATTTAAAAATGCATTACAATACCATTGATTGGTATTATTATTATTGTTGTTGTTATGTAGTTAATCTTTGGGGCTGTTTGGTAGCTCAATAGCTCGAGTCCTAACCAAGGACCTAAGAACATATAAGATGTTCCAAGTAGGGTGGTTTTTTGTAGAATAAGAATTTTCAAGTCAGATAAATTTAGAATTTCCAAATAGCGAGGTAGCCCTTTAGGTATTGCTCCAAGGGCTCCAATTACAATCGGGACAACACACAATTTCTTTCTCCACAGTCGCTCAACTTCAATTTGCAAGTCCCGGTATGTTGTGATTTTTTCCTGCTGTTTATCTTCAATTCATGCATCACCAGGTATTGCAATGTCAATAAACCATACTTCTTCTTGTTGTTGTTATTTAGAACCACTTCAATTTAGAATTCAGTTAATAAATTGGTTTATTTTTTTTAAAAAACCCTGAAAAGTACTGCATAAAATTAAATGAAGGCTACTTCAGGTAGTCAACTTATAAGCAGAATTGGGCCCCAAATTTCTGTTGCTAAGCAAGGCAGTTGTTAAGTGAGTTCTGTCCCAATTTACGACTTTGCTAAGTGAATCACTGCAGTTAAGTTAGTAGCACAGTTGTTAACTGTCTTCCCCATTGACTTTGCTCGTCAGGTTACAAAAGGTGATCACATGACCCCAGGACAATACAACCAGCACAAATATGAGTCAGTTGCCAGTGCCTGAATTTTGATCATGGAGATGTTGCAATAGTTGTTAATGTGAAAAATGTTCATAAGTCACTTTTTTTTAGTGCTGTTGCAACTTCGAATGGTCACTAAATGAATGGTTGTAAAGTCGGGGAGCGCCTGTACTTTTCAATGTAAAAGAGAATCCAGAGGCTTAAAGACCATTATTTCTCACAACTAACCTCAGCTACTCTCTCCAGGAGAGGCTCCAGCCAGTGCTCGTTGCATTCACAGTGACTATCCAAGAATGTAAGTACTTTTGCTTGTGCTGCATCTGCCCCACGAACACGAGAACGCATCAAACCTGAAAATCAAGGACACATACTTGGCTTGATTGCATTTTGCAATCAATTGCATTTTTGCTGTTCTGCCTACTGTATTGTTCCCCCTCTGATATTAATCTACCTAACAATCTGATAGAAAGAGTGGTAAACCAATCAGAAGTTTTCCCATATAAAGTACCTAGGAAGACTTCAACAGAAACAATCTTCAGGCACTTTAACTTAGAGCAGTACAAGAAAGGCATTAGAAAAATCAGATCTCCACTTCGGAACTGTTGATTTAAGAAAGGCTTCCAGGAAGATGTTGATTAAGGAAAAAAAGTGAGCTGGAAAACATAATTTAAAATAGCTATGAGATGAAATGCCTGGCTTCCATTGTGCAAACTATTATTTCTACATTCAGTGTGTTCAGAAAGAGAAAACTACTCTTTTAACCAAAGCTTTAATCTTCATATTTTTTCCAGCCTTAACAGGATGCTCACCTTCCCGGCGGTCATTTCGAAGTATCTTCACTTTCTCAATTTTACCTAATAAAGCACCATCCTCAGCTAGAAAAGGGGGGAAAAATAACCCAGTTAATTCTTTAACTTGAATCAAGAAACTGTCACAAAGACTCTTCCCTCCTTGGAAAGTTCCCAAGTTTCAGAACTAAAGCTCATCAGATTTCCTACAGTTTTCCACTATAAGCCTATTTTGCAAGTCTGAATGATGACAATTTCATCTTGAAAAAATAGAACAGGCAGCTACTTAAGGCAAATTATGGCATTAAAGGTGCCAGAAACTAAAATCAACCTAGCACCCTAGATGAATATCTGCCCAGTAACTCAGAGAACTCCAGCAGTGCGGATTAGAAGTCCCATAGTCCTTTGTCAGAACATAATATCACATGTATTGCACTAAATAACAGCCTTGTGAAAGTACTTACAATCATTGCTGTAGTCATCTACTAATATAATTTCCTTAATAAGATGTGGTGGGCTTTTTTTGAGAACACTAAAAAGAAAAGAAATTGAGTGAGAATAATCACCTAGTTCAACGCGATGAGAAAAAACTATGAATTATCACTTTGTGGTTTAAGAAAATGTTGCAGAAATACCTGACAACCGTTCGAAGGAGAGCTGATCGGGCCTCGTTGTGAAAAGTGATGATTACACTAGTAGCTGATAAGTCTACCCGCCATTGTTTTCGTTGACACCTTAAAAAGAAGGACAAAAAGGTTTCAAATGGTAGTGCGTTGGAGATTCTCATTAAAAGCTGACCTCAGATAGCTGCCCTAGATCTTCTAGGGAAGGAGCAAGAAAGAAAGAACAACTGCCATTTCTCTAGGTCAGGGTTTCTCAACCTTGGAAGCTTCAAAATATGTGGATTTCAACTCTCCTGGGGAATTCTAAGAGTTGATTCCACATACAGAAACTTAAAACGTCCAAGGTTGAGAAACCCTGCTCTAAGCTATGGTTCCATGTGCCCAAATGAACCCAGAAGGCTGCTTAATATTTAGTTTGAAGACTGCAGGAAATTTTACAAGCTCGTCACTAAGATGATCTAGACCAGGGGTCCCCAACCTTTTTTTCACCAGGGACCGGTTTCATTTTAAAGAAAATTCTGCGGACCGGCTGAGGGGCTCAGCAGTCATGTGACTGGGTGGGCGTGGCCAACTTTGAAAATGTGAAACTCACTTAACAATGATCTTGGTTAGCAACCAAACTTTTGGCCTCAACTGTGGTCATAAGTTCTTTCTTTCTTTCTCTCTCTCTCTTTCTTTCTCTTACTTTGTCTCTGTCTCTCTTTTTCTCTCTCGCTATTTCTTTCTTTCTCTCTTTCCCTTTCTCTCTATTTCTTTCTCTTTCCCTCTTTCTGTATCTTTTCCTGTCTCTTTCTTTCCTTTCTGTCTCTTTCTCTCTGTCTTTCTCTCTCCCACTTTTTTCTTTCTTTCTCTCTTTGTGTCTCTCCTTCATCCGCCCATTTCTGTCACTCTGTGTGTGTGTGCGTGTGTCTGTCTGTCTTGCATTCATTCAATCACTCCTTCTGTGTCTCTGTCTATCTTTCTCTCCCTCCCTCCCTCTGTCTCTCTATGTGTGTCTGTCGTCGTCATCGTCGTCTCATCCCCCCGCCCCCAGCCTCCTCATCCCGCCTGCCACGCTTGGTCGCTCGTTCAGGCGCCGTGGCTGGATAGGTGCCGGGCTGGAGAGGAGGAGGAGGGAGGGGGGCAGCCCATTGGGGAGAACGGGCACGGGAGAACGCAGGAGGATGGTGGGGGCTCTTCCTCCACCCTCGTCGACGGAGGGACTCCTGTGCGCCGCCGGAGCAACCCGCCAGTTCCCTCCCCAGCCCGCAGAGCCTCCGCAGTCCCTGGAAGAAAATGAGTGGCCGGCATGCCAGCAGGGGAGGGAATCGGTGGCCGGTCCGGCGGCGTCCAGGAATCCTTCCGTCGACGAGGGTGGAGGAAGAGGCACACTCCAACGGCGCGAACAGCCGCGCCTGCGTTCTCCCGCGCGCTGTGCTCAGGGGGCTGCCTCCTCCTCCCTCCTCCTCCTCTCTAGCCCTGCGGCCCGGCTCCCATCCAGCCACGGACCGGCACCGGTCCGCGGCCCGGGGGTTGGGGACCCCTGATCTAGACCAGGGGTCCCTAACCCTTGGTCTGTGGATTGGCACCACAGCATGCCAGAAACCAGGCCACACAAACAAGGCCTCATCCATGGGATTCAGGCAGCATGCAAAATCACACACCCTCCAGTCTGCGGAAAAACCTCTCTCCACAGAACCGGTTCCTGGTGCCCAAAAGGTTGGGGGACTGTTGATCTAGACAACTTGCAAGTATGAGCTATATTCATGGTTGTCCCAAAGGTGCTTCTTAAAAGTCAACTGGGCTTTCTGGCTTTTTCCCCCTTGAAAATGTTTCACTTCTCATCCAAGAAGCTTCTTCAGTTAGCACTCATCTAATGACCAAATGACTGCTAAGTAATATAAATCCTTCCATTCCCCACCATTCAGCCAGAACTGAAGAAGCTTCTTGGATGAGAAGCAAAACATTTTCAGGGAACAAAACCAAGAAAGTCCAGTTGCCTTTTGAAAAACACCTTTGGGACAAGCATGACCTGGATGATTAATAATCTCCATAGACATTTATTCATGGGACAGTTACTATGTATTTATCAGTCATGTATTCCTGTGTTTCTGATCCTTATAAGACATTACTGGTACCAACCTTTCAGTTTATAAAATGTAATACTTACAGTTCTTCTTTCCAGAAATATAAAATCCCATTCATATGTAATTATTTGCTATGTTTTTTTAATTTAAATGGGCTTTTAGAATGCCTGAAGGAGAAAGTTTCATTTTCTGTAATGTCTTAGAGCAGAGGTCTCAATCCCGTGGCCCGGGGGCCAATTGTGGCCCGCAAGACGGTATCTTGTGGCCCCCACCATGATATGAAAGTATAATATTTGAGGATATTTTTTTAACAACGTTTTTTGTGGAATCCTCAGCCTCACCCAGACTCTGCCTCCAGCGGCCCCCAGGTAAATTGAGTTTGAGACCCCTGTCTTAGAGCTTAATAAACATAGGCATTTCTAAGAATGTTTTCTTCCACAATTGCCAAATGTTTATAAATGACTTGTCTCATACAGTGTTAAGCTGCCTAAAAAATTCATAGACAAAAGGACTGATGATCTGGTTACCCAGCTCATCTCAGTGACAAGCTTGTAACATATATGCTGCAGCAGTCTTCAATCCAAATATTAAGCAGCCTTTTGGGCTCATTTGGGCACATCTTTTGTTCATTCCCAAAATTCCAGAATTAATTAAAGCAGGTGGATATTTCCCATGCCACTGGACCCTTCCTTAATATAAGCAACAGAAGTAATTTTCAAATGTTTTTGTTAACTGCATAACAAGCTCGTAACTTGACATCAGTATTTGCATCTGAGGAATTCTAATTCTAATCTGAAAACAGAAGACCAAATTTAGAATTGAAGGATGCTACCTTTCCCCCCCTGTTCTCGGTATTTTTTAAATTTCAGCAAAATTATTATTTCTTTATCACATCAAAACAATTAAACATAAATCTAAAAAAAACCAAGGTCACAAGAGGGAATTAGAATATTCCATGTGATGAAACTAATGTGCAGGCTTCCCTGTTGCCAAGGGATCTCCAGGCCTATGGGGGAAAAGGCATGTTTGGAGGACTTTCCAGAATCATAGGTAGTGAGAGATAAAAAGGAACCAAAAAATAAAGAATACATATCTCGATTTTGCCTTATGTGTGAGGCCGTTATCCTGCATATTTATTTGAATAAATATTAATAAGCCAACTTTGTTTCTAATAGATGTTTATAAAGTGTTAAGTAAAGCAAAACATCCAAAGAGATTGAAAACAGATTAACATTGGCATTAGAAACAGAAAGGGTGGAATTAAATCTTCAGTTGTGCACATAACAGCATCCCAGTTAGGCAAGATTTAGAAACCATAATAATGCCAAGCAGGGAAATAATTGGGATGCCAATGCTGACACAGTACCAAGGACGTTGCCTTTCTAGCATATTCCAAATCAAGCAGGTCTTGTACAGACTGTATAATTTAGTTTTAGAATTGTCATTCAGTGCTATGAATTACTGCAACTCAGCAGAGAATGTTATGACAGAAATATAAATAGGATCAAACAATCTGAGCTAACCACCACTGAACTCCTGAGAGCTGCAGCTGAGCAATTTGTTCAATATTCATTTTCTAGTTCGCGTACTTTTCAGCTTAGGCACTATTTGTTACCACAAACAAATATATGTTTCTAAAGATATGTGGTACTTACTGATCATGCCTTGTATCCTGAACATTTCTGTCCATTCGTAGTTTATCACTCTCCACTTGATTAAACTTATTGCGGGCATATGGGTCTTGACCAGCTTTGACCATAGTGACTCCAACATAAGCATCCTGGTCGAAGTCTTGCCACCTAACTTTTCCTAAGAAGAAAAACTGGTATTAACAGAAAACCTAAGATAAATTCTGGCTTTGGTAAAAAACACTTTTCAGTATATAGACAAATATAGCCAAGTTCTCAAGGACTAGCAGCAGATGACAACTCTCTTCCAAGCCCACTCAAACATTACCGTACCTCCTACACTTGTAACATCGCTGTGACTTTTTAAATTCTGGATGGCATCTCCACTCCACTGTGGTCTGGTATTTGCTTTGAAAGAAAACAGAAACTGAACAGCTGATGTATGGTTCTATCTTTTGGTAACCTCTGCTTGTGAAAAGTGAACAGGGTCATAACTGCACCCTTCATCATGCATTACTGAGTCTACCATGACTCCACTTTATCTACTCCTGCTGGGGTAGGAAATGTTTTAGCAGCTACATGTAAATCAATCTGTCTTCAACTTAGATATTAGCAGTGCAAACAGGTTCCCTTCTCTACAACATTGTTTGGCATATTAAAATTCTTTCACTACTATCACACAACACAGAGAACACTAAATGTTTCCAAAGAACAGCTTCTTAAGGCAATAGGACACGTACATTAGGATCATTTTTGCCTTTTGTATTTGCAGAATGCTTTCCTATTGGATCACCCACTAAATGTTATTTGATATGAGCTATTTATATCCCAACTAAAAACCCTTGAATAATCTTACAAATACCTGCCAAGATCTTTCCACTCAATCTCATGGTACTGTAACTCTTTAAGAAAATTGATATTTGATTCCCAGATTATTAGAAAAGCTGTGACAAGCCTGCATTCAACCATGTCTTCCTGCTGGCTGGACCAATGTCAAGTCATCCACACAGAAGTCCAAACAAATACTTTGTGTTGACTTGTACTATCTTTGCTGATAAGGAGTGTTAGTTTAGATTCCCATAGGAAAAACTGCTGGTAGGAAATAAGAGGAGCTGTGGGTTGAACTGGCATCAAAAGAAAGACTTGAAACATTAAAATATAACTATCTTCCCATTCACTTCATTATATATATATATATTGTGATTCCATTCATATTATTCCCTGTATATCAGGGATCCCCAACCCCTAGGCCATGAATTGTTTGGAACCGGGCCATGGAAATACTGGACGAGCACGAAAGCACACATCCCTACTTGCAAGAGCAGTAGGCGCATTTGTGCTAGCAGTGGGCACATGTCCGCCGCTCATGCAAATAGAGCTAGCCACGCGTGCCCACCGCTTCCATGGACCCATCCCCTCTCCCCCCCTGCCAGTGCGCAAAGCCAGAAAGGTTGGGGAACTCTGCTGCATATAATAACATCTTTTCAACTTATTCCTTACTACTGGTCATTCACTTTTACATTCAATCCATATTTCTGCTATATTCTTTTATTCTTGATCCTCACTTTGCTGCACATGATTTAATAATCCATGCCTACTCTTTTTTTATTTAATTTTATGGTTTAGCTTACATATTCAACTCTTTATTTGGGTGACTAACTTGGCTGGCTCACCCAAGCTTTACAGAAGACTAGCTGAATCATACTGTCCTTAATTTAGAGCCTAAACTAAGTCTAATACACCGTGCTGCTTGTGGTTTTCATTATTTATATTGTGCACATTTTACAATCTGTGTGTAGTATCTATAAAAACTCTATGTTGGCACAGCTTATCAAAACTATTCCAAAGCTGCCCCAGAGCCACTTAACTAGAGATACATTTTATTTTTCACAGATTGGTCCCAACAGTGATTAAAATTCTATTCCACAGTAAGCTAGCGTGTGAACTTTTTCACTGTTATGATTTGCTTACTTTAAAAGATGAAAGGAAGCATAGTCCATTTGATGTTTTGGTATCTCTGACTCTTCAGAAACATTCCCATTTCAGATCTTTTTTTTTTTTAATCAGTCAGGAAGATTAGAGGTTTTCAATAAGAAGACAGTAAGGTTTCCAGAATCCTAATTGTTGTTGCACAATGATTCAGAATGGATTGTTTTAAAATCTTTTCAGTGGGTTAATGGTTCTCCTTTTAACAGTACAGTCTTATAATGTCTATTCAAAAATAAGCCCCATTGAATACAGTCAGTTTTAAGATGAGGTAAACTATACCTTCAAAAGTTCTTACATTTTATCCTTCTGGTGAATGCCTTCCTGATCTTATGAGCACAATTTTAGCAGAATACTTACACAAACCCAAGGAAGAGATCAGGGGGGACATTGACCTGGTTTATAGAATAAATTCAGCATATGCCAGGATAAATGAACTACCCAGAGAGATACATATTAAATTTGTTAGAAGGTCTACCAGGGAGGGAATACTGAGGGCGCAGAGAGAGGGTCCGTTAATGTACCAACAAAAGGAAGTCGCCATCTTGAAGCAGATCCCAAAAAAGATTAGAGAGATGAGGAGGAAATATTCCTTCTTATCTAAAAAATTGTTTAACCAGGGGATTTGGTTCAAGTGGGTGATGCCAGAAGGGATGTTGGTGTTCTGGGAAGGAGGAAGAGTAAGGATTAAAACAGTTGCTGAGGCGGAAGCCTTTCTTCAAAAACATTCCTCTATCCTGGGGGATGAAACTGGAGGAGCGGAGGGGGCCACGGCCTCGCCCACTGGGGGCCAGGGAGGAGAACAAGAAGACACAATTGCCAAGAGACTTAGATCTAAAAAATGACTTTCTTTTTAATATAGTATAATTTTTGTTTGGATGTTTATACACGATTGCTAGCATAGAATTTAGAATTTACAATGATGTATGCACTTCTCTTCACCTTGTAGTATTATTGAAATATGTATTATCTATGTTTTGTTAAGAAGCCCCGGAGGGGGCCAACGATCTCGACGTGAAAGTTCTCAAAATATTTTATCTTCTCACCTTACCCTACCCTATTCAAAAAATTTGTAAAACTCAATAAAACTTTTTCAATAATAAAAAAAAAAGTTCTTACATTTTATCCTTAAAGGTCAAATATATGAATACATGAAGCAGAATACTTAAATGTATTTCTCACCCTTCGCTTTCCACTTCAGTCAAAATACGTTTTCTATCTTTTCTGTTAGATTAGTTATATTTACGTCTGTGTGATATTTTAAAAGTAACGATCAACTTCAGTACCTGGAGGTAGGGTCTCCATGTTTTGTGACTTGTCATCCCCATTGCTGTGCTGATCTTTCTTTTTTAATGTGTTGATATTATTTGGATCCTCCTAGGGAGAACAATACAAACACAGATTTGTCATTAAAACAGTACTGCAAAAAACTGTTCCACAAAAATAGAAATGGCTATTTTTACTTTTTTTGGAACCAAGGAGTCTTTAACATCAATCAAAATGACAATGCCAGCAAGAAAGATCACCGAGCACTGGTACAGAATACACAATACACATTGTATTGTGCAAAACCTATAGAGCCAATGGCCCAGATCAGCTCCACTGTGCATGTGTGTGCACCTCCTGCTGGCCAGCTGATTTTCGGGTCTCTGCTACACATGCGTGGGGGCAGGGGCCTGTTTTTGGTCCCAGGAGGCTGTAGGGAGGCCTACTAGGCCCAAAATAGAACATGTGGGGGGGGGGGGTCGTTCATGCATGCTCAGGGAAAGCATGAGCATGCTCAGGGGGCAGGGCACATGGGGGTGTTGCGCATGCATTGCATTATGGGCACGGGTGTGCTTTCGGCACACAATGACAAAAAGGTTAGCTATCACTGCTATAGAGCTTGACATAGTCCATTTCAAATTCAAAGCAGCTGTTCAGACCACTCCAGCTTTTGAAACAAATTATTTTTCACATCTTCATTCATTCATCTCAGGCATTTTCCAAGCGCTTGCCCTATAACACATAACATATCAGTTGGAGTCCTCTTATAAATCAGTTCCCTTTATTATTACAGATAGCCCTCAATTAACAACCACTTGTTCTGTGACTATTCAAACTTATGATGGGATTGGACAAATGGCACTTATGAGAAGTCTCCAAAGTTCTGGGTGTTGTAGCCCCCCCCCCAATGGTCACATGATCATGATCCAGGTGCTCAGCTAGTCTCACAATTACAAGATTGCAGCATCCAGGAGTCATATGATTGCCATTTACAATTTTCACTGCAGGCTTCTGACAAGCCAAGTCAATGGAGAAGCCAGCAGGAGGTTGAGGGCAACTATATGACATCTCATTTCTTTGCTCTAGATTTGCTTAAAGACAGAAATTGGAATTCATATAATCCCCAAGCTCAGATCCTATCGAATCACAAAAATGAACTAACCAGGATCAGATCCTACCTAATCACAAAAATGGAATTGGAATTCATATAATCACCAAGTTCAGATCCTATCGAATCACAAAAATGAACTAACCAGGATCAGATCCTACCTAATCACAAAAATGGAATTGGAATTCATATAATCACCAAGCTCAGATCCTACCGAATCACAAAAATGAACTAACCAGGATCAGATCCTACCTAATCACAAAAATGAACTAACTGAAAATCACTATGTAGCTAGAACAAATTGTTTTTCCAGCCTTGTCAAATTTCAGGTTTTAGAATGCTTTTTATGATGTTCCACTTCAGTTAAAAATACTTTTTAGCTTTTCTGAACCCATATTTGTTATTCTGCATTAGAAAATTCCCTAAGTAATACTTAAGATTCAGACAATTCTAAGAAGCAGGACTTGTAAAGGACTTGTTTTCTATGTCACTGCACTTTAATTTGCAACCATGGGATTAGGCAACAAGCCTTAAAATATCTTGCTGTTTTGTCCCAAGCAATTAATTCTCAGCAATAGTATTGCAATGAATTCTCAGCACAAGTATTTATGAGGAAGTCACAAGTCTCCCATTCTACTAGATATGCACAATGAGTAGAGTACTTTGAAATACACAAAACAGAGAGAGAAGCCTTTTCAGACCAAAGGCAGATAAAGAATTGGCCAGATAATTGTGACACATCTTGCAATAGCAATAGCTCTTAGATTTATATAACACTGATAGTGTTTTACAGCCTTCTTTAAGCTGTTTACAGAGTCAGCATATTTTCCCCAACAACCTGGATTCCTCATTTTACCAACCTTGGAGGAATGGAAGTCAACCTTGAGCTGGTGAGGATCGAACTCCTGGCAGTGAGCAGTTAGCTCAATACCGCAATCTAACTACTGCATCAACATGTTTCTGTTGCAACGGAAATCATGGCGAATCTAACCTTCTTACAAGTTAAAAGTTCTTCAAAAATTAATATTGAACTCCTAATGACAATTTTAGTCCACAGACTTGAACACCTGCTGTGCAGGTCCTATTGAGTTGACTGAAGCATGGTCTAACATCATTCTTGGGAAAGACTTCAAACCTATGGATATTGAGAAAGTGGACAGGATTCTTGGAATGTGTGTACAACTACTTTTTTATTAGATCCATGTCTCTCCTAATTGGTTAGGAGCATGGACAGGGTCCAGAGCAAATTCATCCTTAAATGAAGGGGTAGTTCCATCTGATCTTAAAAATACTGATGGCACCTAATTATACATCACAGTCCCTGACTGCCTGAGTGATGCCATCAATGATCTTGATGTCTATAGACCTAGGGCAGTGATGGCGAACTTTTTTCGCCTCGGGTGCCTAAAGCACACACGCTCACACTATGGTGCACGCTCATGTGCCCACCCCCATAATTTAATGCCTCCCATGCTGTGCCCCCTGAGAATACATGTGTGACACCCCCTGCTGTCTAGCACATGTACACACACCTTTTTTGGAGCCTGGGGAGGGCAAAAATGGCCTCCCCCCAGAGACCAGAAACAGCCCGTTTTCTGACTTCCGGTGAGCCCGGTAGGTCCGTTTTTCGCCCTCCCAAGGCTCCAGAAGCTTTCTAGGAGCCTAGGGAGGGCAAAAAAAGGCCCAACACACAAACCGGAAGTTCAAGAATGGACTTCCAGGTTGCCCATTGGGCCATTTTTCTCCCTCTGGAGGCTTCAGGAGGGCAACAAATGGCTGAAAATCAAGGCCGAAAATCAGCTGGCTCATGTGCACTGGAGCTGACAGGGCAACGCCTGGCATGCCCTCAGAAATGGCTTTGCGTGCCACCTGTGGCACCCGTGCCATAGGTTTGCCATCATGGACCTAGGGAGTCTGGATATAGAAGAATAGAATTAGACTCAATCTTACTAGGTAGCTGTGAATTTTGAAACTACCTAGACCTCTAATTCTGAATAGTATTGAAAATTACATCTTGAGAAAAAATCTAATGCAAGATCTGAGCGTGTTCCTAGATTCATGCTTCAAGGCTGACAAGATTTCAACCATGGCTCAGACACTGTGTGCCAGTTGTTCTGAGTCCTATATCAGGAGGTATCATTCATGGTCACCCATATGTCGGTCTTCTTTTATGTGGATTACTGCAATGTGCTCTACAAAAGAGCACATTGAAGATCCCCCAGAAGCTCCAACGGATCTAGAATGCAGTGGCACTGGCACAACTCAATACAGCCATGTAATACTAATTTGCAAGCTCAAATGGTTGCCAGTGGGCTTCTAGGCGCAATTCAAGGTGCTGTTTATCATATTAATAAAGACCTTCATGGCACATTATTTGCAGGATTGATTATCCATCCGTTAAGATCCAACAATGCATGCTCTGGGTCCCGTTTCTTAAGCAATGTCATCTTATAGCACCTAAGAGAATGGCTCCTTGATGTATTGAGTAGATATTACAGATCTAGTCTATGCATTAGTACTCCTTCCTAGAGTCAGATACCTCTGATCCTTCCTGCCCTCTGCATGGCTTTGAAAAACCTAGAGTCCTTCCAGGCAATTCATATTCTTTGAATTGTTTCCAGTGTAATTTTTTTTAATAAGATTGTTCATTTTATAATTGATAGTTTTATTTTTATTTATTGTTATTTAAGCTTTGTTATTTAAGCTTTGTTATTCACCATGAGGATGGCTATATACACTGACTAAATAAATACATTGTTATTTTATAGTTAGGAAGTCAGTGCTGTCACTTTCTTTTCATAGCTATACAGTAATCCCTCGTTTTTCGCGGCTTCATGTTCCGCGGCTTCAGTGCGTCGCGGGTTTTTCAAAAATACAGAATAGAAAAAAAATGCATTGGTAGGAGGCAAGCGCCCCCTAGTGCTTGCTTTAAACAATGTCCACCAACTCAAGTTTCCGGTATAGATATACAGAATCCTACTTCGCGGTTTTTCAGTTTCCGCGGAAGGTTCCGGTCCCCATTAACCGTGAAAAACGAGGGATTACTGTATATTATTCAGTAAACATTAGAACATTGTAAGAAGGTAACTTCTCTTAAGACTTTTTTTGGTAAGCAAATAATCAGACTTAACAATTTTCAAGGAGACAACAGGAGAAACTGTTAACATTTTTAAAAAAATGCCAATAAGGGATGAAAGGGTAAATAAAGCTATTATTATCTATAGGTCAGGATGGCTACATATTACTTTCATTTCATGTATCTTCAATTACTTATTTCTAGAGAACACAAGGAGAAGGTGCAATCACGATTTTTGTTCAGTTGTGCATTTGGGATTTGGCTGGCAAAGAAAATGTTAGGTCGATAATGTGAGCAGAGCTCTTCTTAGGTTTTTAAGTGCACTTCTCTATTTCAAGTTTTACCTTCATTTCACAGGTAAGATTGTATTTTAGCCTACAGGTATAACTGTAATTTAACTTAGAGTCCTAATTCTAAAGGCTGTGAATAGACTTTTCAAAAATCACAGGAAAAAAATCAAATTTGAAAGTTCCACTTTCATATTAAGAATGATACATTTTTATCTGTATCATTTTAATAGCATCATTACATTTTATATAAATCAAACATAGTAGAAATCAGTATGTATAACAGAGGATACATACTGATTTCTGTTGCTAAGTGAGACATCTGTTAAGCAAATTTTGTCCCATTTTACCACCTTGCCAGAGGTATTAAATGAATCATTTCCGTTGTTAAGTTAGTAACATGGACGTTAAGTGAATCTGGCATCCCTACTGACTTTATCAGGTCCAAAAGGTGATCATATGATCATGGGACATTGCAATTGTCATAAATATGAACCAGTTACCAAACATCGAAATTTTGTTCACATAACCATGGCAATGGTTGTGAGAAAAAGAGTCATAAGCCACTTTTTCAGTGCCATTGTAACTTTGTAAATGAACTGTTTTACATCAAGGATTATCTGTACAATACCAGGGAAGTCAACATGATTGAACTGAGGTCACCAAAGGTTTTATACCCAAGTAAAGAAAACTTGACAGACTTCTCTTATGAAGCTTGCTGGAATTCATTCAGCAAGTGTGTGATGCTGTTGATTCCAAATGATCTGTACATGCTAGCTGTCAACTGTTTCTAGTGCAAGCAGGAGGCTTTCTCAGTTCTACTTGGAGATGACAAGAACTGAACACTGACATTTTGTATGCAAAGTATAAGAACATAAGAACATAAGAATAGCCTTGCTGGAAGAGGCCACAGCCCATCTAGTCCAGCATTCTGTCTCACACAGTGGCTCACCATTTGCTTCAGGGTCTTCAGGGTCAAGCAGATGTCTTCACCTGCTTATGATTCCCTGCAAATGGCATTCAGAAATATCCTGCCTATCTTTCCATCGCGGAGGGTGTCCTTGGGCATCCATAATGATAGCCATTGATACCCTTGTTCTCCATGAACTCGTCTAATCCTTTCTTAAAGGTGTTGAGGCTGACAGCTGTCACCACTTCTTCTGGCAGGGAGTTCCATAGACCAGTGATCCTCTGGGTGAAAAAGTACTTCCTCTTATTTGTTTGAGGTCTAGCTATCAAAAGTTTCATGGAGTGCCCCCTAGTTCTAGTGTTGTGCGATAGGGAAAACAGTTTTTCCTTTTCTACTTTGTCCACACTGTGCGTGATTTTATAGATTTCAATCAGGTCACCTCTCAGGTGCCGTCGTTCTAAAGTGAAGAGGCCCAGCCATTGTAGCCTCAGATGGTAAGGAAGGTGTTCCAGCCCCCTAATCATTCTGGTTGCCCTCCTCTGCACCTTTTCCATTTCCATAATATCCTTCTGACGGTATGGTGACCAGAACTGTACACAATACTCCAGATGGGGCCTCACCATAGATTTATAAAGAGGCAAAATGACACTTGCTGACTTATTTTCTATACCCTTCCTAATGATCCCTAGCAATGAGTTTGCTTTTTTCACTGCTGCGGCACACTGGGTTGACACCTTCATTGAGCTGTCTACCAGGACACCAAGGTCCCTTTCCTGGTTAGTTGCAAGGAGTTCAGACCCCATCAGTTTATAGATGTAGTTGGGGTTTTTTGCCCCAACGTGCATCACTCTGCACTTACTAATGTTGAAGCTCATTTGCCACTGGTTTGCCCACTCCCCCAGTGTCAAGAGATCCCTATGACCTATGAAAGGAGTGGAAGGGGATAAAGAGCTATGTGTATGTTACCAGAAGTAACTCAAGCTTAAAATAAGTAACAAAGCACCTTAAAGTGAAAGGTGAAATAATGACTCTGTGACACAGGAGAGTTTTTGAACATCTTGGCTGTCTCCACCAAGGATAAAAGATGAAGGGGCAAAAGGTAAAGGGAAGCCAACCCTTTTGGTTCTTTTGCAAAAGGGTGAGCAGGATTGGGCTTCACTTGTGTCCAACTGCTTCTCACATGAGAAGACAGATTAAACATTCTCAACAGCAAAACAAAAAACAAAAACCCAGCAATCCGTGTGTAGAGACTGTTAATAATCATATTGCTATTAGATGAGAAACAATAAAGTTAGAAATGCGAAGCTTTGTATTGAAGGAAGGATGGACCCAGACCCAGAGTCTTAACAAGCAAACCCGAGTTGCAAAAAGTCACATGTTAAAAAGGATGGCAGAGAGTTGTTTCCCAGGAATAAACTTTAATGCACAAAGAAATTGGTTTATGAAATACAAAGTCAAGAGAAAGCAAAAATATAAAAGAAGTTACAAATATTTAGGCTAACCAAGAGAGCATGACACACAAACCTCAGACACCAAATACCAGGAAGTCCTCTTTATTTACAAGGTTGACGTAAAAGCTGCATAAAGCTATACAAACACTAGACTATTCACATGTTATAAATGAAGAAACTCACATTATTTAGACAAGGAAAAAGGTCATATCTTTCTTCTGCTATGTACGGATTAAATCAATTTAACATCTACTACATAATGTTCGCTTTATTATATGTAAATATACAAACTGAAACAGATAAAATATGATTCTAAGTTAATTGTCATTTTGTAAGGAATTTAACCCATAAAATTACTTTAAACTCTCAGAATAACTCAAAAGTTTGCTGTTTTACCCTTAAGAATTACAAGCTAACTATAGCAAAGTGGAGACCTCTCCTCACTCTATGTAACCCTTTCCCAGTGTAGTATAGCAGCAGTCCCCAACCTTTGCAGCTTGGCGTGGGGGGCGGGGAGAGGGGAACAAGGCCCTGTGAGTGGCAGGCAGGTGGGCATAGCTCAACATGCATAAGCTGAGTGGCCTGCCACTCAGACAAGCTGTGCACATGCACACCAGCCCACACTCAGGCGGTCCAGTTGCAAATAGGCCACAGCCCAGTAGTGGGCCGCGGCCCAGAGGTTGGGGACACCTGTAGTATGGTATAGACTTCCATATCTGTGCTGTAGAAATTCATATGACCATTAGAGTCAGTAAAGAGATAAAACTAATGAACATTTTACTGCCATCTAGTGTACTTTTGGATTCCTTCAGCACAGAAAGAAAATGGAAGGATTAGTATGTATGCTGCCTGACTTCCTGAAGATAATGGCAGGATATGCATATAACAAAATAGAAATAAAAGCAAACCATGAAATAATTCCAGTAAACAATGCGGAAAGGATCAATTATAAGAAGTCTCCATAGTTGAAGGCGCAGAGAGAGGGTCCGTTAATTTACCAGCAAAAGGAAGTCGCTATCTTGAAGCAGATCCCAAAAAAAATTAGAGAGGTGAGGAGGAAATATTCCTTCTTATCTAAAAAATTGTTTAAGCACGGGATTTGGTTTAAGTGGGCGATGCCAGAAGGGATGCTGATGTTCTGGGAAGGAGGAAGAGTTAGGATTAAAACAGTTGTTGAGGCGGAAGCCTTTCTTAAAAAACATTCCTCTATCCTGGGGGAAGATTCAGGGGGGACAGAGGGGGCCAGGAAGGAGAACAAGAAGACACAATTGCTAAGAGACTTAGATCTAAAAAATGACTTTTATCTTTATTTTTATTAATACAGTATAATTTTTTATCTGGATGTTTGTATACGACTGCCAGCATAGAATTCAGAATTTATATGTATGCATTTATTTTCACCTTGTTGTATTACCGAAAAATGTATTACCAATGTCTTATTAAGAAGCCCAGGAGGGGCCAACGTTTCCGACATGAAAGTTCTCAAAATATCTTGTTAACTCACCTTACCCTACCCTTTTTGTTAAAAAAAATTGTAAAACTCAATAAAACTTTTTCAATATAAAAAAAAAAGAAGTCTCCATAGTTTAATAAAGATTTAAAATATACAATTTCTCAAGATTTACTCTGGAATACAATTCTTTGTTTTAAACTACCTTGTAGTAAAGCAGTATTGTAAATATCTTTTTTCCACTGAAGAAACACATTTTTGAAGATCATAGCAAATGTAATTTATTGTCAAGCTTTCCAAACAAATATATGCAAAAGCAGTAAATGTGTAACTTTAATGGGGGGGAAATAAAGTAGACTATATATTTACAGGCTAGTAACAACCACTAGAATCATTATTAAGCTTAAAATAAATTCTACAATATTTCTATGTGAAAAAAAGTAGTGCAAAAACCTTGAAGAGCATTTAGAAAACAGACTATATGGGACAATAAAAAGACATACTAGTACTCCAATTTTAATGCAAGCAACACTATTCCAGCAACAAGCATTTTCAACTGGTTCTCTAGGTAATTTTTTCTTCCTTACAAAGCAAATACTTTAAAAAAAAATTAAAACGTGTGGTGCCAGGAAAATCAATGTCATGATTATTATGTATTAGTACAGTGCTAATAAGGATGAATTTAATGTTTTTTATAACAAATGAGAAGAACTGAATGAGCCAGAAAAGTCGATGATTAATTCTGTAAATAAGAAGACAGTGGGAGGTAGGTGCCATCTGTGAAATTTTGTGATCCTGAATTCACTACAACAGCAGCCATTGTTTATTCAGTAATTATCGAATAAAGAGAAGAGGGAGATGAAGAAACAAAATCGCATGCCACCAATTAAGTGTAGGGGGGTGGTGGAAATCCCGTTTCTATAAGGCAGGGATGTCCAAACTTGGGAACTTTAAGACTTGTTGAACTTTAAGACTCCCAGAGTTGAAGTCCACAAGTCTTAAAGTTCCCAAGTTTGGACATCCCTGCTATAAGGAAAACAGCATTTGAACATCTAACATTGGCAAGCAAATGAAAATCAACTGAAACCAATCTGGAAAAATGCCTTACCATCTCTAACCTTTTCCTTCAGCTTGGAAAACACACTTTGAAGTTTCTTAGAGGGATGTGGGAACGGCCTTAGAGGACAAACTAAAGAGAGCACAGCCAAGGGAACTGCTAGATGAAGGGCAACGTAGGCCATAACAGAAACATGCGGAGAGCAAGAGACTCAAAAGAGAACCTCCCTAGTTTCTTGAGAGCTCTCAAGAGGATGGGGAGGTAGATAGACTTTCAAAGTTGCAAGATTCTGTTGATGTCACCTGACAATAAAGTAGAATTAGTTCATCCGACTACATTTTTCCATCCAGAGTACCTTGCAAGAATGATCATTAAGGAGGGTGGGGGGAAGAATCAGACTGAACACTTAAAAATTGGCTAAGGAGCCTTATTGTGTAATATGCACTGAAGTTTCATACAAACTCACCAATCCAGGATCAAGAGCTTTCTGCCTGAGTTTTGAGTTACGGTCTTTATAGCTAGGAAGGTTGATTAGTCTTCTGACTATTCCCCCCCCCCCCCCCCCCCCGCTCGCCCCGACATAGATGGAACTGCAGAGAGGAGGTAGGACAGGGAAAGAAAAAGTGCAGAAGCTGCCCAAACAGTATTTCAAAGCTACTTGAAAGTTGCTATTGACTCCCAATTATATCTATTTTTAAGATTGAGGATAAGGTAAAATGTTAGGGTATTGCTATGACAAATGTGAATTGTATGTTATTTCAAAATAACTATCTTAAAACATGGAGTAAAGTTTTAAAAAAAATATGTTAAGATGGACTAAGGTACAATTGTCACTACTGGAGACAATTTCTGTGATTAAGATGAAAGGTTTAACCTAAAATGTTATTTTTTGTTTCAGACAATGTCACTTTTGACAACTGATATACCATTTAAACAATGGCAGGAGGTTATAACTAAATGTGTATGGCGGGGAAAAACTTCAGGTTAAATAAAATGCGTTATAAGATGCAAAAGAAAGAGGAAGATTGGGTCCACCAGATTTAAAATTATATTTCATTACTTCCTGCTTAGCCTGAGTGAAATAGTGAATGTTGCTAAGTAATTACAGATAGTCCTCAACTTACAATCATGCAGTTAGCGGCCATTTGAAGTTACAATGGCACTGAAAAACTGAATTATGACCATTTGTCCACACTTACGACTGTTGCAGCATCTCCGTGGCCACATGATCACAATTTGGCCAGAGGCAACTGGCATGTATTTATCACAGTTTCATTGTGCTGGGGTCATGCAATCATCATTTGCAACCTTCCAGCTGACTTCCAAAAAGCAGTCAATGGGGGAAACCAGATTCAGTTAACAACTGGTTCACTTAGCAACTACAGTGATTCGTTTAACTGTAGCAAAAAGGTTGTAAAATGGGGCAAAACTCTCTTCAACAACTTGCTTTGCTTAGCAACAGAAATTTTGGGCTCAATTGTGGTGATAAATTGAGGATTACCTATAAAGGTTACTGGAATTAGGACAAGATCTGAGATTGGAATATTTATGGTAAGATAAAACTAAGGTCAATATAAATTTCAAAAATCATATCAGGTGAGTTATTCTTACAGTATGAAACAAATGTAATGTGTCTGAAAACACCTTTGTGATTCTCAGCATAAGAAGCATTTTAAAGACAAAAAATTGTAAGTAAACATAAATGATTAACTTACCAGGAAACACTAGAGTTTGTGAAATAAAACCAAGATGCGATTTGACAGCAGAAGGATATACTTGTCAATTATTTTCTTATGTATGATCAGAAAGACTTAAAAGTGGATAAAGGATTTTACTCAGGCGACAACAACTGTTTGAGAGTGGAATAAGATAAACACACCATCAGCTCCTAGAGATCTACCAATATATCATGTATGATTGACATGTTAAAAATGCTTAAACATTTTGGATTCATATAAAAACACTACCATATTTTTCAGAGTATAAGACACACCCAGGTTTTAAATAGGCAATTTTTTTAAAAGGTAGGTAGGTAGATAGAGGGATAGAGAGGGAGAGAAAGAGAGAAAAATACAGTAGGTAGGTAGGGAGAGAGGGAGAGAGTAGGTAGGTAGGTAGGTAGGTAGAGGGGGGAAGAGAGAGAGAGAGAGAGAAATACAGTAGATAGATAAGTAGGGAGAGAGTGTGTATAGATAGATAAGTAGGTAGAGGGAGAGAGAGAGAAATAGAGGGAGAGAGAGAAATACAGTAGATAGGTATGGGGAGAGAGTAGATAGATAGAGGGGAGAGAGAGAGAAATACAGTAGGTAGGTAGGGAGAGAGTGAGTATAGATAGGGAGGGAGGGAGGGAGGGAGGGAGAGAGAGAGAGAAAGAGAGAGAGAGAGAGAGAGAGAGAGAGAGAGAGAGAGAGAGAGAGAGAGAAATACAGTAGATAGGTAGGTAGAGAGAGAGAGAGAGTAGGTAGGTAGGTAGGTAGATATTTCCAGGTATATTTATCTATATGCTGGAGAAAGAAATCACTGACCACCTTTGGAACAAATATTTGTTTCTGCAGGCACAGTACTTGACCAACGTAATTCTCATCAATCACTCTAACTAAACAGCTTTCTGAAAGGGGAAAAAAAAACCTTTTTGCACTGTGCAAACCTCCCCCAAACCTCGCCCATTTTGCGAAAAATGGGCACTTTTTTTTCAAACCAAAGGCATGAATAGCCTTGGGGGGGACTTGCAGAGTGCTCGGGGGGGGGGGGGGAATGAGGAAAAAGGGCCTGTTTTTTCGTGAAAACGGACCGTTTTGGTCAAAAAATAGCATGCATAGCCTTATGGAGGCTTATAGAGTGCTGCTGGGCGCTGGGGGGGCAAAAACGCCCTGTTTTTTGCTCATTTCTGTCCTCCCCAGGCCCCAGGAGCTCTCTGGAAGTCTCCATAAGGGTATGCAGACAGTCATTTTGGTGAAGGGGCGGGTTTTCAGGAGGCAAAAAATGCTGTATTCGATGTATAAGACGCACCCAGATTTTCAGCCTCTTTTTAGAGGAAAAAAGGTGTGTCTTATACTCTGAAAAATAGGGTAATTCAGAAGATTTTAAAGACTGCTATACAACTGAATTATAGGATTGCATTTCAAGATTTCTAAATGAACCTCTGCTTCTACACCTATATTGAAAGGAGAGACATTTTTAGTGAAGGTTGTCGAGAGTGTGGTGGCTCAACAGTTTCCCCGACATCTGGAGGAAGCTGATTATGTAGACCCGCGCCAGTCCGGCTTCCGGCCCGGTCACAGCACTGAGACGGCATTGGTCGCGTTGGTGGATGATCTCTGGAGGGCACGGGATAGAGGTTGTTCCTCTATCCTTGTCCTATTAGATCTCTCAGCGGCTTTTGATACCATCGACCATGGTATCTTATTGCACCGATTGGGGGGGTTGGGGCTGAGAGGCACCGTTTTACGGTGGTTCTCGTCCTACCTCTCTGGTCGGTCGCAATGGGTGTTGGCAGGAGGGCAGAGGTCATCCCCGAGGCCCCTCATATGTGGGGTTCCTCAGGGGTCGGTTCTCTCGCCACTCCTGTTCAACACCTACATGAAGCCGCTGGGCGAGATCATCCGTGGTTTTGGGGTGGAATACCATCTGTACGCTGATGACACTCAGTTGTATATATCCACTCCAAACCACCCCAACGATGCCGTCGAGGTGCTGTCCCGGTGTCTGGAGGCCGTACGGATCTGGATGGGTAGTAACAAACTCAAGCTCAACCCGTCTAAGACCGAGTGGCTGTGGTTTCCGGCACCCCGGTTCAGCCAGATAAGTCCAACACTGGCCATTGGGGGCGAACAACTGACCCCCGTGGAGAGGGCGCACAACTTGGGCGTCCTCCTGGATTCCCGGCTGTCTATGGAGGACCATGTGGCGGCCGTGGCCAGGGGGGCGTTCTATCAGGTACGCCTGATACGCCAGTTGCGCCCCTTACTGGACCGGGGAGCCCTTCGCACAGTCACTCAAGCACTTGTGACGTCCCGGCTGGATTACTGTAACGCTCTCTACATGGGGCTTCCCTTGAGGTGCACTCGAAAGCTACAGTTAGTACAGAATGCGGCCGTGCGGGTGATTATGGGTGCCCCAAGGCAAACCCACGTAACACCTCTCCTGCGTGAGCTGCACTGGCTGCCTGTGGCCTTTCGAGTGCGCTTCAAGGTATTGACGACCATCTTTAAATCGCTCCATGGCTCGGGGCCTAGCTATATACGAGACCGCCTCCTGCCCCATACATCCCTTCACCCGATCCGCTCCCACAGAGAGGGTCTTCTTCGGGTGCCGTCGGCCGGGCAATGCCGGTTGGCGACACCCAGAGGAAGGGCCTTCTCTGTGGCGGGCCCGGCCCTCTGGAACGACCTACCCCCCGACCTTCGCACTATCTCGGACCTCCGCCTCTTCCGCCAACGACTTAAGACGTACTTATTCCAACAAGCCGGCCTAGAATAGCCCCCCATTTCTGACTTTTTAAAGAAAATTTATAATTTGGTAAGGGTTTTTAATATTGGGTTTTTAGCACGGGTTGATGAATTTAATTACATTTTAATTGATATTTATTGTATTTTGTGTTTTTTAAAATGCCTGTGCGCCGCCCTGGGTCGTAACAAGGAGAAGGGCGGGGTATAAATTTAATAAAATAAATAAATAAATAAATAAATTTTTTTTACCCCTTTCTCTTAAAAAAAAATCTGTCTCAGAAATTTGGTGAACTTTCCAGAATAACATGCTTAGGACAATTAAAATCTGACAAAATGTGCCTCCCCTGGACCCGCTTAGCAGAGAGGCTTCTAGTGGGTTAATTGTACTTTCATCCACAAGTGTCTTTCTGTACATGGAAGGGATCCAATCCAAAGCATCAAAACAGGAATAAGAAATAGTAACACTATTGACTTGATAGCCTCAGACTCTATTTCCTAGGAGAGCAGTCAACCCAAATAAGAATTAGGTGGTCGTGGCTCAGAAAGAAAAACAGAAATATTACACAAACCAAATAGCCATCCCTCCCACCTGCCTGCCCACCCATAAATGGAAATGAATACATTTCAAAACACTCTCACTTTTAAAAGCATTACTCAGTCTTGGCTCAAACTATTTCCCATCTGCTAAATGTGCTTTGACTCCTAATTAATACAAATATATTCTGAACAAAAAACTGCAATGAAAGCTGTAAGAGCCATAAAAATGAGGAAGACTGGAAAAATATAATAAAGCGAGGAGAGTTCAAATCCAGATGATTAAATGGACATGTCCTTTAGATCCCTTGACGGAAATACGAATACGTTTGCTTCCGCTTTCTTCTGGATTTTTTTAAAATTTCCCAGTGGATCCTTTCAATGATAACAGAGAAATCTGCAGCTGGTTATTTACATAACTTTAGGTCAGTCATTTTTTTCTCAGCATCCCATCTCATAGGCTTGTTATTGCAGGGGAAATGGGAGGTGGGAGCATTAGTATGTGCACTACCTTGAAACGGATTGAAATCAAAGGTGGGACAAAACATTAAATCAGAATAGCCTCTGACAGATAACCCACTCTTATATGCATATGGTGATGTAGTTATAGCTGCTCTTTGCAATATCGTTTAGTCTCACACAGAATACCAAGGAAGAATAATTGTCAGTGGACTTACAAAACTTGTAAGTTGCTTGGTCACTTCTCTAATCCTTACAGACAGTAGCCAGGGGATTTGACTGGCACAGATTTCTTTCCATTCTTCATTGAGGTAAGTCACCAATCACTACTCTTTTCTGTAATGCATGGATCTACCATTCTACGTATATACTGTTTTGCAGCATCTCTTTTTCTTTCGCTGAGAGGAAAATTCAGAAGCTGTTTCCTCTGAGATTCTAAAGATTGTCTTCTGAGTTTGTTTCTTTTGTGGGTCTTCCTTCTGGTTGTTACTCTCATCCATCCACAGATCCTGCTCCTTTGATTGCTTTCTTGTAGGACTTCTTTTAAAAAATCAGGAAGATCTTCAACCTCTTTCAATAGCTGAAGGGCTATTAGCTACCCAGACCTGCAATCCAACGAGTTCTTCATGCACTGCTAAAACCTTGCACTTATTCCAAGTATATGCTAAGTCAGTGATGGTGAACCTATGGCACGGGTGCCACAGGTGGCATGCGGAACCATTTTTTAGGGCACGCAAGGCGTTGCCCTGTCAGCTCCAGCACATTTGTGTGTGCTAGCCAGCTGATTTAGGCTTCTTTTGAGGCTGTTTTTTGCTCTCTGGAGGCTTCACGGAAGCTCCTGAAGCCTCTGCATATGGGGAGGGAGGCTGTTTTCACCCTCCCCAGGCTCCTAGAAAGCCCCTGGAGCCTGGGAAAAGCTAAAAAAGTGTGCCAAAAGCAGGGGGCCATGCACATAGCATTATGGCTGTGGCACGTCCACGCACAACGCCCCTGCGCTCCCCCCGCTTTTGGCACGCGAGCCAAAAAAGGTTAACCATCACTGTGCTAAGTTATTTCAAGCAGCAATATAAACTTATGATAAGCAAGACTGAACTACTAAGACTTAATTGTTAATCTTTATTTTTGTTTTTTAAGGAAGCATCAAATAGAACTGTTTTCTTCCTTCCCTCAGGTAATCCATATTATTGATTTAGAGCATAGGTATCAAACTCAAGGCCCGGGGGCTGGATTTGGTCCATGGAATACTTAGGTCTGGCCCGCAGGTCCACCCACAGGACCAGCCCGTGGTGCCTCTGCCAGTGAAAACAGAGCTCGGGAGGGCTGCATGCACACGCACACCAACTCAATTTTTGCTGACAGAGGGTTGGAGGAGGCCATCGCAGCCGAAAACAGAGCTCAGGAGCCTGTTTTTGCTGGCAGAGCGCTCAGGCCTCCACAGGCACCTCCGACCTGAGTGACATCGAGCTGGCCATGCCCACCCTGGCCACGTCCTCCAGTCCCCCAAGCACAACCTTGATGCAGGGTTCAACACACCTAATTTAGAGGAAAAATGACTTAGGGATATTTAGTCCCATCAATCTCCTCTGGCACTGTTGTGTTTGCTCTCTGTAGCTACCTTATATTCCTCCTGCAATCTCTGCTTACTCATCAGGAAACAATCACTAAATCACTCATGAAGACAATCAACAGCTGCCAGTATAGAGAACCGGCCCCCAACCTTTTGGGCACCAGGGTTCCATGGAGAGAGGTTTTTCCATGGGTTGAAGGGGGAATGGTTTCATGTGTTGCCTGCAGGTGGAGCTTCACATGTTTGCGCAGCCCGGTTTCTGTCATGTCGCAGCCTGGCGCCAATCCACAGACCGGGGATTGGCAACCCCTGGTAGTCAGAACTTGCATCCAGCAGCTCTTCAGATGTCCTCATAGCTACCATGCAATCCCCTTCTGGTCAGAATGCTTTCTTCTTCCTTCCTATTTATTTTCCCTGTTTACAAATGAGGGTAACACACTGAAAATATTACATATTAGTATTCAAGCCAACTACACTGGAATGAATTCTGATCAATAGCATCTTTCTCATGCTCATGCATTAACTTTTTCCTAAATCAAGGTACATAAATGCAATACAGCTGACTCACAACTTTCATATTATTTTAATTAATAGCTCAGAACTGACAAGCCTAGGCATATTGCAGCTCAGTGGAATGACATATGTTTTATATTTCACAGGTTTGGAT
Source organism: Rhabdophis nuchalis (assembly GCA_039707465.1). Lineage (NCBI taxonomy): Eukaryota > Metazoa > Chordata > Lepidosauria > Squamata > Natricidae > Rhabdophis > Rhabdophis nuchalis. Next base: position 323,902,072 of record CM077643.1, read on the forward strand.
AGTCATTTCAAGTCTTCACAGCTGTAATAAATTATGATGGTAGCATAAGTAAAATTCTTATGCTCCTAGATATATATTAGAGGTAAGCTTCAGATTCAAGCGCAAAAAAGATACATTAGAGTTGGGAGTTCTCTCTCTCTCTCTCTCTCTCTCGCTCTGTGTGTGTGCGTGCGTGCGTGTGCGCAACTCTTCCAAGAAGTGACAAATTTTCCTGGGACTGGGTGGATTTCTTCCACAGTTGTTGCATGATCCTGGGGAAAAAGTAGTTGAGAGATATCATGCAAATACCACTGAAGATCCCAAAGCACCTTTTTGGAGTCAAACCTGAAGCACAGTTTATGCACTGGCCACCAGTTATCCAGATTTATCAAGGGACCTATAATATGACACTTGAAACAATTAAAAGGGCCAGCTACTCCCTTCTATGAAAACATCCAAATTTTCTCACTAAAGTTCTTTAGAACTGAGTCTCATCTGTCACCATGATTTTTAATGATTTTATTCCAAATAATTTTAGCTGATAATAAGAGGGAATATAGCTTAAGCAGCTCTGACATCTACAGAAAAATGCAATCTTTGCTGGAATGGTACAAAACAAAGCTCAAATTCTTTTTTTCCCAAGAAATACAAATTCAGATCAAAAAGTTCTTATGTTTTGAATAAGCCAGATAAAAGCAATAATGTTGAAGTAAACTAGACATTTCATTTAAGAAATGAACAAGAGTAGCAAATTCCTTTTCCAGCTAAATGGATTCTAGAATTATAACTGATTTTGTGAAAGTTGGCCCATAAGAAAGGCTAAGCGCCAAAGAATTGAGACCTTTGAACCAATTTCACTGTAAACAAGTACAATGACAATAAAGATTATTATTATGGTGCTGGAGAAGACTCCTGTGAAGCCACTTGGACTGAAAGGCGATCAAACCGGTCAGTCCTAGAGGAGATCAACCCTGACTGCTCTTTAGAAAGCCAGATCCTGAAAATGAAACTCCAATACTTTGGCCAGATGATGGTAGAGGACAGGAAGGCCTGGAGGAATGTTGTCCATGGGGTCGCGATGGGTCAGACACGACTTCGCAACTAACAAGAAACCAATTTTGATACCATGTCCTCCTAGGCCTGTGATGGCGAACCTATGGCACACGTGCCACAGGTGGCACGTGGAGCCAAATATCTGCTGGCACCTGACCCATCAGCTCCAGCGCAGATGTGCATGCCAGCCAGTTGATTTTCAGACTTCCAGAGGGCCGGGGGAAGCCGTTTTCACCCATCCCAGGCTTCAGGAAAACCTCCGGAGCCCGGGGAGGGAAAAAACACCTACCGGAAGTTCATTTCTGGAGGCTTTCCTGGAGCCTGAGGAGGATGAAAATGGCCAAGCTCAGCTTGGAGGCGAGCAGTATGGCACGCGTGGGGTGTCTGTGTGTGTGTGAGGTTGTGCACACAAGTGCATGTGGGAGGGTGCTTTGCATTATGAGTGCTGGCACACATGCACGCTATTACGCACACACCCTCGCATTTTTGGCACTCAACAACAAACAGGTTCGTCATCACTGTCCTAGGCCTGTATGGTAAAGAATTCTATTAAGTAGCAGGAAACTTCTTGCAAGTCTTGAAATATATACTCTGTTATTTATGAACTACTTATTATTCTGCCCATTAACTCTCTTTGAGCGCTATCTTCAGTGGCCATCCGCAAAATAGCATTTCTTTTTTGAGGAACAGGCCATGTCACTAATCTCATTACATTTTTACCATATTTCATCTGCCCATATTCCCATTCATTTTGGGATATTTATTTTAATGTTATTCTCCCACTCTTAATTACCAAAGCTTAAAAAGATAATTCATGTAATTTTAGGAGTTACTGAAGCATAGCTTCCAGGGAGATTGTCCATTTTTTTTTTAAAAAAAAGTAGGCAATAGGTTAGGAACATTCTATCTTACTAAGCCATATTTTATTCCTTGTTGCTTCTTCCTTAAGGCCATAGCTTTACTTGCTTCTATTCCGAAATTAACTATTGTGTTTCTGTAATAATTATTGGAAGGGAAGTAGATTCTGCACCTGTATTAATGAAACCCTGTTAAAAGGTATAGTTGTTGGGGGGGGGGGGGTATTTCATTCCAAGAGATTCACACAATGACAAAAATAAAGGGAAGGGGGAAAAAACCTGATCTAGCTCAGATAATCAGTCAAAGCCCAGGAAAATAAATTGCTAAGGAGACAGATGATAGCTTTCATTATTTTGTTTTTAAAGAGGGCAGGAATCTCCTTTTTTCTCTTTTGTCTTTCATAGGAAGGAACAGGAGCTGGCTGGCTGAACGCAGGATAAGAAAAGCAGCCCAAATTCTTAGAAATCCAGGTTGAGAACAGGAAATTAAACACTTGGTATCAGTGAACACTAGATGCAATATGGGGTGGGTTTTTTTGGCTTTATTTTATAGACAAGTAATTGGGCTGTTGTGTGTCAATCCTCTGAGTGTCTCTCTCACGATCTCTCTCTGTACATGTGTAGAGAGATATTAGGCTGACAGAACAGGTATGGGGGTAACTGAAATCAATCTGTACAGAAACTATTGGTTTTTTTCCCCATTTTCCTTTTGTATCTTTGAACTTTTTTCTAGCTCTTTCAGCTTTCAGCTGCAGAATGTTGGTGACCTCTTCGTACTATGGGTCTCAGCATCCGCTCACCCCACTCCGTCAGTTTACATGGCCTACCACATATGAACGTACATTAAGTGGACATCCCATTCCTAATCCATAGGGTTCAATATGACGTCGGTCCACTGCTCACTGTTCTTGAGCTAATCTGAAGGCTACATGAAGTTTGGAGGTCTGTAGCAATTGACTCTGCAGAACGTTGGTGACCTCTTCGCACTATGCGCCTCAGCATCCGCTGACCCCACTCCGTCAGTTTACATGGTCTACCGCATATGAACATACATTAAGTGACATCCCATTCCTAATCCATAGGGTTCAATATGACGTCGGTCCACTGCTCTTGAGCTAATCTGTTCTTGAGCTAATCTGAAGGCCACATGAAGTTTGGAGGTCTGTAGCAATTGACTCTGCAGAACGTTGGTGACCTCTTCGCACTATGCGCCTCAGCATCCGCTGACCCCACTCCGTCAGTTTACATGGTCTACCACATATGAACATACATTAAGTGACATCCCATTCCTAATCCATAGGGTTCAATATGACGTCGGTCCACTGCTCTTGAGCTAATCTGTTCTTGAGCTAATCTGAAGGCTACATGAAGTTTGGAGGTCTGTAGCAATTGACTCTGCAGAACGTTGGTGACCTCTTCACACTATGCTCCTCAGCATCCACTGACCCCACTCCGTCAGTTTACATGGTCTACCACATATGAACATACATTAAGTGACATCCCATTCCTAATCCATAGGGTTCAATATGACGTCGGTCCACTGCTCACTGTTCTTGAGCTAATCTGAAGACCACATGAAGTTTGGAGGTCTGTAGCGATTGACTCTGCAGAACGTTGGCAACCTTTTTGCACTATGCACTTCTGCATCTGCTGACCCCGCTCCGTCAGTTTACATGGCCTACCACATTGTAGCTGAGTTGCTGTCGTTCCCAAAAATTTCCACGTTCTTATAATACAGCTGACAGTTGACTGTGGAATATTTAGGAGCGAGGAAATTTCACGACTGGATTTGTTGCACAGGTGGCATCCTATCACAGTTCCACACTGAGCTCATGAGAGCGACTCATTCTTTCACAAATGTTTGTACAAACAGTCTGCATGCCTAGGTACTTGATTTTATACATCTGTGGCCATGGAAGTGATTGGAACACCTGATTGATTATTTGGATGGGTGAGCAAATACGTTTGGCAATGTAGTGTATAATAAAGTTGCAAATTCATATAGAAAAATGCCACTCATTCTGGAGAACGGGACCAATGTAAAGTATCTGGTCCAGTGGTGGGATTCAAAATTTTTACTACCGGTTCTGTGGGCATGATGTGGCCTGGTGGGTATGGCTTAGTGGGCGTGGCAGGGGTAGGATACTGTAAAATCTCCATTCCCACCCCACTCCAGGGGAAGGTTACTGCAACATTCCCATTCCCTCTTGATCAGCTGGGACTTGGGAGGCAGAGAATAGATGGGGCGGGGCCAGTCAGAGGTGGCATTTACCGGTTCTCAGAACTACTCAAAATTTCCACTACCTTTTCTCCAGAACTGGTCAGAACCTACTGAATATCACCTCTGATCTGGTCAGTTACTAAAGAATGCAAAATTGACACTTGCTTCATCCCAATTAATCCAAGGGGGATAAGGATCTTTCTGGAGAAAAATGTCAGGGGATAATGTTCCATAGTACATAAAGTGCTTTGGAGACTTTCTTGTGGGATCCCATGGGGCAAAGCCCACCTCTTCTTATCTGTGTATTCAGATTAATGCGCTATTACAAAGAGGAAAATATACCCAAAGCTACTGATTGCAGCTTTAATACATAAGGTAATTCTATGATATTTAGGCACAAGCAAATTTAACTGAATTCACTGGGTGTCCCCCTCCCAAATAAGCATGTATAGGACTTCAGTTTGAAACTGACCAAAATATATACAAAGATCCCAAAGAAACAAAAACTAAGGCATACAGATTTTACAGCTACTGAATATAAACAGATTAAAATACAAACCTCTCAAGGCACAACTGTCATTTTTAGTATGCTATGAAATTAATTAATTCAAAAGTCTAGCTCAGGGATCAATGATATGGCATTTCCTATCCGTTCTTCAGAAATAAAGGAAAACATAAGATGGAAGAATAAAATATGGTATCACATCCATTTTGAATATATGTACTTTGGTATAATATCATGCTCTAATAATAGATTGATATTGTTTTGACTGTAAGGCTCTTAATATGATTTACTAGGTATAAACAGTCTGTGTGTACGTGTGCGCGCGCGCAGGCAGGTAGGTAGGTAGGGATGTGTGTGTGTGTACATATGCATACATATGTTTAGGGATATTACTGTTATATTTATATTATTCACTAAAATCATATGCAATGATCCCAATAGAGAAAAGTGAAGTCCACCAAATATTTGCAAATGTCTAAAAATTGTGCTCTCATTAAAAAAAGATACAAGTCAGTGCAGTAACAGAAAATCTAAGCCTTCATTCAAAACAGAAATCATTCATTCAGAAAAATCATTAAAAATCCTTTCATTTCCGAACATACTCTTGCTAGACTACTGGGGTTTTAAATGACATACAGGAAAATCTTTAAGAAATATTCTCATCTTCTGCGAATCAAAGAGCAGCAATCTAGCTGTTCAGGATTTTTTTTTATTTTGAATTATCAAAAAGATAAAGTGGATCTGAAGATGTTTGTCTCATCTTGTTAACACGGGATGTTTACTTTGAACAATATATAATTTAAGATCAAGCGGTTTAAAGATCCAGGCATTTAGAACAAACTGTGCTAGAGAAAGGGAACAATGCAACAGAAAGGGAACAATACAACAGAAAGAAACCATTTTAAATCAGCAATATTACTTTTACTAAAGATAGGATATTTTGACTAAAGTCATGGAGCAAATTAATAAGGAGAGGAAACAGTTGTTTGAAAAAGTAATTTAGATGAGCAGAATAAGGAAGAGAGACTGTTGAATGAATATCATTATATACTTTATTTATTTATTTATTATTTTCTATCTCAATCAATGACTTTGGGCAGCTTACAATTAAAAAAATGTACTGCAATTAAAACAGTAAGAACATTTCAAAACAAAAACTAATTTGAAAATCCAAAATTAATATATACGGCAATTGAGATATTTGGCCCGTTAATAATAAAGTCAAAAAACGTGGCCTCTAGCATATTCAGCATCTCAGGCTTATGGACACAGCCAGGTTTTTAGAATTTAACAAAAGGCTATCATTCTAATCTCCAAAGAGATATTCCACAGCAGGGGCCACTGCAGAAAAGACCCATCTTCTAGTCCCTATCAGCGTACACATTTTGGGTGACGGGATGTGCAGAATGCCCAATCTGCTAGATCAAACTGGATGGGTGGAGATTCTTGGAAAAAGGTGGCCCCTCAGGTAATCCCATTATTATTTCCTAAGTACTGTTGATAGATAATTGTATGTGACTAAAGTATTGCTTGCTTTTGACCTTCTTGAGGCATCTTCAGGAGACATATAAGGATGCCAATTCTATAAAGAGCAAATCATTACATAAGTTTGGCATGGAGGTCAAGAAGCAGGAGCTTCCTGAACAAGTTCCACTGACTAAATCTGAAACTGATTTACAGACACATTTAAAAATTATAGCCTATAACAGTGTTGGTGAACCTTTTCAGCACTGAGTGCCAAAATGGGAGCATGCGCAGGGGGGAGTGCCGGAAACTGGAAGATCAGCTCTCCAGCATGCACGCAGGAGAGCACCAGAAACTGGAAGAGCTGAGCTTCCCGTTTCCAGCATGCACATGTGTGCCAGTCACCTAGTCTTCAGGTTTATGGCGTGCATGTGCATGCCAAGGCTAGCTGGCCAGTGTGTAGGTACACACCGGAACCAATAAGAGCAACGGGCGATGGCTGGCATGCACTTCTGGCACGCATGCCATAGGTTCGCCACCACGGGCCTGTAAGAGAGAGACAGAAATAATGGACTACAAATGAAATTGAATGAAGATTTTAAAACTTAAGATATACAGATAATAAATCAGAAGAGCAGCATGGATAATTTTCTTGCTTTAGATTAACAAAAGGAATTTGCTGGAGTTGTCAAAATGGAATTACAAAAGATGACAAGAACTTTGCAAGAAAAGACAAAAAGAATATGACACAGCGGTTGTTAGAACTTTCTCTGAAGAATGTAAAGATTATTGGGGAAAGAAATAAATAATACAAAATTGATTTATTGTGCCAAAGTTAAAATAATGGGTTACTAGATCTAGTGATGTCTAATAGTTTTCAGGGACTGGAGGATGGCTATTTCTGATAATGTTTAATTGGTTTTTGACTGGGATTAGACTTTTGATTATTTGAAGAGAGGAAAGGAGACTGATTAAATATAAATATAAAAGGAAGGATTCAAATGGGGTGTAAACGATGACATTCATAACATTTATGTTGTTATTTCTGATAATCTTTGCTCATTAATATAGAGAGATAAGGTTCTAAAAAGGAGCTTTCAGAGAATGGGCGAAAGTAGGGAATGAAGAAGTGTTTGGCTGTATTTTAAGAGACATTGATAAGTTATTAATGTTGATAATATTCATTGGGGATGCAGGAGGAGGTTATTTCTTTTATTTGTCTTATTTTTCTGCATTTAAATATATATGTATATTTATGTGTTAAGTAGGTATTATTTGTATAAAATAATCTTTAATGAATTATTGAGAAAAAAAGCAGGAATGTTTGTTATTCATCAGCAAAACGTGGAGGCAGAAGGAACTTCTTTATGACCCGCAGAATATCTTTATATATAGATATTCCCCTGAAGACAAGAACTGCACATGCTACAAGAGCAGGCAGATTGTCCTCATGAAAGATAATGTAAAAAGACCAGAGGCAAAACTGTCTACCTCCCCGCTTATCAGGGAAGATGGAGAATTGTTGATGAGACCTATGAAGGGCTTGTATCCCAGAAGAAAACCAAGCACAGGGGGATGAAAGGATGAAGTAATATGACTCCAAGATCTAAGCTTGTCAAGAAGAGTTCTTCATTATAAAACCTTAAGATACATTCCAGAGCCTCACTATTGATGTTTCTGACCCCTGGATGAAGAGCAACTACCACAAGTGCTTGCCCTGAAGCTGAAAAAGCAAGCATTAGCAATCAGAAACACCCTACTGAACTGAATGAAAGCAAGAATCTGTTGGCTGGATGGACTGTACAGAGAAGTGGGCTGCCTCCCTGGAGTATATATTCAGGACTGAACAATCTCTCACCCCTGACTCTTTAAATCCCCTGACAAATTTCTCTTATTGATCCATAGGGGAACAAACAGAAGAACGTTGAAAGCATCACAAGGGTATTGTGAAGTGCTGGAAGGAGAGTGAAGTTGCTGGCAGATCATGTGGTATATTTTTCCTTTCTTCTTATGAAAGAACAGGGAAGAGCTAGGTTACAATTAACACAAGGGGTAATGTTCGTGACTATGACATTTCGAGATTCAGAAATAAAAACTTAAAACACAGTTGTACAGGGACACCAGATTTCAAGAGTTCCTATTTCAATAAAAGTAAAGAAATGTTAAGCAAGAGGCCATGGAAAGAAATGTTCAGGCCAAAGGGTACACATTAGGAAAAACATGTAGTAAACTCCTTCCTAGTAAAACTGAGAGTAGATTTCCTATAATTATGATAATTATGGATGAAGACAAATATACTTGTCTCAGGATAATGTTGCAGGATTCGATCAGGGTCTGCCACCCGGACCAAAGATTTATTCTTCAAAACTTTGCATCATGCTAGAGCCTATCCTCAGAAAACTCTCTCCAGAGTGTGTGAGAGAGAATCTCCCTGAGCATGGGCTCAAGCACAAATCCGAAAGCTCAGAAGACTAAACCTCTGGTCCCGGTGACCAACCCAGATTGGATCCTGCAATTAAGATAACGCATGAAATCCATCCAGATTTGATAGAACTGTTGTTCCTGCCTTTGACCTTTCACTACAGTACTCTAATTTTATACATCTTCTCTAGCCTGATGATTGTAGAAGCCTTATTGATCCACATCTTATCTGTGGAAGAACTGAAGAATTTTGATAGGCTGGAATAAAGGACAGAAATCAGACGGATTAACGTCAACAGGGGCAAGGGTGAAGCTCTACATTAGAGCAGGACAAATCAAAGGCAGGAGTACAAGATGAATCAGGGATATATATACAGGCATAGCAGGGTTGGTCGGATTTTGTTTTGAGTATTTGTAGTTTTAATGGTAATGGTTTAGTGTGTAATGTTGAGAATTCGTGCAGTGTCAACAGAATAACAAATGTTATAAATTTTGAGAATTCCTAATTCAAATGTTAAGGTTTGTATCTATCTAGTACCTCGCCAAATACAGAAATCTCTTTAAATCAGCAAAAACGGGCATAAGAAAGTAATTTTTAGAAACTATCTCTTTGCAACTGCCTAGTAACTCAGCAGTAGTCCCCACTCTCCCTCCCCTTCAGGCTACTTCATACTGTTTTCAAAGATTCTACAAACCTTCCAAGAAGATTTGAGAAGAAAAAATTACCATGGATTATTTCCAATCAATTATTCTATTTCTGGAATTGTTCACCGAGTGAAAGATTTTTTAAATGGATCATAAGATGATACAATATTTTGCATATATGTTAGGTTACTAGAATTGCCTGAAATTAAAGCAAAATATATATTGCATTTACAGTCATTCAACTTTACAAACAGCTTCCTGAGCCTATATCTCTATTGACCCCTAGAAAAATGGATGTATCTCTATTGACCACTAGAAAAATGAATGTAGAGGCAGTGCAAAGAATTCTGTGTTTTTATCGCCTTTCCTGCCTAAAGAACATACTACGGGTAGCCCTTGATTTATGATTATTCATTTAATGGATGTTCACAGTTATGATGGTGCTGAAAAAAAGTGAATTATGTTCAGTGAACAGTTATGACACTTATATCCCCACACTTAGGCAGCGGGGACTGCAATGTCCCCACTATTGAAAGATCAAAATTTAAATACTTGGCAACCAGCATGCCTTTTTAATGGCTGCAAGCATCTCAGGATCACGTGATTGCCATTGATGACTTTTCCAAGGTGTCTCCGACAAGAAATGTCAACAGGGAAGACAGATTTGATTACAGCCATGTTAACAACTGTGACAAAAAAGCAAAATTGGAGACTTAATGATTGCTTAGCAATCAGGTCCAGACCCAATTGTGGTTGTTAAATCAAGGACTACCTGTATGCAGATTCTTATGTGACTTGCTTTGTACTGGTGACAATTTTTGTAACTCAGAGCTTTCATCACCACCTTCCTCTCTCAGTTCATCTCTATTTAATTCGCACCCTGATCAGCACAATTCTGGTTTTCATCCAATTTGCTCTGTCTCCCTGATGGAGAAATAGCACATTATAATCTCATTATTTAGGCCAACCTAACTAAACTTAGGCTTTCAATTATTGAATTACTTCCTCAATGAAGCAGATCTTTCTTTTCTTCCATGCAAGCAGCAGCCTCCTTTATAAAAAAAAAAGACTCCTAAATTACTTCAGGGTAAGTATTCTTTCCCCTGTATAAAGCAATCTGCTTCAGCTGATAGTTCGATGGAGATGTCAACTCAATGTACAGCATCTGTGAAAAGGGCAAATTCCATAGTAGGGAGCACTAGGAAAGAGACTGAAAATAAAACTGGCGAGATAGTAATGCTCTTAGCCAAATCTATTGTACATCTGAATGTGGATTATAGTGGGTAGTGCTAGCTGCCACATTTTAGAAAGAATAGAGTTGAAAATAATAGAAGACAGCAGTCAAAATGATTGTGGGTTCAAGCACTTTCTTTATTAAAATTAATAAAAAGGACAATAACATTGGTAGCAGTATATAGAAGTGTCGTTGGCTTACCTGAAGGATCTTCTCTGTGAGCTGCGAGGAGAGGCCAACAATGGGTTAATCCTGCCTTGCTGCCCTTCTGGACTGGATTGATTTTCTTTTGAAGCCACGCCTCTTCCTGTGTGCTTGCCAGAATTTCAATTTAGAACGTGGACTAGTAATCGTCTGGTTGGTTCTCATATTGCCGCAGGCTTCAGCTGCAAGTACGTCTGACAACTATAAAACAGTGAACACTAACAGTTAAAAAACACAACTGAGGAATCTACCGGCTAGGGCGGGGTTGGCCTCTCCTCGCAGCTCACAGAGAAGATCGTTCAGGTAAGCCAACGACACTTCTCCTGTGAGCTGCTTGGAGAGTCCAACAATGGGAATATGCCCAAGCTAAACATTCCCAGGGCGGGAAAGACTGTCTCTAGTAGATTCCGTTGACAAATGAACCTGTTGCAAAACTCTGCGCCCAAAGGCCGCTTCCGAAGATGCAAACTTGTTTAACTTGTAGTTATGTACAAACTGGGACGGGGAGGCCCAGGTGGCCGCCCTGCAAATCTCATCAAGCGATGCCTGGGTTGCCCAGGCCGCCGAGGTTGCCGCGCTTCTGGTCGAGTGAGCTGTGATGTGGCGAGATACCCTCTGGCGTTGTAGCTCATAGGCCGAGGCGATGCAGCTACGTAACCATCTGCCGATGGTGGCCGCTGAGGCCTTCTGACCCATGTTGCGAGGTTGGAAGGTGACAAATAGGGCCTCAGACCGCCGATATGATGCGGTGCGCGTTACATAATACTTGAGCGTGCGCCGAGCGTCGAGCTTGTGCCATCGTTGTTCCCTGGGGTGTACCGGCCTCGGACAAAAGTTCGGTAGGACGATCTCCTGGGCCCGGTGAAAAGTTGAGTTGACCTTTGGGATGAAGGTGGGGTCGAGCCGTAAGGTCACCCTGTCCTCGTGGATGATGCAGAGGTCGTCTCTGACGGACAAGGCTGCTAGTTCCGAGATTCTACGTGCCGAGGTGATGGCCACTAAAAAGGCCGTCTTCACGGTAAGGCGCTGTAGGTCGCAGGTGCGTAGGGGCTCGAACGGAGGGTCAATCAGTGCCCTTAGCACCACGTGTAGGTCCCACGTGGGGTACCTGTGGACTACGGGTGGTCGAATGTTGGTAGCCCCTCTCAAGAAACCCCTGACCCTTGGATGTCGCGCCAGGGATGAGTAGTAGTCGAAGGCCAACACGGTTGAGAGTGCGGCCGTCTGGCGTCGGAGAGTGTTGGCAGCCAGCCCCTGTTCCAGGCCTCGCTGAAGAAAATCCAGCACGTCTGGGATGGAGGCCGAAATGGGTTCGACCCCCCGGGATCTGCACCAGGTTACGAAGGTCTGCCAGGTGGCGTCGTATATCCTGGTAGTCGAGCCTCGACGGGAAGCCTGAATGGTCCGAATGACCCCTTCAGAAAACTGTGCTCTTTCTAGCAGCTGCCTTTCACATGCCAGACGGTCAGTTGCATCCAGTGTGGCTCCAGATGTTCGATGGAGCCCTGCACGAGCGACACCTCCCCCTGTGGAATCCTCCACGGCTTGACCACCGAGAGGCTCACTAGGTCCGCGAACCAGGCTCTCCTGGGCCAGTAGGGGGCGATCACTATGACTTCTGCCTGTTCCTTGAGGATCTTCCGGATCAGGCGTGGCAGGAGCGGAAGTGGTGGGAATGCATAGAGTAGACCCGGAGGCCAATGGCACCTGAGTGCGTTGACTCCCTCCGCTCCCTGACACCGGTACCTGGTGAAATACCTTGGTACTTGCGCGTTTGTTGCCGACGCGAACAGGTCGACTGCAGGCTGGCCGAATCTCTGCGTGATGCTGATGAATAGGTTCGGGTGTAGCTGCCACTCGGAGTTGCCGATGGTGGCCCTGCTCAGCCAGTCCGCCTGGATGTTGCTCTCACCCGAGATGTGCTCCGCTCTGATCGAGGCCAGGTGCCTCTCCGCCCACAGGCCCAGCCGTTCTGCCTCCTCCATCAGTGACCTGGACCGGGTGCCCCCCTGGCGGTTGATGTGGGCCTTGGTGGACACATTGTCCGTGAGTAGTAGCACGTGACATCTCTTGATCCTCGGGCGGAAATGAAGAAGTGCTAGCTGCGCAGCTCTCAACTCCAGCCAATTGATGCTGTGTTTGAGTTCCTCGGGTGACCATTTCCCTTGCGCCACCTGGTGGTCCAGGTGGGCTCCCCAGCCATAGAGGCTGGCGTCTGTGGTGATGACGACCCGTTCTGGCTCTCGAAAGAGGCATCCCTTGGCCAGGGACGTCGCTGTCCACCACCCCAGAGACGCTCTGACATTGTCTGGGACTGGTACATGCCTGGGGGAGTCGCTCTCCTTGGCTCGCTGGTGCGGCAGGAGGCACCACTGTAGCTGTCTCGAGTGGAGGCGCGCCCATGGCACAATGGAGAGACATGAGATCATCTTCCCGAGGAGCTGCGACAGGAGCACGATGGGGGCGGTCCTCGATGATCCCACCTTCAGCGCCAGTGGGATCAGGCTGTTCGCCCGCTCTGGCGACAGGTAGACCCGGCAGGAGATGGTGTCTATGACCGCTCCCAGATGCGTCAGACTGGTGGTAGGCCTCAGGTGGCTCTTCTTCAGATTGATGGAGAACCCGTGATGTTCGAGGGTCCTCATGGTCAGCCGGAGATCCCTGAGTGCCTGCCGGTGGCTGGACGACTGGATAACTATGTCGTCTAGGTACGCCTGTAATCTGACTGGTCGTGACCTGAGGGACGCCAGGACCGCGGCAAGGACCTTCGTGAAAGTCCTTGGAGCGGATGACAGGCCGAAGGGGAGAGCCCTGTACTGGTAGTGCCGGCCCGCATAATAAAACCTGAGGAATCTGCGGTGCGCCTTTCGAACCGGGATGTGTAGATAGGCCTCCTGAAGGTCTATCGAGGTCAGCAGATCCCCTGTCCGGATGCAGCTCAGAATGGACTGGAGGGACTGCATTTTGAAGCGCCTGTACGCCAGGTGCTTGTTCAACTGCTTTAGGTCTAATATCCCCCTCCATCCTCCCGAGTTCTTGGGGACCAGGAACAGTATGGAGTAAAAACCTGACCCTGCCTGCTCTGCCGGGACCGGCTCTATGGCCTTTATCTCTTTCAGGTGCACCACCTCCTGTTCCATCAGAGACCTCTTGAGGGGGGAGGATGGGGTGGGGCAGCGGATGAATCGCCTGGGAGGCATGGAGAGGAATTCCAATGTGAGCCCTAACCGGATGGTCTGTAGGACCCACTGATCCGACGTGGTCTGCTCCCAGGCCGCCTGAAACAGCTGCAGGCGGCCCCCTATGGGAGCGGCCCTCGGAGAGTCACTTGAATTTTTGGAAAGGACAGGAACCGGATCCTCCTCTGAAGGGGCGCCTGGAGAAGGATTGTTGCCTGCCCCTGTCCCTAAAGGATTGGCGGTCCTGCCCCCTATCTGGTCCTTGATTAAAGGACCGATGGAAATGTCCTGCACTGGTGGAAGGTTCTGTGCTTCGAAAGGACTGCTTCTGAAAGGAACCAGACCTCTTGCGTTCCGACTTCTTATAGACCGAGGGCATGACCTTCTTCTTGTCCCTGTTTTCCACCAACACTGGGTCAAGGACTTCACCAAAGAGTTTCCCCCCTTTGTAGGGGGCGGAAGCGATCTTCCACTTTGAACGCATGTCTGCATTCCAGTGGCGGAGCCAAAGCAGCCTCCTGGAGGTCACATTGGAGGCCAGAGCTCTAGATGCGAACTTGGCCGAGCTCAGGGTAGCGTCGGCGGTGTAAGAGACACCGGCCATTATCTTTCTCAGTTCCTGCCTAGCTCTAGCATCCCCTGCTGGAACCTTAGCTAACAGCTTTCGAAGCCACCTAAGAGTGGCTCTGGACATGAAGGAGGCTGAGGTGGCCGTCTTAATCGCCCAGGCAGCCGCCATGTGGGTCTTGTGACAGGCCTTCTCTGACCTCTTGTCCTCCGCCTTGAGACCTTCCAGGAGGTCAGGAGGTAACACTGACGTAGGAGGTGAGTGCCTGAACTGGGGCATCTACCGGGGGTAGCTTGAGTAAGTCCTCCAGGGGAGCATCTACCGTGTATAGCTGCTTGTCTATGCTGCTGTGTGAGGCCGCTGTGCCTGGCTGTGCCGTTTCTGAACTAGGTTTAGGAACATCTTTGGCACAGGGACTACCTCCTGGGTCTCTTCCGGTTCCTCAAATAGTCCCTCATCATCCTCGGATGCCACCTCAGCTGTAGGTGCGGGGGTGGTAACCGTCATGCGGGTGGAGACCTTGGCCTTAGTTAGGATGGTCTTAAAGGAGGAACAATGGAACAACCCCTTGAAGGCGGGCTTCTCTGGGACCGCCTGTTCATCCCCCGAGAATTCTTGTTCTGGGAGCAAGTCATCCTCCACAGTGGAATCCCCGCTATCCAGCGAGGAATGAGGGGAGGGGGATCTTGGGATTGCTTGGCTTCCAGATGCTCTGGAGTGACTGCGCCCCCTGGGGCACTTGGTCTTTTGCTTAATGCCATCAGCAATGCCCTGGGCGATGGCCTTGTTAATGATGGCCTGCAATTCTGTAGGTATCACAGTCCCCTGGCTCTCAGCAGCTCTGGGCCTCTTGTGAGGCCTCTCTGGGGCAGGTGGGGGGGCAATCATTCTGGAAGAGGATAAGCTGTCTTCCTGAAATAGGTCCTCATCTCCCAGCAAGGAGGGCTCTGGGGACTCATCAGAGGAGAATTCCTCTTCCTCCTCTTCTCTGTCCATCTGGGGGATAGATGGCATTGTGATACTGGGATCCACTTGAGCCATTCCCTCTGGGTCTTCTATGGGAATTTCGTTGGCCCTTCGTTGGGCCTTCTCAAATTCCCTCTCAAGGGCTTTTTGCCGCCTGGATGCAGCCCTATCCTGGGCCTTGTCCTGCCTCTTTCCCCCTGCCTTGCTTAGGGCTTCAGCTGCTGCCCTGCTGGCCTGTCTCACAAGCCCCCTGCTGGTGGATGGCCCTGGCTGTTCAGATTCTTGGGGAGCTTTCTCAGACATTTGGGCCCCAGTAACTCACCACTCGTTGACCGATGGACGGAAGGGGCTTCAGCCAGGTGATCCGGATCAGCAGGCTTGAGGAAGCAATGTGGGACAGCAGATCAGCTTGCAAGCAAGACTAAAAGGCTGCCTCCGAAGGAGCAGGGTTGCACCTGAACAGAGGAGAGTCTGCCGGATCCGAGCCGGACAGTAAATCTTTCCCCCGCTTCTCGCCTGGAGCCGGCCAAACCAAAAGGTTGTTGAAGAAAAAAAGGAAAAAAATTCTTCTCCTTTAAATTCGCCTCCGCACGCGTTTTAAATGGCGCGCCTTGCCGCTTTTGCCGATCGGAACTCCAGCTTCCGGAAGAGGATGTGCGACCAATTAAGCCGCTTCCGCCTCCTCCTTTGGATCGGCGCCCGCCAATGGCTGATCAGCCTCCAAAATGGCGGGCGCAATTCAAACGGGCGGCGCGAAGCCGCTCTGTTTGGAAAAAATAAAGCCAGCAGCTGCCGCTGCGAGGGCCGTGAAAAAGGCCGGTCCGGCGACTTGGAACGTCAGCGGCAGGGCTCCTCGCCACTGACCGAGACGTTTCTTGAAGCTCCCAGGCGATCCCAGCCTGGGGCCAGGTGAAGAAAACCCACGCGCGCCCGGGCGAACCCAGGACGCGTCGGGTCTGCAGCAATTGGTGGGTTACGGAGCTCCACCAGCTTGCTTGCTGCAAAAATTCCTAAAATAAAATAAAATAAAATAAAATACCTAAATTCTCTACTTGGAGAGTCCAACTAATGTTCTGAAAACTCTTAGGGAGAACCAACAGAACGTGTCCTAGGGCATCAGACTGGATTGAAATTCTGGCAAGCACACAAGAAGAGGTGTGGCTTCAAAAGAAAATCAATCCAGTCCAGAAGGGCAGAAAGGCAGGATTAACCCATTGTTGGACTCTCCAAGCAGCTCACAGGAGAATCATTCTTAACACAAAAAAGCAATTCTCCAAACACTCATGAGGCTGATGGGAAGAAGATTTAGAACGGCCAAAGTATTATTATTTTTTGTACAGCCTATAATTAGTTTGTAGAAAGCATTATCACAAAACCGGGCAATAACCACCAATGGCTTCTAAAGAGGACTGAACAATTCCAATGACAGATCTATTGAAAACTATTAATCTTTAAAAGTTGATGATACCTCTGCATTCAGCCAGCAAGCCTCCACGTGCCAATGCAATTGAGTTGAAGAGAGAGAGATGTCTCCCATCTTGGACTTGTGAGTACCCTACAGGCATTTAGTTGGCTATTGTAAGAAATAAAATGCTGGGCAAAGATTGACCTTGATCTGATTCAGCAGGGCTGTTCTTATGATTTTTTTAGTCTATATGTTATTTGTCAACAATTCAGCTTTGATGTTAATATTCCAGAAACTGAACTGCATACACTACACACTGTTAAGACTATGGCCATCACAATGTATATGTGAACAGTTGTGTAATGTACTGAGGAAAATCTGAGCTACAGAATTCTAGTCCAGGTTAATATTAATAACTGTACTATGACTTACTGCTTGGGAGTACCCCAACTACAGACAAAAATAACAAGATGGTGGTCATTCAAATAGTAAGGCTAAGAAGGCCTATGAGTCCATGTAAGACATTCTTCACCATTAACAAGTCCTCATTCATATCCTTCAACAAGGCCCTGCTTATACAGACCTGTTGCCTGAATCTCCTAATTTCTTAAAGAGTGTGTGATATTTAAAAGACAATTTCTTATTGCTTCAATCACTAATAATAAAACTGCCACCTAATAACAGGAGTAGATTGCAGACATGGCACGCCTTCAAACAAAAAGTTTTTGCAACATCCTGCTGCTAGCTGGAGAACCATAAGCTTCTAAGAAAACACTTAACACTTAAAATCCAAACCTATAAGCTGTTGTTTGTTTTAGGAACAAAAAAGGGAGTTAACTTGTTTTACCTGTTTTGAATCAAAAGGGTTAAACATAAAATCCTGTACAGATTAGTTTCTCAAATAACTCATAAAAAAATCAAAACATGGTAATACTCAAAGGGATTTGAGGGTCAGGAAGTCTTGCCTATATCTTAATTCCTGGTGTGGGCTTATTTTTGATCTGCCCTTTTGGCCTGGGAGCATTTCTTTCTAAAAAATGTGTGTTTTCAGGAAAGAGATATTCCAGAGACTAGTTCTAAAATGTTATTGTTCCATGTGGGAACAACAGATACAATTACATCTCCCAAGTGTTTCATAATGATATAATACACTTACTCTGAAAGTTACTTCAATTAGTTTATCACTTAAATCTCTGTAGACTGAAGAGAAGCTGTTGGTATAATATCAATGTCACTGGACATATCAACACCATTTCTCCAATCAGCAAATTCAAGTGATAAACTAATTGAGGCAAATAAAATTAAATCCCAAAGAGATCAAAATAATGAAAGGATAGGATTCAGTGTGGCATTTTGGTTCTCTATGACTAAATGTTAGTAATATGAACAGTTGGGGTTTTTAATAACTTTACAATTGACATGGCTACACATGATTACATCCACATCCATATTAAAGGAACTTTCATCTGCAATTTCTAAAAGAAGAGCATCAATCCTATCACAGCCAAGTCATGTCAGATGTAATTTGACATTTATACAACTTCAAAAATATTCAACATTGACAAAATAACTATGATAGATGATTAAATTAGTTATTTGGACTAAGAATAAGCAAATAGGGATTTTTTGCACATAAGGTTCACTACCCAGCAAAACATTCCATTTCAGAAAATTTAACCGCAGAATTTTTAAAAATGAACTTATTCTCTTTGTTTCTAGTCTCCTGAGGCAGCAGAATGAGATTGCTCCATTCACTGCTCTTCAAATTTGACTCCTTGAAGGAAGCACAAGACAGAAATACTCCAAATGTAATTATGGGGGAAAATACTTGTGACAAGCTGTTTTTATGCATAATATAGAAAGGAAGTTTATAATCTTGCACAACTAATTTCAACTTAATAACTTTAATAACATTTCAAAATTATTACACCTTAATCCTACTAATCCTTTCCATAATCATTATAACCACAGTGGCTATCTAATACCCACATAATCGATTTCTTTTTAGAGAAAAGAATTTAATTTTCTTCTTCTTCTGGGATAAAGGTTCTAAAGATACTACATTGTTTATACTTGAATGAAGGGAAAAGTCATTTTTTATATATTTATTTTATTTTTCCACACCCCAACATCTGGCTTGCCTCACATCGTGGCCATGGCACCAACACACCACTCAGCCCTCCTACTCCGGCAGCCATGTGTGCTCCTGCTGCCATTGCAAAGCATGTGTTAGAGATGAATGGCTTGGCTGCAGGGGCCCTGAGGTAAGCTGGTGCGGGGTGCATGGGGCAGCTCCACCATCCACCCTGCCTCACCTCGTGGCCATGGCCCCGTGAGCAAACAGACAGAATGGGCAGCCAGGAGGCTGCACAGGCTCTTAAGTACGGCTTACTTGGGGGCAGGGGACTTATATTAGGCGCAAACATAAAGAACATGCTAGGACTTATTTTCGGGATAGGTCTTATTTTTGGGGGAATGGTGTGTGTGTGTGTGTGTGTGTGTGTGTGCACGCACACATTGAAATGAGGGAGAAGGAGAATAAATGTCAGAGCATCTTTAATTCCTATTTAACAACACTGAACAGGCCATCCATAGTATTTCATTAACCACTATACTGCCTTGGTTGTTTTCTTGCAGATGTTTCATTACCAAGTCTAGGTGAACGTCGTCACTTCTACAATAGCACAGATGATATTATCTAGTTTCGGTAATGAAACATCTGGAAAAAACCAGCCAAGCTCAGAGAGCACCAAGGACTCCTCATTTCACCCCTTACATACATTCTCCTTTATTGGTTATAACCACAATAGTACAAAACATTCCGCATCCTATAAGAACAATATCACTTCCATCTCAAGGACTGGCAAGATTGAAATCCAAGCTATTCTGGCAGCATTAAAACAGTGAAATAATGTGAATGAAATCCAACAATTTGTTTGTCTGTTGCCTTAGTACCAGAAGAGGAAACAGCAGCATGAGAAACCAAACCATTAAACTTCCCACATGGCCTTACTGCTATCAGAACAGCATGAAAACATTACCATAAACAGTAATAATTAACCATTCTTATGATGCATAAAACCTCAGGCTTTGCTGTGTTCAGATCAATGGTTTCTAATGGAATGCAATTCAGGGTCAGAAGAACTGTACGTTCTTTTCAGCACAATATAAGATGAAAAAGAAAACTTATCAAGAAGATTTGAAAAAGATAATCACAGGGGCGATTGGAGAGACAGTGAATATAATGTGGAAATCTACAGTTACATTCTTGCTTTAGATTAATTTTAAACAAATACTGCACTGGGGGGGAAGGAGAAAGACCCAGCATACAACCAAGGTTCCTAATTCCAAAAGAATGTTGCCAATTTAAATGAAGGGTCATATTTCAAGCTGTGATTACAGACTGTTGATTGTTCAAAACCATCAATGGAAGTTTTACATATTCCAAAGTAAATTCTACTGATGGTAGCCAATTAATTCTTAGCCTAAATTCCTAAAAGATTGTTAGTTGGTCCTCAGATTACAACAGTCCATTTAGTGACCGTTCAATGTTACAATGGCATTGTAAAAATTCTCTTATGACCCCTTGGCAACTGACTCATATTTATAACAGTTGCAATGTCCTGGAATTATGTGATCGCCTTTTGCGAACTTCTGACCACCAAAGTCAACGCGGAAGCCAGATTCACTTAACAACTGTGCTACTAATTTAACCGCAGTAATTCACTTAATAACTGTGGCAAGAAAGGCTGTAAAATGGGACAAAATTCACTTAACAAATATCTCATTTAGCTACAGAATTTTGGGGCTCAATTGTGATCCTAAGCCGAGGACTAACTGTACTTATTTTTAGGCAATAATGTTTCATTGTGTGAAATTTTGTTTCCCGATATGGCAAATATATTTTTATGATAAGCAATTTCATCTAAACACTTTGTCTTATGAAAATAAAGTGGTAACACACAAGTACTTTTTATTATTTCATGGATAAATACAGGTAGTCTTCGATGTATGACAATTAAGCCCAAACTTTCTGTTGCTAAGCAAGGCAGATGTTAAGTGACCTTTGCCCCATTTTGCCATCTTTCTTACCATAGTTGTTAAATGAATCAGTGCAGTTGTTAAGTGCAGCAACATGGTTGTTAAGTGAATCTGGCTTTCCCATTGACCCTGCTTCTCAGAAGGTTGCAAAATGTGATCACATAACCTGAGGATTCTGCAACCATTATAAGCATGAATCAGTTATGAAACACCCAAATTTTGATCATATGACCATGGGGTTACTGCAACGCTTCATAAATGGGAAAAGCTATTGTGATCCGCCACTGGCCTGCAGAGCTGGCAGCAGTCGGACAGTGAAGAGGTTGGGGAGGAACATAGGCCAGTCCTGGAGTCTGGGGAAGGTTTGGACAAGGGCTCTGCGTTGGAGGCAGAGGGGGGGGGGCAGGGCCATCTGGGAATTATGGGCTGTCTCCGGAGCCTCCAGATTCGGACATCAGCAAGGAAGAGGAACAGCGGGAGCCTGTTCCCAGTGTGAGCATGTGCAGAGCTGCCAGAAGGCAAGAACAGTTAAGAAAAAGGGGTGACTCGGGAGTGAGGCTTGGAGATGATTGGCCCCTCCCATAAGATATAAAGGAGGAACAAAGGCACATGAGCCTTTGCAGGAAGCAACTTTGTTCATTCTGGTTGGTTTAAATTCTGAAACTCCATTTTGACTCTGTGCTCCATGTGGCCTTGTAAAATTAAAGCACTTTTTACTTTTTTTCTCAAGATGGCGGCGTGTTTAGGCACAGCGGCTTTGAGCTCCTGGTGTCACAGTAGAGTTAGGCAAAAACTAGTCTATACCCACAGGGAGTTATTAAGTTATTATTAAAGATTGGATCTTCTAGTCGACTCGATATTACCAGCGACTTCCAGCAGTCTCATAATATACCGAGTGACATAGTAAGACTGCCAGGCTCTCCATGGATCGTTGTTTGGCCTAGGAGGCAGCGAAGAGAGCCGAAGCAGAAGTGGGGATGCAGAGCAGGTTTGCTAGTTCGATTACGGAAGCAGCCTCACAGACCAGCATTACCAAGCATTTCCTAACCAACTCTAGATCCTTTGGCCACAAAACTAGAGCTATGGATGGCAGAGAATAAGCTCATTTGTGACTGCTGTGTGATGATCATCACAGAGACCTGGCTTCATCCACTTGTACTGGATGCGTCTGTGGAGCTAACTAACCGCACCACACACCGCTTTTTATTTTTATTTTATTAAATTTGACAGAATTTGACAGAAACAACTCTGGTAAAAGCAAAGGTGGAGGACTGTGTATTTACACACATAATAACTGGTGTACTAACAGTAGAGTTGCTTACACGCACTGTTCTGCAGATGTGGAATTCTCAACTGTCATTTGTCCGCCATTTTATTTACCTAGAGAGATTTCTGTTATAGTTATCACTGCTGTCTATATTCCACCTGATGCAAATGTTAGCACAACGCTCAAAGCAATTTCATTGTAATTTTATTACAATGACAATAAAGATTATTATTGTTATTGTTATTGTTATTATTATTATATTCTGAAACTCCATTTTGACTCTGTGCTTCGTGTGGCCTTGTAAGGGTAATTAGCAATTAGGTCTTTGGCAGTGTTTTAAGGAAGATAAAGGTGGGTGCTTATCAGTTTTATCCAGAAAGATTTTGGTAGACTTCTGTCTGACTCTCTACAAACTATTTGTGACTCATTACAGGCTGAAAATGAACAAAATACACAGTCGTTGAAATAAAAAGAGGGTTTTTGGGACTAAGCGTGTGCTTTGTACTGTCTCAGGAGGCTTAGGTGAGAATGAAAACAGACACAAGTTACTTTTTTGCTGTTGCAATTTTGAACGGTCACTAAATGAATGGTTGTAAGTCAAGGACTACATGTACTGAAAAACCCACTGAACAAAAACAGTTTACACATGTACTTTCTATATGTCCATCAATAAATTGTATCCTTTTAACACGCCTGACAGCAGTTAATCAGAATGACTAATAAGCAAACTTCTCTTAGCTAAATTGTATTTTGCATATGGCTAAGATATTTGCAAAAAGTCATCTCTAAAAATGTCATACCAAAATCCATTAAATAACCAAAATAATTCTTGAATGTTTCCCAGTTTGGTAATGAAATGTTTTCAAGAAAACAACCAAGCTCAGGAGAGCACCAAGGGCCCTGCAATTTAACCCTGAACTACAAATACCCTCTTCTACAGGAACCAAAATAATTGTAAGGAAACATATGAATTGACTATACTACCTCAGAAACATCCACATGTGATAAACATCCACATTTTCCAATGGAGAATATATCATCTATGTAAAGATGTATGTTTAAAAAATTGAATCAGCATATAAATACATACCATAAAATGTAGAAGTTCTCAGAAGGTGAGCATAATTTTAGTACAATGACAATAAAGATTATTATTGTTATCTACATCGGGGTCTCCAACCACTGGTCCATGCACTTGCCCCGGCTCACAGCATGCCAGAAACCAGGTCGCACAAACAATGGAGGTCCCATCTGTGGGATGCAAGCAGCGCACAAAACCACGCCCCCTCCGATCAGTGGAAAAACCCCTTTCCATGGAACTGATCTCTGGAGCCCAAAAGGTTGAAGGGGATGGTGGTGCTGATCTACATTATCTCAGACTCTAATAATCTAATAAATCTAGTCTAAGAATCTAATAAAATCAGTCATTGACATGAACAATTCAAAACTGAATCAGCAGTTATGGACATCACTGGAAACTTCACTAAATGGGAAAATTTCTATTTATATACAGGTGGCCCTAATTTAGCAACTACCTCGGAGAGCAATAGTTGCAGTTAGAATGGTAATGGGGAAAAAATAGCAACTGATGCCCACATTTATGATCTTTGCAGCATCTCCCTCTCTGTTACATGTTCACCAGTAGTTAGCACATGTTCTCCTGTGCATGACTGATGTTTTTTCTTTTTCTCCCTCCTTGCAGAGCCTATAGATTGCCTAAATAACCTTTTCTCTGCAACACAGAACATGCCTAAAAGTGCTAACCTCAAATTAACAAGCTCAGCTCTGTGACCTTAATTAGTTGTTCAGAACCTACTTACCAGCAGATGCTGCTGCCTGACACTGATAAGATCCTAATCAGTTACACACTGAAATCTTTTGTTTGGCTCACAGTCAAGAGTATGTTAGGCAAACAGCCAGAGCTAGTACATTTTTCTTTCCATGCATATTCTCCATTATGGACCTGTTTACTCTCTTGTAATCCCTTCCTCTCCAATGAATGTAAATATGAGGATTATTTCTTTTCTTGCTAATTATCCCAGCACTTCAAAGGACAGAAGAGTAAGGGCAAAGCTATAGGATTTGCCCTATAACACCGGCTTCCTTGTGAGTCAAGTTTTAGTTTTCATTCCAGCTTTTTTAAAAAATAGGAATTTCCAAAAGTACTAGCTAAAATATCTGAATGAATGCACACACATGCACACCCTATCAGGAGTATACTGCCTATCTAGATATACATCCAAGTTGTTGGGAGAATGTGTGTTGTTGAAACCAGTGAAATGTTAAGAGTCAGTCTGTGAACCAGTGAAATGTTAGAGTCCTGAACTATAATATACTATCATGTATTCAATATTCTCTTGAAGGAAATATTAGATCAAACTAACAATGCTTTCTTTTCTAATCATTTTCAATAACATTTGATAAGAACATCCCTATTCCTAACTGCAGAATACAAAGAAAGCATTAAGATATTGAAATACCAATTCAGACATCGTAAGTGCCATATGCATTTTTAAAAACTGTCATATGTAATTCTTAATATAAAAATAGTACGACGATCTGTACTCTTGAAAGGCTTAAGAAAAGTGTTACCCTTTAAGAAAAAATCCATTTCTAGACACTGCAATGGCAAAATAACAGCATCAAATCAAGAACAACTATATGGAAGAAGTATGTCCTCAGTAAAAACCAAAATAGTCCTTTCCCCTACAGCTATTATTTTTACTATTCCCTTATAAGATTACAGGTAGTCCTAAACTTACAACCATTTGTTTAGTGACTGTTAGAAGTGACACTGGCACCAGAAAAAAAGTGACTTATGACCAGTTTTTATGCTTACAACTCTTGCAGTATTTGAATTTGAATTTATTTGACTTTTATACCGCGCCTATCTCCCCGAAGGGACTCAGGGCGGTGCACAGGAAATTAAAACAAATATAAACATATAATAAATAGACACACCATAAATAATACAACACAATAAAAACTGATTAAATTTGGAATACCCTGTGCTAAAAATTCACTAAAGATCCCACTAAGTATCCTGGTCATGTGATCAAAATTCGGACGCTTGGCATCTGACATGTATTTATGACAGTTGCAGTGTCATGTGATCATCTTCTGCAAGCTTCTAATAAGCAAAGTCAAAGGGGAAGCCAGATTCACTTAACAACCATACTATTAACAACTGCAGTAATTCACTTAACTGCAACAAGAAAGGTAGCAAAATGGGGTAAAGCTCACTTAACAACTGACTTGCTTGGCAATGGAAATTTTGGGCTCAGTTTTGGTCGTAAGTCAAGGACTACCTGTATACTTCTTTATCAACTACTAGTTTCTAAACATAGTTCCCTGGGGTCTCACGGCAATACAATATTGCAGAGGATCTGCAAAAAGCATGAAAAAAAAACAAAAAAACTCATTCATATAGCCTTCCCTGGCAAAAAATGACTCCCCAAACCCTTCACTGTCAGGAGAGAAGCACAAGAAAGACAAACACGGGTCCAGTTTAAGTGGAAACTGAAAAGGAGAGTGCCAGCTGATACCAGTCTCTCTCTCTCTCTCTCTCTCTCTCTCTCTCTCTCTCTCTCTCTCTCTCTCTCTCTCTCTCTCTCTCTCTGTAGTTTTTTCTCCTAGCAAGTACAGTCTATCGTGACTGGTTGCAATTCCTACAAGCATAAATGCTCCTGCCCCATAACTAGCCCCACTGTAATGTAGGTGCCCCTACTGAAATCAAAAATTGTTGAGGAAGTGCAGTTACAGACATTTATGTGCACATCGATTGCTTTCATCATTTTTTAAAACAATGTTTGAAACTAATCCCTCAGCATTTCTTTTTCATATATCAATGACCTAGCTTAAACTTGGCGATTTTAAGATGTGTGGACTTCATGCCGGCTGGGGAATTCTGGGAGTTGAATTCCACACATCTTAAAGTTGCCAAGTTTGAATAACACTGACCTAGCTTTTACTAACTTTTGGCAAAGGAGTTCAAAGGCTTTTTGCAAGTCCATTATTTCTCACTGACACAAATCCATATTTGAGATTATGCTTGTCATCAATAAAGACAATGAGTGTCATCCTTAAATAAAAGTTAATGAGTGTATTGCAGAAATATATCAGTAAACTTTCATGTACTACTTATTTCCTAAGTCTACATTTAATAAGTTGGGATAGGAAGATTTTCAAGTTGTCCATAACCTAGGAAATTCTGGTACAAATGAACAAAGATCTACCCTTATCAATATTTCAATTCCACTGCTGTAGAGTTGCTGGAACAGGCTGAATTGACCTTTGTGGTGTGTTAATACTGATATTGAGGAAATTGTTGTGGTTTGTTACAGCTTTATCTCTCTGTTTAATTCAGTGTATGCTTTAATACAATTTCTGCAGAACTGTAAACTACTGGGGGACACTTTTTGATCGAAATGACATATAAACCTAAGAAGATGTGACAGGATTAGGCAGAGAGGCCCAGAGAAAGAGATTGTGCAGTCCTGAATTGGATGGGGGAAGAGGTTCAGAGTAGTCACACCCTAGAATCACTTAGGATTTATCTAGTTGGTTAGAAGGTTATAGCTTTAGTTTGGCAAGATTCTGTCCATTAGTTTTGGCAAATAAATGATTGGATTCAATTGGATTTCACTGTGTCATCTCTGAACTTGGGCCTGACAGAAAGAGATAAATAGATGCTTCCCATAAAAAGTGTCAAGAAGCCAGATTAAATTGCTTACATAAGACTGGTTACTAGCCAAGGGCTTGCCACAAAAACCAATAGCTAACCTGATTGTATTGCACAAGTTTTTAGTATGTCAGCCATTTGAATGATTAGAGTTCTTGGGGCGAGGGGGGGGCGCATATGTATTCCTTGCCTTCCTCCCACATAGATCAGGGAAGTTATCATTGCTTGATTAAAGTTGAGTAGTACCACCACCTTTTTTTTTGAAGGACAGCGTACCCTCTCTTGAAGATATTCTCCTTGGAGTTGATCATATTATATATCTATCCTTCACCAAAGGAGTACTCCATTGAAAGAGAGTTACTAGTTACACACAGTACTAATGCTGAGGGCATAATCTTTTTGCCAGTAGGCTTCCATTTTTATTTTATTTATTGGAATATTTCTTGTTGTTTCACACCCACGAACAATAAGCAAGATAGAATTATTTTAAAACTAAAACACAAAATTCAACTATATAATGACAAAAACAATACCAGCACTCTCTCTTGGAGCAGGCAGTGTACAATTCAAAGTGCTGATTTTAACATTTAAAGCTCTAAATGCCATGGAAGATGAATACCTACAAGGTGATCTACTTCAAATCCATATTATTTACTTATTTATCACAGGCATATCCTGCCACAATCATACAGCAGACTTTGGGTAGCTTACTTGTGCACTCAGGTGGCGTGTGTAAGGTTCCTCCACCACATGAGATGCAATAAAACTGAGAAACTCCTGTTTTTCATTAATAGCATCAACCCAATGTAACAGCCTCCCACCCGAAAATTAAATGATTTCATCATTTCTGACCTTTAGAAAAACCTTAAAAACAGGGTTGTTCAGAAGGTTATTTATTTAAGATCTGACATCAATATGCTTTTATTACTGTTTATTACATTAATGCATGATATGGCTTAATAGGTTTAAAAATAGTGTTTTTATTATTTCTATGTAGTTATTTTCACCCTGGTTTATTACACACAGCCATGACTCCATCTGGAAATTGATAATATATAAAAATCCTGAACAAATAAATAATGCATTAGCAGCTCAAAAATCATAAATAGGACTCATGCAGACAGATTTATTTAAATTACAGAAATGTTATCCATGAACAAATTTAACACAAAAACAGATATTTTATTATTTTGTATGAGAGAAAAGGTTATGGCTACAAAATTTTAAACATTTGTGAGGCTGTCAGTAATAACATACTAATGAATTTACAACTGTTTTGATATTCAGTTGTTACCTACAGAGAATACTGGAAAGCTAGCAAGAAAGTCACTCAACTCCCAGATGGGTAGCATATAAGTTTAATGAATAAATATCTTCTCCTGATTGAATAACAACAAAAATGTTAATAGGTAAATCCAAAATTATTAACTATATAGTCAGTTAATATAGTTAGAAGAATGAATTGTCAATTTCTTGAAATCATACCCCCAAACCTGCCTATCAATAGAATTTTCCTGATAATTCGTTGGGGTTTTTGAGGGATTCATTACAGCTTCAGTAATGATGCCATGATTGATATAATATGGTAGATTAAATATATTTAAAAGATGTCACTGAATCTGAATACCAGTAACAGTTCTTGTTTAAAAATCCCATTTTGTAATAGTTGAACAAAATTTACCTATCAATCTTCAACTGCATGTAACAAGTCCAATTTTCTCCTGCAAGTTGTTTTTCCAGAATAAATTGCAGTACTAATTTCATGAGTTGTCACGCAGATCAAGCTTTCATCATGTGATTAAGCACAGCCAGCTAAATCAAAGTAGATTGACCAACCACTAATATAGTTTCCCTCTTTTCACAATAACATTATGGCAAACATCCAGCAAGCATGAAATGTAAATTCCTAGTACTAACTGGAATTTGTGCAGATTTGCAAGAATGTAAAAGACAAATTTTTCACTATTTTAGGGACTCTAAAAAGATGATACCCAAGTGACTGAGTTCTATTTGCAACTGAACAAGCCTGTTCTTTTTTTTTTTGCTAGAATTATAGTTCACCTATCCTACTTGCTAACAGGTGGCTTGACATCTGTAGCTTGACATCTGTAGCTTAACTGAGATTTCAAAGTTATATAAAAACAAGTGTAGCTTTCTTCATATAGAAAATCCGCATTTAGACACACTTCATTAGGAGCAATCAGACTATTACCAAATTGTGAGCAAGCTTTTTGGTTCTCCAGGACTTTCATAGACACTACTTATTAAACTAAGCAAGAAATAAAAAGGCAAGAAAAGTTTCCTGTTGTAACCCATCAGTGTTTAATCACAGTGTTACAATAAAACATGGGATGAGATTGCATGCAGTTAGATTAAACTCTATAGCATTAGGTTCCTGGTTTCCTTTTGTATGGATTGTCTATTTAGACTGCTAGGTCTATTACTAATGTGTAACATGGCACTGTGGGTACATTGAGGCTACACAGCTCTGTTTCTGAATTATTGTATACTGAATTACAATTGTCAACTTCCCTGACAAGTTCCTAAATGCAATGGTAGTTGGGATAAGGGAACAACAAACTGTTGAATCTTTATTTAAATCTTTTTTAAATCCCTATAAGACAGAGACACGGCCGACAAGTCACCCTACAGTCTTGAAATCAGGCAAATTCAGTAGAACAAACTGAAAAATTTCTGAAGAAACGAGTGCAAGTGATCCTACAAAGGCAGACTTCCTGAGAAGTCTACCACCAACTCAGCTCGCAACCTCAGTTATGAGTTTTCACAGACAATTTCCTTTACGTCATACATTTTAACTGTAATGGGGTATGTGTGTACATGCATGATGTGGTGGATTGGGTACAATGGCTTCCATGAGATGAGATTTCTGAATCCTCTACTCTCAACTGTACTCCACCTTTCTTACAACACCTAGAAACTCAGAGTGTTGCCACCAGTCACTTGACACTAGACTAGAGAGATCCCTGTAGTTTGACCTAACAAGTAGCCATGTGCTAAAAGAAGACATACTTCATTATCTATTTCACAATCAAAGAACTAGAAGGAAGTTGAAAGTATTAAAAAGAAATGACCAATTACTTCTGAAGAAAGCATTTCAATCAACTGCTTGAACTCCCACAATCACCCATACATAGCACAAAGTCACACACTTCTCATTACAATCCATAAGGGAAAGTAATTCTCTACCACCTTTAGATTTTACTGGTCCCTAGCTTGCTGCTTAACTTCCTGATCTCCAACTTGCACTTCTATAAGATGGGACTAATTATTCTTATCTAGTTCTAGAAAGTGCTCTTGAGAGAAAATAATAACAAGAAAAGCAAACTGCTTTTCTAGCCCCCTTTTATTTTAAGGACCAGTTTGGTTTTAAAGGATGCTTCATCTGAGCCTTCCATTTAGTGAAACACTCTTTCAAAGAGACATAAATATAACATAATATACAGAATATTTACCTATAAAACTATTAAAATAACCTAAAGGAGTCTAACCTAAATGTTTCCTTAGCAATTTCAGATAGTGCAGGGTTATTTCTTAGAGCACGACATGTTTTAAGGTATTAGGAACGGAAAAAAATGAAAAAAGGAAGGTGGAACAATTCAACTATTTTTACACATCACTGAAAAACTGCCAGGAATTCCTCATTCAGCAGATTCTTAGTCACCTGTCTAGCAAAAAAAAAAAAAAACCCATATAAAAGTGTCACTTAAATAGCACACTGCCATAATTACAAGTTATTCATCTACAGTTAATTAAGTGATCTAAGTTTATCCAGACCTATAATATTTTTATCATGCTCAGTAAGAAATTTTACCATTATTTGGGACATGATTCCACTTTGTGTGTATTAATGCATGAGAGAATACAATATTCCCAAAAGGTATCCTTAGCATATCCTTAACACTTGTTGAAAATAGACACATAGTATGTTTTAGAAAGGATGCACGTTATCACTTGGCATAATATTACAGCAGATTGTTGTTACTAATCTGTCAATCATCCTCTTGTCTTTTAGGAAATAAATAATATTTAAAGAGAAAAAATATTCTAGTTTCTTCTACGGTACTGAGAAAAAAAAGAAAAAGGATTGGGATCTAGACTTCTCACCCCATAAATAAAAGTGCCTCAGAAAAAGCTTTGATTTAGTAAAACAATCAGAGGAGGAAACAAATGTTACAGGTTCCTCTGCCTCCAGTCTCTTGTGCCTTTTAAAAGTTTATTTCACAAAGCCTCAAGTCTTAGGAAAATGTGAGAAAATATGGGAAAAGGAGGTTTATTAGATAAGATCCCTCATTTCCTTTAATAATTTCACCTGAATAAACCTCTACCTAGGACAGTGATAACTGACCTTTTTGTCATTGCGTGCCAAAAGCACCTGCACGCAATATTGTGCCTGCACCCATAATGCAAAGTGTGCATGCCCCCTCATACGCGTGTCCTGCTCTCCTGCACATGCATGTGAGACCCTCCCCCACATCCCATTTTGGGCCTAGTAGGCTTCTCTGCAGCCTCCTGGGAGCCCAAGTGGGTCACGGGCGGGTGTGTGTGCCAACTGACCCTTGCGCATGTGCGGCAGAGACCCAAAAATCAGCTGGCTGGCAGGAGGCATGTGTGTGTGCGTGGTAGAGCTGAGCTGGGGTGACGGCTGGCATGTCCGCAGAGAGGGCTCTGTGTGCCACCTGTGGCACGCGTGCTCCAGGTTTGCCATCAGGGACTTAGGAGATGCTTCTATGAGTGGGACCAGCACTTCTTAATGAAGTGAAGATGTATATTTTAATTCTATTGTTTAAACTTTTGTTTTCTTATACCTTAAGGATGCAGTCTGCAACAATCTGAACATAAGGATTACTTGAGAAACTTACAGAATTGTGTGATTACTGTACTTCTCTCAATTTTAAAAAGCTATGGTTGTCCAATAAATTACTACAGACTATATATTTATTATATTTTATAGAGTTTTACATATATCTTGAATGAAAGATATACGACCCTAACATCTGAATATTAAAATAATAAAATCACATCTCTAACAATAAGGTCTGAATTATTTTATATATCAAAACAATACAAATTGCCTCAAATTGCAATGGCAGATGAACAAAGTTTTCCCAGAGATCATCACTGGCTTATCAGTTAAAAGGAGAGGAATAGTGTGTTAATTAATTAACAGAGATGTCATTAAGTTTCTGTATCTAATTGAATTAAAATGACAGAGGAGGACGTGCACAACTGACGATTCTACTTCTCCCAACAGACCCAGGCAAAGGCATTTTTGCAGTTAAGATACTAAATCTCTCCTTTAATGAGACCTGGTCAACTTCTCTTAGGGATTGGACAAAGGATGTTGGCAAAGGAGAAAGCCAGTGGAAAAGGCCTGTCAAATAAACTGGAGCTATAGAATTTGGGGTTACAACATACATATTTCTATAAATCTAATTCAAAACTCGTTTTTTTCAACTTCTTCACTCTGCAACAATGTTAAGAATCCAGATTGCTTTCTTCTATTTGAATATAAAACCAGTATCCAATGACGAAAACAATCTAATTTATGTACATACTTCAGATAGAACACAAATGTGTTATAGATTTAGATTTAGATTTTATTTGATTTTTATACCACACCTATCTCCCAGAAGGGACTCAGGGCGGTGCACAGGAAAGTTAAAATGCAGACATACAAACATATGAATAAATACAATTACAAATATTAAAATATAATTAAATTGAGAATAGCCTGTGCTAAAAATACAACCAAAATAATAAAGTTACCAAAGATTAAAATCATTTAAAACTCAGTCTGTAGGAATGATCTCGGGGTCTAGGCTAGGCCGGCTAGGTGAAAGAAATGGGTCTTAAGAAGTTGGCGGAAGAGGCGGAGGTCCGTGGTGGTCCGAAGTTCGGGGGGTAGGTCGTTCCAGAGGGCTGGGCCCACCACAGAGAAGACACTTCCCCTGGGGGCTGCCAACCAGCACTGCCTGGCAGACGACACCCAGAGAAGACCCTCCCTGTGGGAGCGGATCGGCCGAAGGGATGTGTGTGGTAGGAGGCGGTCCCGCAAATAACTAGGCCCCGTGCCATGGAGCGCTTTAAAGATGGTTACCAGCACCTTGAAGCGCACCCGGAAAGCTACAGGTAGTCAGTGCAACTCGCCCAGGAGAGGTGCTACATGGGAATGCCATGAGGCTCCCAAGATCCCCCGCGCGGCCGCATTCTGTACCAACTGCAGTCTCCGGGTGCACCTCAAGGGGAGCCCCATGTAGAGAGCATTACAGTAGTCTAGGCGGGACGTAACGAGTGCTTGAGTGACAGTGCGGAGGACGTCCCGGTCGAGAAAGGGGCGCAACTGGCGGACCAGGTAAAAAGCCCCCCTGGCCACGGCCGCCACATGGTCATCCATGGACAGCCGAGAGTCCAGGAGGACGCCTAAGTTGCGGGCCCTTTCCACGGGGGCTAATGACTCGCCCCCGATGGCCAGTGATGGAATCAACTGGCTGTATCGGGACGTCGGAAACCACAGCCACTCGGTCTTGGACAGGTTGAGTCAAAGTTTGTTACTCCCCATCCAAACCCGCACGGCCTCCAGACACTGGGACATCACTTCAACGGCATCGTTGGGGTGGTTTGGGGTAGATATGTACAACTGCGTGTCATCAGCGTACTGATGGTACTCTACCCCAAAACCACAAATGATCTCACCCAGCGGCTTCATATAGGTGTTGAACAGGCGTGGCGAGAGGACAGACCCCTGATGTACCCCGCACATGAGGGGCCTCGAGGTCGACCTCTGCCCTCCTGCCACCACGAATTGCGACCGTCCGGAGAGGTAGGAGGAGAACCACCATAAAACGGTGCCTCCCACCCCCAACCCCCCCAGTCGGTGCAATAGGATACCATGGTCGATGGTATCAAAAGCCGCTGAGATATCTAATAGGACCAGGATACAGGAGCAGCCTCTATCACGGGCCCTCCAGAGATCATCAACCAACGCAATCAATGCCGTCTCAGTGCTATGTCCAGGTCGGGGGAATTGCTCTGCCACCACACTCTCTACAACCTTCGCAAGAAAGTGAAGGTTGGAGGCCGGACGATAATTTACTAACAACGCTGGCTCCAGGGAAGTTTTCTTGAGGAGGGGCCTCACCACTGCCTCTTTCAAGGCGGCCGGCAAGAACCCCTCGCTCAAAGAAACGTTCACTATTTCCTGGAGCCAGCCTCGTGTAAACTCCCAGGATGCCAGTACCAGCCAGGAGGGACACGGGTCCAATAAACATGTGGTGGCATTCAGTCGCCTCGGCAACCTGTCCATATCATCAGAAGTAACAAGGTCAAACTCTTCCCATAATTCGGTCTCAAGACCTGCCTCGGACGGTCCGCCCAGACTAATTTCATTGGAGGTCAACTCGTCCCGGATCTGAACGATTTTATCCTGCAGATACTCTCCAAATTCCTCTGCTCTGCCCTGCAAAGGAGCTTCCCGCGGCCTCTGTTGAAGGAGGGAGCGGGTCACCCTGAACAGGGCGACAGGGCGGTTATCTGCGGATGCGATAAGAGGCGCAGTAACTACGCTTCGCCATTCTTATAGCCACTAGGTATGTCCTCAAATGGGATCTTACCTGTGTTCGGTCAGATTCGGACCGTGTGGATCTCCAGATGTTCTCTAGGCGTCTCTTGCTGCGCTTCATCACCCTCAGCTCCTCGGAGAACCAAGGGGCCAGGGTGGATTGGCGCCGCGTGAGAGGCTGCAAGGGCACGACCCAGTCCGAGGCCCTTATGGCCGCACTATTCCACGTGGCCACTAGGTCCTCAGTCGAGTCGCGGGTCAAGGTCGCAGGTGGTGGCCCAAGCTCCATCTGGAACCTCTCTGGGTCCATCAGGCGCCTAGGACGGAACCCATCTTGGTATCTCTGGCTCCGCCTCCCCGCAGTGGGGTGTAGCGGTTGGGAAGTCAAGCCGGAGGAGAGAGTGATCAGACCATGACAGGGGTATGATGGCTAAATCCCCTACACCTAGATCACTCCACCACTGGCCAGAGGCAAAAATTAAGTCCAGTGTGTGTCCCCCGGTGTGAATGGGGCCCTGAATTACTTGGGTCAGATCCATGGCCGTCATGGAGGCCATGAACTCCCGGGCTACCTCGGATGCCTCGCCTACCTATGTATATGTATATTTGTATTATGTACAAATTATGTATATTTCCTCCAATTGATGACATGTAGAAATATAGAAATGATCTGCACTAAAGGGCTGAAATTAGTAAAGAAATGTAATGAACCTGAGATGTTTTTCCTGCATGAATGAAAGCTATCTTCCCAAAACAGGTCCAGTTAATTCTAAATAGCAATGAAAGAGCAAACCTGACTTTGTAAAGCTAAGTAATACTGCCTACTTACCTGAAAATTAGTACAATGTAACAGTTAGGGTTGGAATGAGAACCAAAGAAATATACACAAAGCTTAATGGTTTAACCATTATCTCAAAGCCTAAGCTACTTCAGAAGCTACTATGAAAGTAAAATGGGGGAGAAATCCAAGCTTACAAATTTTCCTGGAGATCAAGGACAACTTAAATATAATAAATATTCCATCAGTTTAGTTTTGTACAGATGGCTGTAAATATAATCTAGTAGGCTGCTACTTCACTTTTGCTGTAATTCCTATACACTTTAAATAAGAGTCCTGCTGTGATCTGCTTTTGAAGACAAAAGGGCATTTCAAAGACCATATGGAATCAGCTGTAGTACCTGTTTGCAATTCCTTAAACTAAGACTATTTTCCCAGGATTTTGCAGCAACTGCTGAAGGCAAAACTGGTTTACAGAATTGCACGTATGTGCTAAGTTCACACTTGTGGGCACTACAAAGCAACTCCTTGCCTTTAAGTATATGTCCTTGGATAGTCTGACCTTTAAACAAAAAATAATAATTGCACGTCACAGTATTAAAACTAACAAAACTGAGGCAAGAGCAGAAAAGTTCAAGAGAGCAATAATAAAAGAAACTGGCTGAAACTAGCAGAAAGTACATTCAAGAATATTTTCTGCACATAAAAACACCCCTGCAAACTTACCTGAAAATTAGTACAATGTAACAGTTAGGGTTGGAATGAGAACCAAAGAAATATACACAAAGCTTAATGGTTTAACCATTATCTCAAAGCCTAAGCTACTTCAGAAGCTACTATGAAAGTAAAATGGGGGAGAAATCCAAGCTTACAAATTTTCCTGGAGATCAAGGACAACTTAAATATAATAAATATTCCATCAGTTTAGTTTTGTACAGATGGCTGTAAATATAATCTAGTAGGCTGCTACTTCACTTTTGCTGTAATTCCTATACACTTTAAATAAGAGTCCTGCTGTGATCTGCTTTTGAAGACAAAAGGGCATTTCAAAGACCATATGGAATCAGCTGTAGTACCTGTTTGCAATTCCTTAAACTAAGACTATTTTCCCAGGATTTTGCAGCAACTGCTGAAGGCAAAACTGGTTTACAGAATTGCACGTATGTGCTAAGTTCACACTTGTGGGCACTACAAAGCAACTCCTTGCCTTTAAGTATATGTCCTTGGATAGTCTGACCTTTAAACAAAAAATAATAATTGCACGTCACAGTATTAAAACTAACAAAACTGAGGCAAGAGCAGAAAAGTTCAAGAGAGCAATAATAAAAGAAACTGGCTGAAACTAGCAGAAAGTACATTCAAGAATATTTTCTGCACATAAAAACACCCCTGCAAACTTACTGAAAGTTCATCTACTGTTACACTTTGTAAACTCACATCATTCTCTATTAAAATGTATCTTTCAATCTTGTAATGATCTTTTTATGAGTAATTAAACAGTATACATTCTGTGAACATACTAAATGTTCTAATAGCAGAATTTTTATTCACAAAACGCATACTATGTGTCATGTTTTCTTTCAAGGCTTGGCATTCCATGCTAAATGAGCCTTTTAGAACAATTTCAAAAGCCATTACACTTACAATCTTCTTCCCATGCTTAGAATTACTAAACCATTCTAAAAGTTGGGATTAAATATTATGCTTCATTGACAGAAAATGGAAACCTAAACCACCAATCCATATTGGGATGCCACGAGAGAGATCTTGTTTGGGAGGAGTTTGACTCCGTTACTTCCGAGGATATGGACAGGCTACGTGGGCGACTGCGAGCCACCACATGTTTATTGGACCCGTGCCCCTCCTGGCTTGTACTGGCATCCTGGGAGGTGACACGAGGCTGGCTCCAAGAGGTTATCAACGCATCCTTGAGTGAGGGTTCCTTGCCTGCCTCCCTAAAAGAGGCCATGGTGAGGCCCCTCCTCAAGAAGCCCTCTTTGGACCCAGCTCTTTTGAACAACTACCGTCCAGTCTCCAACCTTCCCTTCTTGGCGAAGGTTGTTGAGAGTGTGGTGGCACAACAGTTTCCCCGTCACCTGGAGGAAGTTGACTATCTAGATCCGCGCCAGTCCGGCTTTCGGCCCGGGCATAGCACCGAGACGGCATTGGTCGCGTTGGTAGATGATCTCTGGAGGGCCAGAGATGGGGGTTGTTCCTCCATCCTGGTCCTATTAGACCTCTCGGCGGCTTTCGATACCATCGACCATGGTATCCTATTGCATCGGCTGGGGGGGTTGGGGGTGGGAGGCACCGTGTTACGGTGGTTCTCCTCCTACCTCTCTGGCCGATCGCAATTTGTGTTGGCAGGAGGGCAGAGGTCGACCTCGAGACCCCTCACATGTGGGGTGCCTCAGGGGTCGGTCCTCTCGCCTCTCCTGTTTAATGCATATATGAAGCCGCTGGGTGAGATCATCCGTGGCTTTGGGGTGGAGTACCACCTGTACGCTGATGACACCCAGCTGTACATATCTACCCCAAACCACCCCAACGATGCCGTAGCGGTGATGTGCCAGTGCCTGGAAGCCGTGCGGACCTGGATGGGAAGTAACGGACTCAGGCTCAACCCGACCAAGACCGAGTGGCTGTGGT
This sequence comes from Rhabdophis nuchalis, assembly GCA_039707465.1. Lineage (NCBI taxonomy): Eukaryota > Metazoa > Chordata > Lepidosauria > Squamata > Natricidae > Rhabdophis > Rhabdophis nuchalis. Next base: position 323,939,768 of record CM077643.1, read on the forward strand.
TTCCGGCTGCCCGATTCAACCAGCTCTCTCCAACGCTGGCCATAGGGGGCGAACATCTTGCCCCTGTGGATGGGGCGCGCAACTTGGGTGTCCTCCTGGATACCCGGCTGTCCATGGAAGATCAAGTGACAGCCGTGGCCAGGAGGGCGTTTTACCAGGTTCGCCTGGTACGCCAGTTGCGCCCCCTATTGGATCGGGACGCCCTTCGCACAGTCACTCATGCTCTCGTGACATCCCGACTGGATTATTGCAACTCTCTCTACATGGGGCTCCCCTTGAGGTGCACCCGGAGGCTTCAGTTGGTCCAGAACGCAGCCGCGCGAGCAATTATGGGCACCTCTAGGTTTGCCCACGTAACACCGCTCTTGCGCGAGCTGCACTGGCTACCTGTCGTCTTCCGGGTGCGCTTCAAGGTGTTAATTATCATCTTCAAAGCGCTCCATGGCTCGGGACCTAGTTATCTGCGGGATCGGATCCTGCCTCATACATCCTCACGGCCGATACGCTCCCACAGAGAGGGACTGCTCCGGGTGCCGTCCACTAGACTTTGTCAGCGGGCGACGCCCAGGGGAAGGGCCTTCTCTGTGGCGGGCCCAGCCCTCTGGAACGACCTTCCCCCCGATATTAGGACAACCACGGACCTCCGCTCCTTCCGCTTAAAATTAAAGACTCACTTTTTTCGCCTGGCCGGCCTTGGGTAGTCTCTTTTTAGGTTAGGGGGTTTTTAGGGGTAATTTTTAGTTTAGTATATGGGTTTTAGCGCAGGAATTATTTAATTTACTTTTAATTCTGTTGTTTGTACTCTGTAGTTTGTTCTTTGTATTTTTAATTGCCTGTGCCCCGCCTCGAGTCCCCTTGGGGAGAGAGAGCGGGTTATAAAATTAAATTATATTATATATTGTTATTATATATATTATTATATATATATATAATTGTCAATCTCCCCCATTTGTGGTCCTATTCCTTCAATACTATTGGTCATTACAGAACTTTAGGACTTTTTTCCATTTTAAATCTTTAAGCTTTAAGCTATTCAGTTTTGTGAATATTTTCTAATACAGTCCCCATTTCCTTTACCTGTAAAATGACTTGCTATTATATTTATGCTAAACATAAAAACAAATCTGACAGTCATCTTTGCTATATCGTAACACTAATGTTTGCAACAGTTTTTTGGGACACAAGGAAATGAACTATTTGTTAATGGGTTAATTAAAAAGGTTTAATTTGGCAAATTAATTTACAATGAATCATCATTTGGGCTGAAGATCTTGATTCTCCAAATAATGTAAGGTGACTATCAATGCTCCTCATACAATTAGCTGAAGGATCAAATTGAACACGTTGTATTTTAACATTACCTCTGAATAGGAATAGTGCCAAATGTATTACCTGTCCACTGAATTGTCATTGTAAACCCATTAAAAAAGAATGCTTGGTAGTTGCATACATGTATGTTTCCATGTGCGTGAGTACCATATGTAATGAGCAGCCACTTCCATGAGCACATATTCATACTACTTCAGGGATGTCCAAACTTGGGAACTTTAAGACTTGTGGACTTCAACTCCCAGAATTCCCCAGCCAGCTATGCTGGCTGGGGAATTCTGGGAGTTGAAGTCCACAAGTCTTAAAGTTCCCAAGTTTGGACATCCCTGTACTACTTCAAACAGCTGCATTAGGAACTATTGAAGAAAATATATAATGGAAAGAAGGAAGTGTTCTTTATTCTTGGGAAATGTCAAGCTAAGATTTCTTCCTCTAGGGCTTCCTTTTTTCTTTTTCAACGTAGGTGAACAAGGAAGTGGGGGTGGCATTCCAAAGACCTTTCAGCAAATGAAAAGTATCTTAGGTTTCCACGCCTTCAACCTAATGTCAACTTAATGTCACTCTTGGCATTGTAACTCCCTCCCAACAAAACTAGTCAACCATAGGGAAATGGAAGGCAATGGAAAGACAGAAAGAAATGGATAAAACATCCCTCAGGTCTTCCTCAGTAGTGGCAGTAGCAGAATTACTTTACCCAGTTAATTGCACTTAAGCAAAAGACACCTAAATCAGTGAGAGAAATAAGGGTGAGGAAAGCTGACTCAAAGGGCTCCAATGATACGTTTAAGTTCCAAGAGGAACTGCCTTAACGACTAGCACGGTATCCCAGTAAGGGCTCCTCCAGTCCAGGGGTCCCCAAACTTGGCAACTTTAAGACTTGTGAACTTCAACTCCCAGAATTCTCTGGCAGAGCTGGCTGGAGAATTCTGGGAGTTGAAGTCCACAAGTCTTAAAGTTGCCAAGTATGAAGACCTTTGCTCCGGTCCAATGAGCGCAGAGAGGGTTGCCAGCTTTCCCCATTACCCTAATCATCTTCCCTCCCACGCTCATTTTCCCGCATCCGCGACGTGGCTCCCTCCAGTTGGTTTGGACGCGGCCCCGGCTAATGACGAGTTAAGAAACCAGACTGAAGTCCAGAAAGGAACCATCTGCTTTTTCCTTTCTTTTTTTTCCCTTTTTTCAAAAAAGAAAGAAATCCTTCTGGGAAGGGACTCGAGGGGGGGAAAGCGGATCCTCCCCACCCCGGTCTGAAAGAGAGCCAGAAGGAGGCGAGAGGGACTAGGAACCCCCCTCTTCCCTGTCCCAAAGGGGATGTCTTTGCGCTCCACCGCCCCCCCCCCAACCCCGTCGTGGAAGGCGAGGAAAAGCAGCCGCCTCACCTCCACTTCTCAAAGGGAGAGAGGAGGAGGAGGAAAGCGGAAACGTAACGTAGATGGAATCGCGCACACCCGCACTGCACCGAGGCGAGTGAGCGAAGGTTTGCTTTCCCTTCTCGGAAGGATGAAAGGCAGAGCTTTCCCCCCCGCTGGAAGCCTTGGGCTTTTCCGCCAGCCACATACACATACATACACACATACATATATACATACATACACACACACACACACGCCCCCTCCGCCGTACGGCAGCTTTGCTCCCCCCCGCCGCCACTTTTCCTTCGGATGCGCTTGGACCGTCCACGCCCATCATCCGCAGCCATGTTGCTGGGGATGATGGACGCGACTCATCCTTTCCCGAAGGGTCGCCGCCTAGCTTGGACGGCAGGTTCTTCCCCCTTGCCCAGACCAGCAGGGACGGCGGGGGAAGAGACTGGAAGGGAAAGTCCAGGCAGGCAGGCAGGCAGGCGGGCGCCACTTCTCAATTAGGGAAAGCGGCCGGGAACGGGAGAAACGGGAGAGGACGGCGGGCGAGCCGGAGAGGAAGCCCTTTTCCTCCCCTACCCCCCCGGCTCGTCTGGGTGAGAAACTAGTCCTCCCAGGACACGCACACCCACCCACTCACCCACCAACATAAGACGCCCCGGAGAGCGGAATTTGGAGCCTCCGGGTGAGCCCGGAGAGGCTCAGGAGGAAACGCCGGCTGGAGAAGACCTCCCTCTCTCCGCCACAAGCGGTCCACCCGCCCAGCCTGAACACGCCGAAAGCCATCCCGACGGCGCCCGGGTGGCTGAGCGTGCGGCGGTTTCGCTCCCCTTTCCCCCTTACCTTCCTGCCGCCTCCGGCCAGCGCGGCGCTTCCCCCAGAGTACATGTAGTAGGCGATCCCCAGCACCCAGAGGAAAGCGAAGCAGAGCAGCAGCCGAGACCTGCGCCGCATTATTCTCCCGCCCGCCTAACGCTGAGCAGTGGCACCAGCCGCCGCCAGGCCAGCAGGAAACGGGCGGCAGCCGCTGCCTCTATCACCACCGCCGCCCGCCCGCCGCCGCCGCCGCCGCGCAGGGTCAGGGGGCAGAGGGCGAGCGCCCACCCCCTGGCCAATCGCGAGCCGCGCCGCCCCGCCTCGTGGGGGCGGGGCGAGGAACGTCGCCCGGGCTGCCGCACGCTAAACCTCCCGGGGTCCCTCCGGCTTGCTCGGCCGCCAGAGGCTGAGGCGGCTGTGGGCGCGGGGTGCCTCCGGCAGCCGGCTCCCTTGCCTGGAAGCTCCGGTAGGCGCTGCTGTAGAGCGCCATCTAACCCACCCCCACCCTTTGCAGGGCTGCTGCTTCTGCGTTAACTACCCTTCTTCCCGTTGCAGTTTTCCGAATGCCCTTTCAAAATACGGAGAGCAAAGCGGGGAGTCATTGGGTTCTCTTGGGGAAGGGGGGGGGGGGGAGAATACCAAATTCGGATTTCAAGCAACGTGGCTCCAAGCCTGGCGCCGCATCGAGCGGGTATCTCCCCGGGTCTGATCCCCTAAGCTCGTCGGCGATGAAGGGTAGCCGATTTTCTAGGAGAGGGATTGTGTAAGAGCAGTCGGGAATTGTGTAATGCGCGTTTGGCTCGTTGTGATTTTACTGTCCAAAGAATGCTTTTTAGAGGCTGCTGCAGGGAGAAGTTGCAAGATACCCTTATGAGATTTGCCCGGAACACAGCGGGATCTAATTATTTCCAAGCACACTTGTTTAGGATTGTACCGTACTGTTCCTAACTGCTTACTCATGGCAAGGATGGATGGCATCCGGTATGGGAGCACAGATCTTCTGTGCAAAGATTTGAGCCTACAGGAATGCAATGACTAATGACTGGCCCTTACTTATGCCGCTTCCCACCTGATTTGATAAATTGACTGATTTGGTTGTAGGTTTAATATTTGATATTCTGATTGGTTTAGTTATTCTGGGAATGTTATGAAATAATAATACAGTTATTGGGTTGCACTTGTTAGAATGATAAGCATAAGGAACATCCTATAAATCATTCATAATAGCCTATCTTTATTTTTGTACATCAAAGCTACTGTTTTTAAAGTAAGAATAGAATAGTCTATCATGATTAGGCAGAGGGACTAGAACCTTAAAATGACATGCGCCAGTGAAGCATAATGTTGTGCTAACAAAGAAAACTTACTAGCTGGCTATTGTGATTATATTAGGAAAAGTAGCATATAACAAGGATAGGTAAATGAGCACAATTCATAGTAACAGGAATAATGCAGGGGGAACACCAGTATGGACAGTCAGTTGGAAGGAGATATGATACTTTTTGGAATTCCTTAAAACCCCTGGAGGTTTTTTTTAAATGAAATGAATAAGACCCAATAGTTTAATTCATTGTAGTTATGATTGGTTGTCTAGCTCTGCATGGTACATGGAAGGGGCATGAGGGAGAAATTGAACAATATGATACTGTCTGCCATCGCTGCATCAGTTGGCACATGGGAAACATGGGGACCCACTTCATATAATGCCTACCCTGTAATATGAATGGAGAATCATCATTGAATGCAAATTGTCCAAAACAAAAAGGTTATGGAGCTGAATGAATATATCATGGCTTCATGAAACTTTAAATAATAGATAATAGCAAAGTCTTATGTAAGGGAGTCTTACTCTCTAAGATTGCCCCCATTTCTATTGCTCTCTTTGCAACTTTTCCATGTTCTGTGGTCCTGAGTCATTTGATCTCATCATTTTTCCTTATTCCAAACCAATCTTTACAAATTAGGTCACCTAAGGAACTCATATCATAGAAGGTTTGGAGGTTTGTTTTGTTTTGTTTTTGGTCATTCAAAGAGATGTTCTAGAGCAGGGGTCCCCAACCTTTTTTGCACCAGGGACCGGTTTCATTTTAAAGAAAACTCTGCGGACCGGCTGAGTGGCTCAGCAGTCATGTGACTGGGTGGGCGTGGCCAATTTGGAAAATGTGAAACTCACTTAACAATGGTCTTGGTTAGCAACCAAACTTTTGGGCTCAATTGTGGTCATAAGTTCTCTCTCTCTCTCTCTCTCTTTCCTTCCTTCTGTCTTTCTCTCTCTCTCTCTTTCTTTCTCTCTCCCTCTCTTTTTTTCTCTTTCTTTCTGTCTCTTTTTCTTTCTTTCCCTCTCTTTTTCTTTCTTTTTCTCTTTCCTTTGTCTCTTTCTTTCTCTTTTTCTGTTTGTCTTTCTTTCTCTCTCTCTTACTTTCTCTCTCTCTCCCTTTCTTTTTCTTTCTTTCTCTTTCTTTTACTTTCTGTCTCTCTCTCCTTCGTCCTCCCATCTCTGTCACTCTGTGTGTGTGTGTGTGTGTGTGTGTGTGTCTGTCTCGCATTCAGGCACTTAATCACTCATTATGTGTCTGTCTATCTTTCTCTCCCTCCCTCCCTCTGTGTGTGTGTGTGTGTGACTCTGATTCCCTCCCACCCTGTCTCTCTCTGTGTCTATGCCTCTCTCTGTCAGTCTGTCGTCGTCCCGTCCCATCCCCGTCCCTCCCCCCACCGCGGAGTCTCCTCAGCTCGACTCGCTCACTAGCCTTAGCCTGCCCCGTCTGGGCGGCCGCTGCCGCGCTTGGTCCCTCGTGCGCTCGTCAGGCTCCTTCCCGGAGCTGAGAAGGCTCCGTGGGGTGGGGGTGGGGGAGGAGGAACCTCCGCAGCTCCTGGAAAAAGACGAGTGGGTGGCATGCCAGTTGGGGAAGCTCTGGGGGGCAGGGAGGAAGGGAATCCGTGGGCTGTTTTGCTGCGGCGCGCAGGAGTCCCACCATCGACAAAGGTGGAGGAAGAGGCTCACCCTAACCGCGCGAAAAGCCCCGCCTGCACTCTCCCGCGCGCTCTCCCTCCTCCTCCTCTGCGGCCCGGCTCCTATCCAGCCACGGACCGGCACCGGTCCGCGGCCCGGGGGTTGGGGACCCCTGTTCTAGAGAAAAAAAACATCACGAAACATCATATGTTGGCAACATTATACCACAAGTTTGACACCTGTGTGATAAATGATTCCAAAGAAATTTTCAATAGTTTCATTTTGTTTTACCAGGTGGGGAAAAAATGAGCTCCATGTTTATCACTGAATCTGCCATTGGAGATTCTTCAGATTGTTGCCTATGAATAGTTTGGAGATGAAGAGACTGCTTGGAGAGAGTTACTTTCTATCTTGCTAAATATAACTGTGTTTATGTGTACCCACAGTATTCTTCCTGTCTACTCTGTGAGTGACAAGAGATTTTTATACCATTATTTTAAACCAACAGTTTTAAAAATTTGAAAAACCTGGCCAATTGGTCACATAATTCTGTGAAGATGAAATTCTCTCAAAATAGTTTACTTTGAAGGACTATTGTCAATACTCCCTATTTTGCCTCACTGTTGTGGGATATATAATTACATGGATTATTAGTGCTACACCAGAGGAGTCCGCTATTTTGGAAAACAATCAAAATTGAATTGTTTCCTAGATAATGGATCCGTCTAGGAAAAAAAAAATCAGGATGGACTGTGTAACAAACAGTTTACTATTTATACTTTTTTATTATGCTATTTCTTCCTCATCTCTCTCTCCCTCTACCAGGAACCTTGCCCTGAAAAGGGAAGCCAAGGCACAGAAGCATAATTGTATTCATAATTTATTGGAATTGCTTGTTCACCTCATTTACAAAAATCATTGAACCCCGAATCATTTCCTTTATTGCATATAATAATAATAATAATAATAAATTGGAATTTATTAACCGCACCCTCTCCCCACAGGGACCCGGGGCGGTGCACAGGCATAATTAAAACAATATACGATAATACAAACATTACTAAAATAGAATTAAATAAATTACCCGTGCTAAAAATACAATTAAAAAACCCATTAAAATTTATCGTTAAAAGACAGAGAGAACTATTCAAGGCCGGCCAGTCGAAAGAGGTGGGTCTTCAATTTTACACGGAAGGAGCGGAGGTCGGTGGTCGTTCTAATATCAGGGGGAAGGTCGTTCCAGAGGGCCGGGCCCGCCACAGAGAGCGCCCTTCCCCTGGGCGTCGCCCGCTGACAAAGTCTAGTGGACGGCACCCGGAGAAGCCCCTCTCTGTGGGAGCGAATCGGTCGTGAGGATGTGTGGGGCAGGATCCGATCTCGCAGATAGCTAGGTCCCGAGCCATGGAGCGCTTTGAAGATGATGACTAACACCTTGAAGCGCACCCGGAAGACGACAGGTAGCCAGTGCAGCTCGCGCAAGAGCGGTGTTACATGGGCAAACCTAGAGGTGCCCATAATTGCTCGCGCGGCTGCATTCTGAACTAACTGAAGCCTCCGGGTGCACCTCAAGGGGAGCCCCATGTTTTGCATATACAAAACAATGCAAGCTCATGCACACATAATGCACATTGTAAGGAAAGAAGATAGGAAGGGAAGGAAGGAGGTGAGAGGTGAGATAGGAGGCGATGAAATGACATGACATGGCATGACATAAAGGAGTCGTGGCATTGGGAAAGATAGGAAAGGATAGAAAAGAAAAAAGGGCTAAGAGTGGACGTGCAGGGAAAAAATAACTAACATGGTAGTGTGGTAAGGAAAAGTCCTTCTGGGTTTGGCTCCAAGTGGGGAAGAAGACACTGGAGACATGGAGGCTGCTTGGAAAGATGGTTTAATGGTGGACAGGACCACATGGCTGGAGTCCTGAACAGAAAAGGTGCTCACATGCTTCAATGTTGGTGGACAGGAAGAGCAAGGGCTTGCAGGGCTTTTTATCAACTGTTTGGCCCCACCTATCTGTTTCCTGTTCCTGTGTAAAGTACTGTACTCTGATTGGTTGCCAGGCTCACATGGGGCAATGCATGGGCAACTCTCTAGGCTGAGTTCTCAGATGCTATATGGTCAGTAAAGCCACATCACCCTGGAGCTGATGGGGAGGGGTCTTTTGTTATGTGAATAGACTGGCTTGGCATCTTAATGGCCCATTGACAAAAGGTGGAGTAGGCAGGAAGCTGCAGGAATTAAAACATGTTTTTCCCTTATCACATTCAGAGTAGAATAGTATTCTGCCTTTTCAATATTTCCTAGGGCATTTCATTTTTCTGAGAGAGAGATGTTGATAACTTTCCACAGTAGGAAAGGAAAGGTAAGTCCGAAACCTGTTTAAATGTTACATAACACAACATTCATCACACAAACAGCTCATCCAAGAAGCAGCTAATTTGATTAATCTTTCCCTAGTACTAGGGGAAGATTCAACCAACTTTGCTCTAGGAAGATTCAACCAACTGCATGGCATTGTTTTCTCTTTAACAATTGGTACTTTTCTTCTTTTAAATTATAATTTAATGTAAATTTTAAATCTTTCATCCGCATACTTTCCCATTGTTCAAGCATTATATTGTATCCAAAATTCTTTGCCCACTGAACCACACAATGCTTTCTTTACATACTCATTCTCCAAGTTCAATTTGCATAGCAATTTATAAACCTTTGCAATAATAGGTCCCATCATTACCAGACAATAGAATTTCCAATTCATTTTTTACAAAATCAAATCTATAACTTTTTACCTCTAATGTAAATTGTAAATCTTTCAATTGTAAATATGCAAACCAATGTAAACACGTCCTTTTAATTCCAACACCTCATTAAATGTGAGGACATGGTCACCGTAATGAAAACAAAATTATTTGATCACAAGTCCACCAGTCTGATTTCATCGCCATTTCTTTTCTTTAAAAAGCTGGTTGGGGGCTATCCAAAGGGGCATCTTCACAAAGAACCTTATTTATTTATTTTTTTAATTTTATTCGGTTTGTCAAGCATGTATGAGAAAACAAGTATAAGTATGAATATAACATATAAACATATACGGTAAGTATAAGCAGGTATAAGTATAAACATAAGAAATTAGTTCAAATAGATGGGAGCAGTAGGACAGGGGTGGTAGGCATGCTGGGGTACTTATGTACGCCCCCTTACAGACCTCTTATTTTACATTTATTCCTAACTCTCAGGATGGCATGTTTAACAAAGTGATTGTTGAAATCAACATTTACTTTAACCTTATCATTCCATAAATAGGTGTGCCATCCACATCTTACTTCATGACACTGCAGCTCAAGAAACCTCTTATTCTGGAGAGTCAGCCACTCTTAGCCACAATAAACAGCCAAACAGCGGGCATAAAAGTACAATTTCAAATCAGGTAAACCCAAACATCATCTTTCCTTAGCATTTTGCAATAATTTATATCTAATTCTTGGGGGGGGGGGGTTGCCATATAAAGTTAGAGATGTCCATCTGCCATTGTTTAAATACATTATCAAGTTATAAATATTGGTGGAGTGTGAAACAGAAAAAGCATATTTGGTAAGACATTCATCTAAATTACAGATTCTACCCAATAAAGATAGTTACAATGTGTGCCATTTTAATTAGTCTTTTTAATATCATTCCAAAGAGGCACAGTTATTTTGAAACAATTTAGAATCTGTGTTTGTCAATGTAACCCCCAGGTACTTCACCTTTATCTCCATCTTAAAACTCAACTAAGATTTTGAGAAATCATATTCTTAACATGTACTGTTGCTTTCTGTCTATTTTAAAGCCTGCTCTCTGTCTATTTTAAAGCTCCAAACTCATCTAGGTTCATCAATTATTTTATACCGAAACCTGTTTAAATGTTACATAAGTTTAGATTCATCAGACAAGCAGCATATCCCAAGGAGCAGTTAATCTGATTAATCTCTCCCTAGCTTTTCCCCTAGGAAGATTACACCAAATGCAAAACATTGTTTTCTATTTAACAGTCTATACTTTTCTTACCCAAAATGTAAGCGAAGTTTACATGCTACTGCAGTTGGACATCACTGTTGCTAAATTAAGTCAGATATTGGCCATAGGTTAGGGAAAATCTTATTTTCAAAATATTACTATACTGTTGTCACACTTCATGGTAATTTGATTTTCATCTTAACTGTTGTGGCCCACCAGTGTTCAAGGGAGCTGACAGCAGATTCAGACAGTGAGGAGGTTGGGGAGAAACATGGACCAGTCCTGGAGTCTGGGGAAGGCTCTGATGAGGGCTCTGTGTCAGAGGCAGAGAGTGGGCCAGAGCCGTATGCCAGTTATCAGCTGCCTTCAGAGTCAGACATCAGTGAGGCAGTTGAACAGCTGGAGCCTGTTCCCAGTGTGCACATACACAGACTTGCCAGACAAAGGAAGCAGCTAAAGAACAGGGGTCGACTTTGGAGTAAGGCCACAGGTGGATGATGAATGGCCCCTCCCAAAGGAAATAAAAAAGGAGTGAAAGGGGAGTGGAGTTTGCAGGAGACAATTAGTTCGCTTAATTATTTCATGATTCCCTAAAACTCCTTGCCAGGTTTTGCAGATATCAGCCTGGCAACTCTCCAAGCCAGATAAGGTCTATGACTGTAAATCCTCCCTTGAAAGACTTTGCTGGATGTGAGTGAGCAGAATTAACAGTCAATTAATAAAAGGGATTTTCGTCAGGACAAGGAGTTCATGTTCTTGGGAAGCCTAGGTCAAAACTTTACATTTACACAACTATGATGTTTAGACAAGTTTGAGCTTCTTTTGGGGCGAGGGAATTAGCTGTCCTGGATTTCTATGTTTCTGTAACAAGAGTCATGCCCAGAATGATTCCTCTGAACATGAAGGCCATGCCCTGAATTGTAAATCAAGTTGTTATTCTTTCTCTTTTAATTTTTTCTCTACTCATTGTTTTTAACACACTGATCTCCTTGAGATCGGAAAAATCCTACTAAATCAACAGAGAGCTGAAACGTACTGTTGCACTGCTTTGTAATTTAAGATGTTAATAGACCCAAACGTTTTCAGCCAAGCTGGAGTTTTTAAGAATGAGATCACTGCACTTTTCTCTGGATCACTACAATGTTTCTGTAGTTTTTACAATGTTATTGTTCAACAAGGCTGATTGCAACCATGTAGTGTTCTTTTAACCACAATAACAAATGTGGGAGGAGATACACGGAAGTAAACAAACTATGTGCACAATAATATAAGGATGCTTCCAAATACAAGATTTCTTATGCAACTATCACAATTCATCTAAAAACTAAAAGCAAGAATTACCATTGACTCTTATCTGTGGTATCTCCTATTTTGTTATCTAATGATTTCTCCACAAAATGTACATGACATACAGTAAAATCTTGATAAAACAAGCCTCCATTTAATTTTCTGCAGGTGCAGAAAAGTGCCCTTCCCACAACAGCAGAGGTGGTCATATTAAAAGGGCAAGATGACCACAATTAAAAGGGCAAGATGAAGCACTGAGCTTCATGACCAGGATGCCCAAGGCTTACTTTCATGCATAGTGACAGGCTTTTTACACAAATGCAAAATTATCTTTAGTATTAAGGAATATCCCTTCCCCTGAATCATCTGTTAAATCAGTGCTTTGCTTGTATATTTAATATATAAATACGTTTTATTTAAATATATGTTTTAAAAGTAAGCTTTTGTCTTTTAGGGTGCCAGATTATGATGCCCGAGAGTGACCACTGAGTGGTCTCTCTGGTGAGATTGTGTGCTGTTAAGATTGTAGCTTGTTGGCATTGCTCTTACTTAATTAACAAAAGCAGTAGAAATAGGTTGGAACGAAGACATGTAGCACTACAGAGTTGGCCACGGAGAAGGGATCTGGCATTGACACATAGGAATCACAGCCTTGCCACAGTCTAGTCTTAAAAACAGCCCTATGTTAATCTGACACACATTCGCTTATTGTGGAGCAACTGAAACTTGGCCAATCATGCAGCATTTAATAGTAAGATTGGACTCAAGTGTGCAGTAGACTGATTGGCCTTGAGACCGTATTCAATATGCTGAGAGTTGAATTAATTTCTCAATTGTCTTGGCAATACCAATAAAAAATGCACCTTCCCATGAGCACAAGAGAAAGCAAGTTGCACCATTTTTACAACTATTATACAAAGTGCCTTGTCCCACAAGATGTTGGAAGCAAAAGCCGTCCCCTTCTTCTCTCCTTGGCTGGTCTGACCCAATGTAGCTCAAAAAAAATTTTTTGTGGCTAGCTGGTATACATGGGTATGAAGAGGCAACTAATAGGACATTGTCCCCACATCCCTCAAGCAGAGCCAGGAGCAGTGAACAAACAACTATTGTTCCAGCCTTAGGAAGAGTAACAATAAACATTTCTCCAGAGGAGCCATTTCTGATGCTCCAATGTCTTTATTTATTAATCATATACACAGACTGCCAAATCCTTAAGGGACTTGGTTGTTTACAAGAGAAAACACATAAAGAGATAATGTACACAATAAACAATTGTAAAAGAAACATCCACAAAGTAATAGCTTGTTGGAATTGCATTGTGACCACCCCAGTGCAAAAACCAAAGTAGATGATCAAATCTTTATAGATCAGGGTTCCCCATATGCATCTGTGCATAATGACTTCAATTGTAAAGTAGATCACCTGGACATTTTCTTCTTGATCGATTGAGTTCACACATTGCACTAATTTGGAATATACTGTAGTTTATTATAATATGTAGACCCAGACAATGTGCCTGCAGAGATCCCCCCTCAAAATTGTCTTTGCACTTCACCTTAGCGGTTACTAGAATGATTATGATGATCACTTTTCTGCCCAGGCTTCCCTGACTTGTTACCCTCCAGTGCTGTGAATTATAATCGCCACTCCAGACATGTGGCTGGAAATTAAAATAGAGTCCCAAGGCTAAACACCTAAAAAATGTTCAAGCAGGAAAAGGATGTTTTTATATGTGAGCTAAATATGGGTATTGAATGTTAAAGGGTGATCAGTAATTCACTATGCAATCAATTTACCTGATGAGTAATTAGGAATTTCCCTGACGTATGAGGGAAACTATGCAGTCGCAAACTACAGCATAAATTTGCATGAACTCGCTTTCAGTTTTGAATATGAGAGTTTCTTAGCATCAGCTGGAATGATATTTGCATTAGCAACAGGATATTTCAAATACGCAGGCAGAACTTTAGCCCTTGACATGAAGGTCTTGGGTTCTCCTTGTTTTGAAGCTTCAGAAGCCTTTGCAGAATTCCACTTTATCACTTAAAAAAAAAAAAGACATGTGGGTCTTCTGATTAGCAGTCACTTAATTACTCTGAAGTCACTTGGGCTGAAGAACATATATTTTTGAAAGAGAAAACCGAATGTGTCCTAAGGGCAACAATGCACCCATGTTCTGCTTTGGAGATCCAATTTTCATTCTTCTGAGCATAATCACCAAATGCAGATTGCTAGTACTCTCTCTGGCAATAAATGACTCAGTTATTACTGGCTGCTTATCACGATTAATTTTGTTGCTAAAAAAATGGATTGTATGGTATTAAGCAACGGGGAAAAACAAGCATGTTTCTCAGATGTGACCTACTTACATGCCAATGTTCAGCTCTAATATTTTTTAGAGCAATAAATACTATGACTTGAGCATATTATGTTCTTCTTCATGCCTTGCATTTATGTGGTTGATTACTGGCCACCTTTTTACACAACATGATCTAAGACCATGCTTCTCAACTCAGTAACTTTAAAATGAATGGATTTCAACTTCCAGAGTTCTCCATCCAAGATACTAGGAGTTGAAGTCCACACATCATAAAGGTGTTGAGTTTGAAAAACACGAAGACAAATTCATGCCTTCATTCACTCAGAGGGATAATATTCTTAGCTTTAAAGAATAGAATAGAATAATTTAATTTATAGACCGCTCCTCTCCCCGTAGGGACTCGGAGCGGTGCACAGGGAAAACTAAAACCACAATACAATAAATATACAAATATAATTAAGAACAAATTAAATCTGGGCCTGTGCTAAAATCCCCTTAACATGCTAAAATACCCAATTAAAACAGCTAAACCCTGTAGAGAGAGGCTACCCAAGGCCGGCCTCAAAGCCTTCTGTCTCAAAGCCTTTACCCAGGCAGTAACTCACTCAGCCAAATCTTATCATTGGTTTTGGCAGTGTCCTGTCCCCCTCACTGGGTCAGAATTGCATAGCCCCCCATATTTCCTCCAAAGATCCTGAAGTGCCCATAAACCTTTATTTAGTGAGAACTTTTGCACTGCTGCTTCACTAACAAGCTTGGCCAACACACAACAGTAGGCAAAGCTTGGCCTCTGCAACCAATTCATCTTTAGATAGAGCGCTCTGCAAATAGAAAGACTTGGTTTTTTTAGCTGTATTTTCTCTCCAGCTCTGTGGGATTTTGGTTTTGGAGATTCATTAAGTGGTGTTCGATGGTGCTTAGATTAGACTGAGTTAAATAAGTTTAACCCTGTGAGTGATTGGATCTGGAAATAATGGAGTTCCAAGCCTAAACACCTAAAATGGGGAAAGGGTGTATGCTAAATATGCATGTTGAGTGTTAAATGAGGTCCAATAACTCAGTGATATGCATTTGAAGAACTCCACTTACACGATGAGTCATTGGGAAATTCCCAGAAGTATGAGGGAAATATTTAGCTTTCCATCAACTAATTGACTGAATCAATTCTATCTTGTTATGCCCCACCACTCCATAAGCCAGTTCAAATATGTTGTGGGTACTGTAGTTTTGTCCTAGAAGAATTGGCTTCCATATCAATACCTTCCTCTTCATTTTTCTTCTTTCACCATAATACTCTATCATCTCTCCTTGTCTTCTTGCTACTGCCATTCTGCTAAACTTCTTACTTTTGCCATGATACATGAGTCCTTCTCCTGCCTTTCTTTCCTATACCATTTCACTCTAGCTACTTCCTTCTCCTCACCTCACCTCATTATACGCTGATCTTTCTGTGGACGGTTGGCGTTGGCTCTGTGGAGCACAAGGTTTATTATGGTCTTATTAGACGATGTTAGATTTATATCCCACCTTTTCTCAGAGTACTATACCTGGCACCCTCTCCTCAAATTCACCCTAACCACCATACAAGAGCAAATGACTAAATCATAGAATCACAGAGCTGGAAGGAACCTTGGAGGTTTTCTAGTCCAACCCAAAGCAGGAGTCCTTATACCATCCCAGAAAAATGGCTATTCAATCTTTTCTTGAAAACCTCCAGTGATGGAGCACTCAAAACTCTGGGAAGCAGGCTGTTCCATTGATTAACTTTCAAGTATTTGATTACTGCAGTTAGGCCTCCACTTCATTAAGATAAGCATATCTAGTTCCCTTAGACATACACCACACAATTTAGCTTCCAGGCCCCTTATCATCCTTATCACCAGGGAGGGTGATCAAGGATGATCAAACAAATAAGAGGAAGTACTTTTTCACCCAGAGGATCACTGGTCTATGAAACTCCCTGCCAGAAGAAGTGGTGACAGCTGTCAGCCTGAGTTTATGGAGAACAAGGGTATCAATGGCTATCATGATGGATGCCTAAGGACACCCTCCGGGATGGAGAGATAGGCAGGATATCTCTCAATGCCATTTGCAGGGAATCATAAGCAGGTGAAGACATCTGCTTGGGAAGACCCTGAAGCAAATGGAGAGCCACTGTGTGAGACAGAATGCTGGACTGGATGGGCTGTGGCCTGTTCCAGCAAGGCTGTTCTTATGTTCTTATGAGGGGTGGACTTGAATCTGGCCTCACCAGTCACGATCCAACACCAGTACATCTCACTACCTTTACAATGAAGAAAACATTGTCAACAAGCAGTTGCAGTTTTCAGAATTCCCAGCCAGAGAATGTAGCTAATCCAATGGCCCAATATATTGGAAAAGGGGCAGTTGAGGGAAGGCTGATTTATCTTTTCACTCTGTGTCATGTCACCAATCCTTCACAGCTGCTTCTAGTAGAGAGAAGGTGACAGACATGCATTTATACATCGCCTATGTCATAACTACCCTCACCATTCTCTTGCAACCATAACATGGTTAGTTTCATTTTTATATTGTGTAGGTTGTGTATTCTATGAATTACAATACTGCAGCTCATATTATCATGATTTATGACTTATGTGTGATTTAGGCTGATATGGCTATTATTTAAAAAATCTTGGTATGCAAATCCAGGCCAAAAATCCACAGTCTCACCAGCGGCTTCATTGCTGATAGATTGTACACTTTTTTTTTACATACATACATACATACATACATACATACATACATACATACATACATACATACAATTGTTTCACAACACCCTGTAAGAGCCCCAAGGGAGGAGACATACTGTTTCCTTTTCTGCCTTTCGGCTCATCACCAAAGACCATCTAGACAGAAAGCCATGAGTTCCGCTGTGTTAATTTTTTTAATATGTGTGTTAGTTTTATGAGCTTATCAATAAATAAATCAGAGAGACTAGGATAGATCTATTTCGAGCTTTTTAGGTTCGAATCCTAGTAAGGATATGGCTAGCTGATGAGAGCTAAAAAGCTCGAAATAGATCTATACTAGTCTCTCTGATTTATTTATTGATCAGCTTATAAAACTAACACATATATATGTATATATGTATATGTACACATACACATACATATAAATACATTTTATATAATAAATTTTGTTTTGTTTTATTTACATTTTTGACATATTTCCTTTTCTACCACAGAGATCAGCAAAATAGAATAGGTATCCATCTCAAACTAAGAACTGGGATATATTTCTTCTATTTTGCCTTTATATCCTTCCTTGGGTCTATGAACTCAGGACCTCATAGAGAAAAAACAACAATAATTAACAGTGTGTAACCATGGATCTCCCCAGTCTCAGTCCAATCACTACATTTTACTGATTCTCTCATTAACTATCTTATTTTAATAGGGTAGAGACTGAATGCCGTTTTGACTTCCAGACTGGTTTTTATCATGTATTCAAAATTCAAAAGGAGGAAACTGTCGCTATTGGTCACAGCTAGTTGAATGGTCACGTTGTTTGTCTTTTTGCATTTCTGCACTCCAGCATTGTTCAGGTATCTGTTTTACTCCCAAGGGTCCATATGCATTGCAAAGAACTCAGCTTACTTGAACTCAGTTCAAATATAAAGAATGACAATAATTTAAGGAAGAACCAAAGTGAATGAGTGAAGTGAGTCATACATGGAAGTTCTGACTTTCATTAGTCAGTCTTGGCTTTCATGAATTTTAGTTACATAACAAGGAAAAGATTTATTTTGAAAAATGGCATTAATGGCCTAAGCTATAAAGTCAGACAAGGTGAGATTAAACAATATATTCAGTGATAAAAAAATAGGATGTGTCAGACCTGTGAAGGGGAACAGTAATTCTTTATGAACTGTGACTGTACTTCAAATACATCTAGATCTAGTTTATCATGTTTTCCCATCTCAAATATCTACCTAATCTACTGTGCATCATTTAGAGATCTAATGGAGCCTGTCAGAACAATATAAGGAACATCAACAAAGGGAAAGTATTTCTTACACACCTTTGGCTACATAAAGCTCCCTTAATAGATTTTGTTGATTACTTGATGGACGGATTGTAATTTCCTGCCACCAGACTTCAAATGATTCCCAGTCATGTACAAAAAGCCCAAATACGATATCAAATCAAGAAAACAGTGAAATAAAATGCAACTAATAGAAATCACAAAACAGTAAAAGTTTCATTTTATTACCCAGGGACCATGTGCAGTCAATGCATCTTCACTATACACCTGTGTTGGCTGGTGTGCAAAATAGGGTGGCCACATCACTTCAGTAGCCTAGGAGTAGCTAACAAATTCCCATCCAAAAGGAAAGGAAATATTTTGTTCTTATCCAGTGAGATCCTTCAAGCCAGAAGCATAAAATAAAACTTAAAAGAAAATCAGAGGTGCCCCCACAGAAGCAATAAGTCCTAGAATCATGATGTGTCAGTATGCTGCATAAACCTCTGTGTTAATGGAATATGGCCAACAATTTGTTACTTTGCAGGTAGCTGTTACTTAAGAGATCCTAGCTTGTATAATTTGCACTTAAGCTGTGGTTTGGTTTGCATTTCCAGAACGGATCAAAACTGTCTTTACCTTCACTGGGAAGTGCTACTAGAGGCACAGGTAGAACTACAGAACAGCTGGTAACTTTGTTCGTGGGATTTTTTTTTTTGTAACCAACTATTAAGTTTCAAACAAAGATAAAATACAAAGTACTGAACCAAAGACAAAAGATTTAAAAAGCCATGGGATTTGTTTTTTCAGGTCACAGAACATTACAAACTAGCTAATAAATAGTTCATTGAAACTTGCAGCTTGAAGCATTCTTACACTCCAGAGGCCAAAATATCTATGCTAGGGTAACGTATCAACCACAAAAATAAAGCAACATAAAAGATGGTACAGAATGTAAACATCAGTGGGTTGTTCTCCAGAATAGCTTAGTTTTGAACACCATCCTGAAAGCATTAAGGGCTGGAAAGGCGCTTCTGATCTCCTCCCAGAGGCTATTCTGAAGCATTAGCATTACCACTGAGAAGCAGCACTTCCTAGCTTTGGCTTCCTTTACGAAAACAACCAGACTTTGCTGGGCTCACATATTATGGTAAGCCATAACCCATAATTTATAGATAATATTGGTTGGGTTCACACAGCACCCTAAAACTACCCTAAACCCTTGATGGCGAACCTATGGCACGGGTGCCACAGGTGGCACCTGGAACCATTTCTTAGGGCATGCGAGGCGTTGCCCTGTCAGCTCCAGCACGCATCTGTGCACTGACCAGCTGATTTAGGCCTTCTTTTGAGGCCATTTTTCACCCTCTGGAGGCTTCAGGAAAGCTCCTGAAGCCTCTGGAGGTGGGGGAAGGCTGTTTTCACCCTCCCCAGGCTCCTAGAAAGCCTCTGGAGCCTGGGAAAAAAGCACGCCAAAAGCAGGGGGTCGCGCACAGAGCATTATGGATGTGGCACACCCATGCATGACCCCCCTGCACTCCCTCCGCTTTTGGCACACGAGCCAAAAAAGGTTAGCCATCACTGTCCTATCAACACTTTGCACAATGCGTAAAACCAAGCCCTGTTGATCGTTCACATTGCAGATAATTGCCCTCAATTTGTGGTCAATCATTTCTTCAGTAACAATAACAATTTTGAGAGAGAAAGGGCACACAGTACCTGCTTGTGCCATCTGAACACTACTGAACAATGCCTAAAACATTGTTGCATGTTGGGGCAATTACCATCTTTCACCCTCCTGCCTTTGCATGATGAATGGTGAACCATAGAGCTATTTTCTTCTTTCTGGTGGCATCTGCTCTGATCTGGGGGAAAAGGCATTTTGTTTTTTAAAATTAAGATTGTGGTTCTAAAATTCATTAAGTGAGATGGAGAAGAGCTCTCTTCTGGTATACACGTTATTAGGATAGGTTTGACCTTCCGATGATCTTCTTTGTCGATGATTACAATAATTGCTTGAAGAGTTCCTGAGATGATAAATCAGCTCTTTCCATGTAAATATTATTTGATATAATTGACAGAGGAAGTGTTACATCAGTGAATGAAGTATACTGAATAAAACAAATGGAATAGAAATGTCAAATTATGGGTGAATTGTAGAAATACTCTGCCTGCTGACAGAGAAAGTGACATTGAGTTAAGTCAACACACCTCTGTGTATGTCATGTTGTTGTCTTTTTAAATTCAGGTCCTGGTCTGGTTCCGAACAGTTCATTGCCCAGTATACCATACCTCTGGAATCACTTCAGCAAACAGTTCACATCTTAACTACTTAACTACAATTTACACTAGATTGCTAAGGTAATAGGATAAGCAAATTGCAAAGTTTAATTTGAAATCTCAGTACTGAAGTTCATTGATCATAAAATCAGCATGCAGCATGAAATAAAATTATAACAACATTCAAAATCAAGCAATGTATGGATGTAGTGAATTCCAACCTTAGGTTTTAAGGAGCATACTCTACCGATTTTCCTGTTTCTCAGGATTTTAAAAGAGAAATCCCAGCAGAGTACATCTTGTACATGCAGATGTTCCAGAATGCCATCTTCAGTTATACGGAAGATGAGAAACATCTGAGACACACTGAGAAGTGCTATCTGAGTGAACATTACTGGATAAACAAGTTATCTAACTTGTATAAAGCACTATCATATTTGCAAACTAACAGAAGTAATACAAAATCCATTCCAGTTAGGACTCAGACCTAGGCATGAGACAGAAACTGGTCAGTCTTGTGGATAACCTGTAATGAGAATCTACATGGGAACTGTGTAGTACTCTGGTCTTGTTTTAGATCTCTCAGTGGCTTTATACACTATAAGCCATGCCTTGTGGTTAGGAATTCTGCAGTGGTTTCACTCCTTTTTAAACAGGCTGTTGGTGTTGGTAGAAGAGGGGGAAATGCCCTTCTCGTCAAATACCAGTGGACATTTCAGTGTTAAATAACCACAAATTCAGGCCTTTCCCTACATCTTTTAACATCTATGTGAAGCCACTGGGAGAGGTTCTGTATCAGTTTGAAGAACCCAATTGATATATCTATCTCCATTCCAGGCGGAGCAGAAAATATATTGGAAGTCTTGATCCACCATCTAAAGTTTTTGATGGACTGGGGACTCAGACTGAATCCTAGCAAGATGGATGGTATACTCCTTTAGATATAAAGGATGTCCCATCTATAGATATGAATGGCCATGTACTTCTCTGTAAAAAGTAAATGCATAACTTGGGGCTACTCCTGGACTTCCAGCTGCTGCTAAAGAAACATGCTAAGCCCCAGACAGAAGAGGCTGTGTGGAATTGGGATAACTCGCTGCAGCAAACTCTGCAGAGCCATCTTGCCACAGCCATCTCTCTGTGGCCAACTTGCCATGGGACAACTCGCTGCGGCCAACTCGCTGTGCGACAGCTTGAAGTGGGACAATTCCATGCGGGATAATTCAGTGCGATAAATGTTATCCGCCAGTTTCTTTGACATTATTTTCATTGACAAAAAACGTGATGCATCGGGTTGGCCATGGCGAAATGGCTGCAACAAGACTGCCATGGCAAGATGGCCTATCAGTTGCAACCGCTCCTAGATCAGGGCATGCTGAATCCATCTTGACATTCTTGTAAGTTCTCAGTCAGACTGTGGTGATTCACTCTGTATAAAGTTGCTCACTGAAGATAACGTGGAAGCTATAACTGGCAAAATACAGCTACCTGCTTGCTGATTGGTGGAAAGCAGTTTAGTTGAATAACATCTACTTTGCAGAAGTTGACCTAATTGTCTAATTCAAGATGTTGGTTTTGGCTTTATGGCACAGATCTTCATTACCTTTAAGACTATCCATTCTAGAATCCATTGTCCTTCAAATATATGTCCTTTTCTCCAAGGCACCTGGGGGCAGGACAAGGAGCAATGGGTGGAAACTAACCAAGGAGAGAAGCAACTTAGAACTAAGGAGAAATTTCCTAACAGTAAGAACAATTAACCTCTGGAACAGCTTGCCTCCAGCAGTTGTGAATGCCCCAACCCTGGAAGTCTTTAAAAAGATGTTAGACAGCCATTTGTCTGAAATGGTATAAGGTTCCTGCCCATGCAGGGGGTTGGACTAGAAGACCTACAAGGTCCCTTCCAACTCTGCTATTGTATTGTATTGTATTGTATATTTTACCTAGAGTTAGTCTCAGAAGATTACCTTTGTAGTAGAGATACCTTCCACTGGAACAGCTTGCCTTCTAGAGTCAGAATGGCCCCAGCCCTGTTCACAACTAGGAAGGCAACAAAAATTATGCAGTTCCAAAGGGCATTGGGTGAGGAGAATCCACAGTAAGCAAACAGCAACATAACACTGTAGTGAAATATCGATGGTTTTAAAGTAATTTATATGTTGTATATGTTATTCATCTTTTTGCAATACTAACTTTTTCTTCTTAACAAATGGTGTGTTTTAAAGATAATATAGAAAAAGCATGATTACATAGAATGACCATATCCTCCATAAAACATTGTGAATAAGACCATGTGATCCACAATGAAAAATTCATCTGGAATTTACCTAGAAGTCTGACCTTTTCAGAAATATGGAATAGACAGCTCCATGGAAGAACATATTTTAATGTCTTTTTAAAAGGGCAGGTTATTTTGATGTAAATAAAAATAGCTCTGATATGCAGATCTATTACAACTTAATGCACATTTCCTATATCAGGAGCAAACAACCCTCAGATACGTTAGCACAGACAAGTAGCAAGGCATTGTGGAAATTGGTCCCAAATATTGGAGAGTAGCATGCTCTTTGTGCATGATATCCATTATGATATCAGCAGTGGGCATCATTTGATTATTATTTTATTAAATTTAACTCCCCAGAGTCACTGGGAGTTGGGCAGATATAATTGAATATACTACAGTTAATCCTGTGTAATGGTCACATAGTCAGCCAAATATTTAGATTGGAGTTCACATTTTTCTCCACTTATTTCTTTATTATTAAACTTGTATACTGCTCATCTCACTGGAAGCATCTCTAGGCGGACTAGAGACATAAAGTTAAGATGCTCTGTAAAACATTAAAACATTAAATAGAGATCTTAAATTTAAAATGCAGTAAAAATAAAACTGTCAAGTCCTTTCCTAGGATGTTTAGGTTTTTTATTTTCTATTATTTTGTCTATTTTGCATCTCATTAGTTATCAGCTGTGAAGAATCAAACACACAAATACCGATTTTGAGCTACCTACTTTATTATGTTCTGTCTATGGTACAGGAATCTTCCCAATCTGGCAACCTACTCCTGGGAACAATTAGGTAACGCTCCGATTTAGAGAGCATCAGTGATACCAGACTAGTCTCATACTTGATCCCTTTTCCCTGCTAGGCTGGGTGCTTCCCAACATCATTTCTTGTTTGCAGGCAAAACATATTTCTTGAAGATACTCCAATATATTGTTGGAAGAAATGTACATCTGGGGTCAGTTCCAAGTGGGGAGAAAGTCCCTGGAAACATGGAGGCATTTTGAAGAATGGTTTAATGGAGCAGAACCATTAAGCACATGGTCCTGGCGCAGCTGAACACATGGAGTGGAGAGAGAGAGATATTTATACCCTCTCTTGGGCCTTGCCCTGGAGCTTCCCGTTTCTCATTATTAACAGAGTTGGAAGGGACCTTGCAGGTCATCTAGTCCAACCCCCTGTCCAAACAGGAGACCCTACATCTGCCTCTACCTAGGATCGAACTCACAACTTCTTGCTTGTGAGGCAAGTTCTACCTCTAGGCCATAGCAGCAGATATTCTTGTGCAATAAATGTATCCTATTGGTTGTCAAACTCACAGGGAGCTATGCGGGGGTCCAGCTAATCTTGTAGGCTGTCTGTGTCCCAGGCTTAGTTGAATTTTGCTGGGTGATGATGTAATGAAGATGCTTGTGTTCTGAAAGGGTGTTGGGCAATTCCTTTTATGGCTTAATGGCTTGGCCTGGTTTGGATCTTGAGTGAGGGCTAATCCTATCACCCTGGAGCTGAAGGACTTTTGCCTTGTAGGTAAGATGGCCCAGTCTTTCTGGGGCTATTAACAAAGGTTGTCTTGCTGCTTTCCAAGAGCATGGTTCTCCTTTTCTCATCCAGGGAAATGTAATATTCTGCCTTTTTAATATTTCCTAAAATGTTTCATTCTTCTAGGAGGGTGCTAACTTTCTTCAATACTATTGTTGCTACTTTGTCATGCTGTTGTTTGTAGACAGTCTGCAAACTTGAAGCAGCTAAGTGGCACACTGTTTCTTCAGCTTCTTTGCAGAAACAGAAATGAGAGGAAGGACTAGTAGTCAGTACAGTTTACAGAGTGCAGAAAGGAAGGAGTGGTAATTACTACTGATTGCAGAGTCCAGGAGCTAGTAATCGTTGTCTATACATAAGGAGCCAAATGTTTGTTCTTAACCAAAAGGTCAGAAGCACTAGCCAGGGAGGAAGAGACATTTTGTACTTTCCCTTTGATAAATGCTTGCAGGTAAGCCTAAAGGATTTGTTTTACAGGGAATTGGTTTCCAGGAAGAATTATGCAGCCACAAAACTGATATTGTGAGCTGGGTTAGTGCTTCTCCTTTTCCAAATACAATTTAGTTTCCTTAGATCTGTTAGGCATCCTAACAGGTTATTCTTTCTTTGGGATAGGAAGTCATACATGTTTGAGACACTATAGACCAGAGGTAGTATTCAGCCAGTTCTGACAGGTTCTGACTAACCTGTAGCGGAAATTTTGAATAGTTTGGAGAACTGGCAAATACGACCTCTGGCTGGTTCCGCCCCATCTATTTGCTGCCTCCCGAGTACCAGCTGTTTGGAGTACCAGCTGATCAGCTGGGCCTTCTTCTGTTGCTCTGCACAGGAGAACAGAGCTGGAAAGCAGGTTAGTGGGGTGGGGAGGGAATGGGGATTTTACAGTATCCTTCCCCTGGAGTGGGGTGGAAATGAAGATTTTTCAGTATCCTTCCCCCTGGAGTGGGGTGGAAATGAAGATTTTTCAGTATCCTTCCCCCTGGAGTGAGGTGGAAATGGAGATTTTGCAGTATATCTTTCTCCTGCCACGCCACACCAGGCCATACCCACCAAGCCACACCATGCCCACAGAATCGGTAGTAAACATTTTGAATCCCAACACTGCTTCAGACTCTGACTCTCTGTTAGCGCTCAGTTCTACATGTGTGAGCTTCACTTATTTTGTGATTGTTGCAGTCTCAAATGTCATTGAGAATGGCGGGGCTTCATTTCCCCAAGAAAACATTTTGGATCAGTCTCCCTTTTCCCTACTTGGTTGATGTTTTGGGAAAGAAGGTTTAACAGAGGACGCATGTGCAAAGCAACAGATTCTCGGGACCTAGTTATATGCGAGACCATCTCCTGTCCCATACATCCCTCAGACCGATACGTTCCCACAGAGAGGGCCTTCTCAGGGTGCCGTCGGCCGGACAATGCCGACTGGCGACACCCAGGGGAAGGGCCTTCTCTGTGGCGGGCCCTGCCCTATGGAACGACCTACCCCCTGAACTCCGTACCATCACTGACCTCCGCCTCTTCCGCCAGTGTTTAAAAACACACCTTTTTCATCAAGCCGGCCTAACATAACCTCCGTTGGGACTAATGTAGATAGTTTTAATTGGGGATTTTAATTGGTTTTAACACAGGGCTGATATTTAATAGGTTTTTTAATTTTTTTGTATTATTTTGTATGTATTTTAAATTCCTGTGTGCCGCCCTGGGTCCTTCTGGGGAAGGGCGGGATATAAATAAAATAAATAAATAAATTCTCTACAATACTTTCCTTCCTGCCAGTGTTTTGCCAGTTCTAGGAGTTTTCCATCAATACTCAGGCAGACTTAGATAAATGCTACTATAACCTTGACAAATTTTGATTGAGAAACACTCTTTTGAAGTCATCAGCTATGCCTTTTTCATTTCAGATCACTTCCTGAGCTAACCACTAAAAACTGAATATTCTGGCATGCTCTGTCATAAGTCATGGAAGTCATAACTAATACCTGCTTGAGTGAAATCTTGAAATTTGCTCTCATGCCACAAAATTAAAGAAGAGGTCCATGTTCAAGAGGTTCTAAATCAGAAGATGACTTTCCCATTTTATAGTCATCTGGTTAATCATAAATTCTAGACAGGTTTGTCTGAGAGAGAAGCATAGTTCATATCAGGTAAGGAAAGTTTGCTTGGGCACCATCAAATTTATCAGGCAAGGAGTTTGGAATTTTGTGCCAAAAGACTGGAGTTACAACAGCTGCTGCAGGGACAGCTGTAGAATTTGATGTTGGTCCTGATAGAGGGACCATCAGATGTTATAAATTCTGTTCTACTTGCTGATCAATCTACTTGTTTATCATCTGGACTGACTAGTCCAGGGGTCTGCAAAGTCGGCTCTTTTAAGACTGGTGGACTTCAACTCCCAGAGTTCCCCAGCCAGCATAGCTGGCTGGGGAATTCTGGGAGTTGAAGTCCACCTGTCTTAAAAGAGCCGACTTTGCAGACCCCTGGACTAGTCCATTTGGCTCACCAATTGGTTCTGACCCTTGAACCATGCATTGGAAACTTAATCGAGCCACGTTTTGGTCTTTGATCTCTAGTGAGGGCTTTCCTTTCTTCACTAGAGGACAGGCAAGCAATCAAACTGGCAGGTTCAGCAGTAAACCATAGCTCTCCTACCATAAGGGGCTTGGTGGCCTAGTGTTTCTAAAATGTATTTACATAGCTATCTTCTGTAGACTTGGAGCCAACTCACCAGCTTCACTTTTTACAAACATGGTGATAAGGATGGATGTCTCACAGATAAGTAATCTGCATAACATCACTTGGTCAGGGATACTTTTCTTGGTAATTCAGATGCTAAGTCGCATCCAATTCTTTGCAACCCCATGGACCATAGCACACCAGCCCCTCCCCCCATTCTCCACTGTCTCCCGGAGTTTCCCCAAATTCATGTCCATTGTGTCAATGACACTATCTAATCATTTCATTCTCTCCTTCTTCTACATATAATGACTTTTTCAATCCTGGGTATTTCTTCAGATTAACAGAGTTGGACGTGACCTTGCATGTCATCTAGTCCAATCCTCTGTCCCAGCAGGAGACTCTATATCTACTTAGGATCGAACTCTACTTAGGATCGAACTCACAACCTCTTGATTGTGAGATGAGAGCTCCACCTCTAGGTCACAGCAGCAGGTGCAGCTGCTTCAATGCAGTTATTCTGAAGGAAGCAGCAGTCCATTATTTATTTATTTATTTATTTATTTCGAATTTATACCCCGCCCTTCTCCTTGTTAGGACTCAGGGTGGCGCACAGGCATTATTAAAAATCATTACAAAACAATATATACTATTAAAAACATATTAAATTAAATTAAAATCCGTCGTTCCAGAGGGCCGGGCCCGCCACAGAGAAGGCCCTTCTCCTGGGTGTCGCCAACCGGCATTGCCTGGCCAACGGCACCCGGAGAAGGCCCTCAAAACAAGTACCAGAATAAGCCTTTTACTGTACAGTGGTAAGCAAATTCTGCCCACCCCCAACTCCCAAAAATTAACACTGGTAATAAGTGAATTAGACTGGATTATAAAATTGCTTGATATGTTTTACTTAACCCTGAGGTTAAACCAGTCCAGTGTTTTGAAGTTGAACTATCCAACTGTCTGTGTCATGCAAACCACATAACTGAGCCTAAGTGTGATTTATTTAACTGTAAATTCGTGGTCAAGATTAAGCCCTTGAGGCCACTCATCCTAGTAACTATTTTGATTTTCACATACACCCCTGAGGCCATGACAGAGAGGAAGGAAAAATGGGCACAGATGGATGCCTCCCTCAAACGTGTCATTAGTGCCCCTGACTCAGATCACTGTATCATTTTTTTACTTCTCTGCTGATTTTTTTTTTAAACAGAGAAGTGCTTCATCTCCTCTGTGGTGGACAGAAAGACTAAAATAATCTCTGTGATATATCAGATTGAGTTATCCAAAACTGAATTGCTGATAGAAAGAGAAGACTGCTGAGTCAGACACATCATGTGAACACAGCCAGTAAGGAGTACGAGGGGAACCTCAGAGAGAGAGACAGACAGACAGACAGAGAGAGAGACAGAGAGAAACAGAGAGACAGATAGAAACAGACAGAGACAGAGAGAAACAGAGACAGAGAGAAACAGAGAGAGAGAGGCAGAGAGGCAGACAGAGAGAAAAAGAGAGAGAAATAAAGACAGAGAGAGAGACGGACAGAGACAGAGACACACACATACAGAGAGAGACAGACACACACACACATACAGAGAGAGAGAGAGACAGACACACACACACACATACACAGAGAGACAGAGAGACAGAGAGATGTAGAGAGAGAGACACACACAGAGACAGAGAGAGAGACGTAGAGAGAGAGACAGAGACACACAGAGAGAGAAACACAGAGACGTCTTGATGGCAGTTGTGACCACGATGCTCAAAGTCCCATCCTTTGTTATGGCCATCACGTGTAAAAGGGCAGGGCTTCAATCATGTGGAGTATTTCTAGGCTCAAATGGAATTATGCTTTCGAAAGAGCAGCCACGTACCCAAGGACAGGCATTGTGAGGACTCTGTGCCAGAAGCATTTCTACACCTTTGGCCAATGAGTCAGCACAACCAGAACGATAGTGAGTCCTGATATTTATCTGCTTCCAAAAGGCAGGTGGCTGAGCTAAGTGAAGAAAACATCTTTGGTGGGTGTGCTGAGAAGCTGTACTAAATGCCTCACATTTCAGAGCTGAATTCCTACTCTAAAAGAATGGCAGAAAGGCACTGGACACAGAACTGATCCAGAAAAGAGCAGATGCCAACATAAAGTCTGACTTGGGAACAAAAGTGGAATAAAAACTACCTCACCATGCAAACATGAGGTTTATTCATTTAACACTTTGAATATGCTTTCCCAGCTTATTTTTTTCCTCAGGCGTTTTTTTTAGCTGTCCTTTTTTGCATATATTTTTTTTCTTGCATCCATCTTGGGCAATTTTTGCTTAGAGGTGAACCATCTCACACAATTTTGAACAATGCCAACTTTGACATGTTTCAGGGAAATGTGAAACCAGTGGATTTAAATAGAAGTGTTTATGTAGCTAATTTCTCACCATCTTTTTTATGGACAAGATCTACCTTCAATGCTTCTGAAAAGTGACATCGTAATTCATATGAGTATTAAAAAGCTTGTAACTAGAGGAGGAGCTGGGGCACTGCACAATTTTTTTCTTCCTCACTACAGTTACCTTAAGTTTATCTTTAAAGTTACCTTTAAAAGCCCAGGTAAGCTTCCCAATCTTGTTTTCCTATCCCTATTCTTCTTTCTGCTCATTAATATTTAGCATGGAGACAGTCTAGATATAGACTAACTAGAATTGCAAATTGTTCCCTGACAGCAATTCTGAGCTTTTATGGATTGATCCCAAGGCAAACATTCAGCTACAGCAGGGGTTCCCAAACTTGGCAACTTGAAGACTTGTGGACTTCAACTCCCAGAATTCTCCAGCTGGCTGGAGAATTCTGGGAGTTGAAGTCCACAAGTTTTCAAGTTGCCAAGTTTGGGAAACCCTGACCTACAGCAATCAGTGTGATGAAGTGATGCTGTTGGATTGGCCAGAACCAACTTCAGACCACACCTCAGATTTGAAGATCACTGGCAGTACAATCCAATTCTTCAAAGTAAGTTATAATTCCTATCAACAGGGATATGTTGTCAGGCCCAAGCCCAAGAATGACACAGCAAAATCCAATTGAGTCCAGTCCTTTACTTGCTTACCCCTAATGGACAGAATCTTGCCAAACTAAAGCCATATTCATTTAACCTAGTAGATACATCCTCATTCCAGGGTGTAGCTATCCTGCACTTCTTTGCCCTCTGTTTGGGCCTCTCTCTGATGGAATATGTTGCGTCCTCCTTGGAAAAGTTCTGTGCTGCCAACATTATTTTTTGCTGCTTCTCTAGGTGCACATCCAATCACATCTGTTTTCTCTTGGATTAAAGCTAAACATGGACAGAGGATTTTAGGCTTCAAGTCCACCAGAGTAATCCTTGCACAATGAGTATTTTCCTCATATGTGCATACCTATAATTAGTAGCATTTTTGGATGCTGCATCCACCATGTACTACTGTTCTCTGTTGGCAGATTATGCTATTAAGCTGAATGAAATCTGTGGTGGAGCTCTTTGGAATCTTGAACTATGATCTGTTAATCTAACTATACAGTTGTTGGGTGAATAAAATGGGAAGAACCTTTTGAATAAAAGAACAGAAAAACTGCATTGGAAGGGACCTTGGAGGTCATCTAGTTCAACCTCCTGATCAAGTGGGAGACCCCATATCATTCTGGACAATGTCTGTCCAATCTCTTCTTGAAAACCACCAGTGATGGAGCACCCCCCAATTTCTGAAGGAAAGCCATTTCGCTGGTTTATTGTTCTCACTGTCAGGAATCAGGTTATTTCGCCTTAGTTCTAGGTTGCTTCTCTCTTTGATTAGTTTTCATCCATTGCTTCTTCTCCTGCCTTCAGGTGCTTTGGAGAATAGGTGGACTCTCTCTTCTTTGTGGCAACCTCTGAGATATTGGAACAGTGATATCATGTCGCCCCTAGTCCTTCTTTTCATTAAACTAGACATACCACATTCCAGCAACCATTCTTCATATGTTTTAGCCTCCAGTCCCCTAATAATCTTGTATGTCATTGGTCTAATGAGATAAGCCAGAGACCTTGAGTTCTAGTCCCACCTTAGTCATGAAATCCAGCTGGGTGTCTTTGAGCTATCACTCTTTCTCTGCCCAACTCACTGCACAGAGTTGTTGTTGTGAGAAAAATAGGAGGAGACAGCTGTGTTGGATGTGTTCACTGTCTTGAGTTATTTGTAAAAATAATAAAGATGGGACATAAATTAATAAATACAATAAGTCAACAATAAACAAGTACATTTGCTCCATCTCAGGAAAAACTAACTTTCTGCTTTTGGTGCCACTATAGAGAACCTATTTTTAATCTTTATTATTTATTGTATTTGCTTATGAAATTTATCCATCTGCCAGATACCAGCTGGACTCTAGGTGACTTAGAGAATTAATGCATTCAAAACAAGGTATCAAATTAAAATAAATCAATTAAACAAATGGAGGAGAAGCTGCTAACCCTAGCAGAAAAGTCCAACAACACTGCTATGATAAAGCATTTTGGACAGCACAGAATTCTAAAATCTGTTGATTTTGGGAAGTAACTTCTTAGAATGAGCCAGTGACAGGCAATACTACTGTAGGATGTTGTCTGGCTTACCACATGTAGGAGAACATCTCTGCAGCTGCATCAACACAAGTTACTTTGTATGATAATACTAGTCATGACTATATGCATTGTATGACTGTAATATTTATAATCGTAATAAATAAATAAAATATACAGACTATAAAGGTAAAGGTTCTCCTCACACATATGTGTTAGTTGTTCCCAACTCTAGGGGGTGGTGTTCATCTCTGTTTTAAAGCCAGCACTGTCAGAAGACGTCTCCGAGGTCATGTGGTCGGCATGACTAAACACTGAAGGCACATGGAACGCTCTTACCTTCCCATCAAAGGTAGTTCCTATTTTTTCTACTTGCATTTTTACATGCTTTCGAACTGCTAGGTTGGCAGAATCTGGGACAAGTAATGGGAGCTCATTCCATTACATGGCGCTAGGGATTCAAACTGCTGAACTGCCGACCTTTCTGATCAACAAGTTCAGCGTCTTCGCCACTGAGCCACCAGACTATAGCATCTTACTAATTAAGCAAAGTAATAATCAAAATATTCTGTACAAAATGAGTAGGTATCATAATCAATATAAATGATTTGTGTGATTTACTGCTTCAACTTTTTAAGCTTCTTCCTTCTTGTTATAATTTAATTTTTGATTTCAAGGAGGTTTATTTCACAAACATCCCCAGGCTGATGTCCACTGAAACTATTGTTTGTAATTCCGGCAACCGAGCTGAGGAAGAGTGGAATGAAGGGCTGAAGCCAAAGAATATAGTTTCTGATATAAAATGAATACTAATGTATAATACACCTACCAACTGTAACTACGGAGATGGTTAGATATATAAGATATAAGAGAAGAGCACCATGAGCTGGGTCGATATATCATGCTAAGAAATGGTCGGCAAAAGTGAAATTTATCAAATAAACTTTGGTTTGGTTCATTCAACATGCTATGCCCCACAAATCAAAACTTTATTTTGATTTAGTATCTTTTGATTTAGTACCGTTCCTAACTCAGCTATTATTGTTTATTTTGTATCGAATTCAGCTTCCAGTCTCCATTTATCAGACTGTAAAACTGGATAAATGATGCCGAGCCTCTCCGTCCTACAGAGAGAAATCAGCAAAGACCTGTCCAGCACTTTGTCCAAAAATTAATTGTAAAAGATTAATGCTACACTTTGCTTGATCAAATTCATTGGTCTATCCAGGCCAAAGGTTTTAGGTTATAAATCTTTCAGAGGTAGATGGGAGTTGGATTTAACAGCTGGAAAGCACAGGGGCCATCTATTCACCAATATAAATAGGGAGCCTCTCATAATCTGGCACGGTACTTCAGCCTTGATCAACCTGGCTGGGCATGATGGATGCTGTAGTCCAAAGGATCTGCATGACATGACATTGGAGAAGGTCTTTTGAGAGTCAGTCCCATCAGGCTGGGGTTCTGTTTTTATAGAGTAGAAGAGCCAAGCAATGGGTGCCTCTATCATGGAATTTAGCCAAGATATAATTGTAGCTCAAGAATCCAGCAACTGGGAGTAGTTTCTCTCTGAGAAACATAATATTCACCCAACCAGTTCCTTCAGGAATACTGGCACCAGAGACAAAACAAAGAGCCTTCTTATTGCTGTGCTCTCTCTCTCTCTCTCTCTCTCTTTATCTCTCTCTGTAGCGTTTTCTTTGATAGCTATTTGAGAGGCAAGGAAAGGAGACAGCAGCTGCTTGGCACCCCTCTTTGCTTCTCTCAGCTGTCTGGCTCAAATCCAACTGAAATCCAAAATAAAGCTGGGGTTGAGGTCGTGGCAACAGTGTGTGGTAGTGTGGGACTTATTGGAGCTAGAAGACTGCCGTTATGGGAGGAAACTGGGAAGCAGCAAGAATGAAGGCAGAGGCTAAGAGTCAGTTAAGAACAAAGAGCTATAATGGCCAATTGGTTGGTTGGTTGAGAAAAAAGGAACTGGGGCAATTTAGGAAATCTCCAGAGAGCAAGTGTCTGGAAAGAGGCTGTCAATTAGCTTGGGCTAGGAGAGAGTAAAATATAGGCAGTCCTCAACTTACGACCACAACTTCTGCCCAAACTTTCTGTTGCTAAACGCAACAGTTGTTAAGTGAATGCTGTCCCATTTTACAATCTTTCTTGCCATAGTTGTTAAGTGAATCACTGCAGTTGTTTAAGATAGTAACATGGTTATTTAGTGAATCTGTTTTCTTCATTGACTTTGCTGGTCAGAAGGTCACAAAAGGGGTTTTATCATGAGCCCGGGACACTGCAACTGTCAGGAAGATGAACAGTGGGCGACTGCGAGCCACCACATGTTTATTGGACCCGTGTCCCTCTTGGCTTGTACTGGCATCCTGGGAGGTGACACGAGGCTGGCTCCAAGAGGTTGTCAACGCATCCTTAAGTGAGGGTTCCTTGCCTGCTTCCCTAAAAGAAGCGATGGTGAGGCCCCTCCTTAAGAAGCCCTCTTTGGATCCAGCTCTATTAAATAACTATCATCCAGTCTCCAACCTTCCCTTTTTGGCGAAGGTTGTTGAGAGTGTGGTGGCACAACAGTTTCCCCGTCACCTGGAGGAAGTTGATTATCTAGACCCGCGCCAGTCCGGCTTTCGGCCCGGGCATAGCACCGAGACGGCATTGGTCGCATTGGTGGATGATCTCTGGAGGGCCAGAGATGGGGGCTGTTCCTCCATCCTGGTCCTATTAGACCTCTCGGCGGCTTTCGATACCATCGACCATGGTATCCTATTGCATCGGCTGGGGGGGTTGGGGGTGGGAGGCACTGTTTTGCGGTGGTTCTCCTCCTACCTCTTTGGCCGATCGCAATTTGTGTTGGCAGGAGAGCAGAGGTCGACCCCGAGACCCTTCACATGTGGGGTGGCTCAGGGGTCGGTCCTCTCGCCTCTCCTGTTTAATGCATACATGAAGCCGCTGGGTGAGATCATCCGTGGTTTTGGGGTAGAGTACCACCTTTATGCTGACGACACGCAGCTGTATATATCTACCCCAAACCACCCCAATGATGCCGTAGCGGTGATGTGCCAGTGCCTGGAAGCCGTGCGGATCTGGATGGGAAGTAACGGACTCAGGCTCAACCCGACCAAGACCGAGTGGCTGTGGTTTCCGGCTGCCCGTTTCAACCAGCTCACTCCAACGCTGGCCATAGGGGGCGAACATCTTGCCCCTGTGGATGGGGCGCGCAATTTGGGTGTCCTCCTGGATACCCGGCTGTCCATGGAAGATCAAGTGACAGCCGTGGCCAGGAGGGCATTTTACCAGGTTCGCCTGGTTCGCCAATTGCGCCCCCTATTGGATCGGGACGCCCTTCGCACAGTCACTCACGCGCTCGTGACATCCCGACTGGACTATTGCAACTCTCTCTACATGGGGCTTCCCTTGAGGTGCACCCGGAGACTTCAGCTAGTCCAGAACGCAGCCGTGCGAGCAATTATGGGTACCACAAGGTATACCCATGTAACACCGCTCTTGCGCGAGCTGCACTGGCTGCCTGTTGTCTTCCGGGTGCGCTTCAAGGTATTAATTATCATCTTTAAAGCGCTCCATGGCTCGGGACCTAGCTATCTGCGGGATCGGATCCTGCCTCATACATCCTCACGGCCGATTCGCTCCCACAGACAGGGACTTCTCCGGGTGCCGTCCACTAGACTCTGTCAGCGGGCGACACCCAGGGGAAGGGCTCTCTCTGTGGCGGGCCCAGCCCTCTGGAACGACCTCCCCCCCGACATTAGGACCACCACGGACCTCCGCTCCTTCTGTCTTAAACTAAGAACACACTTCTACTGCCTTGCCGGCCTGGGATAATTACTCCTCTGTTTTTGGGTTTATTGGGGATTTTTAGTTTAGTTAGTTTTAATGGGTATTTTAGCACAGGTATGGTTTAATTTATTTTTAATATGAAATGTTGTATATAGTTATTGTTTTTATTCTCCCTGTGCACCGCCCCGAGTCCCTGTGGGGAGAGGGTGCGGTTTATAAGTATTAAAATTATTATTATTATTATTATTAAGCATCCAAATTTTGATCACATGACCATGCGGATTGGGAAACATGAAAAATGGTCATAAATCATTTTTTTCAGTGCCGTTGTCACTTGGAATGGTAAGTAAATGAACTGTTCTAAGTCAAAGACTACCTGTACAGTAGATGAATTAAGATGATCGTGCATATTGACTAGGGATAGTATTAACTTACCTTCCCTACTGGTTCGCAAATGTGAACATGCGTCCGTGCATGCGCTCTGCCCTCCGTTCATGCGCTTTGCCTTTAAAAAAAGGGCCTAAATGGGATGCCATAGAGCCAGGGTGGGTGGGTGGGGACACCCACAATTTATTTATTTATTTATTTATTTTATTTTATTTATATACCACCCTCTCTCCCGATTTGGGACTCAGGTGCACAGGGATAATAAAAAGATAAAATACATATAAATACAATCAATTAAATAGATTTAAGATTAAATTAAATAAGTTTAACCCGTGCTAAAATAATTTAAGACCCTATTAAAACAATGATAAAAACAAACTATGCCAGGCCGGCCGCATGAAAAAAGTAGGTCTTTAATGCTCGACGGAAGAGGCGAAGGTCCGTAATAGTACGAAGGTCGGGGGGCAGGTCGTTCCAGAGGGCTGGACCCGCCACAGAGAAGGCTCTTCCCCTGGGGGTCGCCAGCCGGCATTGTCCAGTGGACGGCACCCTGAGGAGGCCCTCCCTGTGGGAGTGGACAGGTCGGATGGAGGTATGTGGCAGGAGGCGGTTCTGCAAATAACCAGAACCCATGCCAATTTCCACTACTGGTTCAGGCAAACCGGTCAGAACCGGCAGAAAACCACCTCTGATATTGACCAATGGAAGTTGTTTTCCCTCTTTCATTTCACCTCCTTTTTGACAGATCTTGTGAGCTTTGCACCATCTAAAGCACAGGTGTCAAAGTCACTGCGTCCTGTTGCCATGATATGATATATCACAATGTTTTTTTCCCCTTCATGGAGCTGGTGTGGGCGTGGCCTGTGCATGGCGCATCTGGCCTGCGGGCTGCCAGTTTGACAGACCTGTTGACAGAATCCCAGGCTCTATGTCTGAAAGGCTGTTACACAGAGCCATGCTGTCATACCAATCCCTGTTTGTATAAAGGAGGCATTTCTTAATTCCTAATCTAACTAGGTTTTGTTCTTTACCAGTTCTAAGCCTGAGCCGCAGCGGTGCAGTGGTTAGAGTGCAGTACTGCAGGCTAATGATTGCAATTTGGCAGTTCAAATCTCACCAGGCTCAAGGTTGACTTAGCCTTCCATCTTTTTGGGGTGGGTAAAATGAGGACCCAGATTGTTGGGGGAAATATGCTGACTCTGTAAAACCACTTAGAGAGGGCTGTAAAGCACTATAGGGTGGTATGTAAGTCTCAGTGCTATTGGTAAGTGTTATTGCTCAGCTATCTTCATAGGAATGATGGGGCCAATTCTTCTAGAGCAGGGGTGTCCAAACTTGGGAACTTTAAGACTTGTGGACTTCAACTCCCAGAATTCAACAGCCAGCATGGCTGGCTGTGGAATTCTGGGAGTTGAAGTCCACAAGTCTTAAAGTTCCCAAGTTTGGACACCCCTGTTCTAGAGATCAATATACAGCCCTCCAAGTCTGAGAATGTCTCATATGTAAGGAAGCAGCTTGCTATACCAGTTTGATGAGAGGCATGGAGACGAGAGGCATGGAGATAAAAATTATAATTAGCTCGGATGATACCAGTAGGCTGTGTGGCTTTTTGCAGACTAATGTAACATTGAATCATAATTAACTTATAGAATTTGTTGCTTCAGGACATGCCGATATCAGCAAAATTGCATAGGCTGTAATAGGGAATCAGCTACATTTATGAAATGTACTGCAAATCTACCAAAGACTATCTCAGGGTTGTCATCTGGCCAAGGACTGTAATGAGAAGGTAACATTTTTTGTTTCTCATTTCTAGGCTAGTTTTGGCCAACCATATGAATGCCTAAGTTTTCGTGTAGCATATTCAGTATAATATTTGCAAGCCAATACAAGTTGATGCAAATTCATAGTCATCATTCAATAACAGAGCCATTTTGTCTATCCGTTAGTGGTTCTACCAAATAGCAAAGATTTAAAAGAATAGTGCAACCAGCAGTGTACTTTATGGTCGGTGGTGGGCTGCAACCGGTTGAACAACCAATTCGGTGATCGCATGCTTTGCCTAACACACTTGCACGCAGCGTTCAAAATACAGTAATTTGAAGCTCAGCTGCTTATCTTCTAAAGCAGCTCTAGTAAGTAGAACAGTGGAGGCATGGAAATCAGCTGTGACATGTGAATCATCTGAGCTAGAAAGAAGGAAATATAGGACAGGATAGGGCGGGGATGGGTGGGCGAGGCCAGCTGATCGTCGGAACTCTGGCGAGCCCACAGGCCCGGAGCTGCCATTTGGGGGGGGGGGAAAGCTGTAGGAGCTGCCACCTGGGGATCTCCCTCCTCCACAAGCAATCCAGCTGAGAACTCTCCATATCTCTTCATGACTGGCTGCCAGGTGGTTTCCACTGAGAATATTCCATAACTGAAAGCTGACTGAGAACAATCCGTGACTGATTGCTGGGTGTTTTTCACTCTGGGTCATGAGGTGATGGGTGTGTGCATGGCAGGGGAGGGGGTGTTAGCCTAAATACCAAATAAAGTATAAAAGGTGGTGGGGAGCACTGGATGTCAGCTCTGACAATTTATTCATGGCCTTAGTGCTTTGTTTGTCACTTCCTGCCAGAGGAAGATAAACTCCATTTTCAAACTGTCTCTGTGTTTGGCTGTTTCCCTTCGGAAGCGGACATACCGGTTCGCCTGAACCAGTCTGAACCGGCAGCAGCCCACCACTGTTTATGATCCCTTCCATTCTTTCTTTCTTACAAACGCAATCTTAAAAGCTGCTTTTTTCCTTATACGCAAGTTGTGGCAGATGTCTCCCCGCCTCCCTCCCTGGGCTGACTTCAGTAACACCATCATCAAGTTATTATAGAATATTAATCTGAATACAGTTCACTGCGGGTCAACCATTTGACGTTCTCTTCAGCGTGCACCTATGCAAAATGGACCAAGCTGTGCTGCATAGATCAGCGGCACCTGACTGTATTCAGGGTGCTTTATATGCATTCTACGTAGCAATTTTGAAACCGTTTCAATACTGAGGGTTAGACAGATTATGGGTTACCAACTATAAATCTCTGGTCTTGGATTTCTCCCAAATGAAGTCATCCTCAAGCAATCTCAAATTAAATAAGCATTTATCTGAATGAGTGCAGCAATGGGAAGTTGTGTGGAGAATGGCCTCCTTTTGATTCTGCCAACCCTGCGTATACACAAACACTCTCTCTCTCTCACACACACACACAAAGAAAGAAAGAGAGAGAGAGAGAGAGAGAGAGAGAGAGAGAGAGCACCCTACACAGATTTCAGCTGTGTCTATAAAATCAGAATAGGTGCTTACACATTGCTTCTCTGAGCAGGTCTAATCAGACTGAGTGTATATAAGTTGTCTCCATCAACTGCAGTTTGTGGTCACATCTTTGGGTATCTGTGTGCATGTTGTGTGTGTGTGATGGAAAGCACAAGGCAAGGTTATATAGAACAGGGGTCCCCAACCCCCGGGCCGCGGACCGGTGCCGGTCCGTGGCTGGATGGGAGCCGGGCCGCAGGGCTAGAGAGGAGGAGGAGGGAGGAGGAGGCAGCCCCCTGAGCGCAGCGCGCGGGAGAACGCAGGCGCGGCTGTTCGCGCCGTTGGAGTGTGCCTCTTCCTCCACCCTCGTCGACGGAGGGATTTCTGGACGCCGCCGGACCGGCCACCGATTCCCTCCCCTGCTGGCATGCCGGCCACTCATTTTCTTCCAGGGACTGCGGAGGCTCTGCGGGCTGGGGAGGGAACTGGCGGGTTGCTCCGGCGGCGCACAGGAGTCCCTCCGTCGACGAGGGTGGAGGAAGAGCCCCCACCATCCTCCTGCGTTCTCCCGTGCTCTCTGCCCAATGGGCTGCCCCCCTCCCTCCTCCTCCTCTCCAGCCCGGCTCCTATCCAGCCACGGAGCCTGAACGAGCGAACGAGCGACCAAGTGTGGCAGGCGGGATGAGGAGGCTGGGGGCGGGGGGACGGGACGACGATGACGACGACAGACACACATAGAGAGACAGAGGGAGGGAGGGAGAGAAAGATAGACAGACACACAGAAGGAGTGATTGAATGAATGCAAGACAGACAGACACACGCACACACACACACACACACACACACAGAGTGACAGAAATGGGCGGATGAAGGAGAGACACAAAGAGAGAAAGAAAGAAAAAAGTGGGAGAGAGAAAGACAGACAGAGAGAAAGAGACAGAAAGGAAAGAAAGAGACAGGAAAAGATACAGAAAGAGGGAAAGAGAGAAAGAAAGAAATAGCGAGAGAAACAAAGAGAGACAAAGACAAAGTAAGAAAGAAAGAGAGAGAGAGAAAGAAAGAACTTATGACCACAGTTGAGGCCAAAAGTTTGGTTGCTAACCAAGATCATTAAGTGAGTTTCACATTTTCAAAGTTGGCCACGCCCACCCAGTCACATGACTGCTGAGCCCCTCAGCCGGTCCGCAGAATTTTCTTTAAAATGAAACCGGTCCCTGGTGAAAAAAAGGTTGGGGACCCCTGATATAGAAGATGCAAGTTGTATAGGTGTATATAGAAGATGCAAGTGGAAAGCACAGGGCAAGCTACCTATGGAAAGCATGCAAGACACGGCTTCTGGAATTCTTTACAATTCCTTAATAGTAGTTCC
The DNA here is from genome assembly GCA_039707465.1 of Rhabdophis nuchalis. Classification (NCBI taxonomy): domain Eukaryota; kingdom Metazoa; phylum Chordata; class Lepidosauria; order Squamata; family Natricidae; genus Rhabdophis; species Rhabdophis nuchalis. The sequence goes on from CM077643.1 coordinate 323,979,988, forward strand.
GTCCTGGATCATGTGACCAAACGAGAGGAAGGAAAGAGGATTTAAGTATGGAGCATCTAGCAGCATTTTGAGATACCACCCAATTCACTCTCCACAGAGATAATCATTTTGTCAGCTTCTTCTACAACCCAGATATGGTTTGATTCCATTCTGGTTTTTGGATAGTTAGCCTTCTGATAGATAGGCAGATGGGTATAGAGTTACAGCCCCTTTTCACAATTTCTTTCCATCATCTCTGCTGAATTGGATAGAATTAAAATACATATTCCAGAAGAAAGCAGTTGCAAATTATGGTGATCAGAAATTGAGCTTGGCATGAGTGGGACTTGATCATAAATCTTACGAATGTTTGGGGTAAGATAAATGGGATTCAGATTACTTTAACCCCAAAGTTGACTTGTGCATTTTCAAAGGTCTTTCATTACATTAATTTGAATTCATTTAAGCAAATGTATTTGGCAAGGACAAATACATTTTCTGAAAATGCTATTAAGCAAGTACGTATTGGCAAAGGTAGATTTAACTGTGTGTCTTTGGGGGATTACTCTAGATTTGGTAAGTGTCTGGAACAAGGAACTTCAGAATTCATGTGTTCTTTGAATTTCATTTGAGCATCATTATAGGAAATCTTTGCAAGTAGTAGACCTATTTCAGCTGCATTTCATACTGGAAAATGCAACTGGAAAACATCAGGTCATCATGGATATAATTCCAACTTGTTATCCAAGAAAAGCCTACAGTTTAAAAACAGTAGGTAAAACTATTATTTGAGTTAACCTGGGTTTGTTATACTAGATCAGTGATGGCTAACCTTTTTGCCATCATGTGCCAAAAGCAGGGGGAGCGCAGGAGGGTCATGTGTGTGTGTGCCCACACCCATAATTCTATGTGCACGACATACACACACACCCATTCATGCGTGCACGACCGCTGCTCTGCCCCCGCTTTTTGCATGCAATGGACCCATTTTCACCCTCCCCAAGCTCCAGAGGCTTTCTAGGATCCTGGAGAGGGCAAAAAACGGCCCTACAGGCAATCCGGAAGTCTGAACAAGTTTGTTTTAGCTGCTTTATCAATGCAAGCACTTTTTTATTCTATCTATTTGATCCAGATGCTGTTGCTGCTTTCATAGTGCTTGTAAGTCTTGGAGGAATTAACTGTGGCTTCTAGGATGGTTGAAAGAAGCTGTGAAATTTATTAGACATTGCACATTCAGTCTCTGGAATAATAAACTTTAATATCATGGCTTCATAAACCATTGGAAGCTGACTTTAGATATTGTGAAATTATTGTGAATTTATGACTTTAAAAGAAAATTGACAGCTGGTTTGGTGTAGGGTTTCAAGGCATTCATGCTAGAGACTGTGAGTTCTAGTTCCATTTTAGGCATGAAGACAATGAAGTGACTTTGAACCAGGCATTTTCAGCCTTAAGAATAAGACTAGAGCAAATCATTTTTCAAAAATGGTGCCAGGAAAATTGTATCAACTTGTCCATGCTATTAACAGGAGTTAAGATGGACCAAAGGCAGCAACAAAAAGATAAATGTAACAATAATCTTAATCAATAACAATGATTGGCTATAATTACAGCATATTGAAGCATAGGTCAGGACATTAACTCATACAGATTGGGCTTGTCCTATTGTTACATTGAAATCAAAATGACTGTTAACATGACTCTGGATCAACTGTTTTGATTTAAAGAAATGCACACTGTTTTTAGCAGTATTTCCATAGTTGACTTTCTAGTTTCTTGAAAATCTAAGGATTTTGCAGGCTTGGAAGCTAGGTAAAAGAATTATTGTGCAACACCCAAATGAGAATTCAAGATCTGATTTGAATTATTTTGTTTGTCAATTAGCTTTTTTTACAACAAAAGATGAAAAAGAGAATTTTTGAGCGGTATGGCTTTTGTTTTTTTAAGGAGAGCTGTTATAGTTCTAACATAATTTCTACATTTCCCCGCCCCTTTATTTTAATCATTATGATAATACCTATCATATTATATTCATATAAACTCACCATGCATTTTGTATAACATTCCTTTGCATAAAAATGTTATGCAAAGTGCAGGAAAAAAGTAAGAAAAACGTAAGTGACCTCTAGCTCTATTCATGGCTTTAGTCAACTGGGACTACATAGCATTATTACAGCCTTATTAATTATATCACCATGATTAATTTTGAGATTATATTAATATATTGTATGTATCTTTACCTGTTTAATATTAATTTAATGTACTTTTAAGAAAAATAGGTAAGTACTTTTAAACTTTGTTGTTGGAGAAGATTCTTGAGAATATCATAGTTTAAAAAAAACACAGCCCATCATACATATGGATTGTAGAACAAATCAATCCAGAGTTCTTATTCAAGGCACAAATGACCAGACTTCTATTATCATATTCTGGATACATTATGCAAAGACCCAGCTCTCTTGACAAGTCTGTAATACTGAAAAGGGGGAAGGAGGAAAGAGAAAAAGAGGACAACTAGTAGTAAGGTGGATGAAATTGATGATTGATGAGAATTGATGATCCTCACTCATTCCACTGATCACCACTGAAGGATGAAGGTCAAGCTGAGGACAGAACATCCTAAAGAAGATCTGTTAATATGGGTACTAAAAATTTACAGTGTTGCTGGCATCTAATCATTGAAGAATCTATTCCATAGCACGCTTGACAAATCTGATAAACCAGTGGGACAAACTTTCAGATAAGTATATTACTGTCTCAATTATCATTTCCCCCTTAATCTTTCCTAATATTTAAAGAGATGCTGTGCTGGAACATGCTAGGTATGTTTTCATCTTCTAATCCAGTGGTAGCCAACCTGGTCCCTACCACCCACTAGTGGGCGTTCCAGCTTTCATGGTGGGCAACAGGGGCTTTGTCTGATACTGAAGCACTTTCCTTTTTTGAATTTAATTGACTTCCCTACTTTATAAATCACCATTATTGTGGAACCGGTGGGCGGTTCGAAAATTTTACTACTAACAGAGATACAAAAGTGGGAGGTAGGTATACAAAGGTTGATTACCCCTGTTCTAATCAATGTCTCTTTTCCAAGGATCATCTGAACTCCACTGAGGCCACCTCTTTTCTTTCTTGGTAAAAACCAAGACCGCCTATTAATTACCTAACACATAAATTCTGTATTTCTATCCAATTTGGTAAAATCATGTCTATTTAGCTTTTCTCACCCATCTAAGGATGGAGGCAGTTCATTTCTTTCTGTAAAGGTGAACACAGGACTATCTTAGGCAAATGGAAGTGCCAGTTCCTGCTAAATGGTTGATCCTAAATGCTGACTGGTGCCTCCTTCCACGAAACCAATCAAATTACAGTATGCTTCAAGTCAATCTAATTGGCACTTAATAAAAGTGGCAGAAGCAGTAATTGTTGCCCAATTGGGCATTGTACTAGCTAGAAGCTAAACTGCACTAAATTAAAATACTTAATGTGAGTATAATATCCTAGCAGTTTGTGAGTTTTCTCCCTTTTTAGAAATTTCCGTGTTCCAATTGGCTCTTCCTTTTGCTTCCTCCTTTCTTTCAAAGGGCCAGTTGCTTATAATATAGTGAGTGAGAAAGTTTAGAGAGTTTGAATTATTGATTAAAAGAAAAAGACAATTTGCATGATAGCTACTTGAGAAATTCTAAAAACCACCGACTCTCCAAAGCATGTACTTCAATTGGTTTTATAGCCAATTGTATATTGGCTATATATTGGTTTTATAGACTGGAATATTTTGGTTTTATAGACTGGAATATTTCGGAGATAAAAAACACAAATCCTTTGTGCCAAAACACATTTAAGATTGAGACAGGAGTACTCTTCATAGTGACTAGAGGCTAAAATTCTTGTGTATGAAGTTAAGGTTTGGATATTTCTTTTCCTTTTCTTTCCTTTTTTAACCCAATGATGTGCCTAGTTTAGGGCTTGCATTAGTTTTCTTTCAGTTTCCTAGGCAAAGTGATGGGCTGCCAGCAATCATGCTCAAAGAGAATTTTGAGGATCACCATAAGGGAACATGTTGATCACAGATTCCCTATCTCTGTCCCAGAATGAGATCAGAATAGTGTGTGGTGAATGAGTAATGGCCAGATCAGGTGAACCCAGATGGTGGGACCAGGCAGTAGCTTATGGTATCATCTTGGCCAACAATAAAGTTTATGTCAAAAATACTTGCACGTCTGAATGGACTGCATTTAATCCTGCTGGTATACCTTCATTTCTAAAATAGTTACTGCTGTGGAGGACTTCCAAGTTGTTGTAGTAGTATGTCAACAGAATGCTACAGTATCTTCATACTAAACCCAAGAATGGCGTAGAACAGAGTTCAGTTCTTATTTGCTTATACACAATAGACAGAATCTTGCCAGACTAAACTCTTATTATTCCCACCCTAACAGATAAGCCCTGGGAGAGTTTAGGGAATGGCTATTCCAACTCTCTTCCTCTGTCTTTTCTCCAGCCTGTGCTGTCTCTTCTCTCCCCCTCCCTTTTCTGGAATCCGTGCCTTCTTTCCTGGAAAACTGCCCTTCGTTTTTGCCCATCAAACCAGCTCACTCTCCACAGGCACCATCTTTCACAAATATTAATATCCAGTTCCATTTGTCATTACCATCAACTCCAAAGAAAAGTTAAGTTCTTTAATCATCACCTGAGTTCAATAATGGACTGGAGGATGACTGGTCCATTTATGAGGCAATCGTAATGCAATCGTAATGCTGAACTGGCTTCCTCAGTTAAGATCAGCCTCGACTTAACTCAAGGAATTTATTATATTGTAATGGCTACACCATTACTCTTTATAGCATGAAAAGGGTCAACTTTTATAAACATCATAGATAAGGGGAAACAACTCAAGTATAATTACTTGAGAATAAGTTTTAGAATCTATTAGAATAAGTTTTTTTTTTTAAATTTTATATGTTTTATATGTGTTTTAACATCCCTGTGCGCCGCCCTGGGTCCGTTTGGAGAAGGGCGGGGTATAAATTTAATAAAATAAATAAATAAATAAATAAATTAGACAAATTAGAAGTGCTGTTAGAAAATACAAAGTGGAATTGGAGGATAGATGCTCAGTCCGGTTAGGATGGGGATGCCCTTTCTCTGAAAGGGCAGATTCACAAGCTGGGAATGCCACTAGACTTGCAGGTGGCAAATTTATTTATTTATTTATTTTATTCAAAATTATACCCCACACCTTCTCCAAAAAGGACCCAGGGCGGCGCACAGGAAATTTAAAACAATAAATATATAACAAAAATACAAATTTAAAAAGCTATTAAATCCATGCCCTGTGCTAAAATAGTATAAAATCCCCCTAATTAAAATCTATCTAAAAACAGTCAAAAATGGGAGGTTATGCTAGGCCGGCTTGTTGGAAAAGGTGCGTTTTAAGACGCTGGCGGAAGAGGCGGAGGTCTGAGATGGTGCGCAGTTCGGGGGGCAGGTCGTTCCAGATGGTAGGGCCCACCACAGAGAAGGCCCTTCCTCTGGGTGTCACCAACCGGCATTGCCCGGCCGACGGCACCCTGAGAAGGCCCTCTCTGTGGGAGCGGATCGGTCGAAGGGATGTATGGGGCAGAAGACGGTCTCGCATATAACTAGGCCCCGAGCCATGGAGTGCTTTGAAGATGGTCGTCAACACCTTGAAGCGCACACGAAAGGCCACCGGTAACCAGTGCAGCTCGCGCAGGAGAGGTGTTATGTGGGAATGCCTGGAGGCTCCCATAATCACCCGCGCGGCCGCATTCTGGACTAGCTGTAACCGAGTGCACCTCAAGGGGAGCCCCATGTAGAGAGCGCTGCAGTAGTCAAGCCGGGATGTCACGAGTGCTTGAATGACTGTGCGGAGGGCAGCCCGGTTCAGTAAGGGGTGCAAATGTGATGAAGAGTGCTTTTGTACAATTAAGCTCAGTGCATCAGTTGCAATTATTCTTGAGATTTTTGGATTTGGTAAAATTTCTGATTTTCATAACTGCAATACACAGTGCTGTTTCATTTGCCGGCATTTCATTACCAGCTGCAGTAGGTGACATCTTCAGTGCTTTGTTCTTGAAGAAGTGAAGTTTGTTGATTATGGAATACACACTTGCCTGTCCTAGAACCCGTGTCTAGAAATTGTAATTCATGTTAAACGTGTCATCTAATTGGATAACCAGAACAAAGTACAGGGACTCATGTGATGCCTGTACTGAACAATCTGCACTGGGGGTAATTTCAGTTTAGTTTGCAGCCAGAAGACTCTCTGATTACAGCAAGCACCCACAGCTCTCAGATCAGCCAGCAAATTTTAAAAAAACTAACCCATCAGGAACAATTAATTAGCAAAAATGACATAAAAGACAAGAGAAAGAGAGGGAGGGGAGGGAGGAATAGTCTGCACTGGCTGCCTGTGGCCTTTTGGGTGCGCTTCAAGGTGCTGATTATCATCTTTAAAGCACTCCATGGCACGGGACCTAGTTATCTACAGGATCACATCCTACCCCACACATCCCTGCGGCTTATTCGCTCCCACAGAGAGGGACTTCTCCGGGTGCCGTCCACTAGGCAATGCCAGCGGGCGACGCCCAGGGGAAGGGCCTTCTCTGTGGCGGGCCCAACCCTCTGGAACGACCTACCCCCCGAACTTAGAATGACCACGGACCTCCGTTCGTTCCGTCTGAAACTCAAGACCTACTTTTTCCAACAGGCCGGCCTGGCCTAACTCTACCTAGCCTTTAGCCTGACATCAAATTGTTTTAATCGGTTTTTAAGGGGAATAGTCTTAATTTATTGTAAATTTCTAGCACAGGGTTATAATTTAATTTGATTTTAAATTTTGTATATTGTCTTGTTTTTTATATGCTTTTTCAATTTCCTGTGCACCGCCCCGAGTCCCTTTTTGGGAAAGGGAGCGGTATATAAGTTAAATAAATCTAAATCTAAATCTAGTCAAGAATTCTCCCCCCCCCCCCATCTCTCTAACTTTCCAATACTGAAAACAATACTGTGCGTAATTAGCATAACTAACCCCAAACTTTGCCTGTGGTCACTCTATCCTTTTGTGCATACGGTATAATAGTGATATAACTTGATATTCACATTTAATGTCTTAAACACTGTCTGAGGGACTACATATCACATTTGAGCATGCCTAGCTTTTGAGATCTGTAAAAAAGACCCTTTTTCAGACATTCCCACATTCAGAGGTCCATCTATTTATTTGACATTTGTAAGAGGGCTTTTTCTTGTGTTGGCCTCAGGCTAAGTAATGAACGCCCTTAGGAATTTCACTTGGCCGATCTCTTAGTGTGGGGGGTTTTAAAAAAAATAATCTATAAAGACAGTTTTTTTCCTCAGCACTTGCTCATTTTTAATATAAATTTTAATATTTTAAAATGTCTTTGAGTTCTGTATGTTTTTTTTAAAAAAAATTACTTAGGCATTTAAAGCAGTCTGTGGCAGAAAGGCACGTGGTCAATAAAAATTAAAAAATAAATAAATATGTTCCTACTGATCTACTCCGTGCCTCTCACAAAAAGAGCTTTGTGTGTGGGGAATTGAATGAATACCTAACTATTCTTCAGAAGCTACAAAGACAGAAAGGGCTTTTTCCAGGCTCAGCAGAAGAGATGACTCAAAGAATTAGAGGGCCTGCTAAGGTATCTGCAGGAGGCCTGTAAATTTTAGCCTTGGGAAAGCCTTAAAAAGAAGAGAGATCACATCTACTTATTCTATAGCTCCACAGAGTCTTTTGATCTTGGCTTCTGCAGTCCAATATTTCCAGTATCAGAAGCCAAGTGAGATTCTCCTTCCCCTTCGCCTGCTGTTAACATTCAGACTGCACTCTTCTGCCGCTAGAAGGTTTATTTCCATGCAATAATTAACTTACCAACGGTGTTAAGGGAATCACATGGTTTTGCTTCTTCTAAGTATTCATAAAGCAAAACTGCCAGGGAAGCTGGGAAAAGTTATTCCAATTGGGCTTGCTTTTAAGAGCTGGAATGACAATTGCAGCTGCCTGGCACCAGTCCCATTTCTCTGCGCTTCCTGTCTGCCAGAAGAGAAGATTGGCTTTCTGCTGGGGAAGAAACGGTCATAAAAAGAAAACTCCAAACATCTGAAATCTGTTTACCAATTACAGTGAAAGATGTATTAAATGTGCTAGAATTCTTTAGGCCATTTGAACTGAAAACTGCCGGGCTGCAGGAAGCAAGAGAGCCAGCAAAAAAGCTGCTGGAAAGAGCATTAAGCCAGATTGGGATAGTTTTGAGGCCAATATCAGGCTGCTCCTGGGTTCTGGCACCGATTTGCTGCAAGTCTGGGTAGAGACAGATGACAGTAAAACCCAGCCATGACCATTCATCATATGGAATGCCTATTCCAGCTGGCTAAGCCGTGAAATTGTTGCCTGGTTTGGTGCTGTAATGATTGAAACAGTGTGAGAGAGGACTACCCCTCTGCAGATGTCAATACGTTCATAGAGATCCGGTCCCTTGAGATCTCAAGCAAATCACCAGGAAAACCTATTTTTCCAGTCCTTTTGTTCGGTCCTAAATAAGTGAAGAGATGGGGCTCCTACGACTTTGCAATCACACCACAAGAGGAGCACCTGCTAAATGGCAATGACATAAGGAGACTAGCCAAATGCCCCTGTTCGATTAAACTACTCCTAAGCCCAACATATTCCCTTTCCAACATTCTCTGCTGAACCATGACGCAAATGTGCCTTCGTAACTTATTCTTTTGGTCCTGTTCCCACAGTGCTCCCTTTCTCTAGTCCCCAGTCTGTGAATGAGTGAGTGAGTGAGAGAGAGAGAGAGAGAGGGGGGGAGGGAGGGAGGGAGGGAGGGAGGGAGGAAGGGAGGAAAGAAAGAAAGAAAGAAAGAAAGAAAGAAAGAAAGAAAGAAAGAGAAAGAAAGAAAGAGAAAGAAAGAAGCTTAACTATCCTTGGTCCTAGTAGGATGGATGGATGGATGGATGGATGGATGGATGGATGGATGGATGGATGGATGGATGGATGGATGGATGGATGGATGGATGAGGCTTAACTGTCCTTGATCCTAGTGGTATGAATGTATCAATGAATGAGTTAGAGGAAGGAAGGAGGGAGGGAGGGAGGGAGGGAGGGAGGAAGGAAGGAAGGCTTAACTGACTGTCCTTGGTCCTAGTGGTATTAATTTTCCTCCTTAATCCAACACTCTGGAGGAAAGTCAAGTGACTGCTATCCCTGAAACAGAATCAGTAGGAATGAGATAGGAATTTGCATCTGGGAGAGCAAATGTTCTGCTTACATACTTTGACTTTTTGACTAATCCTGTGAATCCCACTATGTGTATAGAAACATCTTTATAGACCAGACAAGAAGCAATTTTGTAAAAACAATGTATCCATTTTTATAGACAATTTCACACCTTATTTTAGCACAGTTGTTTAACTCTCTAAAACAAAGGTGTCCAAATTTGCAGCTTTAAGACTTGCCTGCTAGGGAATTCTAGGAACTGAGGTCCACAAGTCTTAAAGTTGCCAACGTTGGACACTGCTGGTCTAAAGAATGGGACTGAGTAGCATTTCCATATTTTCAAGTCATGAATGAGGTTGTTCATTGCAACCCAAAGGATAAAGTAAATGTGAACTGCCAACACTAAAAGAAAATGCCTTGGCTGTCAACTTGGAAATGTTCCTGTTTAGTCAAAATCTTCATTTCCTGTGTCTGCTAATTCTACTTCCTATACTGGATTAAAATATAGTGGGTTTTTTGGCAGTTTCCAGGCAGGCATATCATAGGAAGAGGAGGAGGAAGTGATATATTTGTAAAACTACCATATTTTTCAGAGTATAAGATACACCGGAGTACACCCAGGTTTTGAAGAGGCAATTTTTTTTAAAAAAAGTAGGTAGGTAGATAGAGGAATAGAGAGGGAGAGAAACCAGAAAATGTATTCATGCTGCGTACATTTAAAATAATTGGCTAAATTTAGATTTTACTACCAAGCAATCTTGGTGGTTTTTTATTCATAAGGTGCTCTGTGCAGATTCCTATCCAAAAAATAAGAAATAGCCTTGGTCCTCATCAAGTTGATGACAGTCTAGAACAAACAAGGCACTTTTTGACAATTCACAGAGATTTTTAAAAGCTAGGCATTCTACTTTATGGAAGGAAATCACCTAGGTGTAGGGCAACCAGAAAACCATTTTTGAGCACATGCCCAAGTTAAAAATAAAGATTTGATTTTTGAGCTGCATACCAAAAAGCAATAGGTGGGGTCAGGATGAAAGTTAAATTTGATTTCCTCTCATGTGCATATTATAAAGTACAGTTAATATAATTGCTCTGTAGTCCTAAATTTTCACCTTCTTTCAAATTAATAATTAGTCAATGGGGGAAACCAGATTCACTTAGAATAGAATAACAAGAGTTGGGAGGGACCTTGGAGGTCTTCTAGTCGAACCCTTTGCTTAGGCAGGAAACCCTACACCACTTCAGACAAATAGTTATCCAGTATCTTCTTAAAAACTTCCAGGGTTGGAGCATTTACAACTTCTGGAGACAAGTTGTTTCACTGATTAATTGTTCTAACTGCCGGAAATTTCTCCTTAGTTCTAGGTTGCTTCTCTCCTTGATTAGTTTCCACCCATTGCTTCTTGTCCTGCCCTCAGGTGCTTTGGAAAATAGTTTGACTCCTCTTCTTTGTGGCAGCATCTGAGATATTGTAATACTGTCATCGTGTCACCTCTAGTCCTTCTTTTTGTAAGACTAGACATATCTAGTTTCAGCAACTGTTCTTCATATGTTTTAGTCTCCAGTCCCCTAATCATCTTTGTTGCTCTTCTCTGCACTCTTTCTAGAGTTTCAACATCTTTTTTACATTGTGGCGACCAAAACAGAATGCAGTATTCCAAGTGTGGCCTCACCAAGGCATTATAAAGTGGTATTAACACTTCAGCCCTAGCACCACATGAATCCCCTGCCTCTGCAGAAGATGACGACTTCTGAATGACCCGCAAGCCTCACCTGAACTTGGCCAACTGCCAAAAGAAGATGTAACCAGATCATAATTCTTCTCAGTCCTAGCCAAAAGTGCCTGACATTCCCATCACATTCCCCTTTGCCATTCTCTCCTATTAATTCCAAAACATAGCCCCTATTGTTACAGTCAAAAGTCATCATGCAACTATTTCGTCCATCCATCACTAACACCTTACCTGTGATAAGAAAACAAGTGGAAGTAGAGATGGGACCATATGGGAAATCACACATGCAAGAAGAGACTGTCCGGGAACCCTTTAACACCTGCTGCTGTGGCCTAGAGGTGAAGCTCTTGCCTCACAAGCAGGAGGTTGTGAGTTCAATCCTAGGTAGAGGCAAATGTAGGGTCTCCTGCTTGGGCAGGGGGTTGGACTAGATGACCTGCAAGATTCCTTCCATCTCTGTTAATCTGTTAACCCATATAATCTGTTAAACCTTATTGAAGAAGGCAGAAAACTGTAAAATATCCTCCCTTTAATAATTTAGGGCAACTCGAGATGGGAAAATAACCTCTCATTGTACTTACCATTCCCAGGAACGCTGACATTTCCATTGACAGCCATAACATCTGGGAAACTGTAGTTGGTGGTGGGGGACAGGGAAAGAGGCACAAATTGACTATTCTGGTGTACAACAAATCTTACATTCAGTTACGTGTAACAGTTCAAATTTATCTTGAATGAAAAATATCATCTGCTTTCAGCCAGATGGCTGAATTTATTATTTTTTTACCCATGACTAAATAACAAAGCATTGGAACGTACTTTGGATGTAAGCTATTGAATTCCAGTGAAGTCCATCGGAGGCAGAGTTTTTCCTTCTTTATCTCCCTCTTCATTTTAAGCATATTTCCCGAGAGGGTCTGCCTACCAGCACGCAAGTAAACACTGTTTTCAAATGTCAGATGCACCTTCTCTTCCTGTGTTTAACAATTTATGTATCAGTCAGTTGGATTTAATGTTTTTGCCGTTTGGCATTTAGAAACCCAAGATGCAGCTCCAGGGATCAGGGACCGCCTGACAGTCATTCAGAGAAGCACTGTCCTTTCATCAACTCTCTCCAGGAAAAGTCAACATAGCCCAACACAGTTTTAAAAGAGCAACAGAAACTGAAATTGCCAAGTGAGAAAAGATGAACCTTCCAAAGCTCAAAAGGAAATACCAAACGCATTCTGCAAGACTGGAGTCCTCACTGATTGAACTCAGGCAGCTAATGTGCAACAAAGACATTCCCGATCTGGTGCTTTCGGAATTTCCTATCAGTCAATCAGGGCCAATCAGCACATTAGTAGGAAATAATGAAAGCTGTGGTCCCGTGCATAAAGAAAGGGAAACATTGGCACAACAAAAATCCATGTTTATGAATCTGGCTGACTCTTAGGATGAATTGGTTGGGAATTAGGTTTAAGCATGTTTGAATACACGAAAGCTAAAATACTTATGCAGGAGGATATGAGTGCATCTCACAGGCAGAAAGCTGTGGATATATTCAGAGTTGTGCTGGTGCAGTGGCTAGAATGCAGTATTGCAGGCTAATTCTACCGACTGCCAGGAGTTCGATCCTGATGGTTCAAGGTTAACTCATACTTCCAACCTTCCAAGGTGAGTAAAACAAGGACCCAGATTGCTGGGGGAAATATGCTGATTCAGTAAACTGCTTAGAGAAGGCTGTAAGGCACTATGAAGCAGTATAGAGACTAAAACATATGAAGAACGGTTGCAGGAACTGGGTACGTCTAGTTTAATAAAAAGTAGGACTAGGGGAGACATGATAGCAGTGTTCCAATATCTCAGGGGTTGCCACAGAGAAGAGGGAGTCAAACTATTCTCCAAGGCACCTAAGGGTAGAACAAGAAGCAATGGGTGGAAACTAATCAAGGAGAGAAGCAACGTAGAACTGAGGAGAAATTTCCTGACAGTTAGAACAATTAATCAGTGGAACAGCTTGCCTCCAGAAGTTGTGAATGCCCCAACACTGCAAATCTTCAAGAAGATGTTGGATAGCCATTTGTCTGAAACGGTATAGGGCTTCCTGCCTAGGCAGGGAGTTGGACTAGATCAGGGGTCCCCAACCCCCGGGCTGCGGACCGGTGCCGGTCCGTGGCTTGATAGGAACCGGGCTGCAGTGAGCGGCACAACTCTTAGAAAGGGCCGGAGAGGAGGAGGAGGGAGGAGGAGGAAGCCCCCTGGGCAGAGCGTGCACCAAGGGCAGGAGAGTGCAGGCACGGCCGCTCGCACCGTTGGGGGCCCGAGAGGGGCGAGTGAGCCGACTCACCCACCCCGCACGTGCATGCGCCGCCTGTTCCCCCTACCCCCTGCTCCCCCTCTACGCCGGCCGAGCCATGGCCACCAGTCCATGAAATGTTTTTAACATGAAACTGGTCCCTGGTGCCAAAAAGGTTGGGGATCCCTGGACTAGATGACCTCCAAGGTCCCTTCCAACTCTGCTATTGTATTGTAATATAAGGCTAAGTGCTATTGCTATATTCAGCTGAATTCTAATTTTAAAAAACTGGTTCAAGTTAAACCACTGGTACTTCCCTATAAGACCCAACATAGCCACCTTCTGGGGTGCCTTCTGTATTATTATTTTTTAATCTTCTGATATAATTGCCCATATGCTGTTTGCATAGCATCTAATCTGATCAGGTAAGAAGGTGTCAAAAGTTTGCAAAACAACAGAAATACATTATGTCTCTTAACTTACACATTCAAAGGAGAATAGAAGCTGAAGATTTGCTGTCATTTTACACAATCTTGTTTGAAAATAATTGTGAAAGAGACAAAAATGGTATTCTCTAACTTGGATCCTTTAGAGCCGTGATGGCAAACCTCTGGCACGCAGTGCCCTCTCTGATGGCACATGAGTCATCACCCCAGTTCAGCTCTGCCACGCATGCGCCTCCCACCGGCCAGCTGTCTTTGGGTCTCTGCCGCACATGCATGGGGGGTGAGGTGTGTGCGGGAGGGCGTGCACACATGCGCGAGGGTGGGGCGCATGCATAGGTGTATGTCAGGGATGTCCAAACTTGGGAACTTTAAGACTTGTGGACTTCAACTCCCAGAATTCCCCAGCCAGGTATGCTGGCTGGGGAATTCTGGGAGTTAAAGTCCACAAGTCTTAAAGTTCCCAAGTTTGGACATCCCTGGTGTATGTGCACATTGCACAGGAAGTTCGGCACACGCACACAAATTCAAAATTCAAATTAAGATTTATTAACCGCACCCTCTCCCCACAGGGACCCGGGGCGGTGCACAGGCATAATTAAAAACAATATACAAAATACAAACATTACTTAAAATAAAATTAAATAAATCTACCTATGCTAAAAATATATAATTAAAACCCATTAAAATTTGTAATTAAAAGACAGAGAGAACTATTCAAGGCCGGCCAGTCGAAAGAGATGGGTCTTCAATTTTACCCGGATTCACACGCATTCATACACACACATATGCGCTTTGGGCACTCAGTCTGGAAAAGGTTAGCCATCACTGCTGTAGAGAATAAGATTACCTTGACAGAGATATATGCTAAAAGAGAGGATCTTTCCAATCCAAACACATCTAAAGTCTCTTGAAATTAAAACTGTGCAGAAAGTATTTAGAAACATTTAATTCTTGAACCTAGCTACATGGGTCCAAGAATGCAGGCTTGGAATTGGTCTGGCTCTATAAAGTGAAATAAAGCATTGGATATAAAGATTTTGTACACTCAAATCACAGGAAACATTATCAATAATGGTGAACCTGGAATCAGAAGCCTTAAGGGTAAAAAAAATTTAAAAATTGAAACAATATTTGGTTTGCACTCTCAGCAAGTAGTCCTATCCTATTTACTTTTCCCCTTGTAACGTTCATGGCGGATGTTGCAAATATCAGGAAATCCACAAGCGAAATCATCTTTCTAGATTAACAGTAGCTATTTCCATGTTTCCACTTTTGATGTAAGAAGAATAAAATAGGCTGCTCACCTTTCAAATTCCCTTTTGTCTTGCATTTATTTCACAGATGCTGTTTCAATTATCTGATCATTCAATCTGTCAGATTTATTGGGCTCTATCTGCCCCCCCCCCTCTCTCCTTCCCCCCTCCCCCCCCAAGCAAACAATGACAAACAAGTTCCGAAAAACTTTGCAAAAAAAAACCTGCAGGGAATTGTCTCAGCAGTTGCCAGGAAATGAAAACTGACTGACTCACAGACGCAAACACACACACACACAAACATACACACACACACACAGCTATTTCAGATTAGGATGGTGTGTACTTTTGAAACTTGTTCTCAGCTCAAGCAGCCTTTCCCAAGAGCCTCCCTATTCCATACGTGGGACTTCACTGCAGCTCCCTAAAAGGTGCCACTTTTGAGAAGATGAAGCCAGGGCAAAGAAGTTGTTTTGCTCATTGCTGTCAGTGCTACCAGTTTCCCCTCAGGGTATCAGACCTTCCTTGGGATTTCAAGTTTGACTGCTTTTGGGAAACAATTACATAAATCAATAGACTTTCAGGTTGCATGTCACGTTCCACACTGATGGTGCTTGGTTAAAAGGGAGGATTGGATTGATTTGTGCCTCCCTTTGACTCGTTCAGTTTTAATCTAATGAAAAAAATAGCGTCCTGGGGCTTTGGAAATGGAGTATATAATCTAGGCCAGAATTTGAGTTCTAGGAACATTTTAACCTTATAGCAGGGGTCTCCAACCTTTGCAACTTTAAGTCTGAAGGACTTCAGCTCCCAGACTTCGCCAGCCAGCTTTGCTTAAAATTGCAAAGGTTGGAGACCCCTGCCTTATAGGAAGGATTTTAGCCATTTTCATGTAGATTGGTTGCATTTAGGGTTTGTTAATTTTTTGCTTTTTTGTTTGGCAGTTGGGATACCATTGAGAAAATGGTATTTTGCAGAAAATATGCCTGAGAAAAATCTGCATTGATTTTTTTTCCCCTTTAAAATATTGTTTTAATTCACTGGCAATATTAAAAAAACCTACCGTTTTCCAATTTTGGGATTGTCTCTGTTTTCTTTTCTTTTTTAATGTTTTCTTATTTTAAGATGGCAAACACACGTTCTTCTCCATGAACGGAGATAATCACATCCCTGCACTTCAGCATATATTAAACAATCGTCTGTCTTCAAATGCCCAGATAGGCTGTTTTTCTGATCTAAGGAGGAGAAAAAGTTCAATTATAATCCTTCTGAAGACAACCTCTGAAGCATCCTCCCCTCTAGGGACCACTCCAAATTAATCCATTCTAGCTGTTCTGATTATTCCAGTTCCCCAAGGTCTGGTTGCAGATAACATCTCCTTTGGTTGTTATGAAATCCTGGCATGTTATTATTATCATGAAATTATACTAGGAAAACTCATCAACATGAGTTGAGTGCATGGAGTATTTAGAGATTTTTAGAATGTCAAAATTTTGTGGGTTTTATTAAGATGTAGCATGCAGCTGCAGCATTCTTCACTAACATAATTCTTTTTGGGACACGTGGAAGGGGTAGAAGTAAAGAGAGGCTCAGGTAAAAAGGCAAATATGTACTTTATGAGGTCAGGATTTTGTAGAGTATTATTTGATTATTTTAATCAATTCATTTTGGGTGGCTGGGTCATTGGAGACAATTTTTAAACTTGCAAAAGTCCTCAACCTGACCTCACATTAACAAGGAATTGATTCAACAAGAAATTCAATAACTGGATTTTAGACAAATAAAGGAACTTACAGTATTTTAATAAGTTATTAAAATTATTATACACCCAAATTGTGCTATCTCTCCAAGTGATAGCTGATAGATTTGCATTCTCCAGCATTTCAGACGGACCCAAATCTGTGTTATGGTTTGTCTTGTTTCAGCAGGTTTTACTGTATTTAACCGCCCCGAGTCCCCTTGGGGAGAGTGGGCGGTCTAGAAATCCAATAAAATAAAAAATAATAAATTACTGTATTTAAACATCCTGGATTGCTCTATTGCTTATTGCTGATGTCTATTTTAAAATATTAGGCTTTTCTTTTTAGTACTGCAACTTCAATAGGATTCAGAGACCTTTCTATTATAAGAGTTTGCTACATCAGATGATCTATAATAGAATTATTTGCTTCCAAAATTGTGACTCATATTGTTAAAACATTGAAAGCCTTAAGAAGAAGAGAGGTTTAACAAATGCCAGGTGGTGATAAATGATATCTTTGATAAACGGAGATAACTGTGATTAAATTCTAGAATCAAACTATTATTTTTCTGGGCCTTTGGCACACTAAAGCAATTGTCATGCTAAATAAAATGAAACCGTTTCTATGTAAGAAAGGGAAAAATCATTGTATTGGATGACTTTTTTTTTTACGATGAATTATAATGACATCTCTTTTGCTCCAACTTTGTCCCAGATGAAGTCAAGACAGCCTGCAGTGTTTTTCTTCCTTCTATTATTTTATCTCTGTCCTGAGAAAAGACTATATTCATTTGTCTTTTCTATTACATCATAACCATTTTATACTTAAAGCTAATAGATTGGTGAACTGCAGACTGAAGCATCAGCTCAGAAGGCAATTTCCATCTTCTCGATTCTCTGTTTAGATAGTAACAAGAGTGTAGCACAGGATCACTTTTTTTATTTCCAGGAAACGTAGAGTATGAGGCAATATAAGCAGCTGACTTTGATCTACATGAGAATCTGCTGATAGAGGTCCTAGCTAGACTCACAATATGTGCTAAGTCGTGATGTGATTTATTTGAACTTGATTTAGCAACTAGTTATGACTCATCTGGCAAACACACAGTTAGGCAAATTATGGTACTCTTCCCACAAGCAGGTCAATGGGGAAAATCATACACAACATTAGAGGCTTCTTCACATGCTTTTCTTTCAATGCAATCTGTGTCACCATCTGCCAACAATACCCCTCTGGATTCAGTGTTGGACCAACAGTCAGACTTTAAACAAAAGAATTAATGGACACACATTTGATAGCAGGAGTCAGAAAAGGCTAAAGTAATATCTGAGCGTTTTAATCTCCCAGGACCCTCAGTTACTGATTTCAAAGCTGCAGTTTAAAACAAAGAAACTATCCCAGCAACAGAGAGTCAGAAACTGCCAAACTTACATACATCAATACATTTCAGGCTATCTCAGAAAATCTTTACAACTCAATCAATTTTAACACAATGCAAATATATTTGTAATCTGCATCTGCAAACCACTCTTAGCCCAATATCAAGTCTCATTCCCACCCACCCCAAAACCTACATTTCGTTTTGAAGTGAGCTATTGGTCATTTAAAAGCTTATGGCTTTTAATAAAATATGTTAATCTGAAAAAATGCTATCACACATTTTTGATTTTTGGCTATCATAAACTAATTCAGCTTTCCTTCGATATTGCCTTCAATCAATTTGGCAATGACTGTTCCTTATGGTTAAAAGCTTTATGATCTTGCAATATATGAAGATTGTAAAGCCCACCCCACCTTCCAGCTAGATTAAAATATGAGAATCATAGAAGCAGAGCATCATAGAACTGAAAAGAACCTTGAAGGTCTTCTAGTCCAAGGGTCACCAACTTTTTGAACCTCACTAAATTCGTAATTTTAAATCCCGCGGACCACTAATATGATTTTTAAAAAAAAGATAAATAGTATTTAGTGCAATATAAAAAATGCAAATATTTTTTCTGTGGACCACCACCAAAATTTTCTCATGGACCCCCAGTGGTCCGCAGAACACCAGTTGGTGACTATTGTTCTAGTCCATCCCCTCATCAAAGGAAGAAGTCCTCATATCATACATGGTTGTCCAATTTTTTCTTGAAAACCTTCAGTAATGGAGCAACCACAATTCCAGAAGGCAAGCCGATTGATAAATTGTTCTCACTGTCAGGAAATTCCTCCATATTATTAGATTGGATCTCTCTCTGATGAGCTTCCATCCATGGCTTCTTTTCCTGCACTCAGGTGCTGTGGAGAATAAATTGACTCTTTTCCCTAAGACACACCTTCAAGTATTAGAAGACTGCTATAATCTCTCCCGCCCTCCCTCCCTCCAGTCTTCTCTTTGTTAGGCTAAATCTACCTCGTTCCCTTAGCCATTCATCCTATGATTTAGTCTCCGGAACCTTATCATCTTCGTCGCTCTTCTCTGCACTCTTTCTAGGGCCTCAACATCTTTTTTAAAAATTGTAATGACCATAACTGGATGTAGTATTCTAAATATGGCCTCACTATGCAGTATAATAAGGGCTAAGTAGCTAAGACCCTGAGCTTGTCAATCAGTTTAAAAACATGTAAAAAATGCAAGTAGAAAAATAGGGACCACCTTTGGTGGGAGGGTAACAGCGTTCCGTGTGCCTTCGGCGTTTAGTCATGCCACCCACATGACCACGGAGACGTCTTTGGACACTTCTGGCTCTTTGGCTTTGAAACGGAGATGAGCACTACCCTCTAGAGTCAGGAACGACTAGCACATACAGTATGTGCAAGGGGAACCTTTACCCTTACCTATTCAGTATAAAACAGTACTTTCATGATCTTGATGCTATCCTTCTGTTGATGCAGCCTAAGACTGCAATGGCTTTAGGCATCTGCAGCACACGACTGTCTGTATAATGCCATATAATGACATGGACATCTTAAGAAAGATTAAGAAAGCTACAGTTAGTCCAAAACGCAGCTGCGCGGGTGATTATGGGAGCCACTAGATGCTCCCACATAACACCGATCCTGCGCGAGCTGCATTGGCTTCCTGTGGTCTTTCGGGTGCGCTTCAAGGTCTTGACGACCATCTTTAAAGCGCTCCATGGCTCGGGGCCTAGTTATTTGCGAGACCGCCTCTTGCCCCATACATCCCTTAGACCGATACGCTCCCACAGAGAGGGCCTTCTCAGGGTGCCGTCGGCCGGGCAATGCCGACTGGCGACACCCAGGGGAAGAGCCTTCTCTGTGGCGGGGCCAGCCCTTTGGAACGACCTACCCCCTGAATTATGCACCATCACCGACCTCCGCCTCTTCCGCCAATGTCTAAAGACATACCTATTCCAACAAGCTGGCCTAGCCTAACCTCCCATGGGGACTTTTAGATAGTTTTATTGGGTATTTTAAAATTGGGGTTTTAGCATAGGATAAGACGGTTTAATTTATATTTTAAATTGTGTATTTATTTTTGTACTCTGTATGTTTTTTAAATTTCCTGTGCGACGCCCTGGGTCCTTTGCGGAGAAGGGCGGGATATAAATGTAAATAAACTAAACTAAACTAAACTTTGATCTCTTGAGATCCATCATAAACTGCCAGGATTTAGGTCTTAGAAAATGTGTATGCTCTCCCATTTAACTTTGGAAGATTTCACTTGAACATCTCCTGCATCTGCTTCAACTTATGTTGCTTTTCTTTACAATCACTTTATTTCTTGAAAAGCTACCATATTAAAATATTCATGTGAAATATGTAAAACATGCAGGCTGGGGAAGTCTGAGAGTTGAAATCCAGACATCTTAAAATTGCCAAGTTTTGAACAAAACTGATGTATCTATTCCACATACTTTTATTCGGGGCATAGGGAGAATGCTAAATATTTAAAAAGAAGGAGGGGAGTTTTCCTCTCTCCTTGTACAATTCAGCATAACTACTTTACTCAGGCTGTTTCTTTATTTAAGGAAATAAAGTATTCAGGGGTTTCAGTTACAGGAAGACAGATTCCAACTCAATGGTACAAAAAGATTCCTATCCACAAAGGCACAATGACTGTGGAACCAAGGATCCAGAGACATGGTTGAGCACTGGATACCTTCGGGTATAGATAGAGACACAATTCAAGGGTGCCTTCCAATTTTAGGATTCTATGACATCGTAATTGTTAAGCTAGGCTTTCAAACAAGTTAGCTATGTCATCAGTCTCAGCCAGCTATGTCCATTCAAGCTGAGGACGACTGCAATCATCATCCAATATGTGCCAAGGACATGAGAATTAGGAAGGCTTTATTAAGTCATCATTTTATTTAAAATACTTACAAACACACAGACACACACACAGACAGACACACACACACACACAGAGTGAGTGAGTGAGTGAGTGAGTGAGTGAGTGAGTGAGTGAGTGAGAGAGACAGAGAGGGAGAGAGGGAGGAAGAGAATATGTGCAATTCTCTCTTGTATTTCTTTTGATTCCAACTTTAATTCTAACATCTAAGAAATTCCTGTGTGCTATAGCAGGGGTCCCCAACCCCCGGGCCGCGGACCGGTGCCGGTCCGTGGCTTGATACGAACTGGGCCGCAGGGCCGGAGAGGAGGAGGAGGGAGGAGGGGGCAGCCCCCTGGGCAGAACGCACGTCAGTTGCGGGAGAGTGCAGGCGCGGCCATTCGTACCGTTGGACTCCCTAGAGGGCCGAGTGAGCCGACTCCCCCCGCGTGCGCATGTGCGGCCGTTCGTGCCGTTGGAGGCCCTAGAGGGCCGAGTGAGCCGACTCCCCCCCGCATGCGCGGCCGTTCCTGCCGTTGGAGGCCCTAGAGGGCCAAGTGAGTCGACTCCCCCCCACGTGCGCATGCGCTGCCTGTTCCCCTCCACCCCCCGTTCCTCCTCTAAGCCAGCTGGTCCACAGAATTTTCTTTAAAATGAAACTGGTCCCTAGTGCAAAAAAGGTTGGGGACCCCTGTGCTATAGGGTAGTTTTCATTTCTGTGGGTAGTAATAACTTGATAGGATAAGCAATGTTGTGAAACTGAAACTCTTAGTGTGACCTTGTTTCAGGTTAACTCATCTTATCAATTGTGTCTCTGCTGCTTTTGTTTTGTTTTTACTTCCCATAATTGCAAATATAAAGGGCTGAAAGTGGGAAACATATACAGCATCTACTGGTCTCTAGAAATCAGAATAGTAGCTAAAATAACAGTCACCAAAGCAAAGCACCAGCTGCCTATTGATTTTTGTTTCATTTGGCACATATAATAATAATAATAATAATAATAATAATAATAATAATAATAATAATAATAATAATAATAATAATAATAATAATAATAATAATCTTTATTGTCATTGTAAAAATTACAATGAAATTGGTTATTTACTGAGTAAGTCATATGCCAATCTGTAGTTCATGTATAGGGCAAATGGATTCAGTGTAAGGATATGACACATGAGTTTGGTCATCCAGTTATTTAAACAAGGGACATCAGATTTAACCATCCTATCATTGCATTGTTCGAATACAATTAGATCAGATGGAGCAAATGGGTTGCTTTATAAATAACATTTTTGTCTAGTTCTCCTTTTTTTTGTTAATTTTCTTTAAGAATTTGATATCACACTACAAGAGGGCTTTTCGTGAAAATCATCAAAAAGTAGGGAACATAGGAGCATCCTGTGTCTTATAGTACTAAAAGAAAAATCTCCTATTTCATCCACATATTAGTAAACCATTTGTGTATACAAATTGTAAGTCCAGAAAACCATATTAGAGCAATACCTTTATTTGCTCAACTCAAGAATAACAAAACTGTGTGCCAGCTTTCCAATTATTCATGATGTCGTGGGGCTAAGAGATTTGGGTTAACCCTGCTTCACACCAGTTCCATTTGGAAGATGTATCAAAGCCAAATACTCATTCTTTGATTGCTCATATTTTGCCACTTTCAGCATTATGATCTTGGCTTGTTTTACGTCAGAAATTCCAGTTGTATCTACATTAAGCAAACTTAAATATTAATCAGGAAGGAAAATGATCCACTGGGTATTACGTACAGGCAAGATCTTCATGTCAGGGACAAAGTATATGAGGAAATGAAAATGAAGGATACATGTTTAGTCATGATGCTTGTCCACAGCGGTGTACTAGGTTATGGTTCACGAAGTCTCAGACATAAAAATTGAACCATTGTATCCTGTTTTCATCCTAGGACAGAACAAATGTGAGCAGAGGGGCCCAAACTTTCCTGTTGGGGGCTGCAGGGTAGGGGTGGGATAAAGTTGATTCATAGCAATAATGACAATAATTTCATTTTAATTTTTTGCCCTAATGATAAAGCAGAATTCCAGAAAGATAAGACTGTGATAGAACATACTCTTTTCTCAACTCTCTCTCCTCTCTTCCTCCTTCTCCCTCTCTCTTTCTCTCTGTTTCTTTCTGTTTCTCTCCCACTCTCTCTCCCTCGCTCTCGCTCTCTCCCTCCCTCCCTCCCTCTCTCTGTCTCTCTCTCTTCTCAACCAAAAAACAAAAGTAAAAAAAATTAAAAGCTGGAAATGAGATGCCTGGTCTCATTTTAATCATAACTGTATGGTTTATTGTCAAACTATAATGATATGCTGTTTGCTACTGCCGGGTGTAGTTCAAAGGTGTACATTTGGAACAGAGCCAAGGAAGGGGTCAATCAGAACATTCAATTTTCGAAAGTGTTCAGATAAGGAAAACTAGCTATTACCTTAAACAAGCAATTCTCAACCTTGGCAACTTTAAGAGGGGTGGATCTTAACTGCCAGAATTTCCCAACCAACCTTGCCAAAGTTGAGCAATACCCGCTTAAACTGTATGATCTTCCATGCCCTCCTGAGAAAATATTGCTGTGAATAATCACCAATCTAGAAAACAGTTGCCTGAAATGGAAAGCCTCCTCAAAACCTACTTAACTGAATTTCCAGCTGTAAAGAAACGAGGCTTATCGTGCCTCTGCCTGCGTTGCCAATCGCTGTCTGTTAATTGGCCCCTTGCAGCTATTGTCTTTGCTATTCCTGCTCAGAACTGATATTGTTGACTTTCTTCCTTCGCTGTTTATCAAGTAAAAACTTTTTAAAAACTTCTCAGAGCATCTCATTTGTCTCATAACAAGCAAAGCAGCCAACAGCATGGCACAAGACCTCTTCCGGAACCGTTTAAACCCTGGATACAAGATGCTTTTAGAACAGAAGTCTGCTAACAAGGGTGAGAGGTGAATGTTAAGTACGTTTGAATTTGCAGATGATTGATAAGTGCTCTCATGTCACTAAGACTGCAGAACAAAAATTTCCGTTGTGTAAAGTTTTTAGATATGTGTGTTAACTAACTAACACACTAACTAACTAACACACATATCTAAAAAATTTACACAACGGAACTCTTGGCTTTCTGTCTAGATGGTCTCTGGTGATGAGCCAAAAGGCAGGAAAGGAAACAGTATGTCTCCTCCCTTAATTGGGGCCCTTAACAGGATGTTGTGAAAGCAATTACCTATACTAAATACCCCTGTCTCAACTGATGCAATAAGGGAGAGCCGGTTTGGCTGAATTGCTAGGCTCCTGCCTGATATGCAATACAGCCCCGGTTCGAGTTCCAGTAAAAGGTATGGCCAGCTGATGAGAGCTAATAAGCTCGAAATAAATCTATCCTGGTCTCTCT
This sequence comes from Rhabdophis nuchalis, assembly GCA_039707465.1. Classification (NCBI taxonomy): domain Eukaryota; kingdom Metazoa; phylum Chordata; class Lepidosauria; order Squamata; family Natricidae; genus Rhabdophis; species Rhabdophis nuchalis. Next base: position 324,004,365 of record CM077643.1, read on the forward strand.
GATTTATTTATTGATCAGCACATAAAACTAACATGTATGTATGTATGTATGTATGTATGTATGTATGTATGTATGTATGTATGTATGTATATATATCTCACAGGCTTTCTGGTTTGCACATCAGAGATTGCAAAACAGCTTGAGAGATGTTGGATCTCCATATTAAAGGCAAAACTTCCAGCACTGGTTTAATGCAATATTTTCCTCATTGATGTGAGATGGAATAGAAAAAAGACAAAGGGGTGGCATTTAATACATGCCAGTGATCTTACAGCTTCAGCTTGGAAGTAAATCCATTCTGAAGCTTTGGCTCAAATGCATAGGCAACTTTACATATTTTACAAATATAGAGAGTTAGCAAATTAAGTTATGCAGTGTTGTGACTAAAAAAAAATATTTGCTCAATATTGCAACAAGTTTTACAATTGGAGAAAGCATTTTCTTATTTAATGTCTAGGAATAAATGGAAATAAAGCTTCCTAAGAAAGAGAACCCACATCACAATGTAAACATTTAGGTGTGGGGGGGATGGAATAATTGCGATAAATCAACAAAGATTTTGTCCAGAACAAATCTTGCCAGGCTATCTTTATCTCATTATTTTATTTGATACGTTTCTCAGTAGATTGTGGGGATGTTATTGATATTATATATCTTGATATCAGCAAAACCTCTAATAATATCTTGTGACATTTTGATTAGCAGGCTAAATAAGTCTGGGTTGGGAAGTTCAGCTATTAAGTGGATACATAGTTGAAAACTATATTCAAAGCAAGTTCATCAGTAGTCCCAAAGGTGATTTTTCAAGAGGGAACTGGACTTTCTGGTTTTTCTTTGAAGACGTTTCGCTTCTCATCCAAAAAGTTTCTTCAGCTCTGACTGGATGGTGGGGAATGGAAGGATTTATACTCCTTGCAGACAGCTGGCCATTTGCATCCTTTTAGCCAGTCATTAAGGTCACCTGGAGTCTGTGTCAGTGGTGGGTTTCAAATTTTTTTAGAACCTACTCTCTAGGTGTGGCCTATTTTGTGGGCGTAGCTTGGCAGGCATGTGACAGGGTGGGAGTGGCCAACTTGTCAAATGTAGTGAAACTCATTTAACAAAGCTCTTGCTTAGCAACCAAAATTTTGGGCTCAATTGTGATGATAAATTCTCTTTCTTTCTTCCTTTCCTTTCCTACTTTCTGCCTTCCTTTCCTTTCCTTCCCATTGGGTTACTGGCAGCGGCAGGCCAGACTTACTTCTGGATCCGCTGGTGGAACCCCCTCTCACCGGCTCTCTAAATTTCACCATCCGGCTCTTGCGAGTAGGTGCGAACCTGCAGAAACCCACCACTGATCTGTGTACTCAGGGTCACCTGAGTGGTGCAAATGGATGTGGAGTCTTCTTGGAGCTGTTGAAAGGACTGTGTTGTAGACTGGAGATAGATGATGCCATATCCTTCTGTTGAGAAAGGGCTGTTCAATTTTGTCTTTTAAATGCAGATGGACCACTGAATCTAGTCCTGATGTGTTTGTACCCCTATGTTGGACCATGCATTTATGAAGTGGTTGTTCAATGTCAAAGAAAAACCAGAAAGTCCAGTAGCCTCTTCAAAAAAGCACCTTTGGTACAATCATGGCCTGGATGAATGAGAATCTCCATAGCCAAGTTTATCCATAGTCTTCATAAAACTGGACAGATGTTCTGAGGGTGGGGGGAGAAGCTTCCATTCTGGGTCTTCTACTTTTCAACATTTTTATTAGTAAAAAAATAAGGTGGAGGGCATGCTAATTCTATTTGTAGATGATACAGAATTGATTGGGATCATTAACATCCTAGAAGGTGAAAATAAAAGTCAAACTAATTTTAAAAAATTATAGTAGTGGGCCAAATATACAGTGATTCCCCGAAAATAAGACAGGGTCTTATTTTCTTTTGACCTCTAAAATAAGCACTTGGCCTTATTTTCAGGGAGGTCTTATTATTTTTGAGGTGCAGGAGGCGGTGAGTGTGGTCACCTCATGGCTGCTGCTGTGTTGCAATATTTTGGGGGCGGGCTTATTTTTGGTGGAGAGCTTATTTTGGCGCATGCACTCAAAAGCCCGATTGGGCTTATTATCTGGGGAGGTCTTATTTTCAGGGAAACAGAGTAATATAATGACATTTAACAGGCAAAAATACAATATTTTTTACTCAGGACACACACAAAAGCAAATGTCGTTCCAGAACCACTATATCCTGTAGCTTGCCTGGCAACAGGACTTATGAGAAAGATCTTGAATGCTAATAAATTACAAACTGAATATGAGTCAGTTGTGTGAGATGGTTGCAAATAAGAGAAATGCAGTATTAGTCTATATCAACAGAGGCATCATTTCCTTAATCACAGGAAGTAATTGTTCTTCATTGTGCACAGATCAGAGGGATAGTTTGCTTACTGTGTCCAGTGTTAGGCACTGTACTTTAAGCAAAATTCAGACAAATACAACATGTTCAGAAAAGGGCAACAAGGATGAACAGGGGACTAGAAACTAGTCTTACAGTATAAAAATAGAGTGGAGGAGTCAGTATTATTTAGCCTGGATAAAAGAATATGGGGATGAATGATGCCACTGAACAAATACCAAAAAGAATAACTTGTTTTATGTTATATAGAATATAGTTGAGAACAATTGTTGTTGCTTCTGTTAAATCATCCCAGCACGTAAGTGATAGAAGGGTCCATTGGAAATCGGATTCCAGCTGATGCTAAGAAAAAATTGACAGCAGAGGCAATTACCGAAAGAGATGATGGACTTTTCTTTGCTGGGTGCATTCAAGCAGAGACTAGACAACCATCATTCAGAGATGTGTTAATTGACTTTACAGAGCAAGGAGTTGGCTTTTAATGATAAACTAGCTCTTTCCAAATCTATGACTGCATGAAGTATAGTGCATGAAGGAGAGAGGGAACTGAGACATCGTTGTATTGCCATATAAAGCAGGGATGAAAAACCTGCAGCTGGTGAGCCACACACCATCCCAGTTCTATCACCTCTCCTCTCAAAAATTATCTCAGAAGAACGAAATGGAAAAACGATGACTTTCAGCAGCATGAGGAGAAGGGGTTGAAAGAGAGGTCTGAAAAGAGGTATCTGAAGCCTCTAAGGAAGCCTCAGGAATATTTTCTATTCCTGAATCCACAAGTCTCTTCTTGCAAAATTAGGCCAAACAATTGTGCTTCCACCACGCCTCCTGCAGTTCCCAAAGGCCAAACCATATCCCCATAAATAAAAAGAAAATGTCAGTCATATTAAACAAATACTTCTATTAAGTGGTACAGTTTGAGTAGTAGAGACAGGAGCCTAGAAAAACAATGAAATGACAATGAAACAAGGACATCGGGTGATGGCTACGGAAGCCTATTTTTCTAACTTACCGAGGGAACAAAACGCTTAAATCCCTACTTGAAAACCTGTTTAATATTTTGGAGCGCTATCAATGCAAGGCATTGTTTTTGTTTTCTGAAAGCTCTGTATTTCCCAAGCTTTTAGAACTGAGGGCCTTTTTTCACTGTCATTCTGAAATGAGAACATTGAAGGTCTGGCATTTCTGTCACTGTAAAAACTTGCATTTTCCTGGTGTGAAATAACTTTCCGATATGTCTTAGGGGAGTCGGTAATGGTAAGAATAAACCTGGCATCTGCTTCAAAAACAGTCAGCTTGCAGCCACAATATTAAAGCTTAGTGCTGGAGTCAAAGAATAAATGAGGCATGAAAAGTTAATTGCATTTCCTCACCGATAAACTTTTGGTACTACTCTTCAAAAGTGCCTTACCTTCAATTAGAAAGTGTACAAGACCCCAGTAGATAAGATAAGTTCTTTCTGGAGTCAAGAGTTTTGTTTTCTTGTGTAGTTTTCTTAGCAACCTGGAAATTGTTTCCATTCTTTTGGGGTGTTTTCTACAGCTTACAATGCTTTGTGATTAAAAAGAAAGAAAGACTGGCCCACTGCAATTAATCTAACACTTCTTCCAAAATGTTAGCCCCTCAACGTAGGTCAGCAGCACGACAATGAATGCTAGCTATGTCTTTGTTTTAGGGTTACATTAACAACATCTTCTAAGTCTGAAAGTATTTTGCCTCTCTTTTCCTTTTTACTCTCTCTGGAAAACTAGAGAGGGCCCCTTCTGAAGTGCTTCTCATCCCACTTCTGCTTCTATGGATTGAGATATTTCTTACATGATGGTTATTTCATTTGTGACAGTTCCTCTTATCCGGCCTAGATCAATCCCACATACCATTATACTAGCTTATTAGGAAAAAAATAGGAGGATAACCTTTGTAAGACAAGGACTGTTTTAATGTTTCTCAAAGTTTAGAATAATTAACTGATTTTGGGTCCATAGGATCCCCTCAAAGACACAATAGGTTTTCTCTGCATGTCATTTTTCCTTTCCCTGAGTTCCTCTTTCATGAAAGATGGGTCATGAGATAATAGTGCTTTTAGCCTATGACCCTTCACTTATGAGAACAGAGCTACGAGAAGGGAGAATTAAGTGCTATTAATATCTTCAAGGCGGTTTCCTTGACAGAAAAATCTTCAATTATTCCAAATCAAAAGAGGGGTTATTTAATTTTGCTTCAGGAAAAATAGAATTTTTCAAGCTAAATTTACTTATAAAGCTAAATGATAGCTTAATAATTAGAAGGAAAAGTCTAAAAGCACATAAAAAAGGATATTTTATAAGTATAATAAGGCAGAAGCACAATTTTATTCATTTTTACTCTGTCTTGAGAACATAGATAGCAAAGGCCAGGGAAAGTAATCATTTCTTGTAGCTATCATAAATAAGTTGTATCTGTGGCAGAGCCTGGTTTATCTTGCCTAGACTCAAAATTCAGGCAGGATTATGCCTGGCTAGTATTTGGATGGGAGAATCCCAATGATGTGGAATAAATTAGACTCTTTTTTAAAAAAACGCAGGTCACTTATATTGACTTCATTGTAAGATGTCATTGGAGTTTTAGCTCCAGGATCTTTTTTTAACTTTATTGCCAATTATATTGGGCTAATAATTTTAAAAAAATAATTTATTGAAAAATATTTGCTTTTTGATCAATTGTACCTTATCTGTGTCTAGTGGGAAAATAATAACATTTAAGATTTTTCAAGAGTTAAGCTACTTCAAGTTCACTCATGGTCTCGTGACATCCCGACTGGACTACTGCAATGCTCTCTACATGGGGCTCCCCTTGAGGTGCACCCGAAGGGCCTTCTCTGTGGCGGGCCCGACCCTCTGGAACGACCTTCCCCCCGAAATCAGAACAACCACGGACCTCCGCTCCTTCCGTCAAAAATTAAAAACACATTTCTTCTGCTTGGCCGGCCTGGGATAACTTAACTGTTTTTAGGGTTTTTTAGGGGTTGTTTTAGTTTTAACATGGGATTTTAGCGCAGGATTTTAGTTTAATTCTTTTTTAATACTGTATTGTTTATGGTTTTTATATGTATTTTTAATTTCCCTGTGCCCCGCCTTGAGTCCCTTTGGGCAGAGAGAGCAGGTTATAAATTAAATTATTATTATTAAATTATTATTTAAGTTGTCCATCTAACATTAGTCCTTGGCCTGAAGAGTAAGCAAGCATTTAAGTAAATCAGGCAAACCTCTTATGACTTATTTTATTAAATTTGAATATGTGATCTGATTCAATTCAGACTCCCACAAGCTCAGGAAAAAAATATTGCGCATGTTCAGTATTTTATTTGGCAGCATCTAATTTGATTTTATGATTCAAATCAACTTGTTGATTCAATTTGGAAATTCAGTTAAATTTAACCAAATCATTCTAAATTGAATATTCACACACGTTAAATAATGTGATCTTCTCATTGTTCCCCATTAAAATGAGTTGTATTTTACTTTTAACTAAATCAAAGCATACTATTTCTCTATTTGTATGTGTACTTTAAAATTATCATAGCCCAAAACAAAATCTTCTCTCTTTTTTGTATTTTCTTTTTTGACATCCTACTCATGCTAAAGATAGGTTAACTGAGCCTTTTTATTTAAGGATTGGATTTATGCAGTGATAAAGTAAATTAGGAGTCATATTTGAATAACATTTGTGTACTGGTAGTTTTGATTTGGTGCAAATTATGTTATGATGATCTCTTTGACTGAACGTCGATTCAAAAGCTATGATTTATGATTTCATAAAAAATGTAAACCTTGACTATTGTAGCACTCAATAATCCATAGTAAAACAAAATATGATTTAGAATGATGCATGATGCATCTTCATTCCAGGTAAACCACTTCCTGTGAGATTAGCACTCCCTATTAGGAAGGACAGTGTGGTTCAATCCAGATGTGCTGGCTCAGAGGCTAAGACGCTGAGCTTGTCGATCAGAAAGGTTGGCAGTTTGGCAGTTCGAATCCCTAGCGCCGCATAATGGTGTGAGCTCCCGTTACTTGTCCCAGCTTCTGCCAACCTAGCAGTTTGAAAGCATGTAAAAGTGCAAGTAGAAAAAATAGAAAGGTGGGAAGGTAACAGCGTTCTGCCTTTAGTCATGCTGGCCACATGACCAAACAGACTTCTTCAGACAGCACTGGCTCTTCAGCTTTGAAATGGAGATGAGCACTGCCCCCTAGAGTCGGGAACGATTAGCACATATGTGCCAGGAAAACATTTACCTTTATGTCCACGGTAGCCTCTGCCCATCAATATTAAACACACACAGCAAACTAGGTAATCCAATCAGTCATTTATGAAACAAAAGAAGTTTCTTATTCTTGTCCTCTTGGTGAGAATGCTCCTTAAAAAGGCAAACAAACCAGCAAGCCAATGTTAATTCCAAACAGATGTTCATATATGCAATGAAAGAGAAGCTATTCCTTTTAGAACTGACTGGTAGCTAGACTAAGCTTTCAGGGTTCCTCCAGAATGCTTCTCTCAGGAGTTACAGAAGGAAAGTAATTTGTTGAATGGTTTTTGACATCGTTTACAGTCTGGCATTAAGACAAATGCTATTTAAGCCAAACAATTCTAGCTTTAGGTGACTCATTATACTGAGGATCAGGATGACATTTTCTGAGAATTTCCATATGATATTCAAGATTTAATAGTGTGCAAGGAATTAAATTCTGAGCTATGATCCCTTCTTGTCATCCAAATATGGATAAAAAGAAATACACATTATAATGCTCTCCCACAAAGGCATTTATTTATTATTTATATATTATGTTTATTGGCCACCCGTCGTACAACAGGGTAACCTTAGGCATCTTAAGGGATGCGGTGGCTCAGTGGCTAAGATGCTGAGCTTGTCGATCAGAAAGGTCGGCAGTTCGGCGATTCAAATCCCTAGCGCCGCATAACGGAGTGAGCTCCTGTTACTTGTCCCAGCTTCTGCCAACCTAGCAGTTCAAAAGCATGTAAAAATGCAAGTAGAAAAATAGGGACCACCTTTGGTGGGAAAGTCACAGTATTCCGTGAGCCTTCGCCGTTTAGACATGCCACCCACATGACCACAGAGACATCTTCAGACAGCACTGGCTTTTTGGCTTGGAAACAGCGATGAGCACCTCCCCCTACAGTCGGGAACGACTAGCATGTATGTGCGAGGGGAACCTTTACATTTACCTTAACCTTGGGCGGCTTACAATATTACCATCAATGTGATGGAGACTTTATTTACTTTACATTAGTGAATCCTACCATGTTCATTTTCAAGAATATCCAAAGAGGAAATTTTAAAAAAGTCAAAATGGTGACCATGACCCTCTGCTGGAAGCCGCCCTCTTGAACTTTTTTGACTCACTTGCCTGTCCTTTAAAGCAGGAGTCCCCAACCTCTGGGCTGCAGACCAGTACTGGTCCATGGCCCATTGGGAACCCACCAACGAAATCTGTGGGTGAGCGCATGAAGCTTCCTTTGGGCATGTGCAGGAGCTAGGTTGCATGAATGAAACCGTCCCTCCCACCTATTACCACCACCACTACTTGTGCTGCTGGTCCATGGAGCCAGAAAGGTTGGGGACCACTGCTTTAAAACAAAGTACATCAATTATTTAGGAAAATATATAGTCTCAAACTTAGATGATTAGCACAATATGAAATACATTAGTGAACTATCATTAATTATATTTCCTAAACAGCCTTCCCACAGTTTGTTCCCACTGAATCTGTTGGGTTGTTGAAGAAGTCTGATTTAAAATAAGGCTACTGTGCGGCAAGGGATCATTACTAGAACTGGGCATTGGGAGATCCAACCTAGATGGGTTTTTACTGACACTCTGAAGTAAATTAATTTTCCAAATCAAATTGCATGTTCTGTTTGGATTGTCAAATTCAATAGGGTACATTTGGATTCACTGGATGATTCACAATCTCATTTTGTGCCCTTTTCTATAAAATGACTCAGCTGTTTATTTTTCTGAATTGTTGCATCTGATCAAATTGAGATCCAAAACAAATGAATGTTTCGATTCAAAACTTGAAGGCTGAAATTTGGGGAGGGTGAAGTGCAGATCTGTTTTATTTTTAGGCTTAGTGCAATGTGTGACCTCTACTACTTTGACTTTATCAACAAGCCATAATCTATGGCTTAGCAGAACACATGTAACCAAGATAAACTCTAAACCATATCTTTCAAACCTTATGGCTAGGTTCACTGATACCATTAAGCAAATACCAAACAGACCTCATAAGTGTGATGTGTGAATCACAAATTAACAGCATAGGCTTGTATATGTTTCTTTCTGGACACATCCCAGCATGCTCACCCACCCATGTACATTCATTTAGAAATACAATATTTCTTTTAAGTACAGTAGAGTCATTAAGTGGCAAATGAGCCACATTGAAAAATAGCTAACATCACTGTAATCCTTTTTCGCAAGATAGTTCTGGAAAGGCCAAGAACTGTATTAAAATGCTGTTTTTAGAAAGGGAAAGTTCTATAATAGTTAGAAAATAAATTAGCAAGAGAAAATTAATTTGCTCCTTTTCTATTAGATTTAAAAAATAATTATTTGTTGCATAAAAGGCATTGGATTGTATCTATTTTTTACTATTTTAGGACATGCCATTTCTTCTGAACTCTAATTTCCTTGATGCTTTTTAATTTTTCCTTTTTGTGGCAGAGTACACATTTCAAGAATATAAATGCCTTTATAGACTTGATAATATCCATACTGTTATTCCAAAGCACTGTGAATCTTGCACTGGTGGCTTCTGATAACAAGAGATATTAGTAGCCCTGGTGGCACAGTAGTTAGAATGCAGTATTGCAGCCTAACTCTGCCCTCTGCTAGGAGTTCGATCCCGGCTCAAGGTTGACTCAGCCTTTTATCCTTCCAAGGTCAGTAAAAGGAGGACCGAGATTGTTGGGGGCAATATGTTGATGTTTAAACTGCTCAGAGAATGCTGTAAAGCACTGTGGAGTGGTGAATAAGTCTAAGTGCTATTGCTAATATTTCTAAATAACACATATAATTAGACGAAAGATACCCTACTCAACCATATCACAACTGAGAAGCAGAATGGAAAGACATGGGATAGCCATTTTCTTCTCAAAATATCTGGCAATATGTATTCCCATGTTTCCTGGAAAATGACTTTATTGCTATTATTAGTTTATTTGCTTATTCATTAGGCTTTTATGCTGCTCCAATCACAAGTGGTATCATTCCTGAAATTTGTAAAATAGGTGTGTGTGTGTGTGTGTGTGTGTATATAAACAATATTAAAATACAAATAAGCACCATAAATATCAATTACCTTAAACAACTACCCAAATACCAAAGCAAACATTATCAATGTTGTATTTTAACACCATTGTAATGGATCATTCTTCCAATGATCAATGTTGCTACGTGTAAACTTGTTACTTCAATTTTTTTTCAAATACGTTGATTCATGTCTGATTCCTACAACTTGTGCAAAGAGTTACATGATGATCTCACTGCATAATTGTTAATTACTTTATTACTATTAAAATTATTATTACTGTTGTTATTGCCATTATTAGCTCAAATCAATCCACTGCAAAAAGAGGGTATTTTGTTGAAGATTATGGGTCATAATCTACCTCATCGGTCCAGTGTGGTTTGGCAGAGTCGGATACAATCCATTATGATGCACTATATCAGGGGTGTTAAGCTGGTGGCCCGTGGGCTGGATGCCACACACACAGACCATGCCCATCCCAGCTTCACGAAGGGAAAAAACATTGTGATACGTCACGTGACAGCAATGTGATGCTGTGTATACCTTTGTGATGAAGTTTAAGTTGTGCCACCTAATGTCACTAGTTTGGGCTTATTAATACTTAATTTAGGGCCAGTTTGTCATATAATCCTTGACTTTTATTATCAGAGCCTGCAAATAATTTGCATTTTCAGCTATCAAAGCAGCAGCATTGACATGGCATGGCTCACTGAGATTTCTTCCTTTAATTTTAGAAACCAAGCTCCTCATCTTCCAATCCACTCTCCCTTAATATATTGTATAATCAACATAGAATGCCAGGTGCAAACTAAAGTGAAAATGTCCCTCAATAATTGTCATTCCTTAGATATTATTTTGACTTCCCACTAGAATCAAGAGACAATTACTCACCCAAAATTACCCAGCTATTGGCAGCCTCCATATAGGTTGGCCTTCTTTAGTGGCAGCATGGATTGTGCATGTGAAAGCAACCAACCTAGCTGATTGCTTTCACGTGGACCTGGCTCTGCCAGGTTTTTGGAATGGTGCTCAAGCATTTGACTCAGAAGCTAATTAGCCCTGGTCCTCTAAATGCTGTGTAATAATCCCTAGCTAGATCCACCTTGGTTTAGACTGGAACTTAGACCTGTAAGAAAGGAGAAAGGAAGAAAACAAGTTTTAGATATACAGTATAAAAAAGATACATTTTTCAAAGTCAAGGACAAGGAAGGTTTAGTGGAGCAGCAGAATTGTCTTGTTTTTAATGTTGAATACCCTTATATTCACAATTGATCATAGGTATTGTTGTTACTCTACTGTCCCAAAAGTGCTTTTTAAAGAAGCGACTGGGCTTTCTGGAAAGTCCAGTTGCCTCTTGAAAAAGCGCCTTTTGGACAACCATGACCGACATCCCTACATCCCTTCGGCCGATTCGCTCTCACAGAAAGGGACTTCTCCGGGTGCCGTCCACTAGGCAATGCCAGCGGGCGACGCCCAGGGGAAGGGCCTTCTCTGTGATGGGCCCGACCCTTTGGAATGACCTTCCCCCTGATATCAGAACGACCACGGACCTCCGCTCCTTCCGCCAGAAACTCAAAAACTCACCTGTTGGAGTTAAATTGGTTTGAAAAAATACAGGTAGAAAAATGGACTATGAAAGTAAGGGGAATATGTAACATAGATAGAAGTAAAACTAAATTTGAAAGTTTAGTATCTCAAATTATTAAGGATGAAACTGGGTTAAAAGGACTCGTCAGTAAGATATACAAGATTATAAACTTTGATGGAAATCCACAAATGGTAATGAAAAGGAATTGGGAGGAAGACCTAAAGATTAAAATATTGGATTTGGATTGGAACGAGAATTGGAAGAGTCGGATTATGAGGACTTTATCTATAAGGATTAAAGAACATAATTTTAAGGTTGTTTGGAAATGGTACTGGACCCCATTAAGATTATCACTGATAGATAAAAAAATGAGTGATAAATGTTGGAGATGTAATACGGAATTGGGAACTTATGAACATATGTGGTATAAATGTGTGAAAATTAAAAAGTTTTGGCAGCAATTAGAAAGAACGATGTGCGAAATGATGAAAAGAATAATAATATTGAGACCAGAAACTATATTGTTATTGATAATTAATGAACCAGAGTTAACAAAACATGAGAAAGAACTGATTAGAATTATGATTATAATGGGTAGAATTGTAATAGCAAGATATTGGAAAATAGAGGTAAATATTAAAATAGAAGAATGGTATTGTGAAATGTGGAAATTAGCCTTAAATGATAAAATGACGTGTGATATTAAATTTAGAGAGGGGGTTTATAAAAACGATATCTTTTGGAAGACTTGGAAGCCATTTGTGGACTATGCACTTGGAACTTTGGACGTCTCGACGCCTGTACCGAGGGAACGTGGATTTTGGAGATCCTAAAGATAATAGATGATACTTGAAACCAACTCTTCCTTTTGTTTTGTACAGCACTGGGTGATATATTGTAAAACAGTATAAAAATTTCAATTAAAAAAAAAAAAACTCACCTGTTCCATCTAGCCGGCTTGGCCTAACTTCATGCTTTTCGCCCCAGTCTGTAATTTAAATTATTTTATTCGGTTTTATGGGTCTAGTTTTAACTTTTATACATTTGTACAGAAGATTATTTAATTTGATTTTAACTTTGTACGTATTGTTATGGTTTTAGTAGTTTTCATTTTACCTGTACACCACCCCGAGTCCCTTCGGGGAAGGGGGCGGTCTAGAAATCTAATAAAATAAATAATAAAATAAATAAATAAATAATAGATGACTAAGAATCTGCATAGACATTAACTATACTAATAATTACTATTATCCCAATAAATTTATCAAAAGGAAAATAAGATCTCTCCCAAAGCACCAGGCAGCTTTAACAAGGACACATGTAGAAAATCCTTTTTGATAATAAAATCTGTGCATTCTGATGAGATGCATTTGATTTTTCCAATTTGTGCCCCATAAAACAAATTGGGAATAAACAAATAACACCACCCAGATATAAAAATTGCCTTCTAGATTGAACTGATTCTTTAGTTCTAGCCAGACAAATGAGAAGGAGGGGGAAAAAAACAGAGCAACCATCCAAAAGAAGAAAGGAAAAGGGGGGAAAACCCCCAAAAGGATATACTAACTATACCTTCTCACTGCAGGAAGTGAGAAGCGTAGAAATGCAAAACAAACATTTGTTTTCCATATTATGAATTTGCTGCCCTGCATGGGAAAAGGGTAAAAGAATCCACTTTGGGAAACTAAATGCAAACAGGAAATTCAGGTTTCCCAGGCTTTGGTGCAATGTCATCACAAACGAACACAAGGATTCCAGGGTCTCTTAATTTCTCAGGCCACCATAGGAATTTCCCTGAGAAAAATATGGGAGAGCGCTCACAATATACAGACATCCAGCTTGGGGGAGGGGGGGCTGTATGGATCACACATTGCACTAAATAACTGTCTAGTTAACTAAAGTTTAACCAACCAATTTTGTTGTATTTAATTACAATGACAATAAAGATTATACTTACTGAATAAACCACAACTCTTGTGTGGAGTCTTTGGACCCCTCATTTCAATAATATAATAATACAATAGCAGAGTTGGAAGGGACCTTGGAGGTCATCTAGTCCAATTCCCTGCCTAGGCAGGAAACCCTATACCATTTCAGACAAATGGCTTTCCAACATCTTCTTGAAGACTTGCAGTGTTGGGGCATTCACAACTTCTGGCGGCAAGCTGTTCCACTGATTCATTATCCTAACTGTCAGGAAATTTCTCCTCAGTTCTAAGTTGCTTCTCTCCTTGATTAGTTTCCACCCATTGCTTCTTGTTCTACCCTCAGGTGCTTTGGAGAATAGCTTGACTCCCTCTTCTTTGTGGCAACCCTTGAGATATCGGAAGACTGCTATCATGTCTCCCCTAGTCCTTCTTTTCATTAAACTAGACATACCCAGCTCCTGCAACCGTTCTTCATATGTTTTAGTCTGCAGTCCCCTAATCATCTTGGTTGCTCTTCTCTGGACTCTTTCTAGAGTTTCCACATCTTTTCTACATTGTGGCGACCAAAACTGAATGCAGTATTCCAAGTGTGGCCTTACCACGGCACTATACAGTGGTCTTAACACTTCACGTGATCTTGATTGTATCCCTCTGTTTATGCAGCCTAGAACTGTGTTGGCTTTTTTGGCAGCTGCTGCACACTGCTGGCTCATATTTAAACCCGAGTTACAAATATGCTCCTTTATTGGTACCGCAATTCTATGTACGTGCACAAGATGCCAACGCATAAACCTAGGATCGTCTCATTAACCAAACTAACTATGTGTGTCTGGGTCTCACAAGGTCATTGTGTAGTAGTCAAGCTCACTTTACTGAACATGGATCCGTGGATTACGTCAGGGCGGGGGGGGGGAGCCTCCCACAGCCACCACTACCAGTGTGCTCAAACCAGAGAGAACCACTGAATACCATCTCTGGGCAGAACAATGGAGATATTAAAAGCCACTCCTTAAAAATGAAGTAGCTGACATCCCTGGATAGCTTGGGTGCTATACGCAGTAGAAGATTTTTTTTAAAAAAATCCAAATGTGTTCAATTAATGAGCAGTACAGTGCTTTTCTGGGTGACTGAGGCTGCAGAAGATTTGGCCTTTGGATGTCAGTCCCTCAGAGAGGTGGAGTTTAAAGAATCCTCTTTCTCATATCTTTCAAATATGGTAGTCACTCGTAGTAGTTCAGATCTTTGTCTAGGTATTAAATCCTGTCAAGCTCAGGAAAGAAGAATCGCCTGAAATTCTGGAAAGCTGCTTCTTGATATTCATACATGCATTCATACCCCTATCCTGCAATTTATCACTATGCTACATTGAAATAACTTTTCCAAGGTCTCTAGTATGCCTTGTCACACATTAATTTACCCTTTGGTTCTTTGGAAAGGTCCTTCTGAAACTGGGAGATCTAAATTCAGCATACTTCCTTGACTCGAGAGGGCTTACGGAATGGCCCCAAAGCAGTGATGAAATCTTCTGAAGTCTGCTGCTGGTTTGATGAGTCTGCTACCAAGCGTGCGCTTTGTGTACACAGGCGTACCTGAGACACGCCCGGCAGCGCTAAAAATGGAACATTTTGAAGACTTCCGAATCTACAAAGTAGAACAGCGAGGGTGGGGAATTTGTTGTGCCACATGATTTAGATTAGCTAGAAAGCAGGAAATCCGATGATTCTAGCTAATATAAATCATGCATCACAGCTGATCGTCACCCAGCTGATCGTCAGAAATACTGTAAAAAAAATGCTACCAGTTTGGGTGAACTGGTCCGAACCGTAGCATTTCACCCCTGCCCTGAAGGATAGAAAGAAAGGCTGTTTACCAAAATACAATACAATACAATAGCAGAGTTGGAAGGGACCTTGGAGGTCATCTAGTCCAACCCTCTGCCTAGGCAGGAAACCCTATACCAGGGGTCCCCAACCTTTTTGGCACCAGGGACCGGTTTCATGTTAAAAAAATTCTGCGGACCGGTGGGCATGGCTCGGCTGGCGTAGAGGAGGAGCGGGGGGGGAACAGGCGCCGCATGTTTCTGTTTCTCTTTCTGTGTCCCCTTTCTTCTATTAACTGTGTGCAGCATTGGTGAAATCCTATGAAACAATTGCATTTCCTTCATCGTCTCCTCCAAGCTTCACTTGAGTTTTTAGGGGCTTCTTTTTTCATCATGATATGGCGCAAGCGGCCGCACCTGCGCTCTCCCACCCCCGGCGTGCGCTCTGCCCAAGGAGCTCCCCCTCCTCCCTCCTCCTCCTCTCCAGCCCTGCTGCCCGGTTCCTATCAAGCCACGGACCGGGGGTTGGGGACCCCTGCCCTATACCATTTCAGACAAATGGCTATCTAACATCTTCTTAAAGACTTGCAGTTTTGGGGCATTCACAACTTCTGGAGACAAGCTGTTCCACTGATTAATTGTTCTAACTGTCAGGAAATTTCTCCTCAGTTCTAAGTTGCTTCTCTGCTTGATTAGTTTCCACCCATTGCTTCTTGTTCTGCCCTCAGGTGCCTTGGAGAATAGTTTGACGCCCTCTTCTTTGTGGCAACCCCTGAGATATCGGAACACTGCTATCATGTCTCCCCTGGTCCTTCTCTTCATCAAACTAGACATACCCAGTTCCTGCAACCGTTCTTCATGTGTTTTAGTCTCCAGTCCCCTAATCATCTTTGTTGCTCTTCTCTGCGCTCTTTCTCTGCACTTTTCTCCACATCTCTTCTACATCTTGGCGACCAAAACTAAATGTTGGATAAGCAGAGTTTGATCCCCTTCCAAGCTTGAGAACCGTAAATGTATTAGACAGGCCCCTCTCTTGTTCTCATGAAGATCAAGGGAGGGAGGGATTAGCTCATTCAGACTTGCAAAATTTTGTTACAATGGCTGCTCCAATAAATGTAGCACTATCCTGTATAGAATTGGTTCCTAAGTCTGCCTATCTTATAGTGCTGACACTGAGATACAATTGAAACTCTGTTATACTGTATGTTCCCATACCGGCATCCTGCTAGTCACAATTTATGAATTCCCTGATCAGCAATTGGTCTCCTGGAGGAATCATCAAAAATAGCACAGAACATCTGCATAAAATCCAGCCACCTGTCTAGTATGGTGTTGTTGTTTTCAATGGGTGGTACTGCCCACCTGGTAGAATTTGATATAGTTATATAAAACTAAGATCATTTATTAAGATGTATTTACAAAGTGTTGTCCAAATTTGGCACAGAGACAGAGCAAATTAAAAACTTCATGATAAAATAATAATAATAATAATAATAATAATAATAATAATAATAATAATAATAATAATAATAATAATAATTTATTTCTTATAAACCGCACCCTCTCCACACAGGGACTCGGGGCGGTGCACAGGAGGAATAAGAACAATAACTATATACATATGTCATTAAAAATACATTAAATTAAGTGACCTGTGCTAAAATACCCGTTAAAACTATCTAACTAGAAATCCCCAATAAACCCTAAAGACAGAGGAGTAGCTATCCCAGGCCGGCAAGGCAGAAAAAGTGTGTTTTCAATTTAAGACGGAAGGAGCGGAGGTCCGTGGTGGTCCTAATATCGGGGGGGAGGTCGTTCCAGAGGGCTGGGCCCGCCACAGAGAGAGCCCTTCCCCTGGGCGTCGCCCGCTGACAAAGTCTAGTGGACGGCACCCGGAGAAGTCCCTCTCTGTGGGAGCGAATCGGTCGTGAGGATGTATGAGGCAGGATCCGATCCCGCAAGTAGCTAGGTCCCTGGATGCAAAATTTGAGAGAATTATGGTAGACTAATGGAAAGTTAAGCAAGTGGGGCCTTTAATGCAGGACTGCATCGTGCTACCAAATACCTCCCACTGACCAGTCCGCTCCCACAGAGCGGGCCTCCTCAGGGTACCGTTGGCCAAACAATGTCGGCTGGCGACCCCCAGGGGGAGAGCCTTCTCTGTGGCAGCCCCTGCCCTCTGGAACAATCTGCCCCCCGACCTTCGTATGATCACCGACCTGCGCCTCTTCCGTCGGGCCCTGAAAATGCACCTATTTCGTGCGGCCGACCTGGTGTAGTTTTCTTTTAATCAATTGTAATTTTTTAATTGATTTTAGTTGATTTTATTAACTGTTTTTATATGGTTATCTGGTTTTTAGAACGGGCCCTTAAATTTAAATTTAATTAGTTTTTAATGCATTTTAATGTATTTTTGTATCGGATGTTTTACTGTTTTATTATGCCTGTTCACCGCCCTGAGTCCCGCAAGGGAGAAGGGCGGTATACAAATTTAATAAAAGTAAAGTAAAGTAAAGTAAAAAATAAGGTTTATTCCACAATCTAAAGGAAACCTGGTGTAAAAGGTTCTGCAGTCAATATAACTCCATCTACAGTTACCAAGGTAGATAATGCGTTGAGTATAACAACGTATCTTGGAAACTCATAACAAATAAGGACTGCTTCACCATACAAGTTCATGCAAAAATACTTTAAAAACATTGGAAATAAATGCATTATACTTTTTTTTTTAAATAACTAAATACCGTTTGAATTGGAATCCCAGATGCAGTATTTCTATTAAGCATAATTCCTCTTCCCTCAACTTAAAAATTAATAATTTATTAAGGCATATGTTGACCATTGTAAAAATCGAGCAGAACATTGAAAAAGAGATCTTTTTTACGATATGAAACTGGCAGATTAACATTAGAAAATAGGTGCAATGACAAAATGGCAATGACAAAATTGATACTATGGTATATATCCACAATAGAAACCTAAGTTTAGCAAGAATTGGCCCTCTGAAAATATCTTTATTGCTAGAAGGGTAATAGACACTTGAAAGCCCATCAAAGCAATTTTCCTGCACAACATGTACACAGTATAATTACGACAGAGTTATTTCTAGTCCCATTCTTAACACTTCCTCTCTCTGATGAGCTGAGCTGTCTTTTTTTATAATAGTTCTATTTCCTCCTGAATGATCTTGTATTCCCAAGGTCTGCGAGGTGTTCTATCATATTTGTAGTCCTCTCCAATGGCAACACCAAATGGAACCTGGAGACGAAATTGCAACTTCAGATCCCTGATGACAGGATGATCTGCCTTAAAAGAACAAAACAACAGTAAATGCAGAAATTCAGTCTGAATTCCATACAACTCGGTTGCACAGAGTTCTGGATTTAAAAGACAAGCTGTGGTTGTGTACAAAGATACACACTGTTGGAAGAAATGTCCAACTGGGTTCAGTTGCAAGTGGGGAAAAAGACACTGGAAACATGGAGACTGCTTGGAAAGATGGTTTAATGGTGGACAGGATCAGATGGCTTGAGCTCCTGAGCAGAAAAAAGGGAAGGGACGCTGAGAGTGCCCAGATTTTATGCCCTCTCTGGGTCCCACCCCAGAGCTTCCTGTTCCTGTGTAAGATCTGCATTCTGATTGGTGATCAGACTCACAGGAGGTGGGGGTCTTAGCTAACTTTGTAGGCTGTCCTGAGATCCAAGCTTGTTTCAACCACTAGCTGATGTAATCTTCCCAGATGCCACGTTGAGGTGAATTTCTGTTTGCTAGATGGGTCCTCCTGAAGAAGGTAGATCTTTGTTAGGTAGAATAGTCTGGCTCAGGCCTTAATGGCCCATTGACAAAGGTGGGGGGGGGATGAGTTCCTGCCTGCTTTTTAGGGGGAAATATTCTGCCCTTTTAATATTTCCCAAAACATTTCATTTTCTAGTAGAGGGGTGGGTTTTAACTTCCTACAACATGAAACCTCTTAGAGCAGTTGTGTTTTGTTCCTAGAATTGAATAGTTGCCCTCTGCAGCTGCCAAGCGTTCCTTGGAAATGTGAGTTTAATTTAAGGTATTGTATCCTAGCAGGTGATATATGTGTGCCATTCTGAATCACATCTGGATGCCAAATTTCTGTGCAGCCCTAACTACCATACTTTATGACTCCAGACCCAGTAACCATTAAAATCACTGGCTTATACATGGCCATAAGCTTTTACAAGACTTGTCTGCTTCATTTCAGCATGCTGTGTGAATGAGTGTAATGTGTAAACCAATACTATATCAGAATCATGCCTTTTAAAACTCCCCTGCCTAAACACTTGGAAGAAATTCATACTTGCAACAGATTATCCAAGGGAAAAAATGTATTTTCAAGCCTTGGACTGTATCCAGTCTAGCTGAATTCAGTTAGCATTCTTCTTTAACAACAAAGAGTGCTGTGGCATTTTAAAAGACTTACAATGTTAATTCTCTGAAATGTCTATTTATTTTCTGCTCCTGTGTGCCTCATTTCCATATCCGGTCTTCCCCACATAATGCCCAGCACAATAATAAAGCTAAATGCATGTGAAATAATATTCACAGCAACCAAAAACATTTTCAGATGCAAAGCTTGAATAGCTTCCTTTGTGCAATGCTACATGAATTCATATGAGCACTGTTAACACTGAGAGGAAAGGGGAAGAGAAACATTTATGGCGTAATAAGTGGCTTGGCTCACATTTCAAATTGATGGAAAGAAGAACAATTTTAGAACTGCCTACTACACATGTAGGGACCCAGTGGTACGCAGTGGTTCAGTAGCTAAGACGCTGAGCTTGTCGATCAGAAAGGTCGGCATTTTGGCGGTTCGAATCCGTAGTGCCACGTAACGGAGTGAGCTCCTGTTACTTGTCCCAGCTTCCTCCAAACTAACAGTTTAAAAATATGTAAAAATGCAAGTAGAAAAATAGGAACCACCTTTGGTGGGAATGTAACAGTGTTCCATGTGCCTTTGGCATTTAGTCATGCCGGCCTCATGACCATGGAGATGTCTTCTGACAGCGCTAGCTCTTCAGCTTTGAAACAGAGATGAGCACCGCCCCCTAGAGTCAGAAATGACTAGCACAAATGTGCTAGTCATTTACGTTACTATATATGGAAAGTATAGCCTTACCTTACTATATACGGAAAGCAACAGAGATCAATAGGGTGACCAATTAGTCTTAGAGGGGGGGTGAAAAACCTGCCCATTTCATTCCTGAGTTTATGTGCAAAAGAAGATGTGGAAGTTCTGATTTATGGATGTTGGTAGGTCATGTTGCTACTGTTGTTCTGCTGATTTATAGTGCAAGCTGATTTTCTTAGAGAGAATCCTGGATATTGTTGAAGATCCAGACTCACTGATTCTTCAGCACCTTATGACCATCTGATGAGAACAGATAGAGGGTGAATGATATGCTGTATGTCTCCTCTGTATCTAAGTGTTTAGTAATCTTATATCGTTTTCTGTGCCTGCCTACAGACACAGACTCTTCATCTGGTAGGAGTTAGCTAGCTAGGTGCTAGACTACCCCAAGAATATGTTTCCTGTAAATAAATCCCTTTTCTGTCAGATTTTTTTTTTAAAAAACAGCTTCATTAATCTTTGTTTTGGTTGAATTCCTGTTCAGGAACACTCACACAGAAAACTTCATCTACCAACTGATATAAGTATTCTAGCCATCTGTTTGCCAGCATTGGAACAGAAAAGTCTATACCTATTTATATCAAAAGTTATAATTCATCATTTTGAGACTTATTAAGACTCAGGACAGGTTTAATCTACTATTCAACTATATGTACTAACTGCATTAAAAGGTACGTTTATTCCAACTACATACTAACTTTGAGAGGTAGTTCTGGGTCTTCTGGAGAGAAATGGGCAGAATAAGTATATACAGTTATGACCAACGTGGAGCCCAAAATATACATTGTTAAGTGAGAAATTTGTTAAGTGAATTTTGCCCCCTTTTATAACATTTGTTAAGTGAATCACAGAAGTTGTTAAATTAGTGACATGGTTATTAAGTGAATCTGGTTTCCTCATTGACTTTGCGGGTCAGAAGGTTGCAAAAGGTGATCCCATGACTCCGGGACATTGCAACTGTCATAAATATGAACCAATTGTCAAGCATCCAAATGTAAAACATGTGACCATGGGGATGCTGCCACGGTCATAAGTGCGAAAATGGTCATAAGTCACTTTTCTCAGTGCCCTTGTAACTTCAAACGGTCACTAAATGAACTCTTATAAATCAAGGATTCATTAACTTCTCTTTGTATACATAATACATTGTATGCAATACCAAGAGTGGTTCTTCCAATGTGGTAAAGAGGAGAGATTGGTTTCAGTTTCAATTCAGAGAGCAGACTAGACTGGTTTCGTTTCAGAGCTGAGCACATCACTCAGCGCTAAGCCACGCCCAGACTCCAAACTGTTTCAGCTCCCGTTGGCTGACCTTGTTACTAAGCCCTATTCATTGGCTGGCCTTGTTACCATGTCTCTGCCAGTCATTAATTCTCTGACAGTCCGTGTGTGAGGAAGCTGAAAATCTAGAAATTTAGTTTGGTGCCCAAGGATTTGTGGAGATTATCATTAAACTAACTAGAAACTAACTGATTTAGGTTGCTTGTGGTGCGCACACACATGTACTGTACATGAGAATGACAGGAAGAGATCAGTGCAGTAACAGCTTTTCAGTGCTGAACTCCTGAACAAGGTCTGAAGTTATCTGTGCTGTTATCTAGACGGCAGCTTTCACAAACCCTACATAGCTTTGACCCCAATCTCTGAAGGCCACCGGAAATGTTAAGGCAAGCTTCCAGGAGAGGCTCTTATCCAGAATTAATTCCTTCTGAGCTCCATGCAGTGCACACACACACACACACACACACACACACACACACACACCAATTTGTAGCCTTAATTAGTTCATCATAGCAATTAATCACAAGAAGTTGTAATTGCAGCTTTTTAAAAAGAAGAAAAGCAGAATGGTTAATTGCAGGAAAAAACAAGCTTGTTAAACAGTTTTATGTTCCCGAAAGTGCTCTTGTTCAAACAAATGGTTGTCCATTGTGAATCATGTCCCAACAAGTGGCCTTTTCCTGCTAATCTTTAGAGTGGAACCATAACAATGCCAAGGCATCATCCTGGTCACGCAGTCCTGACCTCAACTTGTCTCCAGCCCCCTTCAGTAGGGGTTTACATCATTATATATATTGGAATTAATTATCGGTTTCCCCATAATTCTCCTGCCTCTTTGAGAGGTGAGTTCAAGTGTCCTGTTGAATGAGTGACCAGAGATATGTTTTTGGTGTGTTGGCAAGTACAGATATTCCCATTGTAGTTGGCCACTGGCCCATTTCCATTGCCTCCATCATTTCCTTCCCAGATCTGTCCTCCCAGCTCCTGCTGAGTTCTTAAACATTTTTTCTCATCTCTTACCTCTTCCCCAACTTGCTATTTTTGAAGCCAGTTTCTCTTCAAGCTTTCAACAAGAGAGAGGAGTGAGCCTCTGTTATTTTATCCAGGGAAAGGGGGGGTCGAGTTGGGCAACTCTGTATTTGCACAATTCAGTACTAAAGTGTGTAACTGGGCTTCTATTGATCACTTCCCTTTTTGTCTCCGTTTCAATACACTCTGTATTGAGTGTGCTCTGCATCTACCTCCAATTCAGAAGGAGACAAATTTGCTCTCAGCCTAGCAGTCAAGACTTAACCAACTCTCTCCAGGACTTAATAGCCACACAGCCATGGCAGTATCTGAGCTGAGGTGGCGCAGTGGTTAGAATGCAGTACTGCAGGCTATTTCTGCTGACTGCCAGCTGCCTGCAATTTAGTAGTTCGAATCTCACCAGGCTCAAGCCTTCCATCATTCCGAGGTGGGTATAATCAGGACCCAGATTGTTGGGGGCAATATACTGACTCTGTAAACCACTTAAAGAGAGCTGTCAAAAGCACTGTGAAGCAGTATATAAGTCTAAGTGCTATTGCTATTGCTATCTGCCTCTCTCTCTTCTGGGACTTTTTCTACTCTAAAAACCATGTCTAATTATACTCATCTGAACTAGAATATGTTTTGTTTCACTACATTCACGGACGGGCCCCCAACCACCGGGCTGTAGTTTTTCAACTTACAAATACATATGTGGAGGAAGGCAGATAAACCAGCCCAAGGAAGAAGCCAGGGGAAAGCCTGAAACTGCAGAACTGCACAATGACATCAAGGCCTACTTCCTTATGCTGCCATATCCTAAGTCGTGGATGTTTAATGCAGGCTGGTGATGCACCAGAGGGGGAAGCAGAGAAGGTAGGGAAGAAAACCGATCAGTGTGGAATCAGTTTAGAATCACTGATAAACTTGTAAATCTGAACAATGTGTTTTGGCAAGGAATGGCAGCAGAGACTGGCAATGCAGACAGCCAATGTTGTGATGGCATTCTTTTGTGCCAACACAAGAAGGGGCCAATAGCGATTTAACTTAATAAGAGAGAAACAGCATCTGCCTTTATGAAATGAAATTTATCCCATGTGGCATTTCAGTGAACCCAGTCCACACAATTCAAGGCTGTCTCAACAGATTAGGTGCCAAGCTATACAGTAAGAGGGGAAGAAACTATCCCACCATAATTAATGAACTTTTCTTTCTAATTAAATGATTTTTTTGTTCAAAACAAAAAAATATTTTAGTTTTATTCACCAAAAAGAAATCTGGGGAGTTAATAGAAAGGAGGGACCCTTCCTTTCCTACTTCTCATCCCTTCTGTCCCTTGGCAGTTAGTCAAGATTATTATAAGCAGATGAATTATAGCAGGGGTGTCAAACTTGATTTCATTGAGGGCTGCATCAGGGTTATGTTTGAACTTGGGTGTCTAGGGTGGGTGTGGCCAGGGTGGGTGTGGCCAGCTCAGCATCACTTGTGTTGGAGGCACCTGTGGTGGCCCGAGTGCTGTGCCAGCGAAAACAGGCTCCGGAGCTCCATTTTTGGCTGCGATGATCTCCTGCAACCTTCTGACACCAAAAATGGAGGTTGAGAGGGTTGCTCATTGCCTTCGCGAGCTCCATTTTCACTGGCAGAGGCACCGTGAGTCAGTTCTTTGCTGTTTCCTGGGTGGCTCCATGACCCAGATTTAAGAACCCTGCAGGCTGTATCTGTCCCCTGGGCAGGAGTTTGACACCCCTGAATTATAGGCTAGGAAACGTGTCAAAATCTCCACCCTTTTTCTGGCTTCCCTCTAAAACTGGCAGCTGCAGTTCATCATTTTTAATGGGCATATTTTCTGAACCCTTGTCCATAACTAAACCATGGTTTATGTGTGTAACCTTATTTCCCGGGGTCTTCTGAGAACGACAATGTAATGGTTTGCATAATATATTTGGCTGGTGTCCTGCTGTGGGATTAATTCAAATGGAAAGCAAATAAGCAATAAACAGAGTAAAAAAGAATATTCATTAGGCCCACTCAGCATCCATAATATGGTACAAATTGCTTAGTTCTCCAAAACTCTTCAACAGACAAAGTAGGGCAAAAGTGAGAAGGTGTGCAAACTGACTAGTGTAGGAAGGACAGAGTCTACTTTTAGTAGCTGTTTGTTAAAGAAATGTGGGAGAGAGAGAGAGATGCTGATTAAGCACTACCAGCTGCTACAAGAGGAAGCTTGGCCTGATGGGATGGAAAAACTGTCCCATAGTGCCATCAGTTCCTTGTTGGGAGGCCCACGTGTGCTTCTCGCACTGAAGTGAAGCATTGTCTAATAAGTACCCTTAGAAAAATATCATAGAATAATAAGAGCAGCAGGAGGAGCATATGATTTTGAGCACTGGGCCGTTGATGAAATCACCAATTTTAGGCGTCACGGGAAAGATCAACAGAGCCCAAGTGAATGAAGGAGTGGAAAGATGGCTCTTTGCTTAAAGAGAAGGAATAGCTTGTTCCTGTATGATTAGACTGATGTACCGTATTAGGAAGGCAAACATCCTGCCAGATTTTGAATAGTAAAGTACCACCCCTTTTTGTCAGTTGCTAAGTCATAGCAGTTTCAGAAGCAAAGTAAATTTGACATCTAAATCCTGTTTGACATAGAGCCACTTGGAGAAGTTTTCACTCCCTGACCTGCTGCCCATCAAACCTGAGCTTTAAACCAGCACTGCCAAGAGACATCAAATAGCAAACAAGCAAGCACATACAAGTACACACTTATATACCTCACTATTGTTAGCTGTTTTAAGATATACAAGGCCGTCAGCTGGTCCATTTTATTTCTGCTTTCTTTGCCGTCTATCAGTTTTTCTAGCTGGGCAGGTTATCATCTTAATTCCTGCTGATCAGTAAATTTCACTGAACTCAGTTGCATTTACTGCTGAGAAGATATGGAATACCACTGCTATGCAGAAGTTTGTACAGCAGACTTTCCCAAGTGGTGTCATCCAATTTGTATTGGATCACAGGTCCCATCACAATTAGCAATCTGGGTGAGGATTTAGGATTTTTTCATGTTACTGTTCTGATGTTTATAAGAGAAACCAAGGTGGGGAGTGTCTAAAATGAAAACACAACATGAATATATAAATGGAGTAAATGGATGCAAGGATGGCTGTGTGAATGGCATGTGTATGAAGCACAATTTGAGCTTTGACTCAGCCCTACATTGATGTAGGATCACAAAAAGGTTAATAAACAGAGATGGCTTCCCATCACAGGAGGGAGTATCCCCAGATGTTTTAAATTACAAATGACATTATTCCTTGCTGATCAGGATTTATTAGAAGATAGTTCCAAACATCTAGAAAACATTCTTTTGGAGGCTAATCTATCTGATTAATCTATCCTAAGAATCTTCAACTGGAATTTCTAGCAGGGCTCAAATAACAACAGTAATTGGAACCAGAATTTCCATTACTAAGCCATGTGGCTGTAAAGCATGATGCCATGAGGTTGCAATCACTTAATGATGACAACTCTGGCAGTCCCCATTGCCATTGTTAAGTGAAAATTGCAGGGGATTAACCAAGTATCTCCTTGATGCATGGTTCCCAAGAAAGTTCTGCATGGTTCCCAAGAAAGCTAGCAGGCAGGTAAGCAGCTAACACAAGTGCAGCCAGGGTGGGCATGACGGCTACTAGGGGCGGAAAGGCATACAAACTCAGGATGGCCGTGGACAACTTTGAGAAGCTTCAAATTTCACATGTGCCACAGGTGGTAGACAGAGCCCTCTCTGCAGGCATGCGAGCCATCGCCCCAGCTCAGCTACACCACGCATGCACCCGTCTCCCACTGGTCAGCTGAATTTCAGGGGGTCTCTGCCGTGCATGTTTAGGGGTGGGGCACATGTGGGACATGCGCACGCATGCACAGAGGGGTTGCACGCACATGTGTGCAAGGATTTTCCATCACTAAGCAAGGTGGCTGTAAAGCATGATGCTATGAGATTGCATCACTTAATGATGGCAATTCTGGCAGTCCCCATGGCCATTGTTAAGTGAAAATGGCAGCATGCTCCCCTGTGGCCCGTTTTTGATCTCAGGAGGCTTCAAGGAGACCTAGTAGGCCCAAAATGGGGCGCAGGGCAGTTGCGTGGACATGCACAGGGGATGGGGAGTGCAGGGGAGTCACATGCGCATGCCCAGGGAGGCGGAGGGCACAGGGGGTCATGTATGCATTGCATCAAGGGTGGGTTCTTGCCAGTTCTAACCTCTTCTATAGAAAAGGTTCCACAAATCTACAGGGCCGTTTAGAACCAGTTCCAGCTCCCTCCCCCCACCCGACCGCACATGATGAAGAGCGAGAGGAGGAATTCTGGGAGTTGAAGTCCACAAGTCTTAAAGCTGTCAAGTTTGAACACTCCTAGGGTTTTTTTCCTAAAGGGTTAGGGGTGCAAGGGTCTTGTAACTTGACAGCTTTAAGACTTGCATGCTTCAAATGCCAGAGTTCCCGAGCCAATATTTTGGTTGCTAAGCAAGAGCGTTGTTAATGAGTTTCACCACATTTTACCAGTTGGCTACCCCCACCCAGTCACATGGCTCACAAGACACTCCCACCCAGTCACATGGCCAGCAAGCCACTCCCGCCTGGTCACATGGCTGGCCAGCCATGCCCACAAAGCAGGCCACACCTATAGAGGATTTTCTAAAAAAATTTGAAACCCACCACTGCATTGCGTTATGGGTGCGGGCACGCACACACACTGCCACACGGACTCACATGTGCTTTTCGCATGCAAAAACAAAAAGGTTAGCCATCACTGTTCTACAGCAGGGGTCTCCAACCTTTGCAACTTTAAATCTGAAGGACTTCAGCTCCCAGAATTATCCAGCCAGCAAAGCTGGCTGGAGAATTCTGGGAGCTGAAGTCCTTCAGACTTAAAGTTGCAAAGGTTGGGGACCCCTGTTCTACAGGACTGCTGCAAATATCATCACCATAACTTCAAGGAGAGAGCAAGACTCCCATCTGTTCAGTGCCATCATGACTTTGAACAGTCGCTAAATGAAAGGTTGCTAAGCAATAACTACCTGTATGCCATTAAGGTGACAGTGAAGGCAATCTGAAAGATCCAGGGATTAACGGAATTGAATTTTCAAGGAGTACATGAAATTGTGTAAATAAAAGAGAGGGTCTAACAGGAAGCTTTTCTGTATCTCTTCTTCATAATATCTGAATTCTGCTTTATTTATGCCCTGAATCTACTCTAGCTAGCTTTTTTTTTAATGACCCAAGCTACTTCCAATTTAAATGCAGTTTCCCAATGCCTTTGCTTCCTTCTACTGAGTCTTGGTTTACATGGACCAATTCTACTCAAACTGCCTACAATTCGGATCTGTTAGCCTTTACTTGAGCCAGGGGCATTCCAGTATGGCCACAACCATGACATTCTGGAAAATGAATTATAACCCCAGAGCAGGGAAGTTATTGCTTCTATGCAGGAATATCCTTTCATATTCTCCAGTCTTTATCTTGTTGAAAGAAATGTCCTTCTGGGTTCAGTTCCAAGTGGGGGGAAAGACACTGGAAACATGGAGGCTGCTTGGAAAGATGGTTTAATGGTGGATAGGACCCCACGGTTTGAGGTCCTGAACAGAAAAGGTGATCACATGCTTTAAGATGTTGGGTGAAGAAGAAAAAGAGCAAAAAAAGGGGCTTGTTGAGAGTTCCTGAGTTTTTTATACTCTCTGTTTGACTCCACCTCTCTGTTTCCTGTTTCTGTGTAAGAAATGTATTCTGATTGGTTGTCAGACTCCGGGGGGGGGGGGGGGGGTGTCTTAGCTAACTTTGTAAATTTTTTGCCTTTTGAGTCCCAAGCTTGGTTGAGTTCCCAGATGCCATGTGGTGAGTTTCTGTAGAGGTTTAATCCTACCTTTGTTATGTAGAGTAGACTAGCTCAGACATTTTAATGGCTCACTGACAAAGAGTGCGTCTGTTTCCTGCCTAAAAACATGTTTCTCCATTTCTTATCCAGGAAAATATAATATTCTTCCTTTTCAATATTTCCCAGGATATTTCATTTTTCTAGGGGAAGGGTAGGTTTTAACTTCCTACAGTCTTGCAGTATATTTTTAGATCTTTGCTACTTTTATGGTCTGTCTCTGTACAAACAGCCTGCAAGCATTTACTTTTAACTATTCAATTCAGCTGATTCATTAACCTTACTTCTATTTTGAGGTTTCCTTCTTCTTTATGCTTTTAGTCCTGGCTGCCTTATAGTCTAATTACACCTTAGCCTCTGTGTATCCTGGCTTTATAATTAACTTCCCATTGCACACTTGAAACTAGAAAATTAACTCCTACTCTCAGAGTACATGTCATCCAGAAGAGGAAAAAAGAATCAGCCTTAAAGAAGAAGCTCTCAGCCAGGGATATTTCCATTGTGGTTTCTTGCTTTTCTGATCCCCATGTGAGATGGAGACTGAACATGCCCCATCAGTGCTGGAATGAATATTTCTATAGAATAGACCAGAGGATTGCCATTGTGGAATTGAACAAAGAAAAGATTAAAATTTTCACATTGGATACTATTAATTGCTTTCTAGTTGCCCCTTCCTATGGAAAAAGTGGACTTCATAACACAGCAAAAATAGGTATCACTGTAGTATGAATTTCCTACATATGCAGGGGTGGGTTCCTGCCAGTTCTAAGCTCTTCTGTAGAAGAGGTTCCACAAATCTACAGTGCCATTTAGAACCGGTTCCAGCTCCCTCCCCCCGCCCGTCCGCACATCATCAAGATGAAGAGTGAGAGGAGGAATTCTGGGAGTTGAAGTCCACAAGTCTTAAAGCTGTCAAGTTTGAACACCCTTGGGGAGGGGGGGGGTTCCTAAAGGGTTAGGGGTGCAAGGGTCTTGTGACTTGACAGCTTTAAGACTTGCATGCTTCAAATGCCAGAGTTTCTGAGCCAACATTTTGGTTGCTAAGCAAGAGCGTAGTTAAGTGAGTTTCACCACATTTTACAAGTTGGCCACGCCCACCTAGACACATGGCTGGCAAGCCATTCCCACAAAGCAGGCCAAACTTACAGAAGAGGTTCTAAAAATTGTTGAAACCTACCACTGTACATATGACTATAAGCCATGAGTTTTATCAGAGGCAAAGAGTTTATTTATTTATTTATTTATTTATTTATTCGATTTATTAACCGCCCCCTCTCCCCGAAGGGACTCGAGGCTGTGCACAGGAATTTAAGAAATATGTACATATAACAATCATAAATAATTAAAACTATATTAAATATTAAATATTATCACCCTGTGCTAAAATATACCCCATTTAAGACTATAGCCATAAAAACCCAATTAAACAATTTATCTACTAAAACTGAGGTAAGGTATGGTGGATTAGGCCAGGCCGGCCTGCTGGAAAAGATGGGTCTTTAATTGCTGACGGAAGGAGCGGAGGTCCGTGGTAGATCTAAGTTTGGGGGGTAGGTCATTCCAGAGGGTTGGGCCCACCACAGAGCTGGCATTGCCTAGTGGACGGCACCCGGAGAAGTCCCTCTCTGTGGGAGCGAATCGGCTGAAGGGATGTGTGGGGTAGGATATGATCCCGCAGATAAAGAGTCCTCTGGAACCACAGGTAGGGCCATTGAGTTGGAACACTAAGTTCAACTCCTGATTTGTTTGATGATAGCTGTCCAAATGCAATTAAAATTGGAACAAGATGTAGCTCTAACAGCAGTGTGAGCTTTCAAAGGCTCCCAAAAAAAGAAGAGGGGGAAGAAAATACCATCAAGACAAGAGCAAACATTATCACATTGAGTCACATAAGACCTTTAACAACTCTTAACAAGCCATAGGGATAATGATTTAGTCAACAACTAAATCATTCAGAAGACATATGGACTTGTGGATTTCTTGCAAAATCCTTCTCCCAACAAATAGTACTGGAAGTTGGTTGGTTCTTTTCAAAGGAGCCAACAAAGATACCCTTAGCTGCTAGTATAATTGAGCCCACGGCTACACATCCGTGGGGTTTTCATGTTATGTTTTATTGTATTACTGTTTCAAACAATTTTATTGGTTTTTACAATTATATAGGAAAAGGGGAAATGGTAGGAAATCCTAAAATGATAACATTTTAGGATTTCCGTGTCGGGGTCGGTGGTCGCCTCCGGGAGTTCATAAAAATACATTTTCTTTTAAAAAATTATATAGTGGTGAGAATTATATATATCATATTACATTTCATACATTCAATCATTATTTTTTTTAAGCATCCATCTTGGTTATAGTGAATTTCAAAACATACTTATTTTTGAGATCTAAGTCTCTTAGCAATAGTGTCTTCTTGCTCCTTCTCTTCAATAGGTGGAGCTGCGGCTCCCCCTGTTCCGTCTCTTTCTTCTAGGAGTGGGGAGTGCTTTCTAAGAAAAGCCTCCGCCTCTCCTACTGTTTTAATTCTGACTCTACCCCCTTCCCAGTATACCAGCAATCCTTCAGGCATCAACCATTGAAACCAGATTCCTTTTTAAAATAGCTTTTTAGATAGGAAGGAATATTGTGCCCTCAGTATCTCATCCCTTGTAAATCTTCTTAAAAATTTAATATGAATTTCTCTTGGTACATCATTTATCCTGGCATATGTAGAATTAATTCTATAGATCATGTCTATATCCCCCCAAATATATTCTTTGTTGTTGTTTTTTATAAAATCTGCTAAAATTGTGCTCCTTAAGTCCCTAAGGTCCTCTCCTTGCTCTTCAGGAACATTCTGAAATCTGAGGAAAAAAGACATTCTCTCAAACTCAATTTTTGACATCTGCATAGTAATTTCTCCTGTTTCTTTTCGTATTTCTCCTAACTCCTCCTTCGTCTCCTCTGCCCCTTTCTCTAACACCTCAATTTTTTGTTTGTTTTCTATTGTATTTCCTTTTGTTTCTCGCATTTCTAATTTTAAATCTGTCAAGTCCTTTCTAATTTCTCGTATTTCTGTTATTATCTCCTGCAGCATCTCTTTGGTGGTAGGTTCTTGGGAAGTCTCTCCAGTTGATTCTTTTTGGAACATCTCAGTGATTTTCCCTTGTTGTGAGATCGGACTGGATCTGGCAGATGATGGGGCAGAAAGGGACTTTCCAGCTGGAGATTTTCTATGTGCCATTGTTCTTTATAATTGTACAATAAAAATGGCGCCAGAGAAATGAGCAGTCAGAAACGTCCAAGGTGCAGGAGAAAAGTTCAGTTCAAAATTCAAATCCAAAGCCGCAATAAAGACCAGAGAAGAAAATTAATCCTCTATAAAAAAAGAATAATCCACTTTGGGAGAGTCACTGAGGGCTTCTTGGGAGTGGTAGAAAGTAAATTGTCCATTTAGCTGT